>CM060683.1:26926305-28126305 GCA_030686995.1 Artemisia argyi
AAGTTTTCTGGCCGTTACAGTTGGGCGGCCCCCTTAATTATAAGGGGCGGTCCCCTTAATTTTAAGGGGGCCGGCCATGCTTTAAGGGGACCGGCCATGCTCCTCTGTCAGAAACTTTTGCCTATAAATACCACCTTAAACCTGGATTTTTTCTCTACCTTTTTGCACAAAAACTTTCTGTTCTAGATCTCCATTTCAATTCTAAAAATCCTTTGATCATTTCATAAGCCTTTGTTTCCAAGTGATCCAAAGCCTCATTCTTTCAAGTGCAAAGAGAAGAATACTTCTATTAGAAGTATTACAACTTAGTATCATCTTGCTATCTAAGTTGTTTGTTTACATTTCCTTGTATATCTTTCATACTTTGGTGAATAAGGTGTATGTATTAGTAAACTAGATTTAGTTGAAGAATCTAGAATTGTTGTAAGTGTGAAGTGTGACTTGAAGTGAAGAAGAAGGGTTAGATAGTAGTGGTGATAGGAGATTGTAGCAATAGGAGCTTGTAGTGAAGAAATTAAGGATCTCTAGTGGAGAAGACTAGAAGACATTTGTAGATTGAAGTTGTGAAGACATTAGTGGCTTGAAGGTGTCAAGACATTAGTGCATTGAAGGTGTGAAGACATTAGTGGCTTGAAGGTGTCAAGACACTAGTGCATTGAAGTTGCAAAGATATTAGTGACTTGAAGGTGTCAAGACATTAGTACTTTGAAGGTGTGAAGAGAATAGAAGATTGGTGTATAGAAGATTGGTGTGTAGAAGATTGGTGTGAAGAAAATAGTAGATTGGTGTGAAGATTGGTGTGTAGATTGGTGTGTAGATTGGTGTGAAGATTGGTGTGTAAATTGGTGTGTATATTGGTGTGTACGGTTTTCTCCGCCATAAAGGAGGTCTTTGATCTAGTGAAGAAAACTCTCGAGTAGGTGACTCGGGGAGTGGAGTAGGGCAAGGAAGGTGTCCTTGTAGCCGAACCACTATAAATCCTTTGTGTCTCGGTTTGATCTTTCCATCTCTCACTCTTTGATTTATTACTTACTTGCATTTCACACATAGTCATAATTTATAGTATTGTGCATATGATTGATTTCACATAAAGATCAAACTAAAATCCATTCATAAAACTAATCTTACAAAAACCAACCTAGTACATATAATTATATCTATACACTACTATACATATATATGCTTACATAAAATATATGAAATTGTATATTCTTTCCAAACATTATACATAAGCATTGTATATATAAAACCTTTAATAAATCTTGTATTTATACTTTTGTAGTTAAGTGTTTTGAAATTGTACATTATACATAAGTAGTATTTATACAAAATCATAAATTAACTAGTTTATATATTTATGTATTAAAGTGATTTGAAAGTTTCATCTTAGAAACTATCTTTTACAAATAAGCAAAACGAAAAAGACGTAAAACTATTCAACCCCCCCCCCCTTCTAGTTTTCCACAGTGATTTCAAAGAGATTTAAACTAATGAATATGAAAATGAAGCACAATTAATCACTTAAGCTAGTAATTCAAGTAATCAAACCTAAAACGTAACGTAGAATTAAAAACCGTAAGCTAAAACGTAAAATAAACGTAAACGCGCAAAACAAAAAGTGAATTTTAAGCTATACTAATCCTACGGACTTGAAAATAATTTTCCTACGTTAAAAATGTTAAAAGAAAATTTTGAGAAAAAGAAAAATATTTTTTTGACTTTCTATTTAATTTTTATGAATTAAAAACTAATTTAACTAATTAAAAATTGAAAGAAAATGGAAATTAAGAGAGAAAAATACAAAATAAATTTTGAAAATTATAAAATAACTAAAAAACTATTTTTAGAACTGAAAATTTATTTTTTTTGGCTTTTTGTGTAATTTTTATGAATTAAAAACAATTAAATAGTAATTAAAATTCAAATAAAATTGAAAATAAATGGGAAAAATACAAAATTAATTTCTAAAAATATAAAATAAATGAAAACTAATTTATAAAATATTTTTGGATTTTTTTAGGCTTTTTCTGATTTTTTGGGGATTTTTGGTATTTAAAAAGTATTAAAAATTGAATAAAAACTAAAATTAAATGAGAAAAATAGTAAATAAATTCAAAAAAATATGAAAAATTCAGGAAAAATCTAAAATTTTATTATAAACCTAAGAAAAAATTAAAAAGTGAAAAGTAAGCTAAGGAACTGCTTAATGCTTAAGAACAACTTATATGGAAGTGCTTATTGATAAGCACTTTTGACCAATCTTGACCAAACTAACTGAAACTTTGACCAAATGTGTTTTTCACTTAAATAAGCTCAAATGAACAGAGAATAGACCAATTGATTCACAGAAACAGCATTCAAGAGCAAAACAGATTTCAGTAAGCACTTTTTGGAATAAGCACTAAGCAACAGAATAAGCTAATGGAACCAAATCAATGAAATAAGTAACTTAAGGCACAAAGGAACTTAAATGAATAACAATTCTCATATTTCAATAAACAAATCACACTAGCAGGCCTAAATAATGCAAACAGGAACTAACTAGGAACACTTCAACTGATCAAGTCAATTAAGCTGATCAAATAAGCTCAGGAGAATGAACTTATGGGGGCAAACACTCCTCTGACCTACTGAGATGACAAAAATACCACCAGAACTCACTCAGAAGCTAGTTATCTAACTTTGATTATACCCTAAAAGTAATGCCAATACTGAGGGTGCAAGGGATCTACTAGTTCAAATAGGCCACTTGGAACCAAATTTTCAATAAACATATAAGTTCCAAAGCTAAAATTTCTTGTTGATTATGTTGGACAGGCTGCTAAAGTCCACAAATATGCAATCCAAACAATTATGAACCATGTGAGAGCTTACCAAGATCTGACTAAAACTTGAGTTTATGAATGTTTGACTTTTTAAGATACTAACCTAAGTTGACTAACTAGATTTTCTACTGATCAATTCTTACCCTAAATGAAGTATTAAACTAATAAGTAACTAAAATATTCTAAATGCAGCCTAAATCCTACAAGCTCCAAAGATCACAGGTTCACAGATTACTAAATGAGCACTGATTTAAGAAACTTTGACTTATTGTGTTATAGATTCAAATATTATGGCCTAGATGACTATATCATTACTAAAGAAAGCTACCAATGCAGAACAATAGGAAGATTAACAACAGGTACACTTAGCAGACCACATATCCAAACACTCCCTAAATGTACCTTTCTGAAACAACTTATGAGATATAGCTATCCAAACCACCAAATAAGCTCAAACTAAATATCAACCAGCTTACTGAAACACAGAAACACAGGAAACAAACACTTAATAAAACAGTAACACAGATCTAAGATTATATCAGATAATGAAACAGTAATGACCAAACAACAACAAGTCTAAGATGAAATGATAAACTAAGCTGCTACTAAACTAATTATGATGCAACTAATAATGTGAAACAGGAATAAGCAATAATAAACAGATCTATACTACTGTTACTATGAATATGCAAAATTAAATGAAAACTTACAAAGAGAAATCCCCCTCAGCATGAAAAGAGGGGGTTCACTATGCTAGCCTGTCTTTTGACAGGCCAATGGGCTCCTTATTGGTTGCCTAATACTTCCACAATTAAGCTGAGCTTATTGAATAAGCTTATGGTTAACCACCTGATTATGAGTATTTGAAATTTAAGACACAAAATAAGCTTATAGTAAGCTAGACAGCTTATATAAGCTTATACCAGTCACAAATAATTAATTGAAACTGAATTTGATTTAACTAAAACTTTTTTGATATATTTTTTTTCCTGATTTTTTTATTTTTTTGGTTTTTTCAATATAAGATGAACAAAATGAAATAACTATTGCTTAAACAAACTAACAAGGACAAATCTGAATTAAACAAACAGTACTGAAACTAGAAATATACTAAATAAGAGAATAAGCTAATTTGAAATAAAACTTAAATTTTTCATTAATTAAAAGAGAGTACAATACTGAAAAGGAAATACAAATGCTTAACAAAACAGAAAATTAAACAAACTATTATAAAAAAAACATACACACCTAATCTGTGAATGAAGGGGGTATATATAGGAGGCTGAGGAGAGCTCTTGGATCCTTCTAGCATTCCAGCTCATCAATTCGTGTGAGGGTTGTGTTAGTTTGAGCTCATATCATCCCTTGGATACACCTTGGTCCCCAATCTTCAACTCTCAGCCCTTGGATTAATGATTACCCAATCATGAGACACGCTTTCTCACACGGATTACTGACATGGCAGGCCTGCCATGTCAGATATCTTCTAGAAACGAGCGTACAATGTCCTAATTACCCTTAATTGTGGTTAAATGGATGAATTGCTATATGAACAGTAACTAGGGTTCTTTGTTTCTGGGTAATTTTGGGTAAAAGGGGCAGGAATGAATTGGGAGTGTTTTATTTGTGTTGTGTTGACCGGGTCTGTTCACCAGGGTAGTCGAGCAGGCCGGATTGTATTATTAAGGGTTTTGGGCTTGTTGCTTGTTTTTGGGCTAGGCTGGATTAATAGTTTGGATTGGATCCGTTTTTTGATTTAGGGCTTAGGATTTTAGGTTTATTATTTAACAAGGACCAAAAGTGTAGATTCTAAAAACTCCAGGGACTAATTCTGTAAATCATCCAAAGTATTTTCTAAGGGCTTTTATTGTAATTCCCTGATTCATAAAGGTCCAATGTTGACTTTTCTTCGAATATTACTCCAAGGGACTATTTTTGTAATTTCCTGAAAGATGAGGGACTGAAGTTGCCATTTCTTTAAATCTTTGACCAGGGACTAATCTTGCAACTTTATAAATCTCTGAGGATTTCTTTTGACATTTTGAGCTTTCTTTGATCATTAAGCTTCCCCGGCTCTGGCTTTTGACCTTTTTCCATTCTCGTGCTCGTTTTTGTCGTTTTGCTTTGTTTTTGTCCATTTTTCATATATACGTACCTGCACATACACAAATACAAAAACACACATTCTCTTGGCATATTTGTTTAGTATTTGGTATTTTTGGTCTAATTTAAGGCCTAAAAAGGATGTGTGAATAAACACATATCAGTCGGTTATTTAGATATATAACCAAAAGCAGAAACACAAAACTTGTACTTTTTGACTCTTCCTAATAGAAAATTATCACCTTTTGCTCAATGTTCTGATCTTCTATCTGCTTCTGTGTTTGTGTTGATGGTTTTTGGGCTGCTACTGGTCTTTTGCATCTGATTATGTTTCCCTAATCCTAACAGAAGGCATGTATTAGAAGGTTGTTGTTGTTTTCACCATTTGTGTTACAGTTGTTGCATCATTTGTAGATACTCGTTAATGTGCACCAATTACCGGATCATCACAGAAATCAATTCACACTCTTCGATTTAGTATCTATCAAGGAGCCAGTAGGTATTATGAACACACATACATTGGCTTTCGACCATCCAAGCCATGGTTAGAATCCAAGATACTAAATTTTGTGTACATCATCCATACGTCTGTGTGTGGTCTGTAGTCTAAAGTTTAGGTAGTCTGTTGTGATGAAAGTTCAATAACACCAATTGCAGCAAACTTATGCAACATACTAAGCTTGTTCTTTAGCCTAATCATGACACTGCAACAAATAATTAAAACTAAATGTTTAAATCAATCTCCTTTTGATTATACTACTTAAGTTTTTTCAAACAAACAATAGTCAAAGATAGAACTTTTCAAAACAAATAATGGTATTTGGCGGAACCATCTCAAGTCCGTGTACCTTTTTGGTACCGAGCCCCCCACCCAACAAGGAAGGCATATCCCAGTAAATTACCTAGGCAATACTGGCTGACCAAGTTTTTTAAAACAAATAAATCAACAATTAACAACATTTTCTATCCAACTATTGGTTCCATCTGAAAAATAAAAAACAATTAAACATGAACGTGTAAAATGTCTAAAATAAACAATTCAACAATGATAGAAAAAAACTGACATATGTACTCCATATCATTTGCCATTCGCCTTCAGTGAGATGTTGTTCGACCTTCGTCACAAGCAGCGATGTTCTTAATATCTAAACCAGAAAGAAAAAGTGGATAGAAAGAAACATATGGTACACATCTAAAGAAAAGATACAGTGAAGGGTACATGATAAGCAGGATAAAACATGATTCAAGATAGCTATATATGTTTACTGCCAATGATAGATGTTAAGAGTTCAGATGCTAATGGATCCCGAAACCAAAAGGATTTGATACCTTTTTTCTTCTATATACCTCTTTTTCTCTAGAGTGGTTGTTATAAGTCTTATAGCATATAAGTGTAGAAGTAAATCGCTCATAAAGATAATTCATACTAAAGTCATTCTGTCAAAACCTAAACCTCAAGTATCAAAAACTTCTTTAAAACAACATTATCTATCCTACAATCAAAAGTAACAACATTTGAGGTATAATTACAAAGACGATGATATTTAAAAAAAAAAAAAAAAAAAAAAAAAAAAAAAAACACACACGATACAATGAATCTGTAGATGCAATGAAAAGCAATTTGGTTTCATAATCATTTCATTAAACATGTTGTTGGCATACAATTACCTGATGTTTGAGATTTTTACTTGTTCTAGACTTCTAGTTTCCCACATACTATGCCTGCAATGAAACAAAAACACAATTGAAAAGAAAAAAGTACTTAATCAGACTTGACGTTAAACAAACACAATTGAAAAACTAAAACACAAAAGAGTGGAGTAAAGGGAATGAGGAATCTGGAACCTACGAATCGTAATTGCAACACCACCAAATACTTGAAAGTAACTGCACCATAAGAATTGAATGAAAGGATATTAAAATGTAGATATCACATTCAGAATTTGTAACAGATGATTTATGGCCAAAAAGGTTGGTGCTTTCACCATAAGCTTTGTTAATTTCAAATATAGTTTTAAAATTTACCAAAATTTCCTTAATTTGTGTATTTTTTTGAAAAGTTTATGTAAAATGCCTAATCTAGACACTCTTAAATTTCAGTATTTCTTTTTTTAGGGCATAATAGTCTTTTTTAGACTTTGCTTTATTAGAATATATAGATGGTATCAGAGTCGTCTCATGGTCATTTGAGGTCTAAAGCGAAAATATGAAATGCAACATTTTTGACAATAATTTTTTGTTGTTAATTTTAATAATTTCATAGACTTGTCAATAGCTAGTTATATCATAAAAATAGATATCCGAAATTTGCGATGATTGTTTTATGTTAGACATAATATTTTATATTTCCAAAACTGTCTTTTCATAAAACCCGGCTTTTTAATAAATTATCATCAAGTTTTCGGATATCTGAATATGGATATTTTTGAACTCTCATAACCTAAATCAAGAAATCCTAGAAAGTTTTGGCTTTGTTGCTCTCCCCTAGTTATGTACTCGGAAGCATCAAAATAGATAAAGAACTGACCTTATTTTGAGTTTAATATACTATTTATGCACTAAATATGTTAGAAAAAATTAGGTTCAATAATACATTCGTAAGTTTTTGTGATGGTTTTTCTTTTTTTTCTTTGAAATCTCTTCCGACTTGTTGACTTATTATTTAATAGGGAATTGTGTCATCAAGCATTGCATATGTGCAAGGTCTAGTAATGGAAAGAGAGGGTCAGTGTCCGTGACTGCTTTTTGTCCTCTAATGATGATCATTGTTGCAATCATGGGTTCTTTCATCCTTGCTGAAAAGATATTCATGGGATGGTAATAAATTATTCTTACTCTTTATTACTTCAACGGAGAATTTTGTTAAATTAGGAAAGTGCTATAAATTGTATAGTTTCTTATCGACACCCTTATGCAGTGTGATGGGCGCGATACAGATAGTGATGGGACTATACTCGGTTATGTGGGGAAAATACAAGGAATTCAAGGAGAAGGAGTTAGCTGAAATCCTCGATCCCGTCAAGGCTACTTCTGCCAACAATAACAATACAAAATAAAGGACCTGAATCAACATATAAATAGATATTAAGAAGCATAGTCATTCCTAGGTTGGAATATTTCCTCTGCCCCTGAATCAACATATAAATAGACATTAAGAAATCGGATGTTTTGATCAGCTAATTTTGTCGCCTTATAGGCATGTATATTTGATAAGTGTTTTAAACTAGCTCATAACCCGTGTTCAACACGGGCATATATATACAACTACGGAGTACTACACATCTTCTTTATATTTGCACCGTTAGTCCTCACTGACTGATTCCCAAAAAAAATGTAAAGCTAGACACGGGACAAACCACGAGGATGCATTTTGCACTTTTCTCTTTTTTCTATGTATTTATATGAAGAAAAAAAATCACTAAAATTCTTTCTTAGTATAAATATAACATTATTTAAGCTTGAAAAAAAATTGTGCTAAAAATATATACAATTAAATTAAAAAACAATTAAAATTATGTAATTTGGGTTATTCGGTTCAGTTTTCGGTTATTCGGTTCGGTTGAATCAAATTTGAATTCGGTTTGGTTCGGTTTTACTCAGAAATTTTTTTTAACCGAACTAACGGAACCAAATAACCTGGTAACTGAACCGATGAACACCCTTAATGATGAGTAGATGATATTCAACAATCATCTCGGCCCACTAACACGAGCCCAAATACTTAAAGCTCAACTTTTTTCAGGCCAGACTTCGTATAAGGCTAATGATTTACTCAAGGTACAAGCAGTTGAAGCAGAATATTTAATATTGCACAAATATTTAATGCAGGGATTGGAGTGTTCCAATCAATCCACAAATTGTAATCAATTCCCTTCATAAAATGTTACCCACTAAATTAGTCCTTGATTTTTATACAAAAACAGAAAAAACATTACTCTGTATTTTTTTTAAACAGCAACTAACTATCTCACAATATACAACACAAACTATCTCACATGTGCTAAGTAGTACTTGAACTCACAAAAATAGAGGAGCTTCTCACACACAAGAGGTACCATTAGAATACAAAGCCTTTTCGTAAAAAAATTAACCATTGCTAATTAGTTGTTTACTACCTCCGTCCCAATTTATTTGTCCAGTTTTGACCTTTTCTGTCTTTTTTGTCAACTTTGACCGTAAATATTCTTATTTGTGTTATATAATACTTTATGAAAATTATACAAATTAAAATTACACTTAAAACTCAATCTATTCATATATTTTGCATCAAATATTAAATAACACAAACCTACATATTTAAGGTCAAAGTTGACAAAGAAAGACTTTGAAAATAAAAAGTGTATTGTAAAATATTACTTATGGGCTTTTGGGCTTATATCTATTCATCTAATCTTTAGTAACAAGTTAGGTTTAGACTATTAACCTTATAAATAGATCTTACTTGTAACCTATTGGTATGATGATTGAATAAAAATTCTCTCTTCTCCTTACATCTTTTTTTCTTGTTCATGATTTTTCATAACACGTTATCAGCACGCTCTAACAATTTTTTTTGTTTTATATAGCACGTAGATCTACACATCATCAAAAGAATGTACAATAAGAATGTACAATTTTAATTTCAACGAATGAAAATCAAGGTATGTTTCTACTCATGTTGATTAATTGATAAATTGATATTGCTCTATGATTGCATGATCATCTATTTGATGTTGATTTCACTATGGTGATGACTAACTATATATACAATTATACGATGACTAAAATTTATTATTGTCAGTTATGATTTTTTATTTGATAAATTGTGATTTATACAAGATATCTATAACCTGCATGTCGTGGACATTGTTTTTCATCGTAATTGACTTATAACTTTCGGTTCTCAATACATTTTCATAATAAGTAAACTGAGATCTAAACATGCATGTATAGGGATTCATTAAATACTGTCAAAGTTTATCATAATTGTAATTGGTTGAATATATAGGATCATGTATGTTTATTCTGGTTCAATACTAAAGAATAATAATTATATGCCTAGAAATTTCATTGGTAAATTAGATAATTCTCAAGACTAATTATTGGTTGTTTTCTATATTCTTGGCGATGCACTCATATTCTCGCTGATTATTTTTTTTTCCATGTGAGCATGTTTGTTTTTGTGAACTGTACGTGCATGATTTAAATTTGTGTAGAATTTTGACATGCCTGTACTAAGCTACGGTTTATAAGTAATTTTACATGTCTTGATTATATTATTTTTGTGACTCATCTCAGTCCTAATAAACCTAGAGATTAAGTATACTTGTGTTATACTGTTATGTGATTGATGTTTTAACAACCGAAACATGGGATTTAACTATCTTCCACTTCGTTTATCCATAAGTTTAATACCCTTATCATGAAAATACATGGTATGTTGTGGTTTCATTTAACTATCTTGGAACATACTATTAGTGCGTATAATTAAGTCATGCATTTGGTGTTCATGCTATCTGTTTAGCATTCTTACATTCATAGTAGTAGCAATGTTGAATTGCCATCTGTGCTATATGTCATATATAGTTTGGTTGACTTAATTTGTGCCATTGAGCTTCTCATATACATGTGATTTTATTTGCTTATAAGACATTTGATTAATCGAGTAATGGTATGCACGTCAACTTAGTCTTGAAAAAAAAAATTAAAAAAAAAAAAAATATATATATATATATATATATATATATATATATATATATATATATATATATATATATATATATATATATATATATATATATATATATATATATATATAATTGGTGTAGACGAATGAAGCTATGGTTGATATTTTTTTGTTGCTGTTGAAGTTCTCGAATGACTAGCTCTAAACATGTAAGTATGGTCATATAATATTTATTACTTACACCATATGTTGATTTGTATAAAATAATTTGTTCACTATAAAATAAGTGACATAAACGTTAATGAGGATGAGTATAAAACTGTGGTCTAAATATTTTTTTTACTTGTTCCAATCTTGTATAATTTACAATAACATAAAAATGTTATTATATTTATTAAGATCCTCAAGATTTATTATGATCTCTTTAAGAGAATAAAAATTATATCATAACCTCATGTTATGATTATACTTGATAAATATTATCAAAATACAATAACCTCAAGTTATTGTTATAAGTACTTTGTGATTCTTTTACATGAATCACGATAACATGACCTCATAGTAAATGGGAATACTTAACGATGAAAGATTCGTTACATTATGGTAAGATCTCAAAGATACATTACCATAAAAAAAAGCAAGTAATATTCCCAAAAATCTCGCTATGATTGTATGCACCTCAAGCTGCATTTAAAAAAATATATATAAAAAAAATAATAAAAAAAAAAGAAAAAACGAGTTCGGTCTCACAATTTCAGTGTTAGATCTGAATTAAAAAGAAAATATATAACGGTGAAAGATCCGTTAAATGTATGTCAAAATCTAAAAGAAAGATTTGACCATCATAAGCAAGAGATTCTTGCAAGTGCGAGCACATTTTTCGCAATATTAAGTAGTACATCTCAATTATGCAAAGAAAAAATGCGATGAGATGGTTAATGCCCCGAATATTCTCATATATCGAGAACGATGCTTTGATATAAAAGAAATGGGCATGTTTTGAACAAACACGATAAACCCGTTTACTAAATTTGCTCCATATTGTCGTGTTAAAAGAAACTGGTTGGCAACCTCAAGTTGCAACATAAAAGTCTCCATTCTTTTAAGTGAATGTGATGAAGTGATCATCATAAAGAAGTCCATTCCCTCAAGTGAATGTGATAAAATGATCAAAATAAAATCTCCATTCCCTCAAGTGAATGCGATCAATTGAAAATGAAATGTGGCAAAATAAGAATGGAGCAAGTAAAAAATGTCATGTATGAAAAATATAAGTGTGTCAAATGTATTACACATTATCTTCATAGATGTAAGCATCTATGCTAATAATACATGAATGCTCCGTAGAGCAAATATAAACTTGTTACAAGGAATGAAATTTCATATTAATGATGCATTATATTCTCTTGCATCTTCCTCGAGTAGCCATAACATAAGTTTATGTGCCAAAATTATTATGTGGCATGACCGGTTGGACCATATCGAGTCAATGATGATGCAAATATATAGAAGAACCATGAGTTTCTTCAAAGATGATTTTTATTGTCTTTATTGCTCTCAACAGAAGTTAATACTTCACCTATCACCACCAAATTAAAGTAAGGGCTCATTCCCTTCGATTTTTTGGAAAATATCCAAAGGAGATATTTGTAGGCCTATACAAGTGCCATTTAGATCATTTTGATTTTAAAATCGATGCATCGTCAAAATGATCATGAAAGACGCAACATGAAGTTAGCGTGATTAGTGGCTCCACTTATAAGAATGCGAGCATGTTTTTCATATTATATTTTTGGAAATGGTGGTTAGTAATTCCAAGTATTTGGTAATTATTAAAACAAGTGTCGAACACTTGTAGCTCATGTTGGTAAGCGAAATGCTTTTGTTGAAGCGTTTATAAACGTTTTCCAATTAATAACAAAGCCAATAATTATGAGAGCAAAATTAATGGTTTATGGGGCATGTTATAAATGATAGAACATGAATTTGCATCATGCCAAAAGTTATAATGATTCCTCCTCATTGAATGGTTTTTAGGTCACAAACCATATATCTCCCATCTAAGAGCATGTAATTGTGTGGCTTATAGTGAATCCACCACAACGCACAATGTGAGATGTTGAGAATGATAATTCATCAAGGGGAAGAGAATGAGCAGCAAGAATTTGAAATGAATTATAATAATGTAAATGTTGATCCTCACAACACTAATGAATATGAACTTGAAGTTCAAAATATATTTCATTTTTCTGATCTAGAAAATGCCAGACATATTTGGTGACCTAAACAGAGTAACTAAATCTTTTACAAGCTGCTAATGCTCCAACTTATATTTGTGTCCCAACTGGACAACAAATGATTGGTAATGTTTCTATGGCACGCCTACAACGTGATAGAAAAATCGATTCCAAATAAAAAGTCCTCGATATATAAAAATGGAGCAAGAAGTTAAGATTGGTCATATCGAGGCAATAAAGACCCCATAATAGTCTCGTACTGAGACACTAGACAAAGAGGATTCTAAAAGAACCTCATATAAATTTAAAACTATGAGATCTCAATGAATATAATGTCTAGCAAAATGTGGAATCAAAAAAGAATTGAATCGACGTCGATAGTACTATCGTATCTAATGATGCGCAAGATAACGAATTTATCACAAAATAGCGTTATAATAACAGTGAGGATCTTGCAAATAATCATGCGAGAATCGCAGTTGTAAAATGATTTACCATGATGTAAAGACGCAAGTAACTAATGAAAGATTGAAGTCTCTTGTGATGAGACATGTGAGACTTGAAATCCATACACATGAATGTGTAAACTTATTGGAATAATATTTGTCTTTATAAAAAAAGCGAAATTAATGTACTGAATTTACATTTTCGCAAAGACGTGAAAATAATAATGAGACATGATCGCATGTGGTGGATCCAATAAGTATTTTGATATTATATAAGTCTGGCAATATGATAAATATTGATATGCGTCTAAAAGAATATGAGTAAGTGCTCATTTGATGTTGAGATTCCTAAAAGGATATAAAATACATGAAGCATGTCTCGTTATTTAAAATGCTTGAAGCATATAAGAAAAATTCTTGAGCATACAACTTGATCAAACCGAATAAATAATTGTGTGAGATCAAGGAATATGAGCATAATTGTTACAATCACCCTTTGTCAATATTTGTTAAAATGGGACGTGAAATGATTATGTTTGTCCATGAAATTTTATAAAGATATCTGGATTTGACTATGGTATGTCAATGAAACTCCTTGAGAGTTTATGAAGGTGATTGATTACTTAAAAACTAACCTTGAAATAAAAGACAGAGTTGTCTTAGTTTACGAATTGAAAATTTAATGATGATCTCTTTATACATCATGAAAACTAAAGAAATATGATAAATATCTGTATATGGATACATGATGCTCATGTTTATGAGGTGTTATGATGTTGAAAATACGTGTTGCATTTTTTTCCTTGACCATGGTTTTGTCCCCATTGGGTTTTCCTGGTAAGGTTTTTTGACGAGGCAATATTCCTAAGCGTATATAGGAATTATGTACTTTTTTCCCTTCACTAGAGTTTTTGTCCCATTGGATTTTATCTAGTAAGGTTTTAGCAAGTTATAATCTTCAAATGTACATCAAAGGGGAAGTGTTATAAATAATTATGGAATTGATGTCCATATTTTTTTAATTGCTACATCATCAAACCATCCAAGAAGAATGCGTTTGGTTAAGATCGATGATTCAATACATCCAAGAAGAATGAGGTCTCAAGTCTATCAAAGGAAACCCAACCTTATTATATGAAGACAATGTCGCATGTATAACTCAAATCAAGGAATGGTATATCAAAGGAGACAAAACAAAGCACATTTCTCCAAAGTTTTTCTTTACATATGATCTAAAAAAAGGGTGGAGTTATAGATGTTTGTCAAATTCGATCAAGTAACAATTTGGCAGATTTATTCACAAAATCTTTGGCAACAAAATTTTTTGAGCAACTGGTTTGGAAGATCGTCTTCGACGCTTGAAAGATATACATTAATTTGAGGAGGAGGAGCATACTATGCGCACTGCACTCTTTTTCCCTTCATCAGGTTTTTTATCCCACTGGGTTTTTCTTGATAAGGTTTTTAATGAGACAGCATATGGCGTATAATAAAAGATGAATATCCAATGAGGAATATTGTAAAATATTACTTATGGGCTTTTGGGCTTATGTCTATTCATCTAATCTTTAGTAACAAGTTAGGTTTAGACTATTAACCTTATAAATAGATCTTACTTGTAACCTATTGGTATGATGATTGAATAAAAATTCTCTCTTCTCCTTACATCTTTTTTTCTTGTTCATGATTTTTCATAACAAAGTGGACAAATAAATTAGGACAGAGAGAGTATCATGCTTGAAAACATTTTCTTGACACAAGTATTTTCTTGATGGTTAAATATTGATAATGAATACAAATTTGGATTGTATGAGACCCTTAAATAACCCATGTAAGATCTAGCTAAACGTAAGATAAAAAATAGTTTATTCATAATTCCTAGATTCTATAGTATACTGTACAGTATAAAAGTAATAAAACTTTGAGTTACTCTAGTAACAAAACAAACCTTACTCATCTAGCAATTTTCTTTCTAAGATACAAGTTATCTTGCATGAGCAAATCCACACACAGACTAAGTTGTCTTATTGCTTCTCTTTTTTCTTCATCTTTTTCAGCCAATAACTCCTTTTGAAACTTGTTTTCCTCTTTAAGTCTCGCTATTTCCTCTCTAAGATTTATGTTTTCTTCATTGATAGATGCATTCGAAGATTCTTCCTCGTTAAATTGAGGATCAATGGTCTCGGGCACACCAGAATCTTGATCATGGTTGTAGTCTAATGATTCATAGCAACTATCATAGGAGTCATCCACATTTGTGACATGGGAAGTTCGGTGTTGATCATAACGTAAAGCTAGTGAACGATGGGCTTGATAGAAATCTTCAATGATGCTAATAAGTTCTGGTCGATTCTTATAATACATCTCCGCACGTTGTGCAAAAGTATCTCCATTTTGTTCTATCAATTTCAGCATGGTTTCAGTCTTTTCATCTAGCTCTGTGTATCATGGTTCACATTAGTGTCACTCATTCAAACATAAAAACAAACAAAAACGAAGCTCCCATTAGCATTTCGTTTTCAAGGTAATTAATAATTATGTGACACAAATAATCTAAATCAGTTGCTTAGTTGTCCAAATTTTTGTAATCACTATTTTAGCGTTTGACGGACTCTAACTACTCCGTATTTAAGGATTTACATGTAAAATGACCCGAAAGTGCTAAGTGGCTGAGAAGCGGCTACTTCTAAACTTAATATCTGCATTTGTTCATTACGAAACATATTGAGTATAGATTTCACTATACTCAAATACTAGAAACTGTATCTACAACTTGATATTCGATTTACTATATAATCACTTATCACTCTCAGAAACACAATACCAAACACCTCTTAAAAAAGAAAAGACTTGAAAGCACAAAGATAGTATTGTACCCGCAAGAGTAGATCGAAGCCATGAAGACTTTCTTGTGATATTGCTTTCCCTGTCAAACCACCAGTAAGAAGATAACTTCTTCTGTACCCCCACCATTTTCTTTTCACCTTCACAATTATTTCAATTTTCAATATCAGAAAAACTCAAAACAAATAACTTTAAAAAAATTTAAAACGCGAACACAAAAGTACGTCCATTAACAGTTAAAACTAAGGAGGTGTTTCTTATTTACAAGACTATCCGAAAGCGTACATGTTATAAAACCTATCTATAATATGTTCAAGACTACTTCATGACCAACTTAGTGTGACACCACAAAAATATACCCAAAAAACAATAAATAAACACACCCCAGACGACACACAAACTACTCAGTCGAGTTTGCGATCGATTCAACCATTCTGTCCATGTGGAACGCGTCCCCTATGGGGCTGTGTAGTGGGGTCTGACACGTCGGAGAAGCCGACCGACTAAGAGGTCGACCGGCCACTGCACTTTTTTTTTTTTTTTTTTTTTTTTTTTTTTTTTTTTTAAACGTGATTTCCGAACTTTTTGGCCGACTAAGTCTACAATCAAAATACTGATCAGGTTGAGCGAAACATTATTTTTTTCCTATACAAAAAATATTTTTGTATAACACTCCAATCAAATAACTCACTAGTCACTATGTTATTCACATAACTAATTTAAGCTTTACAAAGATCACTAAAGCAAGCTAGAAACTAGAAAGAATAATTTGCTTACCAGAAAAAAAAACAAGTAAACAACCAACCACGCAAATTTGATAGTACAGAAAACGTTTTTAGCTAAATCATCAAAGAAAAAGTCTTTCTAGTGCTTAGGATTACGTTTAAAAAATCTTGGTATTAGACAATATAAATCAGATTAGGATTATTTTTAGGATTCATAAATAATTTAATATTGGTATAAGATAAATATTTGGATAGATAAATCGTAATTAAGGAGATAACTGGCTACTTTAAAAGATAACGATCCCAAACACCCTCTTATCACTTTGCAAATTATTTGGGACAATGTTATTTGCTTATTTTTAAGCAGAAATCATTTTGTATTACCCAAACTGTTTGTGTTTATCTAATTTGTTTCAAGTTTTTTTTTTTTTTTTTTTTTTTTTCTTTTTTCTTTTTTCTTTTTTCTTTTGCCAAAATAACCAAATTCAAATATTATTTCCAAAGTAGTTATTTTGAAGCTACTTATAAAATCTTATGTTTAAACAAAAACATACACAAAGAAGATAAGCAACCTAAACACCCTCTTAGAATTACATACTTATGCAAACAAAAAAAAAAAAAAAAAAATATCGCAATAATCAGATAATCACCTTTCGGATTTATAAAGAGATGAAGCTATATTACAAGAACAAAGAACACAAGCACAAGTTGAAGTTAATTGGCGGGAAGCTTTCACATTCAATCTTTAACACAAACAAACGAAAAATACATGAAGAAGATAATTGTTAAACCATACGTTATATTTATATAAGTACGAGGTTGTACAGATTTTGGTTGTTATCTACTTGATCATGGGCCCACTATTGGCGGTTGGGCCAGCTAAAACCAAGAGTTTGAAATGGATCAAATTTACATTGTCACCCGTGGTGTCACGCATGCAATGGTGGTGTCACACATGCAATGGTAGAGGTCAGGGGTGTTCACAAATCAGGTAATACCACATAAATCATAAATCAAAACCAAACCGAACCAAATAACTTAGAACCGAATTTGCTAGAACCAAACCGAATTAAATATTCTATTTTCGATTTGGGTATACTTTTAGCAAAATAAAAACTAAACTCACATAAAAAAAAATATATTTTTATATATCTTTACTACATATAATATGTGTATATAGTTTTGTTTAATTCTTTAATCCTTAATCTTGAAACTTAATAAATTGAAACTTTGAAAACACATGGTTTAATACATTTACTAATTCAAAGAGTTGAAAACTTATAAGCTAATATAGGCAACACCTGTGAACTTAAATGAGAAGAATGGAATTTAACTCCCGAAACAATTTATGGAAACGCTGCATGATAATCGTTTGACAATGGTAACTTCTCATACAAGCTTTTGGGCCAAGTCAATGGTATTTAATTTTGTTGGTCCTTTATTTGTCAACTTTTATTGTGTTGGCTTTAACCACATCTATTTTAAGAAAATACATCAATTTAAACTAGCAGGGTATCCACGTGTTGCGGCGGCAGGTACCCTGTAATTGAATTTTTTTACGAATAAATTTTTTTTAATTATATGTTTAACGTGACAATAGCTTTATAAAAAGTAGATTTTTTTTTTTTTTTAATATCTTTAAGCAATATCATATTATTTCATATAAATATATTAGTGCACTCACGTGATATGAGTCAGAACCAAATGAGTTTTGAGTTAGTTTTTGGTTTAATACAAAAAGTCGATAATGGGCTTTTTGGTTGTTTATTTAAAATCGTCTATCTTGAAATTACGAAACCCTAGATCCTAATTTTCAAGATTCTTAATCGTTGGCCCAGACACACAACGCCCGAACTTAAAGCTTGGCCCAATTTAATTAGTATTACCTATATGAAGCCTAAAGCTATATCCTAAACTTATATCCTAAAGCTAACAACCCTAAACCTAAAGTCCATAACATCAGACACCACACTTCATATTATTTCATTCACTAATAAACAAACTCAGCCTCTCTAACTTTATGTCAATCTTATCCCACCAATAACCGAACACTTCGTCTCGATATCCATTCATAAACTAAACAACCAAAACCCTTTCGTGTTAATCTCAGCCTCTTATCCTTTGATTGGTTTACTTCTTACAACCGATTAGTACAAAATCACTAATACCCTTTTTGGTTGTCATGGTCTTGAAACACAATCACAAACAAGATACAAACTCTATTGGTTCGTGTGTAACACGAATTTGTTTTTGTTTTCGTTTTTTGTTTTTTGTTTTTCGGCTCAAAGATCTTGGTACAAGGTCTTGGGTTCTTGGATTCTTTAACGACTTTTGATCATTTTGAATAATAAATCCGATATCTTTTTTGTTGTTTTGATTTTCAATTAATATCTTGAGGAGGATTTTTTTTTTTTTTTTTTTTTTTTTTTTTTTTTTTTTTTTTTTTTGTAGTATCTGAAGGGATGGTTTCTAATATTGTTATAGGTGTGCTTTTTTTTTTTTTTTTTTTACTGATTTTTTTTTTTTTTTTTTGTTTAGGATATAAGTTAGGACAGAATCGTTGTTTTTGTTGGCATGTACTGGTTGAAGTATTTGGCTTTTTTGATTTTTAATAGTTGGTCGTTAACTGCCTGTGGCTGATGATGCATAAATTGAGACCATGTGAGTTTGTACAATAGGCTTAATTAGATTGTACATTGTGGTTAAATCTATTATCTATTATCTATTATCTCTAATAAGAGGTGTGCTACACCCACTCACAATTTACACAAAAAAACCCACTTGCTGACGTGTCAGCGAGCTGATTGGTTGGTTTTTTGTGGCCCACAAAAAACCAACCAATCAACTCGCTGATACGTCAGCGAGTGGGTTTTTTTGTGTAAATTGTGAGTGGATGTAGAATTATTCCTCTAATAAACGATGGTTTTGGACAACCATCTTAAGCGCGGGTCATTAAAAACCAGTTTAATGCTCTGACGTGTTCTTCCATTTTTAGATCCAAGGTACAATCGGCTTGATGCAATGGTTCTTTCAATCAAATGGAGTAAGTCAGCAGTATGTGGAAACGTATTTTTGGCAGGAAGTAATTGCGATTTCGGCAGTTTCGGTATCTACTTATTGATTCTTCCTCCCTACGTTTCACAATGGATTATTTTTGTAAACTCATTTATATCGATTTCAAGATGCCAGCGACTTTTGATTTGGTTATTGTAAGATCCAATTTTTTTTCACTTTCCTTTCAATTTTGATTGAATTGTTTTTTTTATATTTGTTGATATAATTCACACACTACAACAATCGTTATATGTTTTTTTTTTTTTTTTTTTTTTTTTTTTGTATTGTTAATTTAATTATTGTGTTTTCTATATTCAATTGATCAAGGTGATGTATCATGTTCTGTTTTATTCTGAATTTCAAATTACAAGTCTCCAAATGATTAACTAATTGATGAGTAGTTGTTTTACATATGGAACGATCGCCAAATAGTTCATGTATTGTATTGTGGTTCATTTTTTTGTATGTTCATGTATTAGGGTTTTTCAACTCAAATTGGGGATCTATTGAAGGTTAGGAGTTCACCGTCGATAAAAAAGGTACGATTTTTGTTGATGATTAATGGTTTAGTTTGAAAATTTTAAAGTTGTATTATGGTTAATACAAATGCCAAAATACAATTATCAATGTTCCCATAAAACCAAAATAGTATTTGTTAGAATCAAAGAAGTAAGACATTCGTCACTAAAAGGTCAAATGCAGACTAATTTTCGGGGGCACATAGAGCTGTTGTATGTATGACTGCCTATCAATCTTACTTTAGAGAAGTATTAAGCCCAAACATCGCTATGAAATTTAAAATTAATGCAGATATCAACAAAGCTAACAACAATCCCAGTACTTACCATATAAATGAAAGAAATTTCATGCATCAGTTGATGGCAGTGGCCAATGGCGAGTTAAAAGACAATGTTTCAACTTTGGATTCATAAGCGATGCGCACTACTTAAGAAAATGTGAAATCAAGTTCTGAAGAAAGGAATGCTGGTATGTTACTTATTTTTTAGGTGTTTGGATATCATTTCAAAAGTAGTCATTCCTAACACAAATTTCGTTTTACACACCGGAAGTTGTATTTCATGGTTAACACAAAGTATTTACCCGTTTTATCCGTTACTGAAATATTTGGTTTGTTATAAGGGTAAGTAAGAAGAGCCGATGTAGTTTTATCACCCGTTGTAGTTTTGTCATTAGTTGTTACAAGAAAAAGTAAAATACAAAGATGTAAATAATGTTAAATCTGTTGAATAGAATTTGAGTAAAAACTTATAACATATTATTTTACAGGTTAAAGCACTATGTAAAGACTTCATGTTTTAAGAAAACAAGACTTTAAGCATCTGTTGAAGTAAGAATCATATTGCCTTAACTTAATCATAATTTTTCCATCTATTTTATTGTTTCTTAATTTCCTTTAATTGACTTATTTAGGCGGCATATCCATATGAGAAACGCATTCTCTCCAGCAAAGGAATTTCGTTTAACCTAAAGATGTAGAACCTGAGAGAAAAGCTGATGAGGTTGAGGATGAGGATGGCCATGGACTTTAAGAAATGGAACTCAAGCGAGTAATGAGATACTATTATTTTTACTTGAATGAGATGGTCTATTGAGAATCCAAATAACTTCATATTGAGAGCAATTAATCAATAAATTTAAATGGTTCAATACCAAAACCTAATGCAGGGTAATAGATCATCAAGAAATAAGAGAAAAAGATTCACCACTTATGAATGCCAGGAGTTATTAGATTGGGATTTCACCCTCGGGGAGCTTATTAAATCGGACAACATTAGAGGAGGTAAATTAATTCGTTTCTTTTCGACCTTTTTAAATCAGATATAGATATAGATATAGGTCGATCCAAGGTGTGGTTTTGTTTTATTTTATTTTAATTAGGCCAATCCTTGCTTCAATTTTTTATTTTGTTAATAATCTTATTGTGTCGCTATGTTATCGGGGAATCGAATTTTCTTATGGTTACTTATGTCCATGGTTAGAACCAAATATTACTGCAAGGTGACAGATTTAACCACTTTACTTCTTGAATGGATGGATTTAGGTTGTGTCTTATCTCAAACGGGTTAGCGATAAAAATAACATCAAAAAGGTTGAAATTCACCCAAAGTCAGCTGTAAAGCATAGAATATTCTAATAATCTGATGTTTGTGTTATGACCTATTTAGGAAGGTGTTTTATGTAGTAGTCTAAGGGTTTATTGAACCTTTGATTGCAGTTTGGATATGGAAGACTCGAGATTTGACTTTCTCAAAAGGAATGACTTCGCTCGAGTTGAGGCGGCTTTGGCAAGCGAAATTGATAAATGGTATGCCCTATATTTTTTTTCCTTCCCTGCTCAGTTAAGAATGATTCTATTTGTTATATTAACTCCAACATTAAAAGGGTTATCAAAGCATTCATTGTTGCACCATCATCGACAACCTTCCAACTATTATATGGTCAACCCTTTTAATGGGCATTACGAGAAAGCTTTTGCACTTTACATTGATGTAAGTGTTCACTCAAAATCGTCGGTACCAGTTAAATCATAGAATTTTTCATCTATGATTGTTATATGGCAATAACTTATTTACTTTTTTATTCAATTTAATCTTCCATCTTATGAAAGTAGATATATTCGAGTTCATTGAGAAGTATAACTTGCATGATTCCATTTGTGAGAAGGTAATAGATTTTGTACTTAGAAGCAAATTTTACTTAAATACTCTTATCTTATATGCAGTAACAGAGACCCAATCTTTTTAGCTTTTTAAACCGGCATACCTTACAGGTCTGCTTACTCCTGCTGAAGTAGTGTCTCAACTTCTGGCTGAAAAAAAAATAATGCGATTCGAGATACTTTCTGTATGCGTATTTGCATGTGCTATTAGAAGTTAACCCTCCTGCTGGCAGAGATTTTATTGGTGTACTGGTATGTTGAAAGAGTTTAGATTAATATTCTTTTTTGTTACATAAAAAAGTCTGCATTGTCCAGCGAGTTGAAAGAGCTCAGATCAATATTCTTTTCTGTTACATAAAAAACTTTGTGTGTTCAGCGAGGTGATAACATAAAGTTTAGTATGTGTATTAACCATCATCGTCTTCGATTTGTTACTTTAGGCCTATGAAGTCTGTTTAAAAAAATGATACACTAAGTGAGCAAGTTTTCATCCTCTTAAGAATGGGGAATGTGATTCTTTACACTATGGCATGCTTTCAAAGGCATCTTCTGATGTATATATATGCATTTCTGCGTTTTCATTATAGAAGTCTCTTTCCACCATTTAATTCAAGTTAGTGATGTATGTCGTAATAATTTGCAAAAGTTCTTTTCTGGAGGTAATGAATGTTTCACATGTTCCAGCTCGAAGTATTTTATTTTATGACCTGTTTGTAAGTTGAAGTTGCACGGGTCAAAACACGAGTAAAGTTGTCTATTATGTTTGTAATCGACATGTTGACCAATCAAATTGACCTTTTTGAAAAGATTGTCATGTCCCTGACGATTTACCTAAGATATTGGAGTTGGAACAAGAGTAAAAATGAAAAAATCATTGATTCATTGTTCACTCTGATTAGTTAGAGCAAAAGGCAAAAGAACGTTCCCTACTTGGTACTCTGTTGTTCATGTTCACGAAACGTTTAGTACATGCTTTGAGTAGTTTTTTTAAATGTACATATTCTTTTTGCAGGTCTGTTTATATAAGAATGTCACTTAACTATGTGCATGCCTGCTCCTATGGCTACAAGTTCATGCGTTAATAGCGATGATCGGTTGGTTACGCACGACAACATTTTTCAGGGTGGACCTGCTATTACGGATACCTCTGAAGCTATTCTGGCTACTGCTGATTTGAACAGCAGATATGCATGTCCTGTTACTCAAGGTAATGTATTTATTTTATTTTTGCGATTCAAAATTACTATCTATGTAACGCGGGTGCCCGTCCACCAGGCAAGCAAATGTGCAATATGAGTTTTTGTTGAATTAATACCTCCTGATTATAGGTATGAGCGAACATGTAGGGGAAAATTGTTACGCGTCGCGTCAGAACAACAAACGCATATGTGTGACCTTACAAGGTTGTTGGACTCCTGAATATTACATCCTTTTTGCTTTTTAAACACAATTTATTTTTTGGACTACCTAATAATAATTTATCATTAATTACTACCATTATAGGTATGAGCGAACGAGAAGAAGCAATTTCTTCGACGTCTTAGCGGAACATCAAATGCATAGAAAACATACATGGGTTGTTCGACTACTCATTTGTAACATGTTTCAGATGAACTTGCAAAATCTGATTTAGCATCCTGCAAAACCTATTACAGTGGCCAAAATAATGTTACTAACACAATTGTGTTCACCTTCTAGTAACGGACACGAACCTTAAACCCCAGGAATTATAACTACCATTGCATACGCTACTACTTTTAATGCCTATGACACTGATGCAGGTACTTGGATCATCTGGGAATATCCTCTGTTTTTGAGACAAGCATATTGTAGACAAACTTGGAAAGGAGGAACTACGACTTACTTAATACCACTACTTTTGAGTCTAATTCGAACTACTACCGGTTCACAGCTAAAGTTTGACTTTGAATTTTGTGCTAAGATTCTTTTGAAGATAATAACTCTAATGGGATTATGTTTGTTTCTTAGCAGTGCGATTATTTGGCACTGATTAATGGCGACAACGAGGTTCTATCTACACGCTTTATGGGTACCAAGAAAACATGTGCTTATTCACATTGTGCCAAAAAATCAGTAAGTTTGCTATGTATTATTGGCAATTTCGCCCGTAGACTTAGAAATTCGGTTACCTATAAGTTTCTTTTTCTCATAATTTTTTTGTGGGAAGGGAATAGCTATTTAGGAGAGATTGAAATGTCAGCCCGTGTACTTTTAAATTGGTCGGTTTGGGTTGTGTTTTATTACAGACGGGTTAAATAGCCCCTTAAACGAGTCAAATTGGTCAAAATTTTAGTCGGCAATAAGGTAAGGGGCTATAATTTGGTTGGAATTCAATTAAGCATAATGTCGCTTTTTAAATGCCGATAAAATCAAATGTGCTATTACTGATAGATGTACATGAGCTATATGTAGGTACTAACAGTTTTCAATCTTTGATTTTCTCATGGTGCCTTTTAATATGAATGCTTATAAGTTATACTTATATCATGTCTTTATTGACTTATTTATTTTTTTGCTATGGTGGTTTTAATGTGAATGCTTATAAGTTATTCTGGTGTCTTTTTTAATGTGATTCAGTTTCTGCAATCCCAAAAAATCTTTTGTCGCAAGTGTTGTACCGATTATGGTTAGGAGAGATGTTTTGTGTTCCCTCTTTCAATAATATCCAACCTTACCAGGAAGCCTACCAGTAACAAGATTTGAGTCTATGCAACAAGTAATTATCTTTTTGTATAGTTTAAAGTGTTTTGGCCTATTAACACTATGTTGGAAATATGGGCATGTCTGAACAAGTTCGGGTAAAACACAAAATTTCACTACATGTCAAACTTTTTGGGAAGGGTGACCACAAACACAAATCCGACAATTTCTTAGTTTTATAAATAAGTAGTGCTAAATATATACTAGTAAAACAATATTCATACAATATTATCATTTTTTAATAGAAATTTTTTTAATACACTATCCTCAGTCCAATGGATTATTATTACAGTGGGTTATGTAAACCTTTTTTTAACCTAATACATTAGTTTATTTCTAAGTGACGACATTTGATGAGCTATGCGATAACTTTACTGAAGTCAAAGTCACAATTACATCATTTTACATGAAGACTTCTATCGAACTACATGTATGTTAAATTGTGGCTAAAAGATCAAATACCTCTCATTGAATTATGTAACTTTTTTTTATTTTTTTTTTTATTTTTTTTTATTTTTTTAAATATGGATATATTTTGGAAAAGAAGGATTACTTGATGATCAACTCCCCTCACAATATTTTTTTTATATAAGTGCGATTTAGTTTAATTGGCCGTTTTTAAATATGGCATGTCGTCTTGCAAAGTATTGACAGTTTTGTTGTTGCACTGAACAGTAAAACAGAACATCAACTCTCGAATTCCATATTATGATGCTGGCATCCGATCTTGACTGTTGAAGAAGTTGATGGATTGAACCCGACGTGACAAATGTGCGCTTGAATATTCATATGTTTATTAATATGTTTATTATTAGCCAAATAATTGGCGCCAACTATTTGTATAGTAAACAAGTAATGAAAAGGACGAAACACATTGCAATATCACTAAGTAACTAAACAAAGTTCAATTTCTGAATTGTATTCATCGTACAATACAAGCCAACAATATTAGATGATAATTCAACTTCAAACCAATCGCCATAACAGAAAAATGATGTTGTGTCAATACTCTTAACATGATGGATGATGTAATGCGATTGCCACCACTAAAATCGTTGGCGTCAGTTATGGACAACTCAAGTGTTTGACGGAATGAAGATGGACTACGCAAGTGTTTGACGTTGACCATATACATTTTGCAATTCAAGATTAACTGCGAGTTGGCAGGAGAAGATGATACATGCACATTTTTTTTATTTTTTTTAATATTACAAACAACATTATTTATTGTATCAATCATATATTCCTTATTATTTTTTTAGAAAATAATAGAGCTTATATACTTTCGTTTGTTGTTTGTTGTATGTTAATTTTTTCACACATGTAACTGTCTCTCATCATAAATTATCTACATGGTTTAGACTTAGGTCAAGTACCGGTAAATGAGTAACTATAACTTCTCATAGACTTATAGTGCCTGGTCTTGCTTTAATTTGTTGGCGTATGTTGAATTTATGTACAACAAGTCAAATAAACCATATATAAATGAAAAAAAGGTATTTAAAAATTTCGTAGTTTTTCATTGCTGATGTATTCATAAATAATTGGTTGTTATGTACATGTAGTAAGAAAAGATTTGATTCAGTGACAAAGCACTTGAAAGTTACAACGACATTCTCATCAATGGTGAGGAACTTGAAATGATTGGAACTAACACACCCAAAAAAGGTGATACTGTAGACGCCTTTACGAAGGTAACGAGGGCCATGGCTCATTGTGATAGATGGCCGATGCTCCTCTTCATGGGTGGTGTCGTGGGTGTCGGAAAGAGCATTGTTCTAAAAGAAATCTGTAAAGGGTATGATACAAAACTACTTAAGAGTTATAATCAGATTATGAACGGTTGTACATCTCTTTAACCACGGAAGAGAAGGGTGTCTATGACACCATAATGAACTTCGTTGAGACAGAAATAGGGGATACGTATTTTGTTTACGGTACGGAGGTACCAGGAAGACCTTATGGAAAACACTTGTTGCCGCTATTAGAAGAAAAGGTGATATAGTCTTAAATGGACATTTAATATTCAGGACCATCAAATTTGGAGACGAAAACACATGAACGCTGATTATTTTAATTGTTACAAACTCAATTGATTATCGACTAATTACGTATTATCTCATTATTTATTTCATATATTAATTGAACATGTTTATGTTCGTTGTTTTCTTATTATCTCATTTTCATATCGAATAATTAGTTGTTTATTAATGGAAATTGTTTATTTTGAATGTTAATGTGACAAGTTTACATTTCTTGGTTCATTAATATTTTGTTAGTTGTTTCCTTACCATTTCATTTACATTTACAGTAATTTGGCAAACATGAACTTGATTTTACTATTCATATGCTCCATAAGATACTAATTAGATGCATCACATAACTTAAAATTTGTGTCATATGGTCATCTCACAATTCCACACTAATTAAACCAATAAAAGATTAAAAATTTATCATATACATAGGAAAAAGTCTACATGTAGAGAAGTACTTGAAGGTCTATCATCATCGCAAGGATTAAGTTTTGAATCGATATGCGCTCACACACATCATTTTATGTTCGAGTCAATCTATTTTAAATTCGCCAACGCTATGGTTGTAAATCGATAGGCGCTCACACACATCTTTTGCTACTCAACACAATAAATTTTTGAGACCCCAAGATTGGACGTTTGTTAGTGTAATTGTAACATAAGCAATTTCTTATCTTATAATGGACACATTGTCTAATTCTTTGTTTCATATTTTAAATAGAACAAATTTACATTATTACTTTTCTTATTATCTCATTTATCTAATTCTTTAAAAAATTACCCGGTGTCAACGGGTCTATAAGCTAGTAGTTATATATTTTGGTGAAGGGGTGAATTAAATTGTGTATTAATTGTATGTCTTGAATAGTATTTTTTTTTTTTTTTTTAATTGTGCTTCAAATACTTGTAAATGATGTTTCTTTACTTATATTTACTTAAAAATCTATTTTAAGAAGTCTTAAAAAATTAATATAAAAGAAGGTGCTAAATGCTTTATAAGTAGTATAGATAAATGATATAATGGTATGATACTCCGTAACATATTGTATGTGTACACATTTAAATGATCTCAATGAATCAATTGTAACAAACTTTTATATTTTCAAAATAATTTGCTATATTTGTAAGAGAATTCTTTTGGCAACTTTGATACGGAGTAGTATATAAAGTTCGGCTATCATTCACATGCATAATATCAAAGTATCAAACGCTATACTCTCTTAATATTAATCTACCTATAGAATTGATTCATCTCTATTTTGTCATCTCTAATCACAAATGGACTAGATTCAATTTTAATACATAGGTTAAAGTCTTGAAGTAACACTCAGTAGACTGGTAAGTTTGGAAAACCGAGTCTTTTACGCTGAAAAAGTTCATATTGTTCACAAGAACCATTATAATGGTATGTAATCATAGTCGAATATATACTACTACGTATAAAGAGAAAACACATTTACTTACAAATTTACAAAACTGCTACTATCAGACTTTGAAGATTGAATTGTTCCAAAAAAAAAAACAAAAAAAAGACTGAAGTTTGAAGGGTGCACACTATTCACGGTACCAAGCATTTCACGGCCAAGTCACTTCTTACGGCTATTTGTGAATAGTGAATTCATTACAGGTTTGGTCCGAAATTGTAATATAGACAGTAAGAACATTCAAACACAATATAAAAAATAAGCAACAAGGTAAAAACACTTCTAGCTATAATAAACGCCATTTGGATTGTGAAAGACCAGCCCTAATCATAATGCTGCATCATGATTCATAAATCCAAGTTCAAACTAAACTAAGCTACTGCATACTAATAACACTATGTACCACAACTGAAACGGCCATGCAAATACCAGTTAGCCGCATACATAAAAGCCAAAAAAAGCTGACTTTCCTAGGTAACCTCAACAGAGGTCCCTCTCCGTTTTACTGTTTTACCACAAAAGATGTCAATACCATTCCTACTATATAGAAAAAAGGTTTAAACATTATCCAAACCTAAGTCAGTGAATCAACGAATCCCCGACCGCCAAAAACTGGGCGCATAACTGCATCATCAAAATTTCTCCAGTAGTGATGAATAGTGTGTGTCGGACTTTTCAATAGCTTTTTAAAACTTGGCTTGTTTGATTCCAGATCATGATCGTCATCATGATCATGTCCATTTCCTAGAAGTGGAACCGACCTTGGGCTAGATGATTCTGCTGCGTTTGATCCAGGCAGCAATAGCCTTATAATTGGCTTAGTCGCCAATCCAAAAACCTAACAAAATCAATAGTTTTAACAGTTACAGTATATTGTTTTCAAGAATGGGTGTAACATATGGAAATAGAGATGCTTACCACTGTACTGAAAAGAACGACACTGATGGTGCTGGTGATCAAAAGCGCATTTACAGGCTGACTGGTTTTCCCGGAACCAGTAAACTGCACATGAATCAAGAATTATACTTAGACAAATCAATTTATGTAAACGACGTGCAGTTGTCCTGACCCATGTGTAAACAACATGATTATCAGTGTTTACTAAAATAAGAATGCATTGGGTTTCATTTTATTTGTGATGGTCAAACATGCAAAAATTTGGATTGTGGAATAGCAAAAATGAAATTGGTCAAAAGCCACTTAAAGACTTAAAGTTGGTCACACAGGCCAAAAGTTGCTCTTAGCGTAAAGCCTCCTTTATCAGTTTTACTAAATAGTAAGAAATTAGGTAAACTTAATGGGTCGATAAAAAGAAAGATAAGATCATATTCATGGGTCAATTTTGGTATAAATAAAATGAATGGGTCGAACATGATGAGCCTGTTGGTTCATTTTTCTACGTGTTTATAATGACTGATCTAGTTAGATTCAACGATCTAAAGCATACCTTCTTATAAGCAAGTGCAATAGATACAGCCCCTCGCATTAGACCGGCCCACCAAACTGTAAACTGTGAAAAATTATGATTAACTTAATGCCACAAGTAATCCAACAATCTATAACTAAAAAATACTTTTAAGTACACTTACTTGCTGCTTCATGCCGATTCTTTCCTTACTACTCCTCCGGGTTAAGTTAGATAACAAGGAAAGAGGTAATATGAAAGCTGCTCTTCCAATCATAATCAACACAAGCAGTATAACACTTGCCCAAACAGATTTTCCAGGACTGCATAAAATTGAAAAAACTGATGGGGTATTGTAACATGTAAAGACGACCATTTTGACCCATTTACCTATTAATGAGTGTACGGATTTAACTAGTCAAATGGAACAAGTTTGCTTAAAGTGTATTTCCAATGCATAAAACCTCTTAGTATTACTGAAATAGTATAATTTCACAAAGCATATTTTACACACTGATTTGAGGTTTAAAGATTTACACAAAGTGTTTCAGGTTAGCCTAACAAAACCGGTTTTGACCAAGAAAGAAAAATTCTTCATTCTAACACGAACCCATTACCCGCACCCCACCCTTTCCGAACCAATTTTTGCAAGATTAGTAATAAAATAGAAGGTTCAAACAACAAATTTCTTTGAAGTGCTTACTTGTTATCTACAAAGTGCCATTTTTCAACATCCAATGAGTCCATTCCAACATAGAGGAAGATGAACACTTCGGCAATATATGACATTGTTGCAAAAGCATGGCTGCAATCCGACACAATTGATGTGAAATTTTTTAGCTAATAAGAATTTAAAAGAATCCATTTTAAACAGAGAGATTGGAGTTTGTTACGCACTTCGTAGTCACTTGTGAACTATGAGTAACATTATGCCATGCATAGTGTGACATTACAATACCACAAAAGAACACCGTTAAGATTCCACTTAATTCAAACACCTGGAAGGAAATTTAGTTTAGTCTTATGATAAAGTAGTTACAATCATTAAGAAATATATAGGGTGGCAAAAACTTGCAGATAGGATTATGTGTCGAAACGGTTTCAGGTCAAACTAGGTACTTTTGGTATATGTTGGCCCAAAACACTCTTTTAAAAATTAGTTTGTCAAATAAGATGTTAATCAACAATTAGATTATATTTACATAATTCGAAAAGAAGTTGGAAAACATGTTGGAAAGCCAACCACACCCGACCTGTTTTGATATGTCCCCAAAGTAGTACACGTAATGTAAATGGATTTATAAGGTGGTGAAGAGCTTACTTCAGCTGTGATGTATGAAAGATAAGCCATGAGTATCATGAGAGCTACTTCACCATCAGTTGAATGCCTGAAAATTCACACAACGTTCATTCAAAGATGGATTACTAAATCATACATGATGTACTTAAAAGATTATATACTTATAACAATGACCCATGTGATTCAAGAAAACAAATGCAGGTAAGCAGTTTAAATAAGCAATCCCAGACACCCCTTCGGAAGTTGAATGATTATATTCAAAAGTCCCCCGTTTGCAAACATACAACGTACCTTCCACTGTATAGTTTTCTAATGACGAATGCACATACCAACCCAACCTACAAGTGCAATTAAAACCGTCACATAACGAGGAGAAGAATGTATATGCACAAAATATTAATTAACAGTCACATATAATTATAAAGATAGATAAACTTACAAAAACTCCCAAAAGGGTGCTTAACACAAACAATGAGAAGAAATTGCCGAAAAATTCAAGAGCAGTTTCTAAGTTCGTGTCTGATACATCAAATTTTGTGATTGCATTAAAAAGCACAACAGATGTGGCATCATTCACAACACCCTCCCCAAATACTAGACTGTATAGTAGTGGCGTTTCATTCTGATTAAGCACCTGTCAATAAGAGAAATTTTGGTTAGGTGGAAAAACGGGTGGGTCGCATGGGTTGGGTTGAATGATGGGTCAAACAGCTTTGGATCGGACAGGTAAATCCGTACGGTCGAGCCAGGTTGGCTGAATACACCTTTTGTCCAATTTTATCATAAATAGTTAGTGTGACTAATATGATAACAAAAACTAGATTTTTCAAGTAAATTCTAATTTATAAATAAGATGATTTGAATTAAAAATTAAGCATTGGATGAATTTTGACCATTACAGACTTACAGCCCACTTCCTTTTCAGATTTTTTTTACCTGTATTATCCATTAGAAACAAAATACAACCCCGATCATAAATCAAAAGTACATGTACCTGCAAGGTGCAAACAGAATCTGTTGCAGAAAATATAGCTCCAAGTGCTTCTCGCAATCACAGGGGAAAACAAACATCGTTCAAATAGTAAATCAGCAAACAAAATTAGTTAAGTGAAACAACTGCAAGTATCATTTAAATGTTGATTTACACATGTTTTTTGTACGGATAGTTGATGTGAGTTTCTTTATACATGATTTTCTTAATTTTATGCATAAAATCATTTTTTTAACCATGAAGGCATGAACTAATGTTATTCATTTGAGTCGATAGATTTGTTCACTTCTTTTACTGGATGATACTGATGTACCCTACTTCAAGCTTTTTATTCTTAAATTAAACATGTTAGTCTTAAAAGTATGATAAGAAAAGAATATATACCAAGATAGTCTTTGATCTCGAGATAGCCAATGTCCAGTATAGGGAACAGAAGTGTTGCACCTAAATCAAAAATGAAGTTAAAATCTAATAACATATATCAAGCAAAAACATATTTATGCAAAGATGTAATGTTATTAGGAAGCATATAAACGTACCATACGATATGATGGCAAACGATATCAAAGTTCCAATAATTCCAAATGACGAAATGGTCATGAAATTTTGGAAAAATCGCTTCTTTTTCACTTGAAACCTAATAAAAGCACCCAGGATCAGTAGTGGATTAAGAAATTAAGACGTGGATGTTAAGGGAAAAAAAGCAAGATGCGTTACCCAGCATTAAAGATTATTGGTGGAAGAAGATAAATAAAGAAGAATTCTTGCTTAAATTCCAATATTCGGGAACTTTTACCACCAGAAGTTAGCAAAATTACGCACCCTGTGCCTAAACCCTGCCATCAGAATATAAAACTTGTTAATACTTGTTGGGGTATAATACAAGTTTGCGTGCCATTAGTGTTTGTTTTCATACTTTTTATAGTAGAATGACCAAATGAGGAACATAAGTGAAAGAAAGTCACTAATCTATGACATCAAAATTGACGAAAATGAAACACTGTAACAAAGTTCAATGACCAAATTGGCTGATGTGAAACATTGAAATAAGTAAGTTACTGATCTAGTTTTATGACACTGGTGTAAATTGTATACCGAACTAGTAACTCACAATGAGAAGGGCGGTGATTGACTGATTTATCCATCGACTGTTTTCAAGTAGATGTCCAAGTACTATGCAAGCACATAGAAGGGCTGCAAATAAGGCTATATGGTGTACAAACTCGGACTCTGCATCCATTGTCAATAACCTGAACTTGCTAGTTTCAAATCCAAATAGCAAGCTGGCCAGAAAAGATGTAATGTCCAAACGAAAATTTTAATCCACAGCTAAAAAAAATTCAAAAATAACACAAGGTTAACGAGATTACTAATAATTCGATGTCACAAAAAGTACTAATTCTTTCAAGGGTTAATTGCAGCAAAATGTAACATACTTCCAGCTTTTTTTTCCATCATATACAACTTGAATAAGTTTTAACATTTCTATGTAACATACTAACAACGTACAACCATTGTATACACCTTACTTAACTTTTTACCATTGTATGTTTCATAATTTCATTTCCGTGCACTTATACTAATATTTGCACCCAAATGCAGCATTTTATTACACCTTCTTACTACTTAACCACGAGAATGTAAGTATGTAAATGTCCAGCGCTAAGGGCTGAGGGGGTGTTTGGGAATGCATTTTCAAAACTGCATATTGTCACTAAGAAAACGCAGATCATCAGTCATATCATATACTATTTTCCGAGTTGTATGAGACATAAAAACATTGAAAATACGTTACATTTCAGTGCGGTAATTCCCAATTTCACATAGATTATCAAACACACAAACTAACTTCATTTCCGACATTACAATCAATCCCACAAAAACCATCAATTCTATTTGACCACAACATTACCAAATCAAACAATTTAAATAGTCACCAATTTAAAACTAAAACAAAAATCCTAACAAGAGTTCTAGGGTTCAAAACACAGTAGTAACGGTCACGGGATACCTCAGTTAGGTAACCTTAATAATGGAAAACCTCGTCTGTTTACCCGTTTAACTATAAATCCTAACAATAATTACAAAACACATTAAGGTAAATCACACAAAAAGGTATCATATTTAAGGTCAATTTCCTCAATTTAAGGTATCTGAGTTATTTTTTGTGAAATGCAGGTTTTCTAGACTTTTCAAAAGCGATTACAGTCATAATTCTAGCCGAAATGACTTTTAAAAGCTCAATTATAATGATACATCATATTAATTAACCAATTTAGCTAAAAAAATGGCTGATAACATCTTTCGAAAAGTCGAAAAAACCTTACATTTCACAATAAATTGGATACCTTAAGGGGGTGTTTGTTTAAGCTTATATGTAGGCTTATAAGCTTCTTTGTCTTTCGGCTTATATTTCATAAGCCTCATATAAGCTTATGGCTGTGTTTGGCAAGGGCTTACAGGGGCTTGGGCTTTTAAAATAAGTCTCGTTTGTCATGAGGCTTATGGAAGGGCTTATAAAATAAGTCGGCTTAAAACTTTAGCCCCATAAAAGGGGCTAAAAACTTTAGCCCGGGGCTTTTGAATAATAAATTACTTATTTACCCACAAAAATATCTAACATATATAAAAACTCATTTAATTATGTCCTTTTTAGTAATTTTGCAATAATAAGCCCCAACCCCAAGCCCATTTGCCAAACAAGTTTACAAAAATACAAATTTTAATTTCGGCTTATAATATAAGCCACTGCCCCAGCCCCAGCCCCGTCCCAGCCCATTTCGCCAAACATACCCATAAGCTTAAACAAACACCCCCTAAATTGAGAAAAATAAAATTGAATACCTAAAATGTGATAAGTTTTTGGGCGATTTGACCTATATTTCACTGTAACATACTAACACAATAATCCGTACACATAACCTACACCTACCTACTTCTGTAACACTTTATGCTTTAGGATTAAACTAATTTGAAGCCAAAAATAAAAAATAAAAAAAAAAAAATAAATAAATAAAAAAAAAAAAATCACACCTGAAAATCCGCAAAGCAGAATAATTTGTAACTGTAACAAAGCTAATTTCAAAAAGAATATATGATTTTGATTAGGTATGAGGTTTAGATGAAAACTAGGCTTTGGGTTTTTTTACTTAAGAAGCAAGAGATAAATTGTAAGGAAAGAACATACAAGTGTCGTCCAGAGAATTGTTTCGAATGAAAAACCGCCAACACCAAATATGTACAAGACAATTTTTTTAAGCCGTTGGATTAGAATCTTGTTTTTTATTAGGTAGGGTTTTCAGAATATTTATTTTGGAATTTGAGATAATTACTGACATACCCCTGCACGGAGGGGTATGTCACAAAATAACCCTTGTACCCGCCGTTTTCAAAAATACCCCACCATTCCCCTTACAACCCTACGCGACATCCGGGAACTACACGTGTCAAGTAGCTAGCTCGGGCCAAAAAAAAAATATATATATATATGTGCATGTCGCGTACACGTGTACGCGACACCCCTAATCCATACGCGACATCATCAAATAGCTAGCTCGGGCCAAAAAAAAATATATATATATATGTGCATGTCGCGTACACGTGTACGCGACACCCCTAATCCATACGCGACATCATCAAAATTTTGCATGGGGAATGGGAAAAGTATGTTACGTTTAATTATTAGGGTTTAGGGTTTAGGTTTTCAGTTTTAGGGTTTAGTAGGTGTGTTTCATTTTTTTTTTTGTCTATAAATAGGTATTCTTTTATGGTGAAAACACACACAATTTACATACTAACTGAGTTTTCTTCCTCAAACACAATGTCAAACCATGCATCACCAAATGATTCGTTTCATACACCACCTGGCACTCCACCACCGTATCTGTTTCCGTTTTACCACGTAAATGACAACCCACCACAGCATCTACCACCTGCGTTTACACCACAAGAACTGTGGCAGTACTTCCAAGTACATGACAACCCACCACCTCCCACTCCACCCCAAGATTTGTTTCCGATTTTCCAAGTGCAAGACAACCCAGCACCTGCCATTGCACCAGAAGTAATGTTTCCAGAGATAAACCAACCCATGATTCGTCAATTGACTGAGGACGAACAGTATGAGCTTGATATGGAAATGCTACAGGAGCATGAAGCTGAGCAAGCCCGTCAGAATATGGAGCGTGAGGCGTACCTCAAAGAAAAACGGGATCGGAGGAACAGAAGAGCCGAAAGGCGTTGGGCTCGGGGTCTTCCACCTGTGCCATCGAGTGAGGACGACTCAAGTGCCTCCTACTCTAGTCACGAGGGATGTGTGTCGGATGATTCATTTAATTGAATCATAGTTTTATGTTTATTTATCGTATTGTTCTAATGTTGTTTGAATTTCTGTTTCTTAGTTATCGTATCGTATGTTATTGGTATAGTTGTTGTTTCAAGTAATATAAATGTTATGGTTATTATACTTGCATTGACTACAATTTCACATTACATAAAAAATGGAACTGGTAGAATTAAAGAATGTACTATTACAATCAAGGAGTAAAAAGTAGCTACCATACGATACATTAAATAAAAACCAGGTTACAACATACTAAAATATTACAAACACCATAATCATCAAACTTTCACCCCAACCGGCTAGAACCAGAGCTCTCTTCCCTGCTTGCATCCCTTTTCGTCTCATCCTTTGTTTCTTTCAATAGTTCATAGTAAATGTTAAGAGCCCTAATCCTACTTGCGAAATTCAACATTTCATGCCGCTCTAGAGGCTTTGAGACTTGTTCCTCCACCAAGCTATCCAAAAACCTTTTTCGCTGCTCCTCCGACATGTTATTTTGCTGCTCAACCAAGTTTTGCTGATGCACCACGTGATTTTTATCATCCCCCTTGTTACCTGGTGAATTGTTGTGTGACATTGTTTCGTTTTAATTTTTAGAGAAACCTGTTTGGTTTATGTGTGGAATGTTGGTGATTAATTTATAGTGGTATCACTACAAAATACCTGAAAAAGACTTTAGAAGCAAATGGAAAAGCTTACTCATATTTCGTACACGACATTGTCAGTGACTTATCATTTCAAAGTGTCATATTTCGTGTAAACTTTTAAGCGTACAAGACATTGTCAGGGACTTGTCATTTCAATGTGTCATATTTCGTGTAAACTTTTAAGCGTACACGACATTGTCAGGGACTTGTCATTTCAATGTGTCATATTTCGTGTAAACTTTTAAGCGTACACGACATTGTCAGTGACTTGTCATTTCAATGTGTCATATTTCGTGTAAACTTTTAAGCGTACACGACATTGTCAGTGACTTGTCATTTCAATGTGTCATAACCTTTAAAAAATTGTCTGACCTCAATTGCTTTATAATGTAGCTATGATTTCGTAATGTTTCGGTCTTTACCCCGAAATCATCACCGCCTGCTCTTAACATAACAAAAAGGAACATTGTTGAGGTTATCGACAAGAATACCGTTTTTAGTGGATGAATATGCACCTTTTCATACCCTTTGTTTATGCTTAATATTGTCAATCTACTGTGTATGAAACACAGCGTTGTATGATTTAATTGTTTCGTGTCTATGTAAGGTTATTGTATCGTGTTTATGTATGGTTAAAAAATAAATTAAATGAAAGTTGACAAAAAAAACTTTATACATCAACATATACCATTACAAACTGTTCAACAGTACAACTAACAACATCTTAACTAATCATATCCACATAAACTAGTATCCTCACACCTACTTAGATAAAACACCTGACCAAGGTTACATCTAACATTGGAGAAAAAGCCATCAACATCAGTCATATCATACTTCGGTGGCCAGTTACACGTAACAAACTCATGTATTAGCCAACATGTGATTACCCCACAATCGCTTGAATTTCCTTGTTGTGGGATAGGATAATCTACGTTGTTGTAATGGAACTCGAAACTGTAATGCCCACGTCCTGTCCTGCTAAAATGTCCCAGCTCTTCTAAACACGTGTTCACAGCTTCTGTCCAAGCCAATACAAATTTTCTTATTTCCTCACCACGTTCCATGCTGGGCATAGAGTCGAGAACCAATAACTTGGAATCCACCAAATCTATAATTGCTGTGACCCAGTGATTCCCTGTCGGGTTCATCGGCATCAACACCTACATATAAAGTTTATTTATGCATACACAATTACAAAGTCTTGTAAAGAGTAATTTATACAAAACAAATATACATTGAAAGATCTTTACTTACATAACGTACTACATCCCATGACGGGTACGGACGTGTGCGACCATCCAATGTTCCCCTAAGCACCGGATTTATCGAAAGCATGGACACATAACCATTCACGCTCGGGGAAAGAGATGCCGTCCATGATCTAGCCACTGTCCATAGTTGGTTGTTGTCCCATTTCCTCATTAATATCTCCATCCAACAATTCATATGCTGATTCAAAAGTTTAAACCTAACCATTTAATGTTCTTGAAACTTAAATAATCTAAACTTCAAACAATTTAAAAGAATACACTTACATCGTCAGACAACCAACCACGTTTGTCCAATGGACCCGGATCACTACCCAGCTTGTATAAATCCGGAAGTAGGTGTTGCCAGAACTGTATATCCAGCACCCAACCTTTTGGATGACAATCAAGATATATCTCGTATGGCTCCAAAAGGAATGCCTCCAAAATTTCATAGTTAGGGAACCGCCGTACCTAAACAAATAAATAAATAAATTATATACAATATGGTTACAAGTTCATTAATTATATAAAAAATGTTAATAAATAAAAAACATTTTTTGTAGTACCTTTGTAGGATCAACATTATAAAATACCAAAGGTGAGCTAGAAGCTGTACCAACAACCTGAATATCCTGATCAGCATCATCTACCGGTAATTCTTCTAGGTTAAATCGCGGAATGGTCGCCGTACTCTTTTTTAGTTTAGCCTTAGCTCCACGTTTCTTAGGGAGGATTGTAGTGGGTCCCTGTTGGGTATACGGAAATTGCTGAAATTTACCTGGACGACAATCCCTCCTTGGTCGGTCGATCGGATGCTAAAAAAAGATTAACAAAAAAAAACAAAAAAAAAACAATCATTAATCAATTACAAATAATGACGAATTCTAAAAATAATAATCGTAAAATAATATGTTACCTGGATGTCAGCAGCATCGTTAGGGCGGGAAGATGGACCAGCCTGGTGATCAATGGGAGTGGCAAACGCGCCGAAACCCATTGGTGTACGGGTAGCAGCATGTCCGGTTGATGGAAACGGGGATGGAAACCTAGACACAACGGGCGGTGTAGGAAGGTCTTCAAAGAAAGACTCATGTGGTGGACCAGTAAATGGATGGTGGGATTGGGGGAATCCCTATATATTAAATCATAACGTAATGTTAGTATATAACCATTTCGTCATTAAAAATTACTAAACACAAGAAAAAAAAACCTGTGTGTTTTGACCCACACTATAGTCACTAAAACCAATATTTTCATCTGCAACAAAACTTGCTCCTCTATGTACTCCTTGTTTATTGCGGAGTTGGTTTTGCTGCATTAAAAATGTTAATGAAACACTTAACAACCTTTCAATAATATTTATACATAAACTCAAAAGAAATTGATGTCAAACTGTTTACCATTTTTTCAATCTCGTCTAGCTTTAGCTGATATTCTTTAATCTTCTCATCATAATAATCAAACTTTTGTGCCACAGCCGGAGGTATTTCATAATCCATGTTTGCTTGTGGCTGTATAACCGGGGGTGCGACCGGATGCCCTTGGAAATACGCGTTACTATCACGCCACCACTCGGATAATTCCTCGTACTCATCCGGTGTAAGCCTAGGCAACGGTGTTCTTACCTTTAATAAAACATAGGAAATACACATGACATTACAAAAATAAAACAATATTAAATTCATAATAGTTGAAAAAAATTGAATATCTCAAACTCACCCTCAATTGGTCGTCCAAAAACTTGTCAATACTTTCTCTAACGACCCCTTTATTATAACTCCATGCAACGGACCGGGGATGCAACACTTGATGATGACGGAAAAAATAAGGGCTAGCACCCCTGGGGAACATCTCCAATAGCCAAATCTAAAATAAAAAAATAAAAAAAAAGTTAATTCGTTAAAATAACCACAATTATATGTATACATGAACTGTATAAATAGATTAATGGCATACCTTAAAAGACCATAGAAATCCATTCAGCGTGTACTTAGGAGGTTTAGTAGGGTCCCTGTCGGCGGAAAAGTGCTTATCCCGACGCTTAAATACTGCATCCCGGAGATGAGTGTACAATGTTGGCCATACAAACGACCCCCACGGAAAGAGATTCCACATATTTAAATCCTCAACTAGCCTAAACAAAAATCCCTCTACTTTATTCCCATGCTCAGTACCTTCTAACACCAACTTTAAAACAGCTAACAAACAAAGTCGAACCCCATCTTTGTCGCTCAACTTTTTAAACACGTTTTTGTTTATCATATCTAACAAGTCTCTAACGTATATAGATCTAGAATCAATAGTAGAAGGGAACACACGTCTCCTAAATAAGTTAGGACCTTCCATATATGACTCCCTAAAATCAACCCCGAATCTTAAACCCGTGACAAGACAAAATTCCTCCCTACCAAACCGAATTTCAACCTCACCTAAACGATCAAGAGTACGTACACGATATCTTAGTGGAACTGTGTTTGTGTCTCCCTCTTGGCAAGCAACTTGGTGGCATAAAAAATAGTGTACTAACACCCCGCTCTCTTGCATATTCGGAATGTCCAACATCCAACCAAAACATGTTTCTCTAAACATTTTTTCCTTAGGGGTTTTCAATATCAGTTTTCTAATTTCCTGAATTAAAGACATTCTACTCCTACATGTAACTTGCGCAGGATAATCCTAAAATAACCAAAAAAACATAACAAATATATATGTCAAAAAAAATTATATTGAATTAACAAACATATATATATGTCCTAAATTAACAAACATATACATTATGACAAACTACATAACAAATATACATGTCAAAAAAAAAATTGTATTGAATTAACAAACATATATATATGTCCTAAATTAACAAACATATACATTATGACAAACTACATAACAAATATACATGTCAAAAAAAATTGTATTGAATTAACAAACATATATATATGTCCTAAATTAACAAACATATACATTATGACAAACTACATAACAAATATACATGTCAAAAAAAAATTGTATTGAATTAACAAACATATATATATGTCCTAAATTAACAAACATATACATTATGACAAACTACATAACAAATATACATGTCAAAAAAAAAATTGTATTGAACTAACAAACATATATATATGTCCTAAATTAACAAACATATACATTATGACAAACTACATAACAAATATATATGTCCTGTATGTCATAAATTAACAAAAATATATGTCATAAATTAACAAACATGTATATGTTCTGAATAACCAACAAAAATATACGTAACAAATATATATGTCCTAAATTAACAAACATATACATAACAAATATATATGTCTTGAATTAACAAACAAATACGTAACAAATAAACAATAATTATAATGACAAAAAAAAATTTATATTTCAGAATTACCGGATATTCCGCCATTATGACAAACTACTCAACGACAACAGCCACTAACACAAGAAGACCACCAGCAACAACCACACCACCACCACAGACCACTACCAAAAGAACACCACTGCACCAGCAACAAATGTTAAACCACAACTCCACACCACCAACAATACTGCACCACCACTGAACCACCACTGAACCACCACTGCACCACCACTGAACCACCACTGAACCACCAACAAAACAACACCAAAACAACAAAACAACACCGGAAGTTTTTTTTTTTACGTATGTGTGCATTTCTACACGACATGCCTCCATTTTATGCACAATATACACTAGTTCCGTCCCATCCTTCCACTATTCCGGTCAAAATAACAATTTCCCATGCAAAATATCAATTTCCCATGCACATGCTCCTTCCCCATGCAAAATTTTGATGATGTCGCGTATGGATTAGGGGTGTCGCGTACACGTGTACGCGACATGCACATATATATATATTTTTTTTTTGGCCCGAGCTAGCTATTTGATGATGTCGCGTATGGATTAGGGGTGTCGCGTACACGTGTACGCGACATGCACATATATATATATATATTTTTTTTTTGGCCCGAGCTAGCTACTTGACACGTGTAGTCCCCGGATGTCGCGTAGGGTTGTAAGGGGAATGGTGGGGTATTTTTGAAAACGGCGGGTACAAGGGTTATTTTGTGACATACCCCTCCGTGCAGGGGTATGTCAGTAATTATCTCTTGGAATTTTTATACCACGTGTTTAGAAGATTCTTTGAATTGTTTTTGAAAATTGAAATGTTGTTTGTTTTAGATTAAGTTTGTTGTGATTAACTTTGTTAAAAGAAAAAGGTTGATGGTTCAAAGGTAAAGATTACGAACAGACTAAAGAAAACCTAAAAATAAAAATAAAATTTTACTAGAAAGGAATCTAGCAAGTAGACTATAGACCTAATAAAAAGAAATCCTAACCTAGACAATAACTATTCCCCGGGCTGCGGCGCTAAAAACTTGATGCGTGGGAATTGCACCACGCTTTACCTCTCGAGGGATCTCGAGAAGCTTACAACCTCCACCAGGCAGTGTACCTGATCGTTGTAATATAGTATAGTAACAAGTACCGGGGGATTGATCGTTCAACTTAAGAATAGTGTCGCTAGGATTAGAAAGCCTAAAAACTAGGTCTAGAGGTGAGGGATGATTCTTTTTGTATTTTTATATTTTATGAAAAGCAAGTAAAATCTCGGGTTTTAGAAGAGTGGGCGGAATTAGTTGCTAATCAACTAACCCAATAACTAAGATGCAACCAAAATAAAATAACAAAAATGTAATATAGCTAATTAAACTAGTGGTGTGAACAATAAATGGGAGAATTGTGTTTACTTAGATTTCATTACTCCCTAGATATCTCTTACAGGTTAATTGTTTGTTACAGTTGCGTGGATGATGGGTTATATTCCTTAATACCAATCGTGGGGTGGCGTACGTACTTCCCCATCTCTATAAGCTCCTACTTCACTCCTATGTCGAGCCTGCAAGAAGCTCCTAACATGGGATCACTAGAATTCGCTCATTCATTAAATACAACCATAAAAACCTAGTACGCATTGGTTCATGTTTCTTAAGACGTTCAAGCAAGTTACATTATGGAAGTCTGCCAGTTTTCTTAAGCCTAACATCGAAATCATTCATCCATTACAACTATAAACAAGCAATCAACCTATAATCAACATCTAGGTTTCACTACATTTAAGCAAACACACAAGAGATCTAGCCTAGCATGTTAAAATCAAGACAAGCGTAACATATATTCAAACAACACATAGACATATTGAATGAATTGAAATGATACTTATCTTAATTGAACATGAAAGGATTCAAGGGGTGAAAACCCTTGAAAATACTGTTAAAAACGTGCTAGGGTTTATTCAAGTCGGCCCTAAAAATTCTCCTCTCTTTTGAATGAAAATTACAAAGACTATATATAGATTTTCTAAGGTGACGGCGTCAAGAACAAAATCCTGACGCCGTCAACCCGCCGCCCATAATAAAATCGGATTGCCAAGATCCAGATCTGACGCCGTCAAGAGCTTTATTCCTCTGGGCCGTCATGTGTTAAGGGGTCGTGACGGCCTTGGTGAAGCCGTCACGCCCTAATGCAAAAGTGTTTTGGACCGTCATGGACTCCATACTCTTCACCTCTTATTTTTCCTCTTGACGTCGTCATTAAGAAATTTGTGACACCGTCAGGTACTGTTCCCAGCAAGGAAAATTAAGACTTTGCCGTTTTCTTCACTTTTATGCTCCAAAAAAGTCCAAAATGCTTTCTTTTCTAGAATTCACTCCAAAAGTACCTAAAATCACAAAAGGAACGATTTAGGGCAATATTTGATCAAATAAATTCAATTCCGGGCTTAAATGACCCCCTAAAAATGGATCATTTTTTGCCCCATCAATCATTAATCATTTTATTAATGTATGACTCAAAAAGTAAAGTTTTTTAATAGTTATAAAAAGGAAAATTGTTTAAAACTGATGAACCAAAAAAACTGATGAACCAAAACTATAACACATGGCGTTAACTGATGAGCCAAAAACATAATATAGGACAATAACTGATTAACCAAAACAACTGATATTCATCAACGAAAAAAGCATAAACTAACTGATGAACGTATAACCTATGATAACACAAATAAACACAAAAAAGTTAAAAGTTAAGGTTCATGAATAAAAATTGATGAACCAAAGTAACTGATGAACATTTAATGTTCATCTTATCAGTTACTTTGGTTCATCAATTTTAACTGATGAACTAAATAAACTGATTATGATAACATCATAGGTAAAAATCAATAACTGATGAACTAAATAAACTGATGAACCTATAATAAAATTGATGAACTAAATAAACTGATGAACCTATAATATAACTGATAAACCAAAAAAAAAACATAAGCTAACTGATAAACCTATAATTAATGATCCAAAAATTTAACAATTAAAAAATATCACTTTTTAAATCTTACATTAATAAAATGATTAATGATTCATTGTGGTACAAAAATTAATGCATTAAACGCAATTTCAATGCTAAAAATCTAAGCTAGACATTTCATCAAAGGGTTAATACACAAAAAAGTTACTAAACTTTACAAAAAAATTCGCCGAAGTTACTGAACTTTCATTTTGTTCACTTAGGTTACTGAACTTTGAAACTTTGTTCAATCAGGTTACTAAACTTTGAAACTTTGTTCAATCAGGTTACTAAACTTATCAAAAAATATATGTTCAGGTTACTCGGACTAAGGCTGAATTTTCGAGTGTATCTTTCCCAAAAGTTCAGTAACCTAAGTGAACAAAATGAAAGTTCAGTAACTTAGGCGAACTTTTTTGTAAAGTTTAGTAACTTTTTTGTGTATTAACCCTTTCATCAAACATCTTGTGTGCAACAAACATGAGTAAAACGTCATCTTTAACGGGTGATATTTTATTCATATTACATCGAATTTGAGTGATTCAAAAACCTGTGGAAAGAGTGAACCAAAGTCTACAACTTTCGTGTTTTAAGTATTTTATGATTCGACAATTTTGAAGATTAAAAATAGGGTCGAAAATGGCAAGAAACATCAACAAATTATGACCCATTTGATAGGTATTTTTTTTTTTTTTTTTTTTTTTTTTTTGAAATATTTAACATAATTTATACCAAATTAAAGAGGATTAAATTTTAAAAATTATGGTGAAATCGGTTTTTTATAAAAGTTTGTCGTTTAAGAGATATGTGTGTTTTAAGTTTGAGGTGGAAAAAAAAACGAGTTAAATGACCATGTTACCCTTGGGCGGATTTTTTGAATAAAATAAGTGGAAGGACGCGTGTCAGTTAATGAGTGGCTTTTTACACTTTTTAAAATATTACACTTTGCAATGGATCCGGTGTCATGTAAGCTCTCTGGTTAAGGGGTACGATCGGTAACATCTTTCGTGAGATTTTTTATACTTTTTTTTTCTTTTTTTACCTAATTATCACCTATCTCATTATTTTATCTTATATGGTTTTGAGAAATGATACATCCACATAATTTTTACAAAAAGAAATTCACACATACATGTGTCAATGAATATGGATAGTGAAAAATAAGAAAGAGAAAGTATAATACAATATGATTGGTATAACAACCCACAAACACCCATTACAAATACCTATAGTAGGTATTTCACAGGTAAATTTTTGCTTTTTATATGCATTATTACTTGCATGACTCACTAGACCTGCTCACGTATCTGCACAAGCCAAATAACTCAACACTCACATCCTATAAACCCCAGGTATGTCAAGCATAAAATCATAACAACACCATAATAAGTAATTCACCAATCTAAAACACTAAACATAACACAAAACCCTAATAAACACTAACTAAAACTTAAATAGGATTATGTTCTTATCTGAACCTATATGCTTAGTTTAACTAGTATGAATGTGTCCAAGGCTTAAGTATGAGTTTCTTTAGGAATATTAGGATATATTAGAACCATTAGGCTATAGAATAAACCCTTTAGAACTTAGATATAAACCCCATAAGCCTAAAACCATAACTAGGTCATAGTTAACTAGAATTAGGTCTAAACCATCCCAAAACTTCCTCATAAGTCACTACCACTTAGTATAAGCCTTTTAGAACTTAGGAATAGTCATTAGACACTCATAGGACATTAATCTAGGCACTAAACCATAGGATAAATCCTAGTCACTCACTAAACACACTTAGGTCATTTAGGTTACAAAACTAGGTCAAACCTTCCCGATAAGTTACCCTCACTTAGAATAAACCCATTAGGTCTTAGGATTAGTCACTAAACACTCTTAGGAACTTAATTTAGGCACTAAACCTTAGGTAAAACCTTAAACACTTAATAAGTAGAACTAGGTCTAAACTTAACAAAAACAAGTAAAACCTAAACATAAGCACGTCAAACACCTCAACCTAGCACCCTAACACCTTAGTCATACCCAAGCACACACCCTAACACCTCTAAGTACCCACACAAGTAGGTGCATCACCTACTTGACTAATCCACCACTAATCCACCCTAAACCACCACTAATCCACCCCTAATCACCCCTAAACCATCCCTAAACACAATAAGTAGCTTACAAGCACCTCCAAGCACCCAAGCTAGTAGGTGCATCACCTCCTTGTAAGCTACTTGTCACCCTTTCTCCCTAAACCGCCTCCACGGCTTCACCACCACCACATACTCCCCAAACCGCCATTGCAGCCCCTAGCTACTCCTCTAGCTCTTCCTTGTCATCTCTAGCTCTTCCTTGTCACCCCTACCTTCTCCTTACACGTCAGAAGACAACCATGTTAAGTATACTTGGCCACCACTCCTCTCGACCCCTATAAATACCCGCGACCCATGCATCATTCTAAACCATCCCACACTTCTTCTTCCACCTTAAATTTCTGTACCTAGTAGTAGTTTAGAGATCATAGAAGAGCTAAGAGTCAAGCTATGAGGACCTTGCATGGTATCGAGTCCCATTTCTAGTCACAAAACCCTAAAACCCTCGTAAAAACCTAACCCTAGTTTCTAACCCTCGTAAACCCTCTCCTAGCCAAGTAAGTCTTACATATTAGTCTATTTAGCTTTAGTTTAGTCTTATGATATATTTAGGATGCCTTAGATACCCTAGGAACCCTTGCATGAGCCTTGAACCCTTTCATTTGCTAGTTTAAGTTTTAAAACCCTAGATCGAGTCATATACTTGCATGCATGCTATAAGTTATTACTTTAGGTCATACACTAGTTATACATAACGTAGATAAGTTAAAATAAGTAAAACATAGGCTAGAAAACTTAGTTACTAGATAAAATATAAGTTACATGCATATTATGACTAGTTTTGCAAAACTTTACATGCATAAGGGTATATATCGTAAATTCCTGAAATTATAAAGTCTAGGGACTGTTTTTGACATTTCCTAGAAGTTATAAGTGTAAGGACTAGTTTTGCATTATATTAAAATCCTATGATAAATATTAAAATAAGTGTAAACTAAAAAGGACTAAAAACGTAAATATTATAAAGTTAAAGGTCTAAATGGTAAAATATAGAAAACTTAAGAGTCTTAGGTTAGTTACTTAAAATATAGAAGTCTAGGGACTAGTTGTCTCAAGTATAGATAATTATTAGTATAAATAATATAAGTAATATAAATTTAGGGTAGAAAACGTAAATAGATATACTATAAGGGTAAAAAGTGTATATATCATATAAGTATAAACCTAAATAAAGTTAGAAGCATAACACAATACTAGGGAGCTTCATGCGAGGAGTACTATGTGGATATTTCGTTTTTGACGAGTTTGTTGGGTTTACGAATTAAAGTGCCCTAACTCCTCGAACGATTATTGCATATAATTCTGAGATATGATGGCCCGAACGGTGATATGGTTATAACTAAACCCTAATAACAACATAACTCAATAATAGGGAGCTTTGTGTGAGGAGTATTAACTTCTGAATTATGATGGCCCGAACGGTATTATGTTGATAACATAATACAATAGTAGGGAGCTTCATGTGAGGAGTCATATACTTCTGAATTACAATGGCCTGAACGGTGTTATGTTATATATAAAACATTAAAAAACCTAAAAACAATAACTTGAGAAACATAAACATGATAACTAAAGCTTGAAATACATCCAAAACCAACAACACACTAGGATACGTGAGTAAGGCGGTCTAGTTTTCGAGTCACTATTTGCATCACTTAGATTACTCTAAACCCAGGTGAGTTCATAGCCTCATACTTTTTAAAATGCTTTTACTATAATTGCTTTATAAACCATGTGAGGGGGATACATGCAAAATGCTTTACTTAAAACCGAATACAAGTCTTTTCCTTTGGTTGTTTGCACGAGTAAACTAACAGCCACCACTACATAACCAAAATTCATGAATCTAATCGTTTGGGATATTTTACCCACGCGAACGCGAATATAGTTGATAGATCTATTTGTAGTTGACATGGATGCCTATGTCGCATGTGGACATAATAATAATAATAATAACAACAACAACAACAACAACAACAACAACAACGACAATAATAATAATAATAATAATAATAAAATGCATAGTTTAACATAATTGAAAATTTTGTAACAAATAACTAGTTATAATACCTGTGCACGCACAGGGTTTTTAAAATTTCGTTTTGATTATGTATTATTATCGATTAAGAAATGAATCTCTTAACATGCTTCAATTAGTTTTACTTGGTGGACTAAAAATAAAAAATCATATGTATATACGTTATAATTTACCTATTATTTTAGGAAAATGCTTTTTGGTTAAAAATTATATTTTATTATTCAAGCAAAATCACATGATGATACTTGACTTACATGACGTTTTAGTGATATATGCTTTTAGTTTTGCAAACCCATGCTATGAATTTACGATATGTTTTGTAATCGTGGTATTTCTTTTACTTATATTTTCGCTAAAATATGTAGCATATTTAGATAGCTTTGAAGATTGATTTATTTTTTGATTATGAATAACCATCATATCACGTTTACTAATGTACATTTTTGTTTGAAAAATAGCATTTTCATAAGTTTGTGCTATTTACTTCTCATGTTTGATCTTAAAATTACCAAATTAACATAGATGCTTATACTATAGCTTCTTTATTATATAAAGAAAAACAAAAAAAAGATGTGATGGGTAGAACTCAAATTTAATCTTACGTTTATGTCTTAATGTATAAAAATAATTTTTTTCTGTGACCGAACTATATAGGGAAATTATAATTACTTGTATAAGTAAATTATAAATGCATGAAAAAATGACAAAGAGTACATTCGCAAGTCTTTTAGGATTGTTTGAATCCTTACCGACCTTTCACTTTAGTACAATGATGAGTGCTCAAACACTCATCATTTTTTACGTATTTAAACTGTCAAAACATACAAAAACAATCAAAAAGATATCAAAATACTTAAATTATCACAGGGATTGTGTTTTATATGTTTTAAAAGCAAAATAAACAAAAACAAATGAAAAACGATCAAAGTTTGCAATATTGGCAGTTTCAGTCCCTCAAGTTTCAAAACTTGTCAAAATTAGTCCCTATGCATTTATTTTAAAAGGAAAAGTCAACCCAAGCTTTTGAAAGTCAAATTTCACAAAATATTACACTTGGGTCATAACTTTTCCAAAATTACATGTTTGGTCCCTGAGATTTCAAAAATGGCAAAATAGGTCCCTGGGAAATTTTGAAAATTGGAAAATGCAAAAATTGGTTCTTGGACTTTGGAATTTTAACATGATTGGTCCTTGGTATAATATGGGAAAATTACACTTTCAGTCCCTCATGTTTGGGGAAATTACAAAAATGGTCCTTGATACTTCATAAACCAACCGGACCCTTATTATTATTTCCAAAACCAAAACCAAACCCAAATCCATTTCACAAACCAAACCCCAAAGCCCAGTCCACCATCAGTCCAACCCACTTCCCATTTTTAATAAAAAAAACCCACCCCGGTCAAACTCCCATTTGACCATCGTCTTCCCCCCAACCATTTCCCCCAAAACCAGGCTCATGTCTCCCCCCCTCCTCTCACCTTTTACACCATAGCCCCCCATAATAAATGCCTCTCATCTACCACACCAACCCCCACCACCACAATAAATACACCCTCGCCTAACCCACTCAGATTGCCATACCTCATTTTGGCGGGAAAAGACAATCAAGAGCTAGGATTGATCAATTTGCAATTGGATGGCTGGGATTTGGTCTATGGTCAAAGTAAAAGCTAGTGGGACTCTCAATTTGGACCAGGAAGCCATGTGGAAAGACTTAGGACTTATTTTTAGCTCGTTATATATATTGAAGCTCATATGAGCCATTGTATGAGTGTAGTATGTAATTTAGCCTTGTAACTTTTCTTTTATCACTTGTACTTTCATTTCAGTTAATGTAATTCAAAGGTTCTAAGTTTAATATCAATTTCAATTTTCAAAGTCTAAGTTTGAATTTCAAGTGTGTTGTTTACAATTCCTCAAGTGTTTTAAAGCTTTAATTTAGTTTCATAAGCCTCATTAACAAGTTTTTAGAAGCTGTGTAAGCTTCTGTGTTAATTAAGTTCAAGTTTTTATAAAAATAGCAATAAATCAGAAAAATAAAAATAAAATAGAAAAATGGTGATCAAAGGTTGAAGAAAGCATGAAGCACTGTTTATCATGGATGGCAGTGGGTTAGAGACCTCATGGGAGGTCATTAGGTTGGTTTATATGGTCCCTGGTTCTTGAACTGAGCATTGGATTGCACTTTGTGAGTTCCTTGCACCATCTCTGTCCTTTTCTATTTAACTGCTTAACTTTTTTTTGGAACAGCATTAGATTTAACTGCTTAACTTAGCTTGTTTTTGTTTTGTTTGTGCACAATTAGCCTAGTTTAGAGTAATTTAGGTTTGTACTTTGTTGGTTGTATTTTAAATTGTGTTGTAATTTAAAGTTTCTAGTTGACTGTCATTTTTTAGGATTAGTAGTAATTCTTGGTGATTGTAAATACCTATTATAGCATAACAAATCAGTAAGTAGTGGTTTTGTAGGTTGGAATCTCATTTGGTTTCTAAAAACTTCAAAACAGTTATAAAAAGGGGTGTTTGGTTGTGTCTATATTGAGTGTTTCAGTGTGTTTCATGGTTTCATTTTAGTTCATTTAACTCAATCATAGCCACAGCAGACCAAAACAACCAGTTTCTTGGTCATAAAAACAGCCAAAGTCAAAATCATAAGCAATCTCACCCACACAGTTAACTGTGTGGGATTTTCAACTCCAAAACCCATCACATTCATTCACAAGTTTGTGTTTTCACTTAAATTGGTCATTATATAGCTTAATATAACATATTCAAGCAACAAAAAGGATCTGAGTTTCATAAAAGTCAAAGTATCAAGTTTTATAAAAAGTCAAAAGTATGAGTCTCAGATTTTTCCAAATATGGCTTGATTTGTTGTGATTTTTGTGGGTTGTTTTAGGCTTTGAAAATTGTTGTGAGTATTGTCTACCAGTAGTACTTGTGATTTCCACACTTTTCACATTTTTGTGAATTTTTCTCATTGACCAAATTACCCCTGGAAGACACTTGCAGGGCAAGGTCTGCCCTGTGCACCAGCTGACTCAGTCACAACCACCACTTTGGTGGTTCATTGTGACCACTCCAGTGGGTCCCATTGACCCAATTTGGTTCCATTCAACCCCCTCCTAGCAGGCTTGGGGTTTTGACCAATTGTTTGACCATAAGACCTGTGGACCCCACCTGGAATTGCTCCAAAAGGTTGTCCCTTTTCTGTCTCAGAAACCAAATAAGCAAAGTGCTTATTGTGGTATTTTGGCTTATTCAGCCATCTTATTTGTGTGAAATTTGCTTAACCATGTTCATATAACTTATTTCCATCAGTTTTTACCAAGGTGGACCCCACATTAATTCATTTGAGCTTATTCTCACCTTTGGTCAAGGAAAGTCAACTGTCAAGGGTATAAGCACTTGAAGTGCTTATTCACTTGGTCTCAGCCAAACTTACTTCACAAAAGTTACTTAAAATCATCTAATAAGCAGTTTTGAAAAAGAAAATTCCAAATAAGCCCAACTTAATAGAAGTGATAGCTTCTATTTAAGCCAATTGGCTTATTCTTCAGCTTATTAATAAGCAATTCCCATTTTTATAATTTTCCTAGGCTTCTGGTATATAAAAATAATTTCTGTAATTTTTTCAGATTTTTCTTGCATCATTTAGTATTTTTCTTAATTTAAATTAGTTTTTAGTAATTATTAAATAGTTAATAATTAATAATAATTAAATAGAAAATCAGAAAAATATAAATTAAATTTTAAAATTAGTTTTTTAGTTATTTTTATTTTTTCTAAATTTTATTTTCAATTTTCTAGAGTAATTTAATAATTATTTAGAATTTAGGTTAATTTAAATAATTAAAAAGTAATTAATAATTAGTTAATAATTAGTAATAATTAATTAAAAAGTCTTAAAAATATATTTTCATTTCTAAAATTAGTTTTATAGTATTTTAAATTTTTCTAAGTTTAATTTTTATTTTTCCAAGTTAATTTCACATTTATTTGTAATTTAGGTTAATTTAGTTAATTAAAAGTAATTAGGAAATTAGTATTTAATTAATAGTAATTATAAAAATAGTGTAAAAATTAATTTTAAATTTCCAAAAAATTTCTTTAATCATTAGGTTTGTAAAAATACCATTTTCATACCAGTAGCCTTTTCAGATCACCTTATTCACTTTTTCGTACGTTTGTTTACGTTTTCAACAAACGTACGGTTTTTAGGTTTTAAGTAACGTCTTCTCAATCTAAGTTCCAGTAATCACTCACATAGCTTTCCTAAGCTATTTTTGTTAATAATCTCCAAATAATTCTCATAACAAACCTTTTCTGTGAATAATCACCCGATCACAAAGCACGCTCAGTCACAATTCACACCTTGTCGGGATTTAACGACCTTGTGATACCTTATATTACCCGGAGTATTGGTCTAGGCTATTTGACTTTGTTGACCATTCCTTGGTCAATATAAGTTGACGGTTTAGCACCAATCATACAACTTTCTTTACAATTGGCCTAGATCATCAAGGTAAAAGACACCCATGTTTTAGACCGTTGATTGATACCCATAGTGTTATTAATGACAACATACACCTGCTAAGTTTCATTAATTCATTCAAAGACACCTGGTAAGAATTCCTACCATAAAATTCCCCATATATGCACTAAAATACATCTTTGGTACATTAAAATACATTCATGTATTATCTAAATCAGCAACTCAACTTAATTATACATTCATACCTTGAGCAGGCGTAGAAAATCCTTCCATGACAATCACGTGTTGATACTTAATCCTCTTCTAAAAACGCACACAACAAATTGCATTGCACTTTAGTGTGTGTGATAAGATCATAAAACTGCAAAACCACTTACATGTTGCATTATAGTGAGGATAACAACATAGTCAGTTATAATATCAAATAAGAAAACTTCATATTATAACTAAAGGGGTGTTTGGTTATGCTTATTAAAGGTGCTTATTGACTTATTCAATTACCATAACACAATAAGTTTATGATAAAGCTATAAGTTTTTTTGAGAAGCTTAGTAACAAACCTCTGAACTCACAACTAATTATATCATAGCTTAGTGTGTTTATAGTAAAAATACAAATATTAAGTGTAGAAGTTTTCGATAAAACATTAAAAAAAAAGTTAAACCATAAAAAAGGTTTCTAAAAACTACTGTATCAGCTAGATAAGACATAAGTCAAAGTTCTATTAAGGTTTCTTTCAGATTCTATCGAGAAGCAAAAAGAGGTTAACACATACGGAGTAAATCATAAGTATAGATGAATGGTATCTCACATCCGTGATTGCCAATTCAATAACATTATTGCAGTATAATAAGGTAATAACCTGATTAAAAACTATATATTCTTGCTTAATAATTCTCATTTACATACTTTAATTTCTTTGCAACGGCCAACTATACGTTATTTTATTTATTTATTTTGATGAAACATCACGTCAATGAATAAAGTTAGGTTATTACCTACATAGTTTTTATTTTTTTGATTTAGAAGGTGATTGTTATCAAATAAGGATTGTGATGCATGCATTTTTATTTTATTTTATATAATTTAAGGAAAACACCTTCTAACTTAAACAATGACTATCTAACTCATTTGTTTGTTTGTTTGTTTTTTTTAATAATTAACTTTGTATAATGTTTTTAACAGGTAGACATGCTGGGGTTGATGTTGATGTTATTATTTAACTTTAACTATTGATATAATGTTGTATAAAATGTGTGAGTTTAGTAGCACATAAATGAGCGTTAATGAAGTTAAAATCGTTGTTATAAGTAGAATTGCATATATTTATTTTCATATCACAGTAACTCGTGTTTACCATTTGATATTTATATTCCCGTTACTAATAATTTAGCAGTATTAAACTATTAATATTCAAACCCGTGTACGCATAAATTAAACTTTTAAATAGAATAACATGAGTCCTGATTTAAAAAAATATTCTAATGGATGAAAGTCTACAACTAACAATATTAAAACTAATTTGCATATTTACAAAATTTTGTAATTTAAATTGATGAAAGTATGAAACTAATACTAATACTCATGTCATTTTAAACAAAGTTCATATTATAAAGTATAAGGGGTATAAAGTGTAAGGGGTTATTTGTGTTTTTTCTAAAGTTATTAAAAAACATGGAACTTGTAATTTTACACTTAGCTCCATATATTTTATGTAAAATTCAACCACTAAAGTTTTATAAATTACTTCCTCTCTTTTTAAGTTTTTGTTTTCATAAATTTGACACCTGTATTTTTTTGTATTTTTTTTTCTTAACCAAATTTCTCCATCAAATTTATTAAGTTTGATCAAAATCAATTTAATTTTGACTTTCTATTGACCAATCATATTGAGCTCTACTATTAGTCTAATTTTTTTTCCAATGAGAAATATTTTGCAAAAACACTACAAAATAATGTAATTCTTTTATTATATAAAAGATAACACATTTTTTGGTTTAGCTACAAAGTCGAGACATAATGGTAAGTATATGGCTATTATGACATGTGTGCACGCGTAGTGCGGATTAGATGCGATCACATCAAATAGAATTTAAAATTATGTACATAAGAGGTACTACACCCAAAAAGATTATTTTTGATTTTTCAAAAATAATAATAATAATAATAATAATAATAATAATAATAATAATAATAATAATAATCTTTTATATAATAAAAGAATTACATCATTTCGGAGTGTTTTTGCAAATCCCTTCTCAATGAAAAAAAAATTAAACCAATAGCAAAACTCGATTTTGTCACGTAGGCTAAATCAAACAACATGATTGGTTAATAAAAAGTCAAAATTAAATTGATTTTGGTCAAACTTAATAAATTTGGTGGAGAAATTTGGTTAACAAAAAAAATACATAAAAATATAGGTGTCAAATTTATGAAAACAAAAACTTAAAAAAAAAAGGAAGTAATTAATAAAACTTTAGTGTTTGAATTTTAAATAATTTATATAGAGTAAAGTGTAAAATTACAAGTTTCTATGTTTTTTAACAACTTTATAAAAAACACAAATAACCCATTACACTTTATACCCCTTATACTTTATAATATTAACTTTGTTTAAAATTACACGAGTATTAGTATTAGTTTTTAAACTTTCAACTATTAAAATTATAAAATTTGGTAAATATGCGGATTAGTTTAATATACGTTAAACATTTTTTTAAACTAATGTTAGTTTTAAACTTTCATCCATTTGAATATTTTTTTAAATAATGACTCATGTTACTATTTAAAAGTTTAATTTATGCGTACATGAGTTTGAAATACGGCTAAATTATTAGTAACGGGAATATAAAATCAAATGGTAAGCACGGTACTGTGATATGAAAATAAATATACGCGATTCTATTTATAACAACGACTTATGAAATTGTTATTTAAAATTTGTATATGGATATCCATAAAAACATTTTAAAAACTTTATGGAACATATGTTAACTTTATCAACGCTCATTATGTGCTACTAAATTCACACATTTTGTACAACATGATATCAATAGTTAAAATTAAACAACAAAATCAACCTCAACTTCAACATTTCTGTCAGTTAAAAATATTATACAAAGCTAATTATTAAAAAACAAGTAAACACATGTGTTAGATAGTCATTATTTAATATAGAAGGTGTTTTCCTTAAATTATAAATATATATATATATATATATATATATATATATATATATATATATATATATATATATATATATATATATATATATACACGCATCACAATCCTTATTTGATAACAAACACCTCTTAAAAAATGCGTAAGTGATAACCTAACTTTATTCATTGACGTGATGTTTTATCAAAGAAAAATAAAAAATATATATAAAAAAATATAAAAAGGTAATAATTGGCCGTTGTAAACAAATTAAAAGTATGTACATGAGAATTATTCAGCAAGAATATATAGTTTTAATTAGGTTATTATGTTACTATACTGCGATAATGTTATTGAGTTGGTAATCACGGATGTGAGATACAACCATTATTCTATACTTATGATTTATGTCTAAACCTCTTTTTGCTTCTGAATAGAATCTGAAAGAGACCTCAACAGAACTTTGTCTTATGCCTTATCTACCTGATAGTATTTAGTAACCTTTTTATGGTTTAATTTTTTTGTTATACACGCCAACTTTTAGCAACTATTTTTTTTGTTTTATTGAAAAATTCTACACTTAATATTTGTGTTTTTACTATAAACACACTAAACTATAATAGAATAGTTGTGAGTTCAGGGGTTTTTCACTAAGCTTCCGATAAAAGCTTATAGCTTTATCATACACTTATTGTGTTATGGTAATTGAATAAACCAATAAGCATCTTTAATAAGCATAACCAAACACCCGTTTAGTTCTAATATGAAGTTTTCTTATTTGATGTTATGACTAACTTTGTTGTTATCCTCACTATAATGCAACATGTTACTGGTTTTTGCAATTTTATCTTATCGCACACACTAAAGTGTAATGCAATTTGTTGTGTGCGTTTTTTAGAGGAGGATTAAGTATCAACGCATGATTGTCGTGAAAGGATTTTCTAAGCCTGCTCAAGGTATGAATGTATAATTTAGTTGAGTTGCTGATTTAGATAATACATGAATGTATTTTAATGTACCAAAGATGTGTTTTAGTGCCTATGTGGGGAATTTTATGGTAGGAAATCTTTTCGAAGTGTAATTTGTCTTTGAATGAGTTAATGTAACTTAGCATGTGTTTGCTTTCATTGATAACACTATGGGTGTCAACCAACGGTCTAAAATATGGGTATCTTTTACCTTGATGATTTAGCCCAATTGTGAAGAAAGTTGCATTAAAGTGAAAGGTCAGTAAGTATTCAAACAATCCTAAAAGACTTGCGAATATACTCTTTGTCATTTTTTTCATGCATTTATAATTTACTTATACAACTAATAATAATTTCCTTATATAGTTCGGGTTTAGAGAAAATTTATTCTTATACATTATACATAAACGTAAGATTAAATTTGAGTTCTACCCATTACATATTTTTTCGTTTCTCTTTATGCAATAAAGAATCTATAGTGTAAGCATCTATGTTAATTTGGTAATTTTATGATCAAATATCAGAAGTAAATAACACAAACTTGTGAAAATACATTTTTTCAAACAAAAATGTACATTAGTAAAAATGATACGATGATTATTCATAATTAAAGAAATGAATGAATCTTCAAAGCTATCTAAATATGCTATATATTTTAACAAAAATATAAGTAAAGAAATACCAAAATTACAAAACAGATAGTAAATTTTAGCACGGGTTTGCAAAACTAAAAGCATATATCACTAACATCTCATGCAAGTCAAGTATCATCATGTGATTTTGATTGAATAATAAAATATAATTTTTAATCCAAAAGCATTCTCTTAAAATAGGTTATAACATATACATATGATTTTTTATTTTTAGTCCACCAAGTAAAACCATTTGAAACATGTTAAGTGGTTCATTTCTTAATTGATAATAATAATACATAATTAAAACGAAATTTTAAAAACTCTGTGCGTGCACAGGTATTATAACTAGTAATAATAATAATAATAATAATAATAATAATAATAATAATAAATTTAGATAAAAAAAAAGGTTTAATGTGATTATTTTGGTCATTTTCACTTAAGTGAATCCTTATATACGTATTTGAAAAATAATAGCTTTATGTAACATCAAATTAACGTTTTGTGAGATTTTACTATGTGAAATTGCAACAAACCTTTTTGGCACGTTTAATATGACAATGAAAGTTGTATCTCACCCATTTACTCCTACCTATCCCTTTCTGGAATTGTGGTAGGTAGCTTTAACATGCTTAACGAAAGTCAAAAAGATGTGATACCTAATACTATTAAAAGCTTCAATCAATTTTAAAGTAGTCACATTAACTTTAAAAAAAAAAAAAAAAATAGGTTTTACCTGATTTAAATTTATGTAGCGATAAGTTAAAATATCATAAATTAGTCGATCAAAAAATCTTCTGACCATGATTACCCAAAAAATAATTGTAAGACTGCGTACTACGGTTATCAAACCAATAACATCCACATCATTAGCATATCATCAGTCAGCACACCACCAAACCCATAACCTTTTAGGTGTTATGATCAGATCACCACTAAACTCATCATCAAACAAAAAATATAAGAATATCCCAATTTATACAAACATATCCCGAATATAACCACACACACTCACAAACCAAAAAATAAAATTAAAAAAAATAATAAAAAAATAAAAAATAAAACTAAAACTCACTTTCCTTAGATTCCGTTATGTGGTTGAGACCACTAAAAAGGGACGAAAATGCAACCACCACGCACGGTGATGCACTCCACTATGGGTTCGCGTGTGGTGCAATCCACTCTGTATGTACTTTTTACATCTTTCACCCCTTAACCAATTTATGTTTACAATACCACACAGTTTTTTTTATCAGTTTCTATTTTATATTTTTGTCAGTTTAATATTTTTGACTTATTAAATTTTATATTTTTTATTCTGTACTTTCGGTTTTATAGTTAAAAAAATTAAAATAAAATAAAATAAAAAAATGAAGAGGGGTTATCACTTGTAAAAAAGAATGAGGGTCCAAATAACCTAACCCTATATTACAATAGTTGTTGAAGAGAATTATAGAAGGATTGAGATCCTTTCATTTTCAAATTTCTTATTTTTTTTTTCTCATGTTAACATGTTGTGAGATGAAACAATTTAATGAGTTTCATACTTTACTTAATGATGGTCCTATTTTTTTTTATTTTTTTATTTTTTAATTTGATTGTTTATGTATGATTTCTTATAGGGATAATAGATATTAAGAATGGTTTGAGACAAGACTCCACCGTATATTTCAAGGTGATTGATTTGCATATCAAATTTTTTATTATATACAAATTGTATAATACAACACTGTAATGCATAAGTTGTAGTAAAAAAAAATAGAAAAATGTGATGTGTATTGAATCCAAATATTTGTCCTTTTATATAGAAAAAATTACATCTGAAATGTCAAAATCATAGTGATGGTTTGTAGCTGCCAAGCTTTAACTTTGGGCTTTGGTCCCTTTGTGACAATTTAATTTGAGCGGTTGAGTCAGAATATATACAAGCGACGGAGTATTACGGAGTAGCATACTTTTTAAAAACTTAGGGTGCGTTTGGTTCACGGTTTGAGAGGGTGTGGATTCAAAGAATCCTCAAATCATTTGTTTGGTACATGCAAATTTTTGTCTGACACATCTATCGAATGATAGATTAATTCCACACAATTTTGGTGACTTTTATTGAAAGTCATGGGCCCCATTTTATTTTCCTCTCACAGGTTTAATTTTTTTATTATAATATAATATTTAAATACAATATAAAATTAATAAATTATATATAATAATATATTTTCTCTCTCATATTTTTTCCCAAACCTTTTCCAAATCCAAATACAATTCAAATCCCACTTGCGAACCAAACGCACCATTAATTAAACAAATAATCGAAAACAAAATTTAGGTGTTTATAACTTTATTTTTGGAAGTATATTGTCGCTGGATACAGTCAAGCAAATATTGAAAAACCATACAATATGTATATATATTTTTTTAAATGTTGAGATGTAATGTGAGCAAGTAAATACTAGTATATATGTGTATTTTGCAGTGTTCTAAAAGGCGCGCCTTGGCGCCACAAAGGCTTCACAAAGGCGCGAGGCGTCACCTTCACGCCACGCAATAGACCAAGGCATCGTCTTAAGGCTTGACATGAGATGAGGTGCGATAAGGCGCGATAAGGTGTACTGGTATTTGAGACGTTTAAGGGATTTACTAGTAATTGGAATTTGGGCATCGTATTTGAGGTTTACTGGTATTTGGCGTTTAGGGGTTTACTAGTATTTGAAAAAGATTACAGGTATAAAGAGAGTTTCTTGACTTTATTGCTTATGTATAACACTTTTTGTAAACTTGATGTATATGAAATATGATATACTAATGAAAAACTACCTCCGTCCCATTATAAGTGTCCACTTTGACTTTTTTTAGTCTTTCTTATTCAACTTTGACCATAAATATTTTTATTGATGTTATATAATACTTGATAAAAAATATATGAATGGATTAGGTTTTAAATGTCTTTTCTATTGGTATAATTTTTATCAAGTACTATATAACACAAATAAAAATATTAATGGTCAAAGTTGAACAAGAAAAACTCAAAAAAGTCAAAGTGGACACTTATAATGAGACGGGGGGAGTATAATATAAATCTATAAATACTTTTTGCCGCCTTAAAAACGCCATGCCGCCACGCCTCACGCTAAGGCTTGAGGCTTGACCATGCCGCCACGCCACGCCTCACGCTATTTTTAACCTTGGTATTTTGTATAAATCGAGCTTTGTCGCCCGCGCGTTGCGGCGGGTAAGTTTGTGTCGACAGAAGTGGTTAATAATTTGTGGTCGGCCTTCTTTGTTGTTTTCTTTATGTGTTTATTTTGTTTGTGAATATGTATATTTGTATTAAAATATGGTAGTAAAGATAGAAAATATGGTAGTAAAGATATAAATATTAAACTGTTTAGTTAATGTTTTTTTGTTTTTTTTTTTTTAAAAAAAATTTGCTTTGTGTTTTGTGTTTTGTGTTTTTTTTTTTTTTTTTTTTTTTTTTTTTTTATTCTTATTTTTTTGGAAATGTATAATCAAATTTCTATATATTCTTAAGTGGTTTTGGTGTGTGTTTTTTTTGAATTGTCCAATGGGCCTTTATTTTTTTTTGGCATGTGATTTAAGTATTGGACTAAGGGGCTTGAAATTTTGTTTGGGCCTAACGGTAAAAATAGTAGGTTAGTGAGTATGTATACAGGGGTATGTTAGTTGGAATTGGAGGAAACCACGGTAATCAGCAGAATCCCAAAAATAAAACACACATACCTCACAAACTCTCTCTCCCTCTCTTATTTTTCCGGCCGCCGCCCATCCCCGGACACCAGCAGAATCCGGCCACCATCGTCAGAAAACTTTCCGGCACCTCACCTTTTTACACCAACTTGTAGATCGTGATATCCCCGACACCATCGTACCACCCACGCACCACCAAACACCCCCGTTTTCTCCCACGCGCCTCCCACCACCGCGACACAACCACCGAACACCACCACCACCACTTTTACATCATTTTCTGACGGTAAATGGCGTGCCACGCGCTTTTCTTTCTCATTTTCTTTTAACTATTTTGAAAGCCATAGTTTTTATAAAATTTTTATAAACCGATTTTGTTAATAAATCTTTTATGAAAACCTTTTATAAATGTTTTTAGCCTAAAACTCGTGTGGGTCTCTTTTGTTTTCGACTTGGATCGCGACTCGGATGGACTCACCGAGTCAACTTGGTGACTCGGTGAGGGTTTGGTGATATTTTTCTTGTTTCTTGTTGTTTGGTGACCAAGGGAGTAATATTTGTGTTTGGATTTGGATTTCGAGGGTCCGTTTGGCCCGTTGTGTCTCAACAGCTGACAGCCACCACCACCGCGACTTGGGTGGTGGAGGAGGGGAGTAATTTTATTATTTTTGTTGTTGTTTTAGTTGTAAAAAAAAAAAAAAAAAAAAAAAAAAAAAAAAAAAAAAACTGTAGAATGTACTGTAGCTTGTACTGTAGCTTGCACTGTAGATGTACTGTTCATAAAATTTTGTCTTCTAGCGCCCGGGGTTTATATATATACTAGCGGAGTTACCCGCGCGTTGCGGCGGGTGCGTTTTGTGTTTTGTATTTTGTCGGTTGTACGGTGTAATTAATAATTTTGTTATTTGAAATATGCATATATTTACTTGGAAGCATAATTTGTTTATGTTTACGTTTTTTTTTTTTTTTTTTTTTTTTTTTTTTTTTTTTTTTTTGCGTTGCGATTGAAAATTTTTTTTGTTGTTTGGGTATTTTAAAAGAAGCAAATTTGTATAAGAAATTTTTGTAAGTGTATTATTTTTCGTATTTTTTTATTTTTATTTTTTGTTATTTATTTTTTTTAAAAAACAAATTTTCATAGGGAAATTTATACAAAAAAAAAAAAAAAAAAAAAAAAAAATTGCACCGAGTGCTGTAGCGATGCGTAAAAAAAAAAAAAAAAAAAACTGTAGCTCGTACTGTAGCATGAACAGTGGTCGAGCACTGTTCATTTACTACAGTAACAATGACGTGGCAGCCTCTCGGAGAGTGCCTGCCTTTTATATATATAGTATAATTGTATAATTACTCATAGTAACAACATAATTAAATCGTTATTGTGAAAAGTAACCTTTTATTAACCCTTTAAACAAACATTTTAAGGATTGTTGGGCCTATGATTACATCACCCTTTTAAGTTTTAATGCTTATAGTTCATAAAGGCCCATTCTTCTTTGAACCGGGCTTGAATGTGGGCTTGTGGCAAATTACTTGTACATTTAAAATGGTTAAAGCGGTTTTTTTTTTTGGGGGGCGGGGGGATTACAAAGATGTATAATCCTGTCTTAAGCTCTTCTCTGTTTTCGGAATAGTTATAGAGAGAAATATACAACTTCCCGTATCGTTTATTCAAGAAAAAAAATACAACTTTATTATTTCTGTATCTTTCAATTCTAATCTTATTTATTCGAAAAATAACTCACATAAACAGGTTTGCAAATTTTCAAGCTATATAGAAATCTTTAATTCACATCGTTAAATTCAATCCATCACTTTTAGTAGCTTAGTCGCCCTCTTAACGTTATTTCTCTATTGGTATTGAATCCCCATGTTTCGAGCATTAAATTATTTGGTACGATCCAACAGCAAAAATACGTAGTAGTATACGACAGTGACCGTAAAATCTCTAGATTTTTCGACCATTATAAGTTGGCAAAAATAAAAATCATGAGCGTATGGATGTATTAGAGTAAGATTTCATTGTCACATACTTTTTTACGTATTGTTAATTTTAGGATCAAATGATGCACATCATGCACTATTTGGTCCATATGGGCCAGGTTTTACATCATAATTCGGATCAGTGGTCTTAACTTTATGGACCATTTAGTTTCATTGCGTCTAACGTTGGATTTAGGTCATGAATCAGAGCAGGGTGTTCATCGGGTCGGTTATCGGGTTATTCGGTTTATTTGATTCGGGTTTTTTTTTTTTTTTTTTTTTTTTTTTTTGGGATTTACAAATTTGATTCAACCGAACCGAACAAGCGAAAACAGAACCCCTATAACCGAAAACCGAACCGAATAACCCGAGTTACATAATTTTAATTATTTGTTCATTTAGTTATATATACTTTTAGCAATTTTGTTTTCAAGCTTAAATAATGTTATATTTATACTAAGAAAGACTTTTAGTGATATATATATATATATATATATATATATATATATACGGTTTCCGGTTTTCTTCCGAAACCCATATCCAAACCGATAACCGAATATTTTAGTTCGATTTGGTTCGGTTTTGGCTAATTCGGTTCGGCTTTTTTAGTTTGGTTCGGTTCGGTTCAGTTTCAGTTTTCGATTAGTGTGAATATTACTCGATCCGTGAACACCCTACAACATATATTGTGGTTCACATAGGGGTGTTCATCGGTTCGGTTATCGGGTTATTCGGTTTATTCTGTTCGGTTAATTTTTTTTTCTGGGTCAAACCGAAAACCGAACCGAACCGAATTCAAATTTGATTCAACCGAACCGAATAACCGAAAACCGAACCCCTACAACCAAAAACCGAACCGAATAACCTGAATTACATAATTTTAATTATTTTTTCATTTAGTTATACTAGCAGGGTACCAGCGCGTTGCAACGGCGGGTACCCTAAATTAAAATTTTCCGGTGAATCGTGTAATTTTAGTTTATTATGTTATTTTTGACAATAAATTTACGGATATCAAAATTTCGTTTAGCTCGTGTCCGTTCGGGCTCGAGCCCGTTGGCACGTGTCCGTTCAGGCTCGAGCCCGTTTGGTCCATGCCTGTTCGGGCTCGAGCCCATTTGACCCGTTGCCCGTTCGGACTTGAATATTTGTATAATGTGCTTTATTATTTGTATTACTGACATTTAATGCAGGAATTGTGTTTAAGTTGGTTGTACAATATGCTTGATAATTTGTATTTCTTATGTAAAGGGTGTTTTAATAAGTGCATTAATTGTATTTATTGACCGGTTAATTAATTGTATTTAGTGTACATAATGTTTTATTTATTATATTTAATGTTAGTATTAATGGTATGAATTAAATGAGGGGGAAATTGGTGTGTACTTTAAGCTTATTAACTTGTAAATGTCTAATTATATTTCATCACTTGTACTTTAAGGTTATTAATTTGTAAGGCTTAAAATTAAGCATGCTAAAATTAGAAGGCATTCCTCCTTTATAATATAGTAAGATAAGATATATTTTTAGAACAATTTTTTTTCAAGCTTAAATAATATTATATTTATAATAAAAAAGACTTTTAGTGATTATTTTTATATATAATTACATTAAAAAATATATATATTTATATATTTTCAGTTTTCGGTTCGGTTTTTGGTTTTTATTGCCAAACCCATATCCAAACCGATAACCGAATATTTAGTTCGGTTCAGTTCGGTTATGACAAATTCGATTCGGTTTTTTTCGGTTTTCGGTTATTGTGGATATTACCCGTTCCATGAACACCCCTAGGTTCACATAAAGCGTTTGTTAGTAGTAATAACTAATATAGGCCCACAACGAAAATTATTTAATTACTCATTTCTAAATTTACCAAGTCACTAGTAATTAAGACCTGTGCGTTGCACATGGATTGTATGTAAGTGTTGATAGTGTATTCTTCGGCACTTATTCTTCTCATTATATATATATAAGTTGTGATGATATTACATCTTTTTTAAGTATGAGTTACATTTAAAGTAGTTTATTGATATGTATTATTCGATACTTATTTTCATTATTATATATTTAAATTGTTATGGTATCATATCTTATTTCTTTATGCCACATATTTAAAATAGTTTATCTTAATGAATGTTTTTGGTTCTTTTAAAGTGCATGATTGTATGCGGTTGTGGTTTGCGCAACAGGGAGGTGAAAATGATGCTTTGTCTAAATTGCTTACGACTTGTTAGTGAAAGATGGTGTTCGTGAGGAAGAAGCAAATGCTATTAAGATGAATATGTTTAATTAGTTTATTGGTGACTTTTCTGTTTAGGTTTTGAGCTTTGTTTGTCTACATGTTTACCAGTGCGTTACACAGGGCTTATAAAATAAGCAAAAATTGTTGTTGAACAATAATGCTATCAACATTTATATTGAGCTCGTGTGCAACAGCAAAATCGATACTTATATTTATTTCAAATAGTTATGAAGATCCATGCGTTGCACATGGGCTGTATATAAGTGCCGATAGCATAATATTCGTCACTTATTTTCGTCATTATTTATCTAAGTTGTGATGGTGTCACACATTTTCTAAGCATGATACACATCTAAAATAGTTTATTGACATTAAAATAGTATATGTCAAGAGACTTTGTTCAAGATGTTACATTTAAAAGAGTTTCTTCACATGTAATTTTTTAATATGTATAGTCATGAAAGCATGTGCGATGCACATGGGCTGTACAAAAGTTTTAAAAGTTTAATATCCGTCATTTATTTTCGTCATTTTATATTTGGCACGTATTTTTGTCATTATGTATATAGAGTCAATAATGCATGTGCGATGCACATGGGCTGTATAGAAGTTTTCATAGATTTAAAATACGTGCATTGCACATGGGCTGCATAGAAGTTTTCATAGTGTAATATTCGGCATTTATTTTCGTCATTTTATATTTAAGTTGTTATGGTGTCACACCTTTGCTAAGCTTTATACGTATTTAAAATATTTTATTGAGTTGCACATGGGCTGTATATAAGTTTTTATAACGTAATCTTCGACACTTATTTTTGTCATTATATATCTAAGTTGTGATGGTATCACATTTCTAAGCATGACACACATTTAAAATAGTTTATTGACATTAAAAGAGTATATGTGAAGAAACTTTTTTGAAGATGTTACATTGAAAATAGTTTCTTCACATGTAATTTTTTAATATGTATAAGTTACATAAATTATTTTAAATATGAAGCGATGACATTAATGTTCGAGACCTTTTATATTCATCCCAGTGCGATGCACACAGGTTTGGACTGCCTCATGACCCATGCAATGCACACAGGTTGGATCTAATTGTTTTTTCGTAATGTTCGGGACTAATTTTTGGTTCATGTTTGAAACTCTCATTTTTTGTGAAAGACGGATTTCGTCGTTCAAATAAATTACATTATTAAAAGCGAAATATAAAACAAATTTTCTTTTTAACAAAATTATAAAAACATAAAACATTAAAGTAATTAGTATATTAAAGAGTATAAATTATAATTCGTAAAATAAAAAATCAGATCTAATAAACACAATTAGACTAAACACAATTTTCTTCTCCTTTATATACTTTTCCGATTTAGAAGATTTTCATTGTTAAGATAATAGTGTGAAGATATTTTTATTATATACTATCATTTTCAATATGTAACATCGACATAATTTACACAGTCATATCAAATATCAAAGTCACGCAATATTTCAAGACGTTTAATTAAGAAAGTGATATTAACACACCGCAAGACAAAAAACTACATTAAGAGCAAAAATATTAAAATGCACCAACAAAGTGTAGTAATAATTATTGATTAAAAATTGAATGCTCGTCACATTATTTTCAATAAACTTACTTGCTAACGAATCAATAGTATTAGCCCGTTTATCGGTATTACATGATGTAAAATATTGCATGTTTAATTTGTAACGTACTATTAATATGAATGCTAAGTATTCATTCCACCGATGGCCGTGGCATTGTTCTTGTTTTTGCTATTGTTCTTGTTGTTGTCTTTGTCGTTGTTGTTCATTGGCCTTTTGCACGTTTTGTTCTTAATACATTTTTTGTGACTTCTCGATCTCTTTCTTTAATGCTTCTTGACGCGCTACCAAAAATAATTAGATATAGTTGATCGTTAGTAACTTAAATACAGTTAATTAATATATTGCATTTTCGATCAAACTAAAAATGTTCGTGCATTCTCAACTTAATTGATAAGACAACAATGTGTAGGATCTCTTAAACCATTAGAAAAGATGATGTTACTACCAAAAATTCCTAAGCACCATTTTTATGTCCTACATTGTTACACACACAAAACACACGTGAAATTTACATAAAACAATATAAATCAATATGCTAAATAAGTAAGACGATATGATGCTTACTTTACCACCATAATAAGTTGTAGCCCAATGTGCACGCGGTGTGGAAGAAGTTGTGGTTTGTTGTGTGTGATTTTTGACACATTATATAGTTGATAAAATATTTATAACTCATGAACGGGAAGGTAAAAAGACTAACCACTAATTGGTGTGTTTAATTTATGCATTCATGGCACCAAACACTTCATCTCCTATGTACTTATCCTTATACATGACTATTAAATCAATGTACTAACATACGAAGCCTCCATATTTCACTTTCAATTCATGAGCCATTTATTATGAACACTTTGCATTTATAAGAATATTTAGTCTTTTAGTATATAAGATGTGTGTCATAAGTTGTCTGTATATAACACAGGTGTTACAGACCTAGTAAATTAAGTAAACAGTTTTACTCTAAATATAAACTGTTTTAACTATTTGTACATTAATTGTCCTAATCAAATTTATAAGTGTGCAAATCACTTCCTTTTTTTAAAACATTATTCAAAAAACATTTGAATACAGTATAAAGTGTTTATAATGTTATTTCAGGAAGCATACTGTTAATGTGTACAAATTTATACTGAAACCCTATAATATGTACAGTTTTTTAAATGTTGAGATGTGATGCGAGCAAGTAAATACTTCAGAGTACATGTGTATTTTGTATAAAAATTGCTCATAGTAACAACATAATTCTCTTATACTACTAAAGGCGTTGATGCATGCTTAATAATTATTTATTCTTATGGGCCTTGGGCTCTCCTCAGTCCATTATATACAATATACTAAAACCCGTGATGTTACTGTAGTCCTTTACTGTTCACTCTTTTTAGCCCATATCCGACCCACTCTTAATACCCGCATCCGGGTATAGTTTCTCTCCTCTCATACACCCCTCATAACTTTTCCGGTTTACCGGAGATCCAATGGAGCGGGAAAAACTAAAAAGCAAAACGGGTCGGAGCATCTATAGTGAATTCTCTGAGTGTGGCTACAGTGTTGGCTACAGTTGTTTCTGCTACAGGAAAATCTACACTTAACCCGCCTAGAAAAATCCTCTCCTCTCACACCACTTTCTTCTTGAAGCTTCTCTTCAAGATCTATCACTCTCACCCAACTCCCATCTTCTTTTTCTTGAAACTTCTTCCTTACACACACATAACAATAAAAAAATACACACTTTTTAGCCGACGGTTCAGCTTTTTTTTTTTTTTTTTTTTTTTTTTTTTTTTTTTTTCCAGCCGTTTCAACCCTGCCAGTGAAACCCACCACCAGAGATGAAGAAGAAGATGGGGAAGAATGAGGTCCCAAGATGAGGAAGATTCAAGATTTTTTGTGTAAAAGATTTTAGAGATATTTGTGAAAGAATCAAGATGTGACTTTGTTGTACATGTACCAGAATCGATTAGCAGCAACATGTAAGTTTTAATTATTTTGAACTTTTTTTTTGGTTAGGTATAATCTATATTTTTATGAGATTTCGGGATTTTGGTTCTTATACACAAGAATTTAGGGGCTGATTTTTTTTAAGATTGTTTGCAGCAAGTTAATTAAACAACAAAATAGGGGTTATGTAGAGCATTTTTGGTCATAGTAGTTTGTAGATGTTGAAGGATATGAGTTACTTTTGTATGTTTGGGTTAGGAGGATTTTTTGGATTAAAGGTTATAGTTTGATGCTGTTTTTGTAAAAGAAATTGGTTGGGCACCAAATGTTTGATGAAATGTCTAAGTAAAATTTTTAGAAACAGGTTGCTTTGTTTTGTTTTAGTTGCTAATGGAAAATGAAAAGGATTCGGTAAAGAAGCAATTAATAAGTTAAATTAGTATTTAAGGTTCTCTTGAAGATGGTTAAGTTAAATTAGTTGTTGATGTAGATAAGAGAGCAAATGCACCGATAACAATGCTGAAGCAGATAAGAGACCAGGTACAAAGTAGGAAATTTGAAATTCTAGAGAGATGGATAAATGGTGATTTATTGTTGTGGTTAATTGCTTTGATTTTGTGTTGTGTTAGGTTACCAGTGGAGTTGAGTTCATTGATGAGTCACAATCTTGCAGTTGCATAGTGCTATTGCATCATCGTGTTTAAAGTCAGGGTTGCTGATCGAGTCGCAAAGCTGGGGATTAGTTGCTCAAAATGTGTGGTTTATCCTTCAGTAACATTGGTTTAATAAATGATTGAGTTCTTTTGTTTCTATTACTTTTAGATATAAACCACGTTAGTTTGATTTTGTTGTTGTTGTTGTTGTTGTTGTTGTTGTTGTTGTTGTTGTTGTTGTTCTTTTGTCAAGGGGTGTTTGGATTAGCTTATTTTCCTGGCTTATGCTTATTTGCTTCAAGGGGCGATTAAGAATTGAAGGTACGTTCTTTTATTTATTTACTTTTTTTTCCGGTAATTTGTATGCTTTTTCCGGTAGTTGTGGCTTCAAGTTTGTTCCAAGAATGTTGTTCGTTTGTCTGATGATGTGCGCAGTCAGGAAAGCATTTGGAAGTGCGGCGTTGCAAGAATGTTGTTGGTTCGTCCTGGAGGTAAAAATAACATTACCGAACCCGACCCTATTTAAACTAAAATTAGTCAGGTTGATTCGGTCTGAGTGCACCCAGGTCAAGTATATATTAAAAAAAGTTAAAAACCAAATATTCCGGTCAAGCAGGTTATTCGAGTTGACTCAAATAATCAGCATACATTTTTTGACCCAAAAAAGAATCGAATTGCTAATAAGTGTTAGTAATAGGTTCCAGATAACCATGCGTAATCATACTTGGAATGTATGGATGTGCACAAAAACCTCCTCTAATAAGATATGCTATATTTGCATCATCTCCTACCAAGAATATTAACTTTTTTTTGTACCTGTCTTTAGGTAAGCAATGATGGCAAGCAATTTGCAGTCACATCGTCTGATCATAGAATACGTATATTTTGGTGTAGGACTGGTAAGCTAAGTCGGTCTATAATGAATCAATTGAAACCATTTACTTATTAGATACTTCCCTCAAATTTACGTCCAACACTTATGCTGAACTGGAGGTTGTCCAAGACATAGATACTTCTATAAAATATGGACACCTTATTTGCGTTGCTACTCTTATGGACCAAAACTTAATGAAAGAATTAAAATGTTTAACAATTTTGGTGAAAATGACTAGGTTGGAAGGAAAATGTTAACATTTTTGGTGAAAAAATTTTCAAAGCAAATTTGTAAACATTTCCATTATTTTGTTGTAATAGAAGAAAAAAGTTTAAGTGATAACATTTGAATCTATAATATAGCAGGTGGACTTTTGACGGCATTGTTTTGATATCTAATTGTTTTGTGTAGATAGTTAGCAATTCAAGATTATATTAAAGTAGTGACATAATATATATGGTTCCCAGCATCATAAGTGAATCATGTGTAACTTAATACCATACAAGTGCAGAGTTTGTTGGTAAGTTAAGCTGAAAGAAGTAAAAAAATGTATGGTTTTACAATACCATTAGCATCCTAACGCAATACGATACACTCAAACCTCTTTTTCAGCCTAACTTACATATGCAAACATCCCGCGGAAACGCGCGGGCTTAAACCCTCGTTACAATACAAGAAATGTGCAAAATTCAATCCCAATAGTGGCCAATACAAGATCCGGTTTGTACTCTAACTACATTTCTTTAGTAGAGAACCACCCATATTATTATACCACAAGAAAAAAACTGTATATGCAAAATTTATAACTTTTCTATAAAAAACTATAGTTATGTTGATATAATAATGAGTTTTTGTAGCTAAAACGAAATGATAGTAAAAACGAAATGTTTTTTTTATTCGTTACTTGTACGCAATCCTGCTACATACTTAATGAGGGATTCACATTTTATTTTATTTACTTTTCTAAGAATATATATCTTTACGATCCCGTTCTGAACTTGTATATATCTATAGAGCATTGCACCGACATGAGTCTTATGGAAACGTGAGGAATAATAAAAAATTGTTTGGGTTACTGAAACGGATTGGGCTAAAATTCAACGTCCATTTGATAGGTATAATAAAAACTCATGTAATTAATAATACCGGTAGGCATAAATATCTTAAATATTGTTATTTAATTGAATTAGATGAAAAAGTTAGTTTGCATGTGGTGAGTCGGACAATGACCAAACTATTAGTAAAAAAATAAAAAGAAAAAATAATTAAAAGAAAATTACAAAACACACCCTGAACTTCTTAATATTTACATCTTTTTTATATAACAAACTTTATTTGCTAAATATCTTATAGATATTTAGCGGTTTCTTGAGAAAAAATACTGGCAAAAAGGCCTCTCGATGATGAACAAAACAAGCCCAATATTGATATGCTTTTGACGCACGTACCGTTTTATAAAAAATTTCAAAGTGTAATATATATAGTTTATAAATAAAAGAACTTTCAAAATGCACCCTTAACCTATGAAATAACATTAAAATTATTCTAATTTTTTTTAAACGATAACGATCAAAATTAACACCGACACAACGCACCGGTACCCGGACAGCGTACGACAATTGCAGATATAGCTTTACACAATATTTGTTCCAAACAAATACAACACGTGTCGACCAAAACATACTATGATCTTACAACGAGAAGCCCCACCCAAACACCCAAACATTATTCGTAAATAATTATCAAAAAAATGTATTTTTAAATGTTTTTTTCTTCAGCCAATCATATATCTCATTGTTTTATGAAAATTATTTCAAATCGTCTTACGGAAGAGAAAAGCTATAGCAAAAAAAAAATACTATAAGGAAGTGAATACCGGTGATTTGCCTCAAATTTGCTTAAAAGAGGTGCAAACTTCACACATCGTAAAAAAAATTTGCAAAAAAAAAAGCCCCGCCGCAACGCGGCGGGCGTTACATTCCTTGTTAAATCATTATTATGAAAAGTAACCTTTTATTAATCCTTATACACATTTTAAGGATAGTTGGGCTTGTGAGTTGATAGCCTATTTAATGCATATAGTTCATAAAGGCCCATTCTTTTTTGAACCGGGCTTGGATGTGGGCTTATGGCGCATTACTTGTACATTTAAAATGGCTAAAGTTTTTTTTTTTTTTTTTTTTTTTTTTTTTTAAAGGGATTACAAAGATGTATAATCCTGTCTTAAAATCTTTCCGTTTTTGGAATAGCTATAGAGAGAAATCTACAACTTCACGTATCGTTTATTCGAAAAAAATAGAGAATGCAAAATTTATTATTTCTGTCTCTTTCAATTCTAATCTTATTTATTCGAAAACTAAGAGGGTGTTTCTTTTTTCCCTTAGCTAAAAGTTTGGGTCCACAAGGGTCCACAAAAATATTTAATAATATTTCTTTTTAATGTGGAGCCCACTTATTTTCACTAATAAGTCTATATCTACAACACATAAGATTTCTTCCTCTCCCCATTAAGACACACTAACGCTCCGTTCTCGAGTTATTTTTTAAAAGGAAAAGAAAGGAAATGATAGGAAATTGAAATTTTATTGTGTTCTCGAGTTTTTTTTGGACAGAAAGGAAAGGAAACAGGAAGGAAATGAAAGGAAAATTCTAGTGATTTTCCTATAAGAATTTTCCGCCCAAATATGGGCGGATTTGGACGGAAAGTATTTTACACTCGCACTATTTAGTATATAATGACCAATATAACTTTCAATATTTACTCATATTCGACTCTTATGATAAAATGAACATATCTAAAAGTGCATAAATGTAATTATGTCTCTTTTTCTTTCTTTTCTTCCCAACTCGATAACACAACATTATTTCATTTCCTTTCCTTTCATTTCAACTCAAGAACACGAAATATAAAATCAACTTTCTTTCCTTTCCTTTTCATTTCTTTTCTCTTCTTTTCACATCATTTCTATTCCCACCTAGAAAAACTCGAGAACGCAGCGTAATAGCCATAGGTCCCACATGCCCCCATACATCTCTTAGCTAAAAAAAATAAAAAAAGAAACTCACATAAACCCGTTTTCAAATTTTCAAGCTACACAGGAACAAAAAATCTTTAATTCACATCGTTGAATTCAATCCCATTACTTTTAGGGTCCGTTTGTTATCAGGGGTTTCTATCAAAGAATGGAATTAACTTCACAAAAAATTGTTTGGTAAGCGTTTTTGAAAAGAGGGAATCAAACAATACCCATAAACTCATTCCACAATGGATGGGCACCTTTTGACGAATCCAATTGACACCTTGTGTACTTTGCATTCTCTTTCTATTTTTTCACCACTCATTTTTAGTGGCTCATTATTTCATCTAAATTTTTCACCACAAATTTAATTAAAAGGTTAAAATATTAGTATAAATTAAAACAAAAACTTAAATTAGTTTGAAAATATCTTTTATAAAATATACTTAAATAAATATACTTTCTCTCTCCTAAACCCACCTCAAATCCAAATCTGAATCCAACCCCACTTATAAACCAAACGGACCCTTAGTAGATTGGTCGCCCTTTCGACGTTATTTCTCTATTTGTATTGAATCCCTCCAAATTAGTCACAATCAACCACGTTTCGAACATTAAATTATTTGGTACGATTCAAGAGCAAAAATAGTACATGACAATGACCTTAAAATCTCTAGAATTTTCGACCATCATAAGTTGGCAAAAACAAAAATCATTAGCGTATGGATGTATTAAACACACATCATGTCACTATTTGGTCCATACGGGTCAGGTTTAAAATCATAATTCGGATTAGTGGTCCAAACTTTATGGACCATTTAGTTTCATTGGGTCTAACGTTGGACTTAGGTCATGAATCAGATCAGTACTCGGTTCGGTTATCAGGTTATTCGGTTTATTTAGTTCGGTTAGTTTGGTTAATTTTTTTCTGCGTCAAATCGAACGGAACCGAATTTAAATTTGATTCAACCGAACCAAATAACCGAAAGTAAAACCTCTATAACCGAAAACCGAACCGAATAACCCAAATTACATAATTTTAATTATTTGTTCATTTAATTATATATATTTTTAGCACAAAATTTTTTTTCAAGGTTAAATAATGTTATATTTTTACTAAAAAATACTTTTAGTGATATATATATATATATATATATATATATATATATATATATATATATATATATATATATTACAGTTTTCAGTTTTTGTTGTGAAACTCATATCCTAATCGATAATCAAATATTTAGTACGGTTCGGTTCAGTTTTAGTCAATTCGGTTCGGTTACGAATTCTGCTTAATTTTTTTCAGTTCAGTTAAGTTCCAGTTTTCGATTACTGTTGATATTACTCGATCCGTGAACACCCCGGAGCAGTGGAGCATATATTGTGGTTCACATAAAGCGTTTGTTAGTAATAACTAATATAGGCCCACAATGAAAATTATCAAATTACTCATCTCTAAATTGACCTAGTCATGTGTGTCATAAGTTGTCTAAGGGCCCATTTGGTTCATAGATGGATTTAGGATTAGGATTTGGATTTAGATTTAAATTTGTTTTTGAATTTGGATTAAATGTAAAAAATATATATATATATATATATATATATATTAAAGTAAGTGAGAGTGAGAAAATATATTATTTAATTAATAATAATTAATTTATATATTAATTAAAAATTATTAAAAAAATAATATAACTATTTTTCAAAATAAAAAGACAAAGGAAATTAACACTTTAGCCCACACAAATATGCAAACCCACCCTCCCACTATGTAATTGAGACAGTTCCCAAATTTTTGAATAAAATCCTAATCTTGAATCTGAGAATTAAAACAAAAAAGGATTTCAACTTTGATTTCAAAAACCCATTGGTGAGTGCTTATTCACTCACCTTTTCTAAGCCAAAATTGGACCAAATAAACCAAAAACTAACCAATAATGCCAAAGAATGTGTGTTTTTGTGTTTGTGAATGTGCAGGAACGGATATTTAAGAAAAAGACGAAAAATCACGAGAAAATGACAAAACGGGGACGAGATTTGGAAAAGTTTAAATAAAGCCGGAGCCGGGGAAGCTAGTGGTCAAAGTAAGGCACATATGGTCAAATGGAATCCTCAAAGTTTCAAGAATTACAAGAATGACCCTTGGTCATAAGTTTGAAGAAATGACATTTATGGTCCCTCAACTTTCATGAATTGTCACTTTTGGTCCTCATGAAGAAACTTTGGAAGATTAACAACTCAAGACCCCTCATCATTCATAAAATGCCACAAAGAGCCCTTGGAATTATATTTGTGAAGATTGGCATTATGGGTCCTTGTATTTTCAGATTTACATGTTTGGTCCCTTGGTTTGATTTAATACTACAAACCGGATCCCTTAATCCAAATAATACAAACACAAAATAGCCCAAGCCCAAACACCAAACACAATCCACCACACCTTAATAATACTTAACCGGTCCAATCCATTCCACCAAACCTGACCCACCTAACTTAAACAATAATAAAAAAAATAACCCTGGCGCGTTACTGTGCATCTCCCCCACAACTTACCCTGCTCCTCACCCATTAATTACCTCGTACCCATCCTTTTCACCCAAAGATTCAAGTACGAGGTTTTGGATATTCTAGAAGCTGACAACGTGTCAAAAATGTTGTCATAAATCCCTCCACATGGCACCCTTGAGACCTCTGATTGGCTCCTCCTACGTGGATACAAGATAAGGTCTGATTCAAACGGCTATGAGTGATTGGGATGTCGACATTATGATAAGGATGAAGATATGTGGCCTCAATTGGAGTTCTAGGTCCTTCTCAAACCCTAGCACCCATCACCTCCCCTGCTCCTATAAACCCCCCCCCCCCCCCCCCATTCATACGTTTGTAGGGTGTAGAGTCTTTGTAGTGTTACTCTGCCAAATTTACTTTGTAATTCAGTTTTTAATATTAATGAAAGTTATTTTAGTTGTCTTATTTCCTTTTAATCTCAGCTTATTTACTTTTGCCCTTTTAGCTTATTGCTTATTTTAGCTCATTTCTTTCTTATTTCTTTTAAAGCAAGTTTCTTTCTTTTGTTATTTACATAGTTCTAATCTTCTGTCTTCACTTCTTATTGTTGTTATTGTTGTTTATTATTTAAAGAAAAATCAAAAAAAAATCTAAAAATCTTATAAAAACAAAAAAAATTATGTTCTGTTTCAGTTTTAAAATCAATTTCAGTTGTTTGTTTGTTGTTTACACAAGCTTATTCAAGCTTCTATAGCTTGTAGTAAGCCTTGTTTGTTTTCATTTCTCAAAAACTCAACAATTATAAAAAGTCAACTTTTGGTCAACTGTTTGAGCTTATTGAAATAAGCTGATGCTTATTGGAGTTAGGCAGCCAAAAAGGTGTCCCTTGGCCTGTCTTAAAGACAGGCAAGCATAGTGAGCCCCCTCTTTTCATGCTGAGGGGGAAATAAATTTGTAAGTTTTCATTTTCTTTCAATCACAGCATAGTGGCTTAGTATAACTTAGATTTGTTTTTCATTGCTCATTTCTGTCTAATTGTCTTAATTTTATCATAATATAGCTTAGTTTTAGTTTATTTCATACTTAGATCTTAGTTTACTAACAATTGGTTACCAACTGTTTCAAATTAGTCATCATTGCAAATCTGTTTTCTTGGAATTCTGTGGCAACTTTGTTGGTTCCAATAGCTTTAATATCATCTATATAATCTGTTTCAACTTTAAAATTAGTCGATATAAGGTAAAATTTAAAAGTTGTAGTGTTAAGTATCACATTAAGGACTGTTTGGATCTGTGGATTGTTACATGTTCTAGTGGTTTGTTTGCTCAGTTCTTTGCATCATTAAGTTGCTGTAGGATATTTATGGATAGTTAAATCATAAAATTTGCAGTTATAACAATAAAAGTCAAAATTGCTTAATAATTTAATTGCTACCTACATAAACTTGTTATATGTCCATGTAAGCTTGTGCAATTGTTGCATTTTGTGTTTTTGATTGTGATTTCAGTGCTTAAACAAGTTACTACAACATATTAGAGTAGATTTAGGCTGCTAAAATTAGATTAAGTCAAAGTTCTTAAGTATTAAAAAGTTAACTGTTTGCAGCCCACTTGTTTTTTTTTCACTACTGATCTCTGGTTCATTTTAGGGCCCTAGTTGGTTTGGAAATCAAAGCTTTGTGATTTTATCAGTTCTCATGTTGGTAGAGAATATATTCCTTTCAAAATTTTGTATCTCAGAGCTTATCTTCATAGCTTATTTAGCTCATCTTTGTGAGCATTTCTGCCTAAAGCTGTATTTTAAATAGGTCTGCAATTGCTTATTTGTGATCTTAAGTTGAACTTTTTGATTGTTCTGAGCAATATATAGTATATAGCATCTGTTTCAAGTGTTTGTTGGCATCTGCTTATTCTGTTTGGCTTATTGCTTGTTCTAAGTGCTTATTGAACCATATTTGATCACTGCTTGTAATTCTGAGTACCTAATGGCCTGAGTTCTGTTCTTATAAGCTCACTTGAATCATAAAAGCATTTTGTGAAAGTTTGGTCAACATTTGGTCAACTGTGCTTATAAATAAGCACTTAAATAAGCTGAGTTTAAGCTAATAAGAACTTCCAGTGCTTATTTTTCACTTTTTACATTTTTCCTAGCTTTAAAATATTATTTTAGATTTTCCCTTAAATTTTTAGATTTTTCTGAGTTTATTTGCTATTTTTCTTATTTAATTTTTATTTTTAATCATTTTTAATTATTTTTAATTGCTGAAAAATCCAAAAAAAATCTGAAAAACCCCAGAAAAATCCAAAAATATTTTAGAAAATAGTTTTCAGTTATTTTAGAATTTTAGAAAGTGATTTTGCATTTTTCTCACTTTATTTTCATTTTCTTTCAATTATTAAATAGTTTAAATTAGTTTTTAATTCATAAAAAATTATTAAAAATTCTAAAAAATATTTTTCTTTTTCTTAAAATTTTCTTTTATCATTTTTAATTTTTTAAAATTATTTTGACGTCCGTAGGATTAGTGTAGCTTAAAACTCGCGTTTTATTTCGCGCGTTACGTTTAATAATCGCGCGTGCATTCCCGTTTTTGCGTTTTAGACTTTGATGCATTACTAGCTTGTACTCTTTGCATATTTCATAATTGTTAGTTGATAATTGAATTATTTGATCACTATTTGCCTTTTTCACCACTTTTCAAATCACGATTTCACGAATCAATATTCTTGATTCCATTCACCTTCACTGGGAAACGACTCGGGTGATCCGTATTTCTTGCGGATCATTTCGATACTTTACTACTATACTATTATATAATTGGTTTTCACGACGAATCAATTTTTGGCGTCGTTGCCGGGGAAGGCTTGAAGTAAATTTTTGAATCATTGTTTTGAAAAAATCGTGTTTTGTTAAGCCTTCTTCTATTTTTGTATATATATATATATAAATATTGAAAAATCAGAAATACTTTTCCTAAAGTATTTCCAAAAATACCAAAAAAATTAATAAAGTTATTGCCTCGACTCGACCGAAAGGAGGAGCGTTGTAAACCAAATAAGCATAACAATATAACAAAAACGTTAAATTAGTTGTTTGTCGGACTACTTCATACTACAACCGAATAAGCGGGAAATAAGGATAGCTTTGACATTAAATTGCAAGCTGAAGAGAGATCCATTATTCTCTCCCGTCCCGTCGCGAGTGGTTTGAAGGAAACGGTTTTCAATGAACGTGACGTTTTAAAGAAAATCAAAAAAAAAAAAAAAAAAAAAAAAAAAAATCTTCTTCTTTTCTTTTTCATTCTCTTTTTGATTTTACTTGTGGTGTATGCACACCCGTTCTTCTTCTGAGAATCTCACGTCTCCGTTCTATAACCCCGAGCGGGTTTTACGACATACGAGTCGTGTTCATTTCCTCGACGACGAGGAGATGAACCATAACGAACAACACAACGGGCCCCCGCCGATGGGTGGTCCGCAGCACAATGTTGTCCCGCCGATGGGACAACAACCGGCATTTGATCCGCGTCCGATGGAAGAACAACTCCAATCACCATTTAACGGTGTGAGGAGAGCTATTGTAATTCCGGACATCAATGCCAACTTTGAAATCAATCACGGATTACTCAATTTAATCACGGGTATATCCTTTCACGGGTTTGATAACGAAGACCCCTATGCTCACATCAGAAATTTCACCGACATCGCTGAGACTATTAGGATGAATCAAGTCCCTCACGATGTGGTGAAATTGAAGTTATTTCCTTTCTCCTTAAAAGGAGCAGCCCGGACTTGGCTGGAAAAGGAACCGCCTAACTCGATTCACACTTGGAATGATCTTGCTTCCAAGTTTGTGAATTATTTCTATCATCCTTCTAAAACTTCTAACTTACGATCCCAAATCTTTCGGTTCCAACAAGCTTTTGATGAGTCGTTTAGTGAAGCTTGGGACCGATATAAAGATTTGATGGAAAAATGTCCGAACCATGAGTTCACACCCCTTCAGCAGATTGACACTTTCTATAATGGGTTGAGTCATGTTGACCAAGACTCACTCAACTCTGCTGCGGGTGGGAACTTGTTGGCTAGAAACACGAATGATGCCTTCATGATAATCGAGAATAAGGCTCGTGTGAGAATGTCTAGGAACAAACATCAAGTGTCTAATAATGAGAAAAATAATGATGAAATGAAAAGTATGATATTGGCTTTAACAAAGAAAGTCGATGCTATGTCTATTGAGAAACCAAGCCATCAAGTCAAAATGGTGAGTCATGGTTGTAAGACTTGTGGTGGTCCACACCCGTATTATGAGTGTCCGTCGACCGTCTCCTATGCTCAAGAGAACGTGTATGCTGCAAACATGGGTGGCAACGGCTACCCACCTCTTCAAGGAGATCGAAATCTTCTCAGCTACCGTTCGAGCCATTTTCATGGACCACCCGGGTTTAATCAACCTAATCAAGTGAATCAGAACAATAATGTGCAAAACCATAATCATCAATTCAATCAAAATCAAAACCGGCAAAATCAAGGTTTTCAAAACCAAGGTTTAAACCAAAATCGGAATTTTCAGGGAAATCAAAACCAAGCCCCGCCTCAAGGGAACAATTTTCAAAATAATGGAAATTTTCAGAATAATCAAGGGAATTTTAATAATACAAATCTGAATCATGGCAACTTTCAAAACCGTGGGCAAAATTTCAATAATCAAAGTCAAGCTGTTATTCCAAATCCGTCGCCCACGGAAGATTTGATTAAGCAATTGCTTCAAAACCAACAAGCTTTTATGACAAAACAAGAGGAAACAACAAGGTTGTTAGCTAATCAAATCAATGATCTTAACAAGCGTTTAAATGATCGACCCTCGGGCTCTAGAACTTGGCCTAGCAACACGATCGCTAACCCGAGGGGCGATGCTAAAGCGATCACGACAAGGAGTGGTGTTTCTTAAGATGGACCAACGGCTCCGACTACCTCTTCTTCTCTACCTCCCAAGGCAGTCGCCCGTGAACCCGAGGCGACAACGGATACGAAAATTCCTATTAATAATGGAAGGACCGAAGACATCCAACCTCCGGTGGTCCCGACGTCCAAGGGAAAAGAAAAAGTTGTTTATGAAAAAGATATTCCCGTTAAAACAAAGTTGCCTTATCCGTCACGTTTAAACGAACAAAAGCACCGCGAGAAAGATAAAAACCAAATGGAGAAATTTTATCAGATTTTTCAAGAATTGCACTTTGATATAAGTCTCGCGGATGCTATACTTTTGATGCCCAAATTTGCTTCGATGCTAAAAGGTCTTTTAAATAATAAGGAAAAGCTTTTTGAAATGTCGAGAACCCAAATGAACGAGAATTGCTCAGCGGTTCTTCTTAAAAAGCTACCCGAAAAGCTTGAAGACCCTGGCAAGTTTCTTATACCGTGCAATTTTCCGGGTATGGTTGAATGCTTCGCCTTGGCCGATCTTGGTGCTAGCATTAACCTAATGCCATTATCGATTTGGAGAAAGTTGTCTCTCCCTAACTTGACACCGACGCTTATGACCCTCGAGCTTGCCGACCGATCTACGTCTCGTCCAATTGGCATAGCCGAGGATATTTTTGTCAATGTTGGGAAATTCCATTTCCCTGCCGATTTTGTGGTTGTTGATTTCGATGCCGATCCACGGGTTCCTCTCATTCTCGGGAGAGGATTCCTACGGACCGGTCGTGCCTTAATTGATGTTTACGACGAGGAGATTACTTTGCGTGTTGGAAATGAAGCCGTCACTTTTAACCTTGATCAAACCGCGAGATACTCCTCTGACTACGATGTTGCTTCCGTCAACCGAATCGATGTTATTGACGAAGCTACGGAGGAGTATTCTCAAGAACTTCTTGGTTTTACCGAAAATGCTTTGAGTGGCAATCTCACTCCTTCTTTTGAACCGATCGTCTCCGATTCTTCCCCTTCCCTCACTCCGTTTGAGGGAAGTGATCTCGCTTGGGAAGAAATCAATGCTTGTCTTTCAAATGAATCATTTTCACCGGAAATTGATAATAATAACTTTGATCCGGAGGGGGATATTTTATTAATTGAAAAGTTGTTAAATGAAAAACCAATTGTTTCTTCCCCTCCGGTAGACTTAAAAATGGCAGACGTAAAAGAAGTAAAGCCGTCTATTGAGAATCCTCCGGAGCTCGAGCTCAAGGATTTGCCTCCTCATCTCGAATACGCATACTTGGAAAAAAATGATAAACTACCGGTTATAATATCAAAAGACCTTAAAGATGAGGAGAAGACACGACTCTTAGATGTGCTTCAGAAGCATAAAAGTGCTATTGCTTGGCAAATATCCGACATTAAAGGAATCGACCCTCGATTTTGTACTCATAAGATTCTGCTTGACGATAATCACAAAGCTTCCGTCCAACAACAACGACGGGTTAACCCACTAATACACGAAGTGATCAAAAAGGAAGTTATTAAACTCCTTGACGCTGGAATGATTTATCCAATCTCGGATAGTTCATGGGTTAGCTCGATTCATTGTGTTCCAAAGAAGGGCGGAATCACTGTTAATGAGCTTATACCGACTAGACTTGTGACCGGATGGAGAGTTTGTATCGACTACCGCAAGTTAAATGATGCAACTCGTAAAGACCATTTCCCGCTTCCTTTTATGGACCAAATGCTTGAACGGTTAGCGGGAAATGAGTTCTATTGTTTCTTGGATGACTTTTCTGGGTACTTTCAAATCCCCATTGATCCCCCGGATCAAGAAAAGACCACTTTTACATGCCCGTATGGAACGTTTGCCTATCGGAGAATGCCCTTTGGCCTTTGTAATGCTCCAGGCACGTTTCAGCGGTGCATGATGGCCATTTTCTCCGATATGATTGGAAAAACCATGGAAGTGTTCATGGACGACTTCTCCGTCTATGAAAGTTCTTTCGACTCTTGCCTCTCCCATTTAGAGAATATGCTGAAACGGTATGAAAACACCAACTTGGTTCTAAATTGGGAGAAGAGCCACTTCATGGTTAAAGAGGGCATAGTCCTCGGCCATAAGATCTCAAAATCTGGGATTGAGGTAGATCGTGCAAAAGTTGATGTTATTGCTAAGCTACCTCATCCTAAGACCGTCAAAGGAATCCGAAGTTTCCTTGGTCATGCTGGCTTTTACCGACGTTTTATACAAGACTTCTCGAAAATTGCCCGGCCTCTGACCCACCTTTTAGAAAAGGATGCTCCGTTTAACTTCACAAATGAATGCGTCGATGCATTTAATGTTTTAAAACTGAAGTTAACGGAGGCACCAATCTTAGTTGCCCCCGATGGGGACTTACCTTTTGAGCTAATGTGCGATGCTAGCGATTATGCCATTGGTGCAGTTCTGGGGCAACGTAAGAATAAGTACTTTCAACCTATACACTATGCAAGTAAGACCATGAATGACGCCCAACATCACTACACAACTACCGAAAAAGAGATGTTAGCGGTTGTCTATGCTTTCGAAAAATTTAGGTCTTATTTGCTCCTTAAAAAGTGCATAGTGTATACGGACCATTCAGCCTTGAAATACCTAATGGCAAAGCAAGATGCTAAGCCACGCTTGATTCGGTGGGTTCTTTTGCTCCAAGAATTTAATGTCGAAATACGAGACAAAAAAGGAGCTGAGAACCTTGCTGCAGATCACCTTTCACGACTTGAGAACCCCCATCAAAGTGTTCTTGAGAACAAGGAAATTAACGATGCTTTTCCTCTCGAGACACTTGGGAGTGTGACAAAACTTGACCAAAGTGCCCCATGGTTCGCCGATTTTGCGAATTACCATGCGGGGAACTTCATTAAACAAGGGATGTCGTCCCAACAAAAGAAGAAATTCTTTAAAGATGTCCAACATTATTTTTGGGACGACCCCTATTTGTTCAAAGTCTGTGCGGATCAAGTGATTCGGCGGTGTGTTCATGGTACGGAAGCCGTTGAAATTCTTAAGGCATGCCATAGTGGACCCACGGGGGGACATCATGGTGCCAACTTCACAGCAAAGAAAGTGTTCGATTCCGGCTTCTATTGGTCGACGATTTATCGGGATGCCCATGAATTGGTGAAAACATGTGATTCTTGCCAACGTCAAGGGAAAATCTCTCAAAAAGATGAAATGCCGCAAAATGCAATTCAAGTTTGTGAGATTTTTGACGTTTGGGGCATCGATTTTATGGGGCCATTCCCGTCGTCTAGAGGAAATAAGTATATTCTCGTGGCCGTCGATTATTTATCCAAATGGGTTGAAGCGAAGGCGCTCCCCACCAATGACGCCCGAGTAGTTGTGAAATTCTTAAAAAGTCTCTTTGCCCGATTTGGTACACCTCGAGCCATCATAAGTGATCGTGGGACCCATTTTTGCAATGACCAATTCGCTAAACTTATGCTTAAATATGGTTTCACACATCGTCTTTCCACGGCTTATCATCCACAAACAAGTGGTCAAGTGGATATTAGAAAGGACCGTAGGTGAACACCGTGCCTCATGGCCCGATAAGCTAGATGATGCTTTATGGGCTTTCCGGACCGCTTACAAAACTCCCATTGGGTGCACTCCATATAAGCTGGTTTACGGGAAAGCTTTTCATTTGCCCATCGAACTTGAGCACAAGGCCTACTGGGCCTTAAAACATGCAAATTTTGACTTAAAAACCGCGGGTGATCACCGAAAAGTTCAATTGAACGAATTAGTTGAACTTCGTGATCAAGCTTACGAGAATTCTTTAATTTATAAAGAGAAAACAAAAAGACTTCATGATGCCAAGATCAAAGACCGCGTGTTCAACGTTGGTGATCAAGTGCTTCTTTTTAACTCTCGTTTGAAGATTTTCTCGGGTAAGCTTAAAACCCGTTGGTCTGGACCATTCACCATAACACAAGTATTCCCTTATGGTACTATTGAGTTGGCTCAACTCGATGGTCCCAACTTTAAGGTGAATGGTCACCGTTTGAAACACTATTTCGGAGGGGACGTACCAACCATGGTAGTCCCGGATCTCCAAACATTCCCCAAGGACGATTGAATTCGGGGATCGAGTCAAGCTACGTGACTCGGTAATAAAAAACAAAGCGCTTCGTGGGAGGCAACCCATGCTTATCCAAATCATCTTCTTATATTTCTAATTTCTAATAAATAACGTGAAGAGGGGGAACCTCTTCCAATCTCGTGTTTCGTGGTTGTTTGTGATGATTGTCCAGGATTGTCCCCGATTTATGATGACTCTCGTGCTCGTGGTTTTGTCTTTCTCTCCACTCGAGTCTCATTCATCGATGCTTTTGGAAATCCAATATCCGTAAATATTATCGACTAACGTTTTCTTTGGCATACTTAATAAACGGCCCTAGATATTTGTTAGGATTACCTTTGCCCATAAAACATTGAGGACAATGTTTCATTCTAGTCCGGGGGGTGAATCTTCGATTCGATTTTGACCTTGCAGTTTTCACCATGTCATGTACTCTCGTAACTTCGTTTTTCCACCAAAAATAAAAAAAATTGAAAAATTGAAAATTTCAAAAAATTTGAAGAAAAATGAATGAAAAGTCATGAAAAAGCACACAAAAAAAATGTGAAAAAGTTGAAAAACTTGGAAAAGTTATGCAAAAATATAAAAAAGTATGAATAAGTGATTTGACACCTTGTTGACTTTCTTGCTGGCGAGAGTAGGAATAAATATTTTGACTTGACCGGGCGTGTTGAGCCCTAGCTTGTTCCCTTAACCAATGATAATCATAAAAAGTTTGTGCTAGCCTTGTACACTAGGAGCTACTCTTTTGTCGGCTCCCGTACTCGACTTTATACATGCACGGCTTGAAAAGCTTTCGCTAGTCACTTACACTAGGAGCTACAAAACGCGAATTCTTTTTAAGAGTTTGCAAAGTTCCCGTTTTTGACTTTATATATGCGTGGCTGATTATTGGCTAAGCATCTGCTAATCTCATTATTTGAGGTCTTAAATTTGCAGAGAACGAGAAATGATAGAGTTTATTTACAAGTTTAATGCTAAACGTGGGGTAGTGGTTCTCTTTAGAGCTCATAAGAAGTACTCGTGGCTTTTTACTCCCATCAGATACGTCACCAATATATATAATAGATGTTCTAGGTTAATTAGTGATATTTCGGTTTGAATAATATTTAGTTCTTTATTTTCTTAAGAGAATTTTTGCTTTAGAAGTTGGGTACATATCAAGGAACACCAAAAATAAGAACCAAAAAGTAAAAAAATCAAAAGTCAAAAGTTGATTATGCAAGTGATTTTGGAGCTACCCGATAAGCTTCCATAGATGTTATGAGAAAAAAATCAAGAAAAGTATGAAAAAATATGAGAAAAGTTAAAAAGAAAAAAATGAAAGTTGAAGTATTGTTGAATAAGAGCTATGTATGTATCAATAAGTTGTTGGCGCGTGAGGTGCATGTGATAAGTGATTAGTAATCAGTCACATGAGGTGCACGTGATTGTACTCCGCAACTTATATCTTTGATATTGTATGTACCCCAAATTCCTTGATGTGGACCGAATTTCTATTACAGTAGTTCTTAAGAGAAAATGAATAACTATTTATCGTTTTAACTTAGGTATCACTATCGGACTAAAAAAGTATCGAAACGAGAAAATATGAAGCGATTCATTTCTCAAATAAAGTAAAATATTGAGAAACAAAAAAAACTTAGGACATGGGAGTAAGAAGTTTCCACGAGTAACTTTTATGAGTAGTGTTAGTATTAAATTTGTAGATAAGCTGTGATCTCGTTTTTACGCTTAGTTTGGGAGCTCGTGAAAAATCAAGAATAACGATTTTTATCCGTATGGTCACTTCTTAAATAGAAGTGTTTCTACTCGTAGACCCTAATAATTATTGCAAAAATAATGGAAGTTCAACAAACCGTCACAAGTATGAAGTGAGAAAAGTCCAAAAATAGAATAAAGTAGAATAAAGAAAATAAATTTTGGAAAACGGAGCGTTTATGGGATTGAATGATTTTGTAATCTCTTTTGAACCTCTTTGCTACTTTACAAAGTTAGTAGAAAGAGTTATGAAATTATTTATCTCGTGAGCATGAATTGATCACATTGCGTGAGGACACGACAATACTTTAGTCCGGGGGATTTTGGTGAGTGCTTATTCACTTACCTTTTCTAAGCCAAAATTGGACCAAATAAACCAAAAACTAACCAATAATGCCAAAGAATGTGTGTTTTTGTTTTTGTGTTTGTGAATGTGCAGGAACGGATATTTAAGAAAAAGACGAAAAATCACGAGAAAATGACAAAACGGGCACGAGATTTGGAAAAGTTTAAATAAAGCCGGAGCCGGGGAAGCTAGTGGTCAAAGTAAGGCACATATGGTCAAATGGAATCCTCAAAGTTTCAAGAATTACAAGAATGACCCTTGGCCATAAGTTTGAAGAAATGACATTTATGGTCCCTCAACTTTCATGAATTGTCACTTTTGGTCCTCATGAAGAAACTTTGGAAGATTAACAACTCAAGACCCCTCATCATTCATAAAATGCCACAAAGAGCCCTTGGATTTATATTTGTGAAGATTGGCATTATGGGTCCTTGTATTTTCAGATTTACATGTTTGGTCCCTTGGTTTGATTTAATACTACAAACCGGATCCCTTAATCCAAATAATACAAACACAAAATAGCCCAAGCCCAAACACCAAACACAATCCACCACACCTTAATAATACTTAACCGGTCCAATCCATTCCACCAAACCCGACCCACCCAACTTAAACAATAATAAAAAAATAACCCTGGCGCGTTACTGTGCATCTCCCCCACAACTTACCCTGCTCCTCACCCATTAATTACCTCGTACCCATCCTTTTCACCCAAAGATTCTAGTACGAGGTTTTGGACATTCTAGAAACTGACAACGTGTCAGAAATGTTGTCATAAATCCCTCCACATGGCACCCTTGAGACCTCTGATTGGCTCCTCCTACGTGGATACAAGATAAGGTCTGATTCAAACGGCTATGAGTGATTGGGATGTCGACATTATGATAAGGATGAAGATATGTGGCCTCAATTGGAGTTCTAGGTCCTTCTCAAACCCTAGCACCCATCACCTCCCCTGCTCCTATAAACCCCCCCCCCCCCCCATTCATACGTTTGTAGGGTGTAGAGTCTTTGTAGTGTTACTCTGTCAAATTTACTTTGTAATTCAGTTTTTAATATTAATGAAAGTTATTTTAGTTGTCTTATTTCCTTTTAATCTCAGCTTATTTACTTTTGCCCTTTTAGGTTATTGCTTATTTTAGCTCATTTCTTTCTTATTTCTTTTAAAGCAAGTTTCTTTCTTTTGTTATTTACATAGTTCTAATCTTCTGTCTTCACTTCTTATTGTTGTTATTGTTGTTTATTATTTAAAGAAAAATAAAAAAAAATCTAAAAATTTTATAAAAACAAAAAAAATTATGTTCTGTTTCAGTTTTAAAATCAATTTCAGTTGTTTGTATGTTGTTTACACAAGCTTATTCAAGCTTCTATAGCTTGTAGTAAGCCTTGTTTGTTTTCATTTCTCAAAAACTCAACAATTACAAAAAGTCAACTTTTGGTCAACTGTTTGAGCTTATTGAAATAAGCTGATGCTTATTGGAGTTAGGCAGCCAAAAAGGTGTCCCTTGGCCTGTCTTAAAGACAGGCAAGCATAGTGAGCCCCCTCTTTTCATGCTGAGGGGGAAATAAATTTGTAAGTTTTCATTTTCTTTCAATCACAGCATAGTGGCTTAGCATAACTTAGATTTGTTTTTCATTGCTCATTTCTGTCTAATTGTCTTAATTTTATCATAATATAGCTTAGTTTTAGTTTATTTCATACTTAGATCTTAGTTTACTAACAATTGGTTACCAACTGTTTCAAATTAGTCATCATTGCAAATATGTTTTCTTGGAATTCTGTGGTAACTTTGTTGGTTCCAATAGCTTTAATATCATCTATATAATCTGTTTCAACTTTAAAATCAGTCGATATAAGGTAAAATTTAAAAGTTGTAGTGCTAAGTATCACATTAAGGACTGTTTGGATCTGTGGATTGTTACATGTTCTAGTGGTTTGTTTGCTCAGTTCTTTGCATCATTAAGTTGCTGTAGGATATTTATGGATAGTTAAATCATAAAATTTGCAGTTATAACAATAAAAGTCAAAATTGCTTAATAATTTAATTGCTACCTACATAAACTTGTTATATGTCCTTGTAAGCTTGTGCAATTATTGCATTTTGTGTTTTTGACTGTGATTTCAGTGCTTAAACAAGTTACTACAACATATTAGAGTAGATTTAGGCTGCTAAAATTAGATTAAGTCAAAGTTCTTAAGTATTAAAAAGTCAACTATTTGCAGCCCACTTGCTTTTTTTCACTGCTGATCTCTGGTTCATTTAAGGGCCCTAGTTGGTTTGGAAATCAAAGCTTTGTGGTTTTATCAGTTCTCATGTTGGTAGAGAATATATTGCTTTCAAAATTTTGTATCTCAGAGCTTATCTTCATAGCTTATTTAGCTCATCTTTGTGAGCATTTCTGCCTAAAGCTGTATTTTAAATAGGTCTGCAATTGCTTATTTGTGATCTTAAGTTGAACTTTTTGATTGTTCTAAGCAATATATAGTATATAGCATTTGTTTCAAGTGTTTGTTGGCATCTGCTTATTCTGTTTGGCTTATTGCTAGTTCTAAGTGCTTATTGAACCATATTTGATCACTGCTTGTACTTCTGAGTACCTAATGGCCTGAGTTATGTTCTTATAAGCTCACTTGAGTCATAAAAGCATTTTGTGAAAGTTTGGTCAACATTTGGTCAACTGTGCTTATAAATAAGCACTTAAATAAGCTGAGTTTAAGCTAATAAGCACTTCCATTGCTTATTTTTCACTTTTTATATTTTTCCTAGCTTTAAAATATTATTTTAGATTTTCCCTGAAATTTTTAGATTTTTTTGAGTTTATTTGCTATTTTTCTTATTTAATTTTCATTTTTAATCATTTTTAATTACTTTTTAATTGCTGAAAAATCCAAAAAAAATCTGAAAAACCCCAGAAAAATCCAAAAATATTTTAGAAAATAGTTTTCAGTTATTTTAGAATTTAAGAAAGTGATTTTGTATTTTTCTCACTTTATTTTCATTTTCTTTCAATTATTAAATAGTTTAAATTAGTTTTTAATTCATAAAAAATTATTAAAAATTCTAAAAAATATTTTTCTTTTTCTTAAAATTTTCTTTTATCATTTATAACTTTTTAAAATTATTTTGACGTCCGTAGGATTAGTGTAGCTTAAAACTCGCGTTTTATTTCGCGCGTTACGTTTAATAATCGCGCGTGCATTCCCGTTTTTGCGTTTTAGACTTTGATGCATTACTAGCTTGTACTCTTTGCATATTTCATAATTGTTAGTTGATAATTGAATTATTTGATCACTATTTGCCTTTTTCACCACTTTTCAAATCACGATTTCACGAATCAATATTCTTGATTCCATTCACCTTCACTGGGAAACGACTCGGGTGATCCGTATTTCTTGCGGATCATTTCGATACTTTACTACTATACTATTATATAATTGGTTTTCACGACGAATCACCCATCCTAAACCAGCCAACCAAACTGCACCTAAATGTATATAACACAAGTGTTACAGACCTAGTAAATTAAGTAAACAATGTTACTTTAAATATAAACTGCTTTAACTGTTTGTACATTTATTGTCCCAATCAAATTTATAAGTGTGTCAGTCACTTTCCTTTTTTAAGAATATTATTCAAAAAATATTTGAATACAGTATAAGGTGTTTATAATGTTATTTCAGGAAGCATATGGTTAATGGATAAAATAAGCAGAATTATACTGAAACCCTATTATATGTACAATTTTTTAAATGTTGAGATGTGATGTGAGCAAGTATATGTGTATTTTATATTAAAAACGAGTGAGAGGAACTCGGCGCGTTGCGGTGGGGTGTTTGCAGGGTTTTTTTTTAAATCATCGTTCGGAAGTAATAGACGATTACATTATGTTACGAAAGTATATAGTTATATTAGAGCAGTTTTTGTTTACAAAAAATACAATGTTTCAAGCGTAGTTGCATGAATATTTGTATATTCCTTAAAAAGAAGTTGTTATATAACTATTATATGTACAAACTACTTATCTTCTCATGAGCCTGAAAGCCTAATAATGTTCTAATGTTGGGCTCCTCGCCATGGGCTTGTCCCAAAAAATATTATTTTACACACAATGGCGGAGCCACATGGGGTGTAGGGTGGGCCATGGCCCACCTATAAAGCCACAAAATTTTTGTATAAGTTGTATAGAATCTATAGATATGTCTTTTTTAACTATTCAAGCCACAAAAAATATACTAAGTCACATAGCAAATCTTTTCCAATCTTTAGTTTACACTTTTTTTTTTTTTTACATTGATGGTGCCTGCAAAATATCTAAGAATGCCCTACTACCATTAAAATTATTCTATTTTGATTTTTTTTATACTCGTTAGTATATCGAAAATTATTTGGCCACTCAAAAGCGAAATCCTGGCTACGCCCCTGTTTACACAAGATTATTTTTATGCATGGACCAATGGGTTTTGATTACTTAAGGATGAAGAAGTCCTTATGAAATGTTATATATATAGAATTGCTTATAGTAACAACATAATTAAATAATCTATATCTATCTATAATACTATAAGATTTAGTCCCTAAATTTAATGTGGAGTTATGATGATGGAGTTTTTAGAGTTAGAAACAAGTTGGAGTCGTTTAGTAGTTGCGTAGAGTACAAGTTAGCTAATGCTCGGAATTCAATGCAGCCTCATAATAACTATACAATCATGAAAGGAGATGAAGTGCAAGGGTTGCCCGAATTGATCACATGACATTTAGTATAGAATTAAAAGTCGGTTAGATGAAGTGCAAGGGTTGCCCGAATTGATCACATGACATTTAGTATAGAATTAAAAGTCGGTTAGATGAAGTGCAAGGGTTGCGAAAGGTTGCAAGAATAATTAATGATTTAACCTAATTCATGCCTATATAAACCGGCCAAAATCACATTTAGTATGTACATTTGAAGATGATTCACACATCTTTTAGATCTTTGATTGTTGGTAGCGGTATGTAAATTCTCTTTTGCAACATTTTGGCGATGATTCAAACATCTTTTAGATCTTTGTAATTAACTTGGTCTTCTTTTTTTCTTAATTTAATTATCATATGCAGGTACCATGAAAATCACACAAGATCATGCATGCTCAGATAAATGGAACCAAAAATTGGGATACCAACTATTTTTTTTGTTTCTTACATATTTAGGTGATTGTTATAGATAAGCATATATATAGATATATGTATCATGTTAATGCATTTTCATATACAAGTAATTTATGTGCGTTTTCTATTGATGTAGCTCACATGTGCGAATTGATTCAAGAAAATGTGCACTAGCATGTATGTAAAGCAACATTTAAATGGTTAAATGATACTTTTTAGCGTGATTAGTTTATGTAAGTAGTTGCTTTCAAATGCTCTTTGAGAAATATTAGAATGAATTTATCGTGTGCAATTGAATTATTATTAAAAAGAAGAAGGTCCGCACATCGCAAAGTATTTTCTTTTTCTGTATGTAGAATCATTAGTGAGAAGCCAATATTTACGCCAATTAAATGAGTTTGTCATAATAGCAAAATAAGACATATTCAAAATATCACATTGAGTAATTCATAGAAAGGAAAAAATATATAATTTTGACTTAAATCCGTTTGTAAATTGTAATATCAAATAAAAATGTTGAGTTTCAAACATAAGCAAAAGTTCAAACTTTTATCGAAAAACAAAACCGGTACATTTAATGTGAAGTATATACAACATCGAGATGGAAGTGCAAGGCTTGCTGAAATTTATCACATGATATTTAGTAATTAGTATACAATTAAAATTCGGTTATGGATCGAGATGAAGTTGAAAAGGTTGCAAGAATAATTGATAATTTAACTTAATGTAATATATATAGATATATGTATTATGTTAATGCATTTTCATATACAAGTAATTTATGTGTATTTTCTATTGATGTAGCTCACATATGCGAATTGATTAAAGAAAATGTGCACAAGTATGTATGAAAAGCAACATTTAAATGGTTAAATGATACTTTTTAGCATGATTAGTTTAAGTAAGCATGAAACTTGAATAATGAATATAAAAGAAAAAGTATATAATTTTTGCTCAAACCCATTTGTAAATTAAAAAAAATTAAGTTTAAGATATAATAGTGGAGTCCAAAGGTTTTAGGAATTATTAATAATGTGTTAATTAATATTCATTTAGTTAGCTATTTAGAATCGAGTTTATTGATAAGATTTATTAATATTTGTTAGACTTTAATGTTAATTTTCAATGAAATTAATTGTACAATAAAATGAGATGAAGGTAAAAAATTTTGTAACAATTTTTATACAGTTTATGTGGCATTATTATATATACATTATTACACAAATTTTAACTTGCAAACTTAATAAAAAAAATATTAAACGCACATTAAACTATGACCAATTAGATAGACCATGTTTGCTTCATATTATCATACAAAAACCATCTAATAGACAAGTATTGTAAGGCTAAGTAATAGAACAAAAGAAACAAAACCATTTTTTTATCATGCAAATAAGTAATAGGCCAAAAGAAACAAAGCCATCACAACTTAATAACCAAAAGCCTATATATAGAATACAACACCACAAAACAAAAACAACATTAAACACTTTTAAATTTTTATACAAGAAAAATTTTTATACAAGAAAGTTAAAATATTTCATACGATATACTAAACAATGATTAAGTATACACTCGCCAATATAAAGAAATAATACACGATTAACAATTAGATTCTTAGCCCGTGCGTAGCACGGGTTCTGCATGCCTCGTTATTGTGAAAAGTGGCCTTTTATTAATCCTTTAAAACATTTTAAGGATAGTTGGGCCTGTGAGTTGATAGTGTTCATAAAGGCCCATTCTTCTTTGAATCGGGCTTGGATGTGGGCTTGTGGCAAATTACTTGTACATTAAAAATCATTAAAGTTTTTTTTATTTTATTTATTTTTCTTTTTTTTCTTTTGGGTTAAAGATGTATAATCCTGTCTTAAACTCTTCTCTGTTTTTGGAATAGTTATAAAGAGAAATATACAACTTCACGTAACGTTTATTAAATAAAATCAAGAATACAACTTTATTATTTCTGTGTATTTCAATTCTAATCTTATTTATTCGAAAACTAACTCACATAAACCGGTTTGCGAATTTTCAAGCTATACACAAACAAAAAAAAACTCTAATTCACAACGTTGAATTCAATCCCATTACTATTAGTAGCTTGGTCGCCCTCTCAACGTTATTTCTCTATTGGTATTGAAGCCCTCAAATAAGTCACAATCAACCACGTTTCGAACATTAAATTATTTGGTACGATCCAACAGCAAAAATAGTACACGACAATGACCGTAAAGTCTCTAGATTTTTCGACCATCATAAGTTGGCAAAAATAAAAATCATAAGCGTATGGATGTATTGTAGTAAGATTTCATTGTCACATACTTTTTTACGTATTGTTAATTTTAGGATAAAATGATGCACATCATGTCATTATTTGGTCCATATGGGTCAGGTTTTAAATCATAATTCGGATCAGTGGTCCAAACTTTATGGACCATTTAGTTTCACTGGGTCTTACGTTGGACTTAGGTCATGAATCAGAGCATAAAGGGGTGTTCGTCGGTTCGGCTATCGGTTTATTCGGTTTGGTTAGTTCAGTTAATTTTTTTTGTCTAAGTCAAATCGAACTGAACTGAATTCAAATTTGATTCAACCGAACCGAAAACCAAACAAAATAACCGAAAACAGAAACCCTATAACCGAAAACAGAACCGAATAACCCGAATTACATAATTTTAATTATTTGTTCATTTAACTATATATATTTTTAGCATAATTTTTTTTCAAGCTTAAATAATGTTATATTTATACTAAAAAATACTTTTAGTGGTGTGTGTGTGTGTGTGTGTGTGTGTATATATATATATATATATATATATATATATATATATATATATATATATATATATATATATATATATATATATACGGTTTTCGGTTTTAATTGCGAAACCGATATCTTAACCGATAATTGAATATTTAGTCGGTTCAGTTCAATTTTGATCAATTCAGTTCGGTTATGAATTCGGTTCGAGTTTTTGGGTACGGTTCAATTCCGATTTTCAATTAATGTGGATATTACTCGATCAGTGAACACCCAAGAGCATATTGTGGTTCACATAAAGCGTTTGTTAGTAATAACTAATATAGGCCCACAATGAAAATTACTCCTTAAATTACTCATTTCTAAATTTACCAAGTCATGTGTGTCATAAGTTGTCTAATGTATATACCACAGGTGTTACAGATCTAGTTAATTAAGTTAAAAGTTTTACTCTAAAATATAAACTGTTTTAACTGTTTATACATTAAATCATTGATTGTCCCAATCAAATTTATAAGTGTGTAAATTGCTTCCCTTTTTAAAACCATTATTCAAAAAATATTTGAATACAGTATAAGGTGTTTATATTGTTCTTTTAGGAAGCATACTGTTAATGGATAAAATAAGCAAATTTATACCGAAACCCAAAAATATGTACACTTTTTTAATGTTGAGATGTGATGTGAACAAGTAAATACTTCAGAGTACATGTGTATTTTGTATTAAAATTGCTCATAGTAACAACATAATTAAATCATTATTGTGAAAAGTAACCTTTTATTAATCCTTTAAACATTTAAAGGATAGTTGGGCGTGTGAGTTAATAGCCTATTTAATGCATATAGTTCATAAAGGCCCATTCTTCTTTGAACCGGGCTTGGATGTGGGCTTATGGCAAATTACTTGTACACTTAAAATGGTTTTTTTTTTTTTTTTTTTTTTTTTTTTTTTTTTTTTCTGGGTTACAAAGATGTATAATTTTGTCCCGTTTTTGGAATAGCTATAGAGAGAAATCTACAACTTCACGTATCGTTTATTCGAAAAAAAATAGAGAATACAACTTTGTTATTTCTGTCTCTTTCAATTCTAATCTTATTTATTCGAAAACTAACTCACATAAACCGGTTTGCAAATTTTCAAGCTACACAGGAACAAAAAATCTTTAATTCACATTGTTGAATTCAATCCCATTACTTTTAGTAGCTTGGTCGCCCTCTTAACGTTATTTGTCTATTGGTATTGAATCCCTCCAAATTAGTCACAGTCAACCACGTTTCGAGCATTAAATTATTTGGTACGATCCAACAACAAAAATAGTACACGACAATGACCGTAAAATTTCTAGATTTTTCGACCATCAGAAGTTGGCAAAATTAAAATCATAAGCGTATGGATGTGTTGTAGCAAGATTTCATTGTCACATACTTTTTTACGTATTGTTAATTTTAAGATCAAATGATGCACATCATGTCACTATTTGGTCCATATGGGTCAGGTTTTTAATCACAATTCGGATCAGTGGTCCAAACTTTATGGACCATTTAGTTTCATTGGGTCTTACGTTGGACTTAGGTCATGATGAATCAGAGTATATTGTGGTTCACATATAGCGTTTGTTAGTAGTAATAACTAAATAGGCCCACAATGAAATTTTTTTAAATTACTCATATTCTGAATTTACCTAGTCATGTGTGTCGTAAGTTGTCTAAATGTATATAACACAGGTGTTACAGACATACGTAGTAAAGTAAGTAAACTATGACTGTAAGAAAAGAAAAAATGTATGATCTTTTTGACGTATTGTCTAGGTTTATATCGATATATGACTAAAACAAAATATGAGTCATACGAAACATACTTTACATATCATATACCCAATAAAAATATATGAAGTTTATGTAGATTATAAGTTATCTCAGACTAGCATGATACCCGCACAATACAGCGGTTCAGAGGCAAATGTTGTTTAGCGATTTTCAGATTTTACGTTTTTTTGACGAATATTGTTTAACGATTTTATATAATGATGATACTTTCCAGAGATTGTATGTGTGTTGTGAGATTATGAGAGTGGCGTGTATTTATTTATTGTTGTATTCAGGAAATTCACTTCCAATTATTGTATGTATATTTGGTTGTGCAATAATTTAACAAAAGTTCATTGTCTACTGACATTTAGAATGTCTTGTTTTCACTCAGATGACCAAAGTTCAATTCCATAAAGAAATGGATGTTTTATATATTAGTATAGATTAGTGTTTAAGTGTAACAAGCACATATTTCATTTGAACACATATGAATGAATTTTAAATAACTTATGCATGTCTCAAAAAGAAAATATATAAAATGACATATCTATAAAGTATAATTATATTTGTCTTATTTGATAATTCATGACTCCACGCGAAGAGAGATTCTCGGAAAACCATGCTTGGGACTAACACAAAAAATATGCATTAATTAAAATATTATTTATGTGATGTGATCTATTTAAACTTGTACTTGTAAGATTGTTCTGCAATGACACTATAAACAAAGGCATAGACAGGACCGAAAAATTGATAGAAAGATATGTGTTTTTTTTCTTAAATGGATAATCAAAGGGATGTGTTAACCGGGCGGGCTCTAGTGCTTAGCCCTGACAAATAGTCTGACAAAAGTACACTTTTGTCTTTAGTTTTTTTTTTTTTTTTTTTTTTTTTGTCCAAAGTTATTTTTAGTCCAAATTTTGTTTGTCCAATTGTCCAAGTGCTAATGCAGCAGGTCCAAGTGCAAAAACACAGCAATATTTTTGTCCAAGTGCAAACACAGCAAACACAGCAAGATGAAGCATTTTTTTTTCCAAGTTGCAAACACAAGCAGGTTATTCCACACAAAGGCTCGGACTAACACGTAATCGTCATCGCCTTATTCGGTTTTTAAAAATATGTTAGGCTCGGATATGAAGGTTGCAAAGTGATAAAAATATCACTTTGTCATGCCATTCGGTTTTAAAAACCATTCATCATCGCCTATTAGTAAACCATTTATCCAAGTGCTTGCACACAAGCATTTTTTGGGTCCAACTGCAGATACACAACCAAGTGCACAAGTGCAGATACACTGCAGATACACAACCAAGTGCACAAGTGCAGATACACAGCAGGTTCAAGTGCTAACACAGCAGGTCCAAGTGCAAACAAGTGCACAAGTGCTAACACAGCAGGTCCAAGTGCAAACACAGCAATATTTTTGTCCAAGTGCAAACACAGCAAACACAAGCAGGTTATTCCACACAAAGGCTCAGATTAACAAGTAATCATCATCGCCTTATAGTCTCAAGCTCAAAAGGTAACAAGGTCACATAATCATCAACAGTAAGATTCTCAAGGTAACAAGGTTACAAGCTCACAGTAAGATTCTCAAGATTGCACATAATAAGATCCGACACAAGGTAACAAGGTCACAAGGTCAAAAGTGCCACAGTAAGATTCTCAAAGGCAGCACAAAGTAAGATCCGACACAAGGTAACAAGGTCACAAGCTCAAAAGTGCCACAGTAAGAAGATTTCACACCAAAGCAGTATCACAAGATTGGACACAAAGCTCAAAAGTAAGATTCTCACAAGGTCACAAGCTCAACAGTATAAGGGAGGTGTTATACTCAAAGGTCCTGATGCGTGAGAATCGCAACAGGCTTTACCTCTCGAGGGATCTCGAGAAGCTTACAACCCCCACCAGGCAGTGTACCTGATCGTTGTAGTATAGTATAGTGACAAGTACTGGGGGATTGATCGTTCAGCTTAAGAATAGTGTCGCTAGGATTAGAGAGCCTAATTACTAGTTCTAAAGATGAGGGATGATTATTTTTGTGTTTTTATATTTTTTTAGAAAGCAATTAAATTATCGGTTTTTGGAAGAGTGGGCGGAATTAGTTGCTATTCAACTAACCCAAAGCTAAGATGCAATCAAAATAAAATACAAAAAATGAAATTAAACTAATTAAACTAAGGTTGTGAGCAGTAATTGGAGAAAATGTGTTTACTTAGACTTCACTACTCCCTAGATATCTTTTACACGTTAATTACTTATTATAATTGTATGGATGACGGATTGTATTCCTTAATACCATTCATGGGGTGGCATACATAACTCCCCAATTCTATGAGCTCTTATCTCCTCCTACACCATGACCCAGCACAACTATAGGGATTGTAAACAGTGGCTCATGCATTAAATACAACCAATAAAGACCTAGTACGCCTCGGTTCAAGTTTCTTAAGATGTTCAAGCATGTTACCATTTGGAGATCTGCCAGTTTTTTTAAGCCTAACATATAAAATCATTCATCCAAGACAAGAATAAACAAGTAATCAACACATAATCAATATCTAGGTTTCATTAGATCTAAGCAAACACAAAAGAGATCTAGCCTAGCATAATGGAATTGAGACAAGAACAAGATATAGACAACCAACACATAGACATATTGATTGAATTAGAAGAACACTTATCTCAATTACAATGCAAGGTATCAAGGGTTTGGAACCCTTGAAAAACCTGTAAAAGTTGCACCAAATTCGTCTTTAGGGTTTCTCCAAAACTTCTCTTTTTTAATGTGAAAAACTAGAAAACTATATATAGGAAAACAGAGGTGACGGCGTCAAGAGCAAGGGTGTGACGCCGTCATCTCGCCGCCAAATACTTCCTCGGACGGCCTTGATCTACTTATGACGCCCTGTGTGACGCCGTCATCAACCACGGTATTTTATTCTTGGGACTTTGACGCCGTCATGAACAACTCTTGACGCCTTCAGGTACTGTTCCCAGCATAGAAATTTGAGATTTTGCCGTTTTCTTCACTTTTATGCTCCAAAAATGTCCAAAATGGCTTCATTTCCAGAATTCACTCTCCAAGTACCTAAAATCACAAAAGGAACGATTTATGGCAATATTTGATCAAATAAAGTCGGATTCGGGCTTAAATGATCTCCTAAAAACGGATCATTTTTCGCCTCATCATATACCCTTACACTTGAGATTTGCTTGTCCTCAAGCAAATGCGCTTTTATTCTACTCAAAAGACAAGTTAGGGGTCATTTAACACTAATATAAAAGTAATTACAATAAATAATCGTTTCACTAAAGACCAATAGACAAGCACGGAGGTCATACACAAGCACCTCACAAATAGTGTTTAGATACTCACATCTCTCGGGTGTAATAAAGTAATATAACATTATGGAAATGGAAGATATCTCTCACTACCTGTCATAGCAAAATAGATTACCATAGGCTTGGGAAAGGATCAAACCTCCACCACATGGCGTAAGCACCTAGGATAAACTATCAAAGAGGTCTTTTAAAGGGTTGTAACGTTAGGTATAGGGATATGAATTACACGGTTTTGTTGGATAAAGGAAGTTTTACTGGTGGCGAGTTAACAATCTTGGTTAATTACATGTACAAGATGGCGTTGTTAAGCCAAGACTAGACTCGACTTAAGCTAACAAATGAAAAATAACAAAAACATAAAATAAACATAGAATGAAACGGGATGGTAGTCCGTATGTTTTTTTCTCTTTTTCTTTTATATATATATATATTTTTTTTTTGTGCATACACTCTTACCCTACCATCCAAAATAATACATCATAGGGAATGAAAATTCCCCTTACACTTGAATCTTTACATACTTTACATTCACTAATCTAATGACTCGAATTAAGAAAATCAAAACACTTGGAGCACTTTTAAGATTAACGTACATATGGGGGTAATAATATTATGTTCTTCCCCATAACTCCATAAAATAAGTACTTACCCATGAGTCCCAATCGTCCCAAAACAATATGTACAAGGATATGACTCGACTTAGCAACCATGTAATCAATTAGAAAGTTAACTTAGGGTTTAACAAATAATAATAATGCACTAAAAATGAGCGCATACACGGAAGGCTAAGGCGATTTGGTTGTACATTTAAGTGGGGTGTAACAAATTCTTCCTTTAAGTAAGATGCTTAAAGTTAGAAACGAAAAGATAGGCTCGGAGGGGTGTACTAGGGGTTTCGTGTACTAAAAATGAGTACAACGCTAAGGGTGTGGGAAAAATTAGTTGACTTAACTAGCCAAGTAATATGACTTAAATGATCAAGTGATTATGATACGGGTTTAACACAAGGGTGATCATAATACCTCTTATCATGTAGTAAATCCTACTACACGAATGTAGTCTCACTAGCGGTCTCGGGATGCATCACTAACGCAAGTTCTAGAATCTAAATGCTACCGGTACACTCATAAGCACTAATAGTAAATGCTTTCCCTATCAAATCTAAAGGCGAACCTCACATTTTTTGGTGGAAAGTTTTTCTGAATATACGGTTATGTGCTAGTCATATAATCTCCTATCCATGAGACGCTTGCTATGGCTAAAGTTTCACTCCTAAATGTTGTAAAAAATTTTAAATTTGGCGCTAAAATTGCACTAACAAGTATTTCTCATAGTTTTATTACACATCTACCATTAAACAAAACAAACTCAAGCGAAAATGCATATGTAAGGTATCATCTTTTTACACTCCCCTTACACTTAAGATGAACATTGTCCCCAATGTTCAAGTAAAGAATGTAAAAGTGAAAAAGTAAATAGAATGAAATCAAATACTCCCCTGATTCGCTCGGTATAGATTATAGGTTGGCCAGGTTAGATCTTCCTCCAAGAAAATGAACAATCAAAGCTTCCCTTCCAGAATATAAATCATCTCCTTGTCGAACATAACCTGTAGATCCTGACAACAATAGACAAGACAACCTCGCGTAAAATCGGCGGCATCCTATATAAGTTACTAAATCCTAGAAAACAAAGTAAGATATAATGCTTGTGGAATAAAGTTTGCAGATTTCCTGGAGATTATAAAACTTAATAATTCACAAAAACCATAAGATTCCGTTAGAAAAACAAAACCGGTAAAATTTCCAGATTTTAACTCCTGACGCCGTCAAGAGTAATCCTCTGACGCCGTCAGAATGGACCTGCAAAAATTCTTATGTTAAGTTTTCGGAAAATTTCTGGAAAAACTTGGTCCTACTTCCTGGGAAATCCTGCAAAACTTAATTATGACTCAATACAAGCATTTGACTCTAACAAATACGAATATACATGTTCATTTAATATTGTGGAGAATCATGATCGGTTTGTTTCTTAAAAACATATTTGGGGTTTCCCCTTACACTTATCTTTTGCAAAAATACTTCTAGGTGGAGTTAAGACTAGGCTAAACAACATAGTAAAGTATTTCCACATTTTAATTGAGAAACATGATCAACCAACAATAAAAATAAAGCATGTATACGGAAGCAAATAACAAACAAACAAATAAAAATCACACAAAACATGGGTTGCCTCCCAAGAAGCGCTTTTCTTTATTTACGAGTCTTGTAGCTAGACTCAAGGCTACGGGTTACTACGTGATTCCATCATTGGTTCCACTCTCTAGGTCATCTTCTAAACCAGTATCGCTTTCATAGTGCAAGTACTTCGGATCTTCGAACTCGAAAATATCTTGTCGATACTTAGAACCAAGCTTACTAGCATTCTTAAAGAATCCACATGATAAATCAGAAATATTTCTACATCCTCTCCTAACATCTTCATCACACAAGATAAGTTGGGAGCTCATCATATCAAGCCCGTCACAATCTATTTCCTTAAGGTCTTTTCTCTTGTATGGCGTTTGGTATGAAAACCTCCTAATCCCATCAGTGAAGGTCATGATTCCGTTCAAGTCATCCACTATCAAATTAGTGATTTCAGAAAAGGGTGCTCCAAAGACGACTTGTGATAACCTAGGGTCGACATAGTCCTCTATGTTGTCTACAATCGTGAATTCCATAGAGAATGCCATATTTCCTACGAACACCTGGATTTCGTGATCCTTGCCAACCACTTTCTCTCCCTTATAAATCATTCCCCATCTGCAGATATTGTTATAATGAAACAATGACATAAAATTCTTTGGCAGGAATACATTGATGTATATGTTATCGAAGTATTTATGACCGATCATGCAGGGGATTTTGAGGTTATTCGGATCACGTCGTCTTATCTTCCCCAACTCTTCATCCTTTGACCCATATATATTCCCCTCAAGAGAGGGACGATACTCGTTCACCTCCTCACTATCCATACGAAAAATTACCTTCCTAACACCATTGGTGAGTACAACACTACCATCTTTCTCATCAAGGATTGCTCCCGATTCATTGATAAATGGTATCCCAAGGACAAGGTTGGTTAACGTTTGATTGGTGAGAGGGTCCACGTCATCAACCATGGTGAGGTCAGTATTGTAAACAAGCTCTCCAATCCTAATTGATAAATTTTCTATTACTCTCTTGCACGCAATGTGCTCAGGGAAGATTTTGTGGTATAGGGAAAGGGGGATTATGTTGGCTGGGAAGCTGGGATCTATATGACTATCGGTTAAGAGCTTTTCCTTAATGGTACAGGGGATCTTGAAAATTTTAGGGTTACTTTCCTTAGTCTGATTGCTACTCACACTCATAACATCCTCCATTTTTCTCTCGGGTTCTTCTATAATAGATTTACCCAAAATGGTTGGATCTCTCTCATACTCTTTCGATTTCTCTTTCCCTTCATCCAGTTTGCCGGATTCTTGCGCGGTATATTGCTCGGGTGAGTCGGTAGGTTTCCTTGCCGAAGCATGGTCAACCCTTGAGGTCTCATCTTTCGCTGTCTGACTGAATTTGTTAGTTTGTTGTTGGGTTGGGTTGGATGTTGAAGCAGATATTGTGGAGATGGTGTTTACGAAGTGGATTGGTCCAGGGGAGTTGACAGGTTCTTTTCCGTTAGGAGATAGATGTTTGAATAACTTGCTAGGGCTTTTTATTTTTACAGGGGAGGCTGGTGGGCTCATGAAGGTAGCAGATTTAACCTCATCAACGTGAATGGGCTTATTATCAATATGCTCTTTGATAGCAGTCAACAGATTACAAATCTTGTTGTTTACATCAGCCTGCTGTTGTTTAAATTTGGCCTCGAGCGTAGCGAGCTGTAGTTCTTGAGATAGAATGAATTTTTTTAAAGTATCTTCACAGCTTTGCCTAGGAATGCCTTGTGATGGAAAATGCTCGGATCAGGTGAGTGGTGAGGAGTCATTGAAGGATACGCTTCACGTTTGGTACCCTCTAAAATTAGGTTTATCCTTCCATGCCTCATAGGCTTCAGCAGAAGTTCGAGGACCCTGACCTACGTGTGATGATGTGAATTCGTTATAAGCACGTTTTGGAAGTTCCATGCAGTTATGGGTCTCATGAGGGCCATTGCATAGTTTGCATGTAGAAGCGATTCTGCTTACTTGGCTTGAAGGTTTATGAGTTTCGTAAGATGTCATGAGAGACTTGACTCGACCTTCAAGTTCCATGATCCTACGGTCGGGAGTGCTAGAGTTGTTCGAAGGCAAAGATATTGCCTTGACCGTTTTGTTCAAGTCACGGGGATCGTTCCAACTTTCGTTGTCATAGAGAGCAAGATCTTCTATGAGTTCCCATGATTGTTCCGCACTAAGATCACGTAGCTTACCACCGGCCGATTGGTCAATGGCTCGCCTCGTGGAGATGTCGATATGGTTATAAGAGATTTGGACTTGGAGCCAAAGATCTATGCCATGATGAGGGACTTTTTGGAGTAAGTCCTTGAAACGAGTCCATGCTTCATAAATAGATTCATTTTGACGTTGTTGGAACATCAAGATGTCATTTCTAAGCTTAGTAGTTCTCCCCGGTGGGAAAAATTGAGCAAGGAAACGAGTGGTGAGATCATCCCATGTGGTGATGGATCCCGCGGGTAAACGCTCAAGCCATTGACTAGCTTGATCCCGTAGAGAGAATTGGAATAGGCGTAAACGGGTAGTCTCTCTAGTTTCAACACCTAGGTCTATGGAATCTACGATTTTGAGAAAGTCCTTAAGATGTTGGTTTGGATCTTCGGAACGAAGTCCATGGAATGCACATCCGCTTTGCACCAACCGGATGGTGTCGGATCGCAAGGGGGTCACATTGGCTCCGGTGAGCTCAATGGTGTTTCGGTAGCCTTGGTGGCTAGGTCGGGAATACTCTCCTAAGGTTCGGGGCCTAAGGGGTTCTAATGGTGGGTTTTGTTGTGGTGGGATGACGGGTTCAAGGATGTTACCACCTTCCATGATGTCGGATGGTAAAGAGTTACGAACAAAGGCACAAAGAAATAAGATAGACTAAAGAAGACCTAAAAATAAAAATAAAATCTTACTAGAAAGGAATCTAGCAAGTAGACCTAATAAAAAGAAATTCTAACCTAGACAATAACTATTCCCCGGGCCGCGGCGCCAAAAACTTGATGCGTGAGAATCGCAACAGGCTTTACCTCTCGAGGGATCTCGAGAAGCTTACAACCCCACCAGGCAGTGTACCTGATCGTTGTAGTATAGTATAGTGACAAGTACCGGGGGATTGATCGTTCAGCTTAGGAATAGTGTCGCTAGGATTAGAGAGCCTAATTACTAGTTCTAAAGATGAGGGATGATTATTTTTGTGTTTTTATATTTTTTTTAGAAAGCAATTAAATTATCGGTTTTTGGAAGAGTGGGCGGAATTAGTTGCAATTCAACTAACCCAAAACTAAGATGCAATCAAAATAAAATACAAAAAATGAAATTAAACTAATTAAACTAAGGTTGTGAGCAGTAATTGGAGAAAATGTGTGTACTTAGACTTCACTACTCCCTAGATATCTTTTACACGTTAATTACTTGTTATAATTGTATAGATGACGGATTGTATTCCTTAATACCATTCATGGGGTGGCATACATAACTCCCCAATTCTATGAGCTCTTATCTCCTCCTACACCATGACCCAGCACAACTGTAGGGATTGTAAACAGTGGCTCATGCATTAAATACAACCAATAAAGACCTAGTACGCCTCGGTTCATGTTTCTTAAGACATTCAAGCATGTTACCATTTGGAGATCTGCCAGTTTTCTTAAGCCTAACATATAAAATCATTCATCCAAGACAAGAATAAACAAGTAATCAACACATAATCAATATCTAGGTTTCATTAGATCTAAGCAAACACAAAAGAGATCTAGCCTAGCATAATGGAATTGAGACAAGAACAAGATATAGACAACCAACACATAGACATATTGATTGAATTAGAAGAACACTTATCTCAATTACAATGCAAGGTATCAAGGGTTTGGAACCCTTGAAAAACCTGTAAAAGTTGCACCAAATTCGTCTTTAGGGTTTCTCCAAAACTTCTCTTTTTTAATGTGAAAAACTAGAAAACTATATATAGGAAAACAGAGGTGACGGCGTCAAGAGCAAGGGTGTGACGCCGTCATCTCGCCGCCAAATACTTCCTCGGACGTCCTTGATCTACTTATGACGCCCTATGTGACACCGTCATCAACCACGGTATTTTATTCTTGGGACTTTGACGCCGTCATGAACAACTCTTGACGCCTTCAGGTACTGTTCTCAGCATAGAAATTTGAGACTTTGCCGTTTTCTTCACTTTTATACTCCAAAAACGTCCAAAATGGCTTCTTTTCCAGAATTCACTCTCCAAGTACCTAAAATCACAAAAGGAACGATTTAGGGCAATATTTGATCAAATAAAGTCGGATTCGGGCTTAAATGACCCCCTAAAAATGGATCATTTTTCGCCTCATCAGGTCCCCATTATAAACTGCAGCTTTGCTCCATTAACTTTCAATCACAAATAAAACAAAACAACAAAGCAGCAGATTTCACAACGAAGCAGCCAAGTGAAACAAAGCAAAACAACAAAGCAGCAGATTTCACAACAAAGCAGCATCACAAAGAAGCAAAGTGAAACAAAGCAAAACAACTACAGCTTTGTCATACTACCCTCGTAGAACCCGTCCGGTTAACATAAAGAAGCAGACCACAAGCCGCAAGCAACAAGCCACAACACTGCAGAGATGTCTCAATCACAATTTTACACACGAGAGGTAATCTCCATTTTACACATTAAAAAGGCATCGAGATAAGAGTAGGCTCAGATTATAATAGTTTCACATAAGCAAGATATATCATATATGGCTGCAACATCAAAGGTAGCAAAATTAAGATTTTTTTTTTGCTGTCCATTCGGAAATGCCATGCCAAAATCATTTTTTTTTCAAATCATCATCGCCGTATCTCGGTTAATGTTGCCCAACAAGCCAAGTTAATGTTTTAGCCAAAGTTTCTATATAACCATTTAGGCACCGTGAGCTAGTTAAGTGGAGAGGGTTGGACTAATAGAAATAGGGCCGTGAGAATAACCCCACCAACAAGCCAATATTCACATAAAACCAGCAACAAGCCAAGTTTTTAGCAACTAAGCAGTAACAAGCCAAGTTTTTAGCAACTAAGCCAAGTTTTTAGCAACTAAGCCAATATTCACATCACCAACAAGCCAAGTTTTTAGCAACTAAGCAGTAACAGGCCAATATGAGCCATCACCAATATTCAAGTTTTTAGCAACTAAGCAGAATAACCCCACCAACAAGCCAAGTTTTTAGATCTAAAAAAAATACGAGCCATCATCAAGTTCTTACTTTAGATCTAAAAAAATACGAGCCATCAAAAAAAATAGGAGCCATCATCAAGTTCTTACTTTAGATCTAAAAAATATAACAAGTTCTTACTTTAGATCTAAAAAAAATAGATCCAAAAAAATACGAGTTTTTAGATCCAACACTTACCCACCATTAGATCCAAAAATATGAGCCATCACCAACAATCAGTCACAAATAAAACATCACACGAAACCACCTTCAAACCACCAGTAAAACATCACAATAAACCAACGGGATGGGTTATTCTCACGGGCCCTATTTTTATTAACCCAACCCTCCCTAAACCAACAATCACCATAAACATCACCATCAAACCACCACAGTTTTAGATCTAAACAGATCTAAACCAACAATCACCGTAAACATCACCATCAAACCACCACGGTTTTAGATCTAAACAGATCTAACAGCAAAAAAAAGTAATAATACTCTTCAAAACCGCGTTCCACCCACAGTTTTATCCCATAAACATCACCATCAAACCACCACTAACACTTACAACATCACGTTAACAACTTTTTAGATCTCAGTTTTTAGATCTAAAAAGAGACGGTGAGTTATTAGTGATAGAGAGAGAGAGAGAGTGGATTGAGGGAGTGAGAGTATTAGTGATTGAGTGAGAGAGGGGTGATAAAACCATGGGTGGGTGGAGCGGTTTTGAAGAGTATTATTACTTCTTTTTTTTTTTTTTTTTTTTTTTTTTTTTTTTTTAATTTTTTTTTATAAAAAGTATCATTTGTAAAAATAAATAAAAAAAGTAATAATGATAATTTTTTTTTTTTTTTTTTTTTTTTTTTTTTTTTTTTATAAATGATACTTTTTAATTAAAAAAAAAAAAGTATCATTTGAAGAGTATTATTACCTTTAAAAATGATACCTTTTTTTTACAAATGATACATTTTTTTATAAATGATACTTTTAAAAATGATACCTTTTTTTTTTTTTTAAATGATACTTTTTTTTTACAAATGATACATTTTTTTTTTACAAATGATACCTTTTTTATAAAAAGTATCATTTGTAAAAAAAAAAAAAAAAAAGGTATCATTTGTAAAAAAAAAATGTATCATTTGTAAAAAAAAGTATCATTTTTAAAAATAAAGTTGTATACTTTCGACAATATACTTTCAGGAATTCGGTTCTGAAGAGCAAGTAATGGAATGGGTGCAAAATATAGCTCGGGGGCTCGGTTTTGTCATTGTTAAAGACAGAACCAAAGCAGACAAGGGTTATTTGTACGAAATCAATTATAGGTGTTCAAAGGGTGGGAAGTATAAACCTGAAGGTACCGGAAAACGGAAAACCAGTACCTTTAAAACAAATTGTCCATTCAAATTGGCGGCGAAATATCAATATACAAAAAAAATTTGGACTCTGAGGGTGAAGGATGATACGCATAATCATGATTTGCTAGAGTCGTTGCATGGTTTGTCATATGCAATGCGATTAAAGGATGATGAGTTCGGTTGGGTCAAAGAATTGACAGATTATACCGTGAAACCACGTATTATACTTTCAACAATACAGGGTCGTAATCCGGATAGCGTGTCTAGCGTTAGAACTATATATAATGCACGAAATAAGATCCGGATAGCCAGAGAAGGTGGTAGAACTCCAATTCAAGTCCTTTACGAGCATTTGATGGAATCAGGGTATACATGGTACCCGAGGGTAAATGAGCATACAAACGAGCTTGAGGAGCTATTTTTTGTGCACCCCACGTCGTATGCTATATGGTGTACATTCCCTGAAATCATGTTGATGGACTCCACATACAATACCACTATGTTTAAATTGCCGTTGTTGGAAATTGTTGGAGTAACTTCAACAAACAAAACATTTTCAATGGCATATAGCTTTTTAAACAATGAACAAGGGCATAAATTTCAATGGGTATTGCAACGTGTGAAGGATGTCATAGACGAACGATATTACCCACGTGTTATCGTCACTGACAGAGATTTAGCGTTGGTTGGCGCATGCGAAGCAGAATTTCCTGACGCTCACCATTTACTATGTCGATGGCATATACAGCAAAATCTACTTAAGTTTTGCAAAAATAAATTCAGTGACCAAAAAGAGTATGAGTCCGTTAAAAAACGATGGGATCGGATGGTTAAAGCTCCGACATTCGAATCGTTCAGGCAACAGTATCAATGCTTACAACAGCAATTGGTCAACCATCCGGGTACTTAATTATTAATTAATTGTATTTAATTATTTTAATAAAAAAGCACCCGAATGACCTTTTATTAATTCATTGTTTTTTTTGCAGATATCGCTGAGTATCTGTATAACACGTGGCTGCGACAATACGCACCCAAGTTTGTCTCGTATATTACCGACCAATATCGCTCTTACGGCCAGTCAACAACGTGCAGAGTTGAGGCTCACCACGCGTTGTTGAAATTATATTTGGACGACACACAATCCAAATTAGACAGGTTGTTATGGTCAATTGATAAGATTCTCATTTCGCAAGAAACTGGGATAAAAGAGAGTTTTAATAGAAGCATGAACGAGAAACTAAATCATTGTAACGTTGATATATTTGAAGAATTGTGGTATAAAGTTTCCAAACATGCTTTCACTCTCATGTACAGAGAACTCCAACTGTCGATCACACCAGACAAATGTAGCCATAAGTTGCTGTCAATTCACGGACTACCATGCTTTCACATCATGCAATACTATGTATATCATGGTAAGTATATTAAATTTATAACTATCAAGTTGTTTCCCCCACTATTATCAGTAATTTACATAAGTCGCTTTTACTGAATTCAGGACGCCCCATTCCACTGGATGAAATTCCTATTTTTTGGAGAACCCTATCTGTTCCGTGGCTTGTTATCAATAGGCCTCCGCCTGAAGATGGCTCTTCCAGTGAAGCTGGTGATGATGATACTTCGTTTAACGATGGCGTGCAACAATTCAAGAATATTTTTAGCAAATCAACGCCGTTTGTCAAGAAAAATATGTTAGCGAAGTTGAGAGAGATATTCCAACCTGAATTTGTTGACACCCGTGAACCAGCTATTCAAAAAAATACCCGTGGACGTCCGAGCGCAAAGGACAAAAAGGGCAAGGCTACACAAGACCCGGACTTGAATGAAGTCCCTGACTTTGATGAAGTACCAATCGTAGATCACCGAAGAAGTACAAATTCAAGATCTACAAAAGTGCCGAACATGCGGAAAGAACCTGCAAGACATAGCTCTTACACGGGTGATACTCTACGCCACAGATTTTATGTTGGAGATAGTGTGAGCAATGTGTTTATTAACCATATTCCACCTATTTTCCGTCCACTCGTAATAAGCATACATAATGTTGAGGGTGATGGAAATTGTGGGTTTCGGTGCGTTGCCCACAGTCTTGTTCAAAACGAAAATAGGTGGGACAAAGTCAGACGTATGTTATTGCAAGAGTTAGATTATCATAGGCAAACTTACATAGATATGTGGCAGCAACAAGACTTTGACCGACTTTGGTATACAATCGACTGGTTCAATGGACCTGCACCTAACGATCGCTGGATGGTGATGCCACTCACGGGGCCGGTTATCGCTTCAAGGATTCACCGACCTGTTGTATTTATATCCGATCAAGGTTGGAACACATGTTTTCCGCTTTTTACCAGGCCAAACTCATCACAAGGAATCGACACCATTGTGATTGCCCGTGTGGGTGCTCACTACATTGTACTAACGCTCGACAGAGATTTTCGACTACCCTATATCCACCCACGATGGAGGCATTTCAGAGTGCCAGTTGCAGCCGAATGGGAAACTTTGTATCAACATCGACTAATGGTTCATTGATTTATGTTGTAAATAATAGAGACACCGACAAAACCACTATAAATGATTACTGATTTATGTTGTAAATAATAGAGATACCGACAAAACATAGTGAATCATATGTAAAAGTTATTTGTATTTGTAAATAATAGAGACACCGACAAAACCATTGTAAATGATTACTGATTTATGTTGTAAATAATAGTAATAACATTATTGATTGCTGATGTAAATTATTATTCATATTCTTTGGTCAGATGAGCCAAAGAAATCCTTTCTGGTGCCGATGTAATAGAGGATTTATTGTAGAACGGAAATCCTGGCAAGATGGTAGTCGTGGGCGACTGTTTTATGCATGTCCTCTTTCAGTGGTAAATAATCATACGTTTGCTTAGTTATGTAAATAATTTGTTTGTTAAAAATACATTTCTTATTATTTTCTTAACATGTAACAGCCAGGTACAAAAGACTATGGGTGTCGATACTTCGCGTGGAAAGATGAATTTGAAGCAGAGCACTTTAATCAACCATCTTCTTCAACGCATTGCTCAAACTGCGTTGCTACAAAAAATGAGAACAAGTTGTTGAAGGCAAGAATAAAGGCGCTGGAGATGGAGTTAGAAATGGCAAGGAATCCTGAGGATCACGCTTGTCAGTCAAGTGCCCGGCTCCATGATCTTTTAAATGATTTGAATAATCTTCATATGTCGTAGATGTTGTTGTTTTTTAAATAATGTGCTAACGTGGTTGTTTAATTGAATAATAACATTTGTTGTCATAGTCGTTTAATGTGGTAACGTTTAACGTGCTATTTGTTATTGTTATTAATTAAATAAAAACGCATTGGACGTTAATTATATAAACGTAACAAATAAACACAAAAAAAACATTACAAAAAATATATACTATACAAAACATTAAAAAAAAAAAAAAAAAAAAAAAAAAAAAAAAAAAAAAAAAAGTGAGCTAATAACTAGAGAGGGTTGGGTTAATAAAAAAAGTGAGCTAGTAACTAGAGAGGGTTTGGTTACACGACAATGACCGTAAAGTCTCTAGATTTTTCGACCATCATAAGTTGGCAAAAATAAAAATCATAAGCGTATGGATGTATTGTAGTAAGATTTCATTGTCACATACTTTTTTACGTATTGTTAATTTTAAGATCAAATGATGCACATCATATCACTATTTGGTCCATATGGGTCAGGTTTTTAATCACAATTCGGATCAGTGGTCCAAACTTTATGGACCATTTAGTTTCATTGGGTCTTACGTTGGACTTAGGTCATGATGAATCAGAGCATATTGTGGTTCACATATAGCGTTTGTTAGTAGTAATAACTAATATAGGCCCACAATGAAATTTTTTAAATTATTCATATTCTGAATTTACCTAGTCATGTGTGTCGTAAGTTGTCTAAAAATGTATATAACACAGGTGTTACAGACATACGTAGTAAAGTAAGTAAACTATGTCTGTAAGAAAAGAAAAAATCCAAGATGTTTACATATCATAAATAATGGCATGACGTATTGTCTAGGTTTATCGATATATGACTAAAACAAAATATGAGTCATACGAAACATAGTTTACATATCATATACCCAATAAAAATATATGAAGTTTATGTAGGTTATAAGTTATCTCAGACTAGCATGATACCCGCACAATACAGCGGTTTAGAGGCAAATGTTGTTTAGCGATTTTCAGATTTTACGTTTTTTTGACGAATTATATAATGATGATACTTTCCAGAGATTGTATGTGTGTTGTGAGATTATGAGAGTGGTGTGTATTTATTTATTGTTGTATTCAGGAAATTCACTTTCAATTATTGTATATATATTTGGTTGTGCAATAATTTAACAAAAGTTCATTGTCTACTGACATTTAGAATTATTTGTTTTCACTCAGATGACCAAAGTTCAATTCCATAAAGAAATGGATGCTTTATATATTAGTATAGATTAGTGTTTAAGTGTAACAAGCACATATTTCATTTGAACACATATGAATGAATTTTAAATAACTTATGCATCGTCTCAAAAAGAAAATATATAAAATGACATATCTATAAACTATAAAGTATAATTATATTTGTCTTATTTGATAATTCATGACTCCACGCGAAGAGAGATTCTCGGAAAACCATGCTTGGGACTAACGCAAAAAATATGCATTAATTAAAATATTATTTATTTGATGTGTCTATTTAAACTTGTAGTTGTAAGATTGTTATGCAATGACACTATAAACAAAGGCATCGACAGGACCAAAAAATTGATAGATATGTGTTTTTTCTCTTAAATGGATAATCAAACTTGTTTTGACAAGGTACTATTTGTTTCTTCCAACACATTTAGCTATTAACTATTGTTAAACAATAATAAACTTATAAAGAGTGTTATTATAAATAGTTGAAATGAAATGAAATTTTAGCATGTTGACAATCCACATAGAAACAACACATTACCTAAGATTAAATTGCATAAATCGTACTTTAATTTTGGCCAAACTGCATGTTTCATCTCAAACGTTACGAAAGTGCAAGGATCGTCCCTGTAAGAAAACTCTTGGTGCAAGTATCGTCCTTTTTGAAGAAACTTTTAGTGCAAGTATAGTCCCACAGGAACGATACAAGCACCAAAGGTTTCCTCACATGAACGATCCTTGCACTTTTGTAACGTTTTGGATGAAACAGCAATTTGGCTAAACTTTAGAGACTATTTATGAAATTTACTCTTACCTATAATATAAGTAATTACGGAGTAACATAAATCAGGTCATTATTTATTTATAATATCCAATGAATTAATGAAAACATATATGTTTGACAACCAGGTACTTGGTTTATATAAAGGACAACTGAAGTACATTATTTTATATATATTTAATTACATGAAAAGGACAAAAAGGGTATGGTTACCACTTGGCGACTATCAAAGGCCAAAGCCCAATAGACGACAAAGATGACAAAAAAACATTATCTTGTGATTTTTTACTCTGTTTTCAATTTGGTTTTCTCTTATGTAATTTTCATGCTTGTATCGTTGTAGTGTTTTTTAACTTTCGTGAGCACTCAGCATTATTGTGGTGAAAGGTGAACTAGTAAAGTAAAACATCAAACAAACGTGTAGATATAACAAGAATGTGGGTATGAAAATAACAAAAATTACCGATACGATCCAAATATAATACTAGTTTACCGATTATTATTAAAAATATTATCTTTCATCAATTCGGCCAATGTAGTGCGTAAATAGTGGTGATTGCGCATCATTTATCTTTTAACGGATCAGAATAATACATGTGTTACATTTAACACAAAAAATTGATTCTTGCGCACAAAAAGTGATGCTTGCACGCCAAACTATAATTGCACATTTATGTCTTTAACTATATCCTCCAACCACTCATATCTTTGACTATAAACCTCAACCACTGACTCTCAATACGTATTAATTTTTTTCTATAACCCCATCCACGATATCTTCATCCTTATTTATAAAAGTCTATTCATCATCCCCTTATTTCATTAATCAAAATAACTTTAAATTCAATTTTCAATCTTCCTTATTTCTTTAAACAAATAAATTGAAATTTTGACCCACATAAATCCTTTAAAGTATCATAACTAGTTTTTTTTTTTTTTTTTTTTTTTTTTTTTTTTTTTTTTTTTTTGTAAGAAAAAATTTATTTTCGTCATCTTTAACAAGACATAAAAAAATCCCCTTGAATTTAGTATGTGTCACAAATGTTGATTAGTAATTGTTTCTTAATTTATGAGAAAAAGCTCTAGCATTCGGATAAGAAAATCTCAAATGAATAAGAAAACACATCTTTTGGATAGCCAGAAATATGAATGCATATTTTTGGTTGTTTATTATGCAAATAAGGTATTTGGTGCGCAAAATTTAACCCTTGCGCATCAAATATGACGTGTCCTTTATTTTACTGGGGTAACTTTTAAAAAAAAAAATGTATGACTTTTCCATCTCTCATTAGTTAAGAAAGTATTTTGGTACTCTAAAATCCCCTAAAAACTCTCGTTGGTTTAGAAATTAATTTTGGTGCAAAATATACACATTTTGCACACCAAACATAACGTGTCCAATTATCACTGGTTTATAAATTAAATACGCACCAAATGACCAAAGTCTTAAATACTGTCACACAATACATCCTTTTACGCAAATACACTAGTAAATATGACCAATTATTTGAATCAAAATATGAAAAATCCTATAGTCAATTATCATTCGTGGAGGTGGATACATGATGAGGATGGAATCTTTACGGTTAAGAGGCTAAGAGAGATGATTGATGACAAGATACTAAGCAAGACAAATGGAATGCAAGAGACGAAGTGGAACAAGCTCACCCCCAAAGGAAAATATGTGTTTTTATTTGGCGTCTATAAAAAAGAAGACTTTCGGTGTTTACTAGGCTTGATCACCTTGGTATGGACCTAAACTCGACGCTTTGTCTGCATTGTGAAGACGAAATAGAAACGGTGGAACATTGCTTTTTAAAGTCTTCAAGGGTTGTGGAAGGCTGGAAAAAAGTTTTTAAGTGGTGGAATATGGGAGTTTTCAATAGTGGGTCTATTCAATATATTATTAGTCATAATGCTAATAATAGTCTCAACTTGAAACAGAAATCAATTTGGCAAGCGGTGTGTTGGTCGATGTTATACCTTGTGCGGTGTTCTCGAAACACGAGGGTGTTTGAAAATAAAGTCTCCAACCTCACTACAATTTGTGATGAGCTACAACTTCTAACATTTTTTTGGATATCCAATAGATCAAGAGGAGCAATTTCGTCATGGTTAGATTGGTGTTCGGATCCGATTAAAGTTTGCAAGATATAAAAGCTCTTTCTTAATGTCTGTCGTTTAATTCTTTTGGTTTGGCTGCTTTGAACGCCTGGGAATGGTTTTGTTTTTCATCTCAAAAGGTTCTATGGTCCAATAGTGGTTTCTGCTTCATCTAGTTTCGAGGTTTGTTTGGTTTTGGTCATAGTTCAGTTGTATGTTCTGTATTGTGTTTTGTCTTGAATTTTATATTTTACTTAGTCGGATTCCTCTCTCTTTAAGCGTCTTGTTTGGAGAGGTGAAATGCCGTTTGTATGTATCGTCTTTGTTGCGTTTTTAATATATCGATGACTTTCAAAAAAAACAATAATACCATTATACCAACATCAACAAAGATTTCTAAGAAAGTAAATGGATATGTTTTCTAGCATATAATATCACACATGAAAATTCCAATAGTAAATTACATGCACATTTATACCATTTTTTTTAATATTTCATCAAACATTTTTGGAAGTCATTTCTTAGACATTCGAACATCCGAGACGAAATAAACAAATTGTGTATAACCTTTTATATGTTTTATTTAAAACAAGGATGTGTTCCTTTGGATCTTAGCGAATAAGCATTCGAACATCCTAGTAATATCCTCCCTATGATCCAAATAGATATACACGATACCGGCCAATTGTTATATTATAGTAGATAAACGATAGTTACAATCGCAAGTACACTACAAGTTTGAAAGGTAAGTACATCAATATTTGTCACAACACGGCACAACATAAAATAATTTAACTAAGCCTCCAATTTGAATTCATCTTTAGCAAATATTTTAAAACCCAGTTTAAGTACATCAATATTTGTCACAACACGCGAAAAAGACTCATCGCAGCGATGCGAAAAAGACCCGCCGCAACGCGGCCGGCACCAACACCTGGTTTAAAAGATTGATAGATGTTTATACTCCTTCCATCATAAAATAAGTGTCTAGTTTGATTTTTCAAAGTCAAACTGGTTTAACGTTAACCTTAAATATTTTTTTTTGTTATATAATATCTGATGAAAAATTATACCAATGAAAAATACACTTAAAATCCAGTCATTCATATATTTTGCATCAAGTATTATATAACACTCGCAAAAATAGATAAGGTCAAAGCTGAAATAGTTTGACTCTGAAAAGTTAAACCGAACACTCATTTTAGGACGGAGGGATTATTTCTTTATTTGAAAATTATCAGTTTATTTAAAACCGGATGAAAACGTCACCGTTTACCCCTGTAGCTACACTGTAGCGTTTTCCCGCCAAAACCATGCAGGCTCTCGGAGCCCAGGTTTCCCAGCCCACCTTAGCCCAGCGATGGTCCGATAGAGAGTTAAGGATAAGATACCGGTGAACCACACAATCCTAAATCACACACACACACACGCACATAGGATCATACGCCAATTTTTATGAACAATCGACGGTCGTGGTGATGTGGTGATGTGGACCCATCAAGGCAGTATGTGATGGTGGGTGGGTTAGCCGCGGTTTGGGTTTCTGTGATTCTTTGAAAACCCTAAATTAGGGTTTCGTTGTTGATTGATTTTTGCTGTTGTTGCTTCTTTGGTCTTGCCATGTTTCATGTTCGGTTTCAGGTTTGCAGTTATATTTTTTTTTCTAATAAAAATTGGGAATTATTAAATGTGTGGATAAAAAGATTAGATTTTTTGTTTAAAAAAACTCTCTTTTGGTTGAATTTGTTATTTTTCAGGGTGATTGTAAAATTAGTTAAATTATTTGTATACAGATTGTAGTCCAATTAATTTTGTGGGTTTGTGTTTAATTTTTGAAGCTGAATGCTGTGTTCTAATTGTTGATGGGTTATTACCCATGTGACACTGTGGTGAAAAACAAACTGGTGGTGACAAGTTGGATATTCCATTTGCTTTATTGATTGCAGCTTGCGGGTAATTTTTTGTTTGAATTTTATTTAGAGTTTATTGATTTTACTGTGTGGTTAACAGTTTTGATGTATTACGGGTGTTTGTTTTGGCTTATGTATCCAGGCTTGCGGCTTATTTGGTTTTGGCCTTATTGTTATAAATGTGAATACATGAGATATGCGAATAGGTAATGCATCTGCTTACCTATTTGTATTGTCGCTGCAGATACGGTATTTGGGATTCATCCTACCACCACTCCTATGAACATATGGCACACCCACCGCTTTGTGTTCATGTAGCCTCCACTTTGCAGGCAACACATGTTCTCACTTACCATTCACTTCCATTTATAGCCACATGGCGTGCACATTTTTCAAATAACAACCACTGAATATATTGTGGCTGGTGTTCAGAAAGGGAGAATTCAGCACCGGTGCGACCCTGGTAGGTGACCGCATAATGCGCGCGCTTAATAATTTTCATATGTTCTTTGTGATCCCCTTATTCTAAATACGTGACGGCCTATAAATGTGGTACATAAGAAACCGCTTTACGACAACTTGCATAAACTGAGTATTGGACTTTATGCTAATTTTGTAAGATTTATGCAGATAGTTAGTATTAGTATTTTTATCATTGTTAGGTTTATATGTGTTTTTGATTGATTTTGTTAAGGTTTTGTACTTGCAAAGTACCGGTGCAACTTATTGACGAATGATGGGTTTGTATTTGTGTTTTGAACGTACGTGCACCTCCTAACATATCAGATGCTATCACTATTGACGGGAAACCCGATCATCTTTTCCGATGCTTCAGCCAAGGTACTAATTACAGTCCAGTACAATAAGACACTCATTTTCATGAACCTTCTAACCTGTGCTCATTTGTACAAAAACTATTTTTAGAAGAAGGCGACTTCTTGCGAGTCAAGAATGTGATCCTGCCAAAGGGACATATGTCAGGCTGCAACCAATATATTCAGCCCAAAAGCAATGTAAGCCGATACGTTGGTCCATGGTCCTCTATTAGAGGTGGCCAGATGGGGTTCTGGCTACGGGTTATGTACTTCGTTATGTGGAAAAAAATGTTTTTAGCAAATGAAATAAGCATTTTATACTATTATATCTATAACTGACTTAGTGAGAGTGTGATTGATTCGGGGATTTAAGGGGTGTTTGGTTATGATTTTTGTTGTTTTCTTAGGGGCTGATTGGAATGGCTTATTATCGGGCTAATGAGGTTTGTTTGTTGAACTTATCGCTGCTTATGGGCTTGGTAATCACAGATAAGCCGTCTATAATTTTTTTTTGGAAGTTAAATTTTTACCGATTTTGGTTTGAGTGATTTGGTGATGTTTGATTATGGATGCAGTTTGATTCTTTGAAATGGTGAATGAAGATTACGATGTCAATATTGGTGAGTGACTAGCAAAAGGGCGAAAATGTGGCAAAAATTCAGCAGCACACGGTTGTGGATGTGGAGTGCGGCACGAGGTATATGATTCTAGATGTTTCATATATTTTAACTGATGCCATATCATCTATCAAAAATGTTTTAATATCCGACTGTTATAGGAGCTATGGTCGTGACTGGCCGTAATACAGGTCCGTCAAAGGGATATGGGTTTGTTAAATTTGCAGACGAGATGGAAAGAACTCATGCTATGAGTGAGATGAATGGAATGTATTGATCTACCAAACCTATCAGAATTAGTGCTGCAACATCTAAGAAGACTACAACTTTTCCAGCACAATATGTTGCACTAAAGGGCACACACATCTATTGACAGGTATTTTGTTCAATTTATTTCATTTGGCGCCTTTTTACTGTCATGAAAATTCAGTATGTTAATGTGAAAAGTAGAAGCTACATGACGCGATAGGTTTTGAGTTATATCAATTGTTTCACTCACGTTTATAGGTTAGGTTAGATTAGGTCTAAACTTTCTTGCATATGTTAGGCCAAATTTATTGACTTTAACTTATATTTCGGATGCGTCTATAAATAGCAGTATATTGATATATTTTAATACTTAAAAACTCACTAATTTACATTTGTATATAATAAAAATGGTCAATTACAATGACTATTTAAGTAATGTAATTAGACAAAGGAACTTTTAATAGTAACAAAATGTAATTTTCATGTGAAAAAAAAATCATGTGATTCACAGGAAATGGAATTTGGGTGGAAAAGCGTTTTTAGTAGTTTCATTGCATTTTTGTGGAGCAACATTTGAGACTGTACGTGGAGCAGGAGGTCATTGTTAGATTTTGGTGTTGTGTAAGTGATATGATTTGTAGGAATATGTGGTTTATGTGTGGTTATGTGATATACGTGTCAATTAGGCTTCATTGTGTATGATTAACAAGCACATTGTAGGTTAAGTCCGATTGCAAATTATGACTACTTAGAGAGTGCTGGGATTAGCTTATATTTCCAGCTTATGCCCTTCTTTGAACTTGGAAAAGGTTATAAGCTGAATATTGCTCGGCTTATCAAGTCAAGCTTATATATGGAGTTAAGTAACCTGAAAAAAGTGCCTTATGAGCTTTTCCAAATTCAAAGAAACCCATACGCCGAAAAAATAAGCTAATGCAAACACCCCCTTATTTAGAAATCTATTAACTAATAACGAGTAGATGATTATAGGTTGTTAGGACACTTATTTTTTTAGCCGTTTGTGAAATGTTTTGCTTAGGCGACATCATTGTGATTGCATTGACTGACTTTCTGATCTGAATGTTATTTTTTTGTTTATGGTTGAAACTTTTAATTCATGTGTAGTTTAATTCAATTATATGTATTTGCTGATATATCTTCATGCAGATGGCGAATACTCCCCTTCATGTTGCTGCTAGCCGTAACAGCGTTGAAGTAGTGAAGTATTTGCTGAACTTGGCTGGGACTAAAACTATTGACTTGGAAGCAAAAACCATTGTGAGTAAAATATGGTTCTCACTCTATTATAGTACTCATTGCACTGTATATTACGATTACCATTGTCTCCCATGCTCTTCTTAATGATCAGTGTATAAGCATGTATGTGTTATACAGTATTTGTTTCCCATCGTTACCTATATGCTATCCCCGTGTCTTTATTGCTGTAATACCTATTCCAACGGTTAATATATAGCGTATTAACTTTATGTTTAATGTTTCTTATATATTGGTGGCTACCTGCTTTGATCATCACTAAGTTATATGCAATAAATGCAATTTTCTGTTCTAGAATTGTTACCGACATATCACTTTCTTTTTATGCCTTTTACGTAGCACCCAACAATACTGTGCAACGAAATATTCTACATTCAGACCAAATATGGTTGTGAACGTCTTCTGATTGTAACAATTATGATGAAATAGGTTGGTGCATCGAAGCAATTGAAAAAGTCAGAATTCATCCAGTTTTCCGATGAACATATAAAAGCGAAAGTGCAGTGCAGGCAGTTAGGAGGAGGGTAAAATGAGATTGGTTGATGAGATATACGGTGAGTTGGGTATGATTAAAATAGCGCATTCACGTTATATATCTGATCTCTAAATAATCAACATTGCTTTATTCATTAAGATTAAATAACCCTTTCATAGTATACCTTTGCAATCACAACTAATTCCTTAGTTAATCATTAAGATTCTAAAAAGAATACATTAAATTTTTAGTTATTGTGTTACTTTATAGCATCAAACCTGAATATTTGTTGTTTCATTGCATAACCAAAGAGGTTTTCCCGCAACTGCAACTAAATTAGCCGTTGACAATGTCCACAAGAATTTCAGAGACATATTGACACCAGTTCACCCATTTCAGTCCACTCCTTTGAAAGCTGGAGTGTGTATCTGGAAGTGAGGAAAAACAATTTAGAAGTGTCCATCAACGTTTACAATGAAAAAAGGTAATTATTTCGGGCAACTGAATCGCCACGTGACATGTTGGATGTTGAGCAGGGTGACCAGGTAATTGAGAGTAAGCCTGCTACAACATGGCTGAGAGTAAAGAAGTGCCTCGAAACTGCCATATGTTAAACAAAATGAAACCAAATCAGAATACTAGAGTTGTCATTTGAAGGAACCAATCCTCATCTTGCTGACCTGTTGATAAATCTTTTAGAGTCTAAGATCCAGGTGTGCTAACTTGGTATGTTTGGATTGCAAAGATAATTATTTTGTGACTAAAATGTTTGATTTTAAATGTAAAGGAAACCATTATGGTTAGCTTTTTGGTTCAAACTGATCATCATCTTTGTGTTTGCATTTGCATTTGCATTTGCGGATTGTCTTGGGGATCTGTCTGTAATACAACGAAAAAAAAAACAGGCCCGCCCGCAACGTGGCGGCCGACGCCATTCTCGTAAGGTAATATGATTGGACGGGTATGATTTCTATGCATCACTTCGCACTATTTACTTTCACTACCGATCCCACTGCCACTGTGGGTCCCACCGATATTAAAATATGTTAACATACGAATCACCCAAGTAATCGAAAATTTTAGACAACACTACGTGTACCAAATAAATCTACTTAAAACAAATATGCATTCATGCTTGCATGTTGCATTTTTATTTTAATAATGACCCTTAAGTAGTCAATAGACTTGTAAGCATAGGTTGTTGCTTTGGACAATTTTAACCTCAAATGTGAATATGTGATCATGTTGAGTTGAGCTATATGTTTACAAATGAATTGCTGTAGTTTCTCTAGTATACCTTAACCGATAAATATCTAGCTTGACAAATTAGTTTGCATTATGGGCAAGCTATTCCATATGAGCACAATTGATAAATAGAATCGAGGTAAATCATAAATGTATGGAAATTAGTAAGTGGCGAGGAAGTAACACCGCGATTCATGCATTTTAACTAGACCCATTCATTGATTGAGAACAAGTTGTTATCACAAGTTTAGAGTTTGGAAGGGTCCATGTCGTTAGCGGCATGGTCTAACCAAACCACTACGTAACGTGACATACTTACCGAATGACTCGCTAACGGAATCGTGAAAATATATTCACAAATCACAAGTCGTAATATAAAGTTTTTAATAACCACTTGAACATTTGTTTGGCATAGCAGAAAGGACATCGAAACCACATTCGAACGATTTTAAACAAGTAAACCTAAACACCCCTTAATGTAACTTAAAAGGCATTAAGCGTTACGACAACAACAGCAGGCACGATGCCTTTTCCTTGACCATATGGACAAACAGTTTTCAACGGCTACTGTTTTCACAAAGTACACGTGTCACCATCATCAACCGTTGGTTTCTTACCACCATATCTATAACATGTACCCCACTTACATTTTTTTTAGAGGAGTGCTAGGGCCACAAACAAACTTCCACAAAAATATCCACAAACTGACATGGCAAATGGTGATTGGTTTAATTAGAGAGAGGAGAGAGAAACTGTCACAAAATACACCAATCACCCTATGACACGTCATTTTGTGGATGTTTTTGTGGAAGTTTGTTTGTGGCTCTAGCATTCCTCTTATAACCTCACATGCATCACTATCATTATATATACATTCTTTTGTGATGAAGTTATAACCCAATACTTTCATGACTAATATGAACTATGCAATTTGTTCAAAACAAATCTGATCTATGCAACATGCTTGGCAATGAAACCTTTTTATTAGTAAAAAATTGTATTATAAAAACCAAATATGTTAGTATGCAAGTGTAATAAAAGATAGTTACTTTAAAATGTAACTAAAATTTTGTGGTAATATATTGATGCTTTTCTAAAAAAAGTTAAAAAATAGTTAGTATCTAACTTGTTATGAAATTTTATAGTACGTATCATTATTTTTATTTATTTATCTTTATTTATTTATTATTTATTTTTATTTTTTCTTCTAACGTGGTAATTTTTCTATTATATGTCACTAACTTGCTAATTTTACTATTGTATGTACTAAAAAACCAATTAATCAATAGTTAATTTTTTATTAACTAGTTTACTCGATACCTTACACCCTAAACACCCCCAATGCTTCTAATAAACACGTAAAAACATAAAGACACTAAAATATAGTTATCATATAATTCCGACCGGCATAACCATGACACTCACAACATAATATAAAGCACATACAATAAAGGTTGCCGGAATATGAGATTTCAGTAAAGACACTAATTTTTGATGGTCCATCGGACTGGATAAAGCTTTGGTGTTAAAATGGCTTACATAGAACGGAGAAGAAATCAACGAGTGTTGATGGTGCTAAAGAAGATGAGTGTTTTTGTTGCGTGTAATCATAAAAAATTGTTTCATGTTGCGTGTAATAACGTGTTTCCTGACACATGAGGCTTGGTTTGTTTGCATCACCAACGCTCCCAGGACTTCGCGGACCACAACAACAACATAGAGTACATTTTTTCATTATATTTCTCATTCATCACCCCATAACCTCTACCAAGCATGCCTTAAGTGACGTGGGTTTTTGTCTATATCAAGTTATCAACCACTTAATCAAAAGAAAAGAGTTTTTAGAAGTCCCTCATTAAAGGAGAGTAAGAGATTGACCGTAAGTGGTAATAACAAAGGAAAAAAGAAACATCCCTTAGTCACCTGGAGCAAGATCATCTCAAATTGTGTAATTATGAGCCATTGAATTTAATCAAATTGATGAAATCAAATGAACTTATTTTAATTTAAATTATTAGATCAAATCTAATGGCCGATATACACAACTTTGACAGGATCTGAGTACTAGTTCACCTTGTTATATTTTGAGAAAAATATATTTTTTCGTTAGAAACTACAGTAGAAACTCTATAATATAATACACTTGGGACCACCAAAATTTATTAATTAAAAGAGTTATTAATTAATCGATAAATTAATAATTATTAATTTATATATTAATTAATATTTTATTAATTTATAGTATAATACTTAGTTTACAAACACCTTTCAAGCTTCCACTTAATTATTGTAAACTTCGATCAATAGATAACATGACTTTTGAGAACTCAGATGAAGGTGGTGAAAGCACTCAAGAACTCCAGAATTTAATCAAAGAGTTGGGTTATCGCAATGCAATGGATGTCGAAGATGTTCTGACTCACCCAGAAGAAAATGTAGTTGCACAGTTGTTGACTGATGAAGAAATTATTGAAAGCGTTATTGGAATTAATAAAGATGATATCGATGAAGAAGATGATGAAAGTTCTACAATGGAGCCCCCTTCGCGAAACGAAGCTATTAAAGCGGCAATCATATTGAACAATTTCTTGTTGAGCTATGAGAAAACAATACCAGAAGTTGTTACCATGCTAAGGAAAATTAGAGACGAGATTCAAGGGGAAATTGATTTCAACAAAAAACAAAAGACAATTGAGTCATTTTTCAAGAAAACTTCATAAATCATTCATGTAATATGCTATATATAAGAAATTATTAATTTATATTTTATATGGGGTTTAAAGAAATTATCAAAAATGTATTATCTTATAATTTTAGAGAATTATTAATTTAGCACCCTATCCCCGAGTCGGGACCGGCAAAAAATATTATCTTAAAGAGTTTATTAAATAATCGAGTATTAATTTATCGAGTTTCTGCTGTAGTAGATCATTGGACCATTTTGGGAATCTCTCAAAATATAAAATACGAAAAAAATATCATTTCCAAATACTACGTGGATAGATACATCAACAAAAAGTAAAAAACTTTTCAGAAGCACAAATCTAAAAGAAAAGAAAAGAAAAACATCAATCTCACTTTATCTCCCCATCAACTCATTCATCTACCTACAAACTCAACACAAAAAGAAAGAAAAAAAAAAAAAAAAAAAAAACTACATCACTCTCAACTCACCACTAACGCCGTTATCTTCCCGTCAGATCTCAACCTAACTGACACGTCACCGTTTCTAACTACCATTTTCACGGCTGCTAACAACGGTCAACTTTGTAAGTATTATACTATCATTTATATCGTTAACTTAGTTAGTTAACGGCGTTATTACGGTTACTGATTGTGAGTATCATATAACGGCGTTAGTTTATGAGATTTGTATAATGGTGTTATTCCGTTATTGAATGTAACTAACTATTTTACCGTTATAACGGCGTTAGTTTAATAGATTTGTTGGTTACTTTGTCATCTGTTGACTGCTTAAATGTGAAATATTTATGTTAACGGCGTTAGCTTATTATATTTATTAATGTAACAAATTTTTACACATTATTAAGTGTTAATAAACTACTAATAAAATTTTAGGCACTTTTTAAAAGTGTGGAAATAAAAGTGTCTAGATTGGATTATTTATTCGTAGTGTTACTTAACGGCGTTAATCTAACAGATTTATATATGGTACATGTATGTTGATTACCTAACTGTAAAATATTTAGTCTGCGTTATTTCTTGTGTTACTTTAGGGGGTGTTTGTTTAAGCTTATATACCGCTTATTAACTTATACGTGTTCGGCTTATATAACATAAGCCACAATGTTGTGGCTTATTTTGACACTTATCCATAAGTATCAAAATAAGCCACAAAATTGTGGCTTATGTTATATAAACCGAGATAAGTGTCAAAATAAGCCACAAAATCGTGGCTTATGTTATATAAGCAGAGCACGTATAAGCTAATATGCCGTATATAAGCTTAAACAAACACTCCCTTAATAGATCATAAAGTATATAATCTGGTTATCTGTTAACTATGTTTTATTTTATGGCGCTATTCTGTTAAATTGGACAGCGATACGTCATATATGTGCTGGAGTTTATCTATCTCTGTTTAAACTGTAAATGTTGACCGTAAATTCTGCTTTTCGGTCAACGGCCTTTTTTTTTTTTTTTTTTTTTTTTTTTTATTGTACATGTGCTGTGCTTATATATAATGTTGATGGATTGATTGTAAGTATTGACGGTAAAATATCATTTTCAGGCGAGATTGTTCAGGTAAGTGTTGTTGGTGAAGTATGGTGTACTCGTTACCTGAGGAAGTCTTGGAACATGTTTTCTCGTTTATAACGACTGATAAGGAGCGGAATGCGGTTTCACTGGTGTGTAAGTCGTGGTACGAGATCGAGAGGTGTAGCCGCAGGAGGATTTTCGTGGGGAATTGTTATGCTGTGAGTCCTGGGATGGTGATTAAGAGGTTTCCGGAGGTGAGGTCGGTCCACTTGAAAGGGAAGCCGCATTTTGCGGATTTTAATTTGGTGCCGGAAGGTTGGGGAGGGTATGCTTGTTCTTGGATTGATGAAATGGCGAAGGCGTACCCTTGGTTAGAGGAGATTAGGCTCAAGAGGATGGTGATTACGGATGAGAGTTTGGAATTGATTTCAACGGCTTTTAAGAAGTTTAAGGTTTTGGTGTTGTCGTCGTGTGAGGGGTTTAGTACGGATGGACTTGCTGCCATTGCCGCTAATTGCAGGTAAATTTTGTTGGATTTAAGTTATTACAGGTGTTATTTAAACGAGCTAGCGATTAGAGTTAAAATCTAAGGCTGGTAATCAGGGAAATGTTAATCACTAACATTGTTCGTTTTAAAAGTGATTACTATTTGCTTTTTTAGTTTTTAGGTAGCATATAGTTGGTTTCTATTGTCAGGGTATGGTGAAACTGTTTCTGATTATCTAATTGTTTAGCGGTCATGAATCTGTTTTGGTTAGCGGGTTTTTGGGTAGATGCAGCAATACATATTCTGTTGATTTAACGGTTCATAGTGCTTGTAAACAGTAAAACCTTTAAAATAAACTTACAAACAATCAAAAAACTCATATTTGATTATCACTACTACAAATACTATATCCTGCAACGCATTTTGTTACAGCTCATAATGCATACAGAATGTTGTTTTTGCTTTTTCCGAGGTTGTATTTTACTCTTTTTACCCCCTCTTAAAATATTTTATTTAGATTGGTTCTTGACTACATTAGTCTTTGGTTATGTTAAGTGGATTTGAATCTTGTCGATTCATCATTTCATCCCGGAAGTTTTGTTCTAAATAGCAGTTCATTTTCATACAATAACTATGGTTTCTTTGCTGAAATATTGTGTAGTTTTTGAAATATTGTTGTGGTTGCTGGAACTCATATTTTATATAGCTGTTTTGTGCATCTGATTGATTTCTTTATTATTGGAATGTTGGATTCATATTAAAATAGCTTGGTAACTTAAATGAAGCCAATTAGCTCATTTTGTTTGGTTGTGCCAACTAGTTTAATGAAAGGATAACTTGAAACATCGCTGTACTTATTGTATACAACAGAACTTGGCATTCGAAGCGTCTGTCTTATTTGCATATATGTAGTTAAATTATGTATTAACACGTTCCTATCTTCTGTGTTACATTGCAGAAACTTGCGAGAATTAGACTTGCGGGAGAGTGAAGTGATGGATTTAAGTGGGCATTGGCTAAGCCACTTCCCTGCCACGTTTACCTCATTAGAGTCTCTTAACATCTCCTGCATGGGTTCTGAGGTCAGCTTCACGGCCCTCGAAGACTTGGTTGCTCGCTCACCCAACTTGAAGATTCTTCGACTCAATCGTGCTGTACCCCTTGGAAAGCTCTCTACCCTACTGCGCCAGGCCCCACAGCTGGTTGAGTTGGGTACAGGTGCCTATACCTCAGGAATACGTTCTGATGTGTATTTGGGTCTATCCAAGGCTTTCTTAGGCTGCCAGAAACTGATGGGACTGTCTGGATTTTGGGATGTGGATTCATCATATCTTTCAGCCTTCTATTCCATTTGTTCTAGGCTGACTTCGTTGAACCTGAGTTATGCCACTATTAGAAGCTCTGAAATGATCAAGGTCATTGGTCAATGTCCTAATCTGCAGCGTCTATGGGTACGTTTTTTTTTGGCATAGTTGTGACCAATCTCATGCATGTGATCAATAATGCATGTATTGTTGACACAAACCTGCTAATTAGTTATATTGCTCTCTTAATTAGCTAAAATCATTGATTGACGATGACATAATCTTGCGGTCATTCTATTTTACCATAACAACTCACAACTTGGTAATAATTACGCACACGATTGGGGGTTTTCTTGTTTTGCAACCTATGGTCATGTACTTTATTATCATTTAAGATCAAGTATGCTAACATATGGTCATGTATTCCATTTTGTTTCTTGAAACTCTTTTTGGTATTTATATCATGTTCCTTTAATATCATCATTCCTTTATAACTAATAAAATCTATGATTGCAGGTACTTGATCATGTTGAAGACAGTGGCCTAAATGCCCTTGCTTTGTCCTGCAAGGACCTACGAGAACTGAGGGTGTTCCCTTCCGACCCGTATTTTGCAGAAGCAAATGTAACCTTGACAGAACAAGGCCTTGTTTCGGTTTCGGAGGGTTGCCCAAAGCTCCAGTCTGTCCTATATTTCTGTCGGCAGATGTCAAATTCTGCATTGTTTGCCATTGCTAAAAACCGTCCGAACCTAACTTGTTTCCGCCTATGCATTATCGAACCTAGAGCTCCTGATTACTTAACACTTGAACCACTTGATGAAGGTTTTGGAGCCATAGTAAAGCACTGCAAAGAACTTCGGCGCCTTTCATTATCTGGTCTCCTTACAGATCGTGTATTTGAGTACATCGGGACACGTGCCAAGAGATTAGAGATGCTTTCTATAGCCTTTGCTGGGAATAGTGATCTAGGCCTACATCATGTGCTATCTGGGTGTGACAGCCTCAATAAGCTGGAGATTCGAGATTGCCCATTTGGTGATAAGGCTCTATTAGCTAATGTCTCCAAATTGGAGACAATGCGATCCCTTTGGATGTCATCGTGTGCAGTTAGTATTGGAGCGTGCAAGTTGCTAGGTCAGAAGATGCCTATGCTTAATGTTGAAGTTATAGATGAAGGCCGTAATTTAAATTTAAGCCAGGATAGCTGTCTTGTTGAGAAGCTTTACATATATCGCTCTGTTGCTGGGCCGAGGTCTGATATGCCTGGTTATGTATATACTATGGATCAAGATGCTGCAAATAGAAAATTTTCCGCATGAATTGAATCTTCATGCTGAATATGAGAGGTAAACACTCATATGAGCCCCCTTGAATTATTTTTAAAGATCTATAGCGGTATCTAAGTGATTCAAAGATTTATTCAGGTATCCTGTAGATATCTGGGCGTGCCAATTTCGGCCTATTTATATCTGAATATGTAATTTTGGTCGTATTTTAATCTCCATCAGGTTAAATAAAAATATATATTAAGAAAATAAGAAATTAAATGGCTCAAATGGGTCAAAATTTGTCTAATTGTGATTTTCTAATTCCTAATTTCTACAACCATCTAGATCAGTTAATTAAAATATTTGTATTATAATTGTACAAAACTCGAGTAATAACATTTTTTTCGTGTTCAACACATAACTTACTTATATCTGCTCAGTAAATATTCAAAACTCGCAAAGGGTTCGACATTCAAAACTTTGTTATATCTTTATGCATTGCTTAGTAGTAACAAGTTGCCACATATAATAAATATCTCACTCAAATTTCTTGTTTATTAAGTATAATATTTTATCCGCAGTAGGTTTCTGAACATTTCCTGATTATATCTGAAATAATTTTATCTCTTGTTGATTGCAGTGATGACGAGTAGCTGCCATACACTCTAGAGCATAAGAAGATGCATGTCGAAATTATTTGAGGCACATTTCTTATAGTCGGCATACTTCTCCTTGTATTCTTAAACTTTCTTGATCTATTTAGATCAAACTGTACTTTCACATTATTTGCCATTATCCTGAATTCCTGATAGACTCAGCATTTGTATGAGATACAAATTTCTAGATATTGGTTGTCTCCATAATCAAATCCTTGTATTAACCATCATTTTACAATTCATCATCGTATGAGTGCTAAAGACAAAAAGTTTAGGATTTTATTTTTCATAGAAGATAATGACTCATCTTCCTCGAGTCCAGGCTCGTGTCCAACTTACTTGGCTGTTCATAGTCATTCGGCACAGAGACATGATTTAACAAGTGTTGTAGTCCTTTCAGTCCTTGTTGCGGTGAATGACATTTTGTGTTTTTTTGTTGCACTAGGTGTTTTAAGCTCTCGTCCTATATTCTCCCGCTGTTAAAAAAGTTTCACTTGAGCGTTTGCTGCAAATTTTAGGAATCTCCTTTGAGACAATAAATCTGCCAGTAGTACCAGTAGTACAGCTTTTTACTGTTGATAATATTAACTATGAAAACTCATATCATCTCATTTCAGGTACAAGCAAACATTGCACAACAACAATTACAATACCTAATCCCGCCATGTCAGGGTATGAGTGAGGTAAGATGTAGAGGGACTCGCGGGGGCAGGGTATGGGGGAGGTATATAGGATGTAGACAGTTACAGTATAATCTTATCCGAAGGTAGAGGGACTGCTTTCCGAAACCAATGTTCACAACAACATTTGGGAAAATGCAGATGAGTAGATAAAAAAGAAGCTAAGATCAAAGGTATAGTCATTATTATTTTTATCCTTGGATTCATTTGAAGGTGGTTACAGGAATTGGTTTACTTTACACAGAGACAAACACACAGTGGGACTCAGAAGAAAGAGGGACCATCTTAATGCCATAGATTCCAAGGTGTTTGATTATGTCCACAAGTTTTTCCTCATCACACTCACCTGATAAATCTAGCCTGCCTTTGGAAAGCAGACAAGCATTGTAAGTTTTATCTCCCTTTTTTCTTACTTGGGACCACTGTAATTAAGTTCAGATCTTTTTGAATTATGGTCAACTTTGGGGGTTTTACCATTAGGGTAAAACGTTTTACCTTACCTTTAATCTCTTAATCAGAACTCAGAAGAAAAATAATTTCTAGTACAAGTTTTGTACTTCTGTTGCTGCTAAAACCTGGCTATTGGTGAACTTAATATAGACTGTAAACAATTGAATTAGCCCAGGCCTTAGTGAAGAAAAAGATACGGAGTAATTAATTTCCGTTGGGTGCAAACAACTCTAAGGGGGTTGGCAGTGGGTGCCTGAAGGCACGGGAAGGGATCCTTGTGGCACGGGAACACCGCCGCCTTCCCCTGGATCATGCACGGGATTGGTCTTTGTGGGTGAAAGTTTCATGCACGGGATCTAGAATAAAAGGGAACGTTGGAGGTTTTAATTTTGACCGTTTGTCCCTTTTTAAGTGAGTGATGGGTGGTGAACGGATGCCAACAAAAATAAGGGTGAGTGATGTGAATGATGTGGCATAAGGGGATTGGTTGGGAGTGAGTGATGGTGATGCTGTGCCACAACCACTGCCAACCCCCTAAAGTCGGTTAAAAGGTCGAAAACTATACAACAACAACATACCCAATCCCGCCAGGGCGGGGTATGGGAAAAGGTCGAAAACTATGTTTATCTGAAAAGAATACTCGTAATAGTTATCTGCATGAGGTATGAGTGATCAAGTTCAAATCTTTTTGAATTATGGTCAACTTTGGGTGAATTTACCAAGAAAATCATTTACCATACATGTTTCATTGAAAGGTGAACTGAGTCAACTTGAAATCGACTTTGCTTATAATCATTTAGATACCTTTGATTACTATCCTATGCCAAATAATGAAACAGACAATCTTTAGTGACATGTGATTCTTCATGCGGGGGCATACCTTTGTCATTCTTAATTGTATAGGAGAGTTTTACTTTTGAATTAGATTGCTTTTATCTTACTACTCAAGTTTCGTAGAATAGTTTTGCATATTGTCCAAAACTGATAATCGCAACTTCAAGTTTATTCGGTATTGTTTTACTATGGACAGTTACGTTGTATTAAGGATTTTACTAAATTCAAAGCTGTCGCCTTTTTCTCGAGCCAAAGATTCCCATACCTAGAGCAATGTACAAGTCATTGTAGCAGAAAAGACACAATGTAAATAAAATCACACCAGTAAATTTAAAAGCTCTTTTTGTTGGTTGATGATGTACAGTACTTTTAAGAATTTATGATCATCATCATGATCATCATTCATATTCTCTTTGATACTTCAACACCCTCATCATTTAATCTTTATTTACTTGAATTTACTCACCACCCACAATTATTATTCCCACTCGGCATATATACTCTCTGCACACTGCCACTGTTTTTACTAAATCATACTCTTAATGGTATTGCACTATTGCTGATGGTCCACACTGGCTTATCAATGGCTGGTTCTGGTATCTGTATCCCTACATTGCCAGTCTCTTAACTCTTGAGATGTTGTCCAAATTCCATGTCGCAAGTCCTGAATTATGGGTTGTTTGGGTCATTAAAACATCTCTGCTAGTATTTATTTGCTTGCTTGTACAAATTGTCAGGCATGCTTACATTTACGGCACGTTTTGTGTAACATCTTTTGGTACTATCGATTTTCCTTAATCTCTATTAATGAACCCACGAACTACAATGGTGCTACGTGTCAGCGAGCCTTAATGAAATTACGTAGACACATTTTCTCTCTAGGGACAACTGTACGAACGACACAATGTGTGATTTATGTCGTATACAGAGACCATAAAAGTTACAACCAAAGAAGGACTAGTGTCAACTTTCATGAACTAAACACGTTTTTTTTAAAGTTTTTGCTCAAAGGTGAAAACTAATCCATAGAATCTATAGCTTACTTTAAATAAAGAGGCAACGAGTGTAAGATGGGCGTGAATCAGATGCTAGAAATCTAGAATAGGAGCTCGGGATGTCGATACACAGACTTAGATGTAAGATGGGCGTGAATCAGATGCTAGAAATCTAGAATAGGAGCTCGGGATGTCGATACACAGACTTAGATATGATAGGCGTTTGTTGTTGTTTACTCTTGCCATTTGTAAACCGCCATTTCTGTAAAGGATCATGGTTTGTCATGTTGCATGTAGACAAGATCATGCTAGTTGCTCTATTTGGTTTCAGATGAATACCGCGAGTCTGATGGTTCGAGATGTTCTTTGTGATTCGGATACATAAATTTTAGGTGTATTGTTTTTGTAAAGATTTTAAGGATTCATTTGTAGTCTGTTGCAATTCTCCTATTCTTTCATTTGTAACTAACAAAACTTGGACGCTTTTTCCATGGATACTTCAAGTTCAGTTTAGCTACGATAGTATAATGACATTTTATATCAAGATCTACTCGTAAATATCATTCAAGTACAAAATAGTGTGGGTACTATACTATTTATCATCACACATATGAAACTAAACTTGGGTTAAAGTTCATTAGACCGTGGCCGAAATGGTCGGTCGTCCAACATGGTCGACCTTCAACAAAGATGCGTTCTCCGCCTTACACCTCCCCTCACCCGACGCGTCCTTTATGTCAAAAGGAATAGCTCAGTCGAAAATAAAATCGAGTCGTTTGAGGGTTTGTGTGTGAGGTGTTTTTATTAAATGATTTTTGTTGTGTATATTTGTGTTTAAGTAATATGTTTTTGGTGGTGTTTTCGGTCTTTCTATTCACTAAGTGGTAACGAAATTAAAAGGAATAGCTCAGTCGAAAATAAAATCGAGTCGTTTGAGGGTTTGTGTGTGAGGTGTTTTTATTAAATGATTTTTGTTGTGTATATTTGTGTTTAAGTAATATGTTTTTGGTGGTGTTTTCGGTCTTTCTATTCACTAAGTGGTAACGAAATTGTTAGAGAGCTGTTGTGGTTACCATTATGGGTAGCCTTATAAGGCATTATATTCAAACAACACAATATGATATGTTTTCAACTTTAAACGTAATATTTTTATATTCCCGTTATGGCCTATAGTTTGGTAAACAAAATCATTTTTCTTAAATGTAACAGCCATCTTAAATTTGTCGATTTATTAAGTTGAGTAATAATCTGTCTACTTTGTCTACCAAAAAGATTAAATTGCATTGATACGATGGAGCGTATAGCGACTTAAAGATGAATTCAAAATGAAACAACACAAATTAAATCGAATCATCTATTCTTATGTCTTGTCATTATAAAATTTCGGGGTTCTACTTGTAAAACATTAATTTAGTCCTCTGATATTTATATGTTACCAAACGCGATAAAACCTTACATGTGTATCGTCATGTACTTCATTAATATAAAATAAAGGTTGTCGTTCAATGAACCTTTATATAAAGGCTTTAAAAAGAGATGATGTTTAGATTCTTCTGAAATATTAATAACGCTAATTTGATAGAAAATATATTTGAGAGCATACTTAATATTATGCCATATCATATCTATTGTAACCACCACTAAATTGACCTATTAGTTAGGCAATGTGATGTTCAAATAAATAGGTACATAACTTGATGGTCACTAAAGTAAGGGACGAAAATAATCACAGAAATATCTTGATTATATTGCGTACATTACATTGATTTTTTGAATAATCTAAATAAAAAGCATGTGTTCGTTTGCCGTTTTACCTTACCATTTTATAAGAATAACGGTGGAATCACGACCAATTAAGTTTAATTTCACATATTAATGTACTAACTAAACGAAAAATAAAACATAAAACTTTTTAACCGAGTGCATTTAAGAAAATTCGAGATTTTTTTAACCAAAATTCCATCATGATCCTGTGAGACATCGAAACCTTGGTCCCGCCCCGTGCACAATAACATTGTAAAGTGAGATAAACTTATGACTTCTTGCCTCGTACGCAGGGGCGCAGCTTCTAAGGGGCGGGAGGGGGCGGCCGACCCCCCGAAATTTTTTTTGCGATGTAGGGGTATATAGTTTTCGTGTAGAAAAATTTCGGTATTTTCGGTTTCGCCCCCCCAATTTAATTCGGTTTCGACCCCCCATAGTGTTAGGAAAAAAAAATTTAGATCCCGACCCCCCACTCGAAATTTCCAAGCTTCGCCCCTGCTCGTACGTATATACACATGTTAAATGCAAGAACCCAATGAACTCAAATACTACTGTAGTTTACTTTTATTGCACTTATCGCATGTTATGATTAACAACATTTTAGAGGATTAAAATCTCTGAAAAAGACCACCACTTTTTGGTCTTTGGCCATTATCTTCCTTACTTTTCAATATATTCTCATTCAAACCTCTTTTCAGCCTTAATTTCATTCCACAAGTTTTGATATTTTTAGGCCTCATTTCCATCCATTTAACAAAGTAATATCTATAAAATCTTTTGATTGGACATATAGTCAATTTGTGATGTATTAGAGACAAATACAAGGTTTTAACTTCATCTAACTACCATCAAAATTAAGTAGTCGACATACATCTTAATGTCCTCACAAGAGATTCCATGTTCTAGTGTCACTAGATACATATATTAAATGTGCCCAGCATAAAGATCGGACACAGTCACAAGATATCCGATAAGATTTCGTATATCTGAGTAAAACACTCGCTACTAGGAAAAATCTTATCCGTTACGATCTAGTTTCCCATAAGGTTATAACTTTCTCGTATTCTATTAATAGAAAAATAATTTTCCAGTCTGCGTTTTTGTAAAAATGGTTGGTGCAGGCGGCCAAATGTGCCACTCACCCTTAACAATACAAAAGAAACATTAGAGCATCGGGTAAGATAACGTAATCCCACGTTAAAGTTTAACTTTCCGACATTATTTGGTGCGTTAACATACCATGTACCGTCGTTAAAGGCACGTTAACGTGTCGTGTTAAGGGAATGACGCTGCGTTAAACCTCAAAATGAAAAAAAAAAATAAATAAAAAAAAAAATAAAATAAACACCCCCTATAACGGCTGAAACTAGCCTTTAGAATTCAAAAAAAAAAAAAAAAAAAAAAATTCATTTTCACTCCCTTAACATTTAAAAACGGCTAGTTTGTTAAAAAAAATAAATAAATAAATAAAACATTTTTCAAAACCAATTTTCAACCACTATAAATACCCATTTAACAAATCATTTTTTTTCACACTTTCACTACTCAATATACTCTAAAATACACTTCTATTAGAAAAAAAAAAAAAAAAAAAAAAGTCGGGAGGCAACAACAACTCGTTCACGAATCTCCTCGGTGGATGGAATAACCCATACGCGGGTTCATCGTCAAATCTGAATTGGAATAACCCAAACCAATTCGGTATGTCCATTCAAGAAGTTTTCCAACAACTTTAAGCATTCCAATATTGGCAAGAAAGCCAACAAAACACCCTAAACTCCTATTTCCAAAATCTACAATTCACACAACAATCACAACATTCACAAACCGAAACAAATAAAGTTCCCGAAACACCTACATTTCCACCAAAGAAATTCAAACGTGGTGGCAAATGAAAGTCCAAAAAATCCAAAGACCCCGAATCAAACGAGGACAATTAAGAAAACGAGACCAACGTGCATATACATTGGACTCCAAGTGAAGACAAATTATTTGTCGAGTGTTATGTGGCCGCAAATGAGGATTTGCGTGTCGGGCTTAGCCAAGACCGCGATACATTTTGGCAATGGGTACAACGTGAGTTCAATAGAAAAAAATTTCAAAACCGCAACAAAGATATGCTCCAAGGCAAGTGAAAAACGTTGAACCGTGATTGTAATAAGTTCAATGCTTGTTTCAAACGGGCACAACACGATCAAAAAAGTGGGAAAAGTGCGGTGGATATCCTCAAACGGGCACAACAAACATATCGTGACGAGCACAAAGCCGCGCCATTTAACAACAAGGATGCTTGGGGTTTTTTGCGTAAACATAGAAGATGGGACGCGCCGGATCTGATTGATTTAATTGGCGATGTCCCAAGCCAAACACACGAGGCTTTGTTTGGTCATGATGAAGAGCCACACCCCACGGGAAAAAAATGTGCTTCGAAGAAAGCCAAGTCTGAGACAACGACAAGCACCAGAGGAATGAGTACCGGCGAATCTTTTTCGTTGTTCCAAATTCGGGGAGGCTATACAACAAGAGTTTCATTTAAAACGTGAAGATGCGGCCTAGGCGTATCGGACGGCCGCAGAAAAAGAAGAAACAGTAATGAGGTTGAAATAGTTTGAATTTTTATTGCTCGACACTACCGACAAGGATCCAAACTATGTGCGTTTGATCAATATAGAAAATGACTGAATCATCAAAAAATAAGGGTTGAAAAAACGTCAAGAATGAATAATTGTGTTATGCCGTGTCTTTTTAATTTCGTACTCTTTTTTTGTAGTGTTATTATTATTATTATTATTATTATTATTATTATTTATTTTTTTTATTATAATAATTTTTCATTTGGAGGGGAGTCTGGACACAATATGTGCTCCCACTCCTTTTTGAATACACAAACTAACTCGATGGAAAATGAAAGCACCGCTCTTAACGTTGTTAGAGTGGCTGCTGGCAATAGTCCTTGTACGTTGATCGAATTATTATTATTATTATTTTTAATTCCATATTGTAATATGTTGATCGAATTAATGTTATGATTTTAAATAAATAAAATATTTGTTTAAGTTTAGGGGTTGAATTTGGAAATAATTGAGGTGAAGTTGAGTTAAGGTAATTTAAGGTGAGTTATTGTATGGGGTGTTTTTTTTATAAGTTAAGGTGAAAAAATTAAAGCTAATGTGATGCTAACATGACTATGTATTAAAGTTTAACTTGGTATGATCATACATTCATACCTAGTGCTCTTATACAAATTGAACTATATATAGATAAGTAGTGGCAGACCTAAAGTCATCATGTTAATTTTATGAAAAACATCAAAAGTTGTAACCATAATTTTAAAGATCATGTTCATTTTAAAAAATCGATATATTTAATTTTATGAAAAACATCAAAAGTTGTAACCATAATTTTAAAGATCATGTTCATTTTAAAAAATCGATATATTTAACATAATTTTACACTAAGCAAAAATAATCATACGGTTCTCGTGCGTTTTTTAAAACTCCCCCGGTCCCAATCTTTTTAAACATGTACTACTATAAACATCCATAGCAAAAGTCTCAATATATTACTATATAACTAATGTAGCGTCAAATGACATCATTTCACGTCATTTTGTTTCCCGAAAATTTTTTTGGCCTGCTAACCAAGGCCCAGCCCGTGTGGTTTGTTTTTCTAAATTTTGTATTGTGTTTTGGTCATACACAATTTGTGCCAGTGAGGTTCGGACCTGGTCCTTTTTCTCGGGCCGCCTTATATATATAAATACAATTTGTAGCGGGTTGTTGGCATTCTTATATATATAATGCGTCAAGTCCTATGAAAACGTGCCAGAAACTAATAGAAATACTATATAACTAATGTAGCGTCAAATGACATCATTTCACGTCATTTTGTTTCCCGAAAATTTTTTTGGCCTGCTAACCAAGGCCCAGCCCGTGTGGTTTGTTTTTTTAAATTTTGTATTGTGTTTTGGTCATACACAATTTGTGCCAGTGAGGTTCGGACCTGGTCCTTTTTCTCGGGCCGCCTTATATATATAAATACAATTTGTAGCGGGTTGTTGGCATTCTTATATATATATATAATGCGTCAAGTCCTATGAAAACGTGCCAGAAACTAATAGAAAATCATTTGGGCCATACATTTGTAGCTTAATACCTATAGGATTAAGCCATGCATAATTTTGTAAACACGTAGGCCATAAGATATGTATCCAGCTTCTTAGTTTGACGTACTATCGTGTTCGACCACCTTTGACATCAGGCCGGCTTTCTACTTTAAAAAAATATACCGTGCAATAATCAATGCCATGAACCAACGCTCCGCTGCCGCCCACCTCGTTATTACTAAAGAAAGTCGAGTATATCTTCGTTGACCCACCCACCATTTTGTTAATCCTTGTACGTATGCATAATTGGTATGCTATTATTTATGTAACCATGCGTTGCATATGTTGTAATCCATATTTAAAAGTATGCATACATCATGGTCATTAAGAATGTTAGTGACTAATTGTTTTTCAGTGGACTTGACCTAGCCAAACCAAACCCCATACACCTCCGTAGCTCCTCAATGTCATTAGACAAAATTAAAGGTTCGTTTGTTTTTTGAAAAAATGTTTTAATAGCCGCTTATTCTTACTCTTACTGAGTTAAATGTGGTCAAACATTTATGTTGCTTGTTTTTTTTCTTTTGAGTCAGACCCGATCAGACATATAACATTTTACTCAATAAGTGGTGAAGAATTGTGGTAATATAATATATTTGATGGTATATTAATTAGTATGTTATATTTATGATAAAAACTTTTATTTCATATTTACACAAGCTACTTATTTATAGTATTATGCTTAAAAAAGGACAATTAACCTTATTCAGACGACTTTATGAAAAACAAACAACATTATTTTATTCAGATTCAGACTTTATAGCCACATCTTACAATAAGATGTGGTAGTCAGATTCAGACCTAACACATCTCAATGAAACAAACACACCCGAATACCACCCTTTGTAGTTTGTACCCAAAAAAAAAAAAAAAAAAAAAAAAAAAAAAAAACCCATTAAATGGCTTAGTGATAAAATCATTAGTTTACTTACAAGTGTTTAAGGGTTCAAACCTTACTAGGTGTGTACGATTGGAGATGGTTAAAGAAATGTCATAAACGGTCCCATATTAACTTGGTGAGATTATATGCATCTGAGTCAAAAAAATTCGACCTACATAGAAAACATGGATAAAGAAAAACCTTCTCCATTTACTAGTTTATGTACTAAAGAAAACAAAGCCTTTAGAATAGAAAATGATACCTAAAATTAAGATCCGTCGTAACTATATAAGATGTGATACCTTTTGGTCGGGCTTTTGTTTCATAACATACTCAAGTTTTTATTTTTTACATTTGTATGACTCGTTAAAGGAAAAAATACAATCACATTTCAACACTCTTTTTACATTCTTTTACCTCCACTAAACAGATGTTCAAATAACAACAATATCAAACACAAATTCTATAAGTATGATATCATACCTCATAGTGTAATTTCAAGATCAACAAGCTACTGGTTTAGAGTTGATATTTACACGATCTCAAAATCAGTATAAATCCTAATTGAACATGTTTGGTTAAAGTTAAAAAAAAAAAATCTAATGTTGACTAGGAAGGTAATTGTATCAAATCATACCAAAAACAGTTTTTCACTTGAAACAAATAAAACGATGATTCAAATAGATACATACATTTAGTTATTGTTAAAAGTTTTTAACCTCAAAAGATGTGGTCTAGTGGACGTCTCAAGTTTAAATATCACATGTGGCACTTTAGAACCATCTTTTAGGCGTTTGTCCTTTCAATACAAACGTCTTTGCGGGTCTCATAAATGTAGAGCTTTTGAAGAAATAGATCTTGTGGTCAATCTCAACTCCTTTTGTTCTGTAGAAACAACAATACATTATTTGAGGCCCTTCTTTATAAACAGTCGGTCGACACCACCAAAGGAAAGAATTAACCTTTTAGATGATTTATTAAGTAACCATTCAAACAAATATATGACTTAAAGCTAAGCAAGTGGTGCAGTATCATATGGCATCGTTATAGTTTTTTTTTTTTTTTTTTTTTTTTTCTCAATGACATAGCCAAGTGCATTGACTTAAATGCCATAGCCATGTTATTGAGTTGAACGTGATTGGGTTGGCGAGTTTTTTTTCCCATGAGTGAGTGAGGTATTTTTGATGGTGTAATATAATAATTTTATTAGAAAAAATATTTATGTTTTGTGAGTACATTATTTGAGGCTGCTCTAGGGCCGTCCTATGAATTTATGAAATTTTTTAGGGTACTGGACGAAATTAAATAATGAAGTCTTTCGATAAGAAATGTTATATATAAAGTTTCACCGTTTATAAGATATAATGCAATTAGTATCTAAACGTTGTAACATATTACTCATTTAAGATATTTTTTTATCTAAATATTTTTTTTTTTCGTGAAAAATATATGTACACATGCATATAATTATTAACAAGACAAATTTTAAGGTTTTTAAAAATTTTAAAGTACTGAACGGTTGCTCACCTTGCAGACGCTCAAAGACGGCCCTGCAGTTCAGTCGACACCTACTAGGCCACCATGGTAATTTTTTTTTTTTTTTTTAACCTTATGGATGACTTATTAAGCAACCATTCAAATATATAACTTAAAGCATAGAGTTCATATGTAAATATATAAAAAGCAAAGCTAGAGGGCTAATAAGGTATGATACAAAAAACCAAAGGTTAAAAAGACAAAAAAGTCCACATATTTAAACTCACATCATACACACTTTATCATCTCATCAATCAAAACACATACAACACAACATTTCATTTTTTTATAAAAAAAAAAACCATCTTTCTTATCTTCCTCATTTTTTATAACCAAAAAAAAAAAAAACCTTCTTCTGCTTCGATCTCAAAACGGTGTCGTATTTCTCTTTAGATCTATTACAATACCCTCATTTCACCCACTTCATTTCAGCTCGTTTGGTTGAAGTTTTCGATCTCACGCGCCTCCACGCGCTTTTGACTAGATATTGTTTTGGATATTAATTGTAGCTGTTGACGGTCACGCGCTTGAATCTGTCATCGGAGATCTTTCCGGCGGAGTATTGTGGGTTTTGGCAGTGGAAGGGAGTTACTCACGCGCCGCACGCGCTTTTGAATTCAACAGTACAACGTACACGCGCTACGTTGAAATCTTCTGGTGGTATATAACGCTCTGAAACCATCACACGCGCGCTCACGCGCTCATATCACTTTACCGGCGACATTTCCGGCAAGAAATGCAAATTTAACGACCCAAAACCACTTCACGCGCCCTCACGCGCCCCCCAAACCTCTTTACCACATCTCACGCGCCGTCATTCCTTGGTACAAAAAAAAATGGCATACTCATTCCCAGAAGAAGTATTAGAACACGTGTTCTCATTCCTGGAATCCGAAAAGGACCGAAACTCAGTCTCACTAGTCTGCAAAACATGGTACGAGATGGAACGTTGGTGTCGGAAAAGGATCTTCATAGGCAACTGCTACGCGGTATCCCCTCGCAAAATGATCAACCGTTTCCCCGAGGCGAAAAGCGTGGAGTTGAAAGGGAAACCCCATTTCGCGGATTTTAACTTGGTCCCGGAAGGCTGGGGAGGGTATTTTTATCCGTGGGTAGTCGAATTGAGTAAAGGGTATCCTTTGTTGGAGGAAATTAGGTTGAAAAGAATGGTGGTGAGTGATGACTGTTTGGAGGTTATTGGCAAGAGTTTTAAGAATTTTCGGGTTTTGGTTTTGGCGTCGTGTGAGGGGTTTAGTACTGATGGACTTGCTGCCATTGCCGCCAATTGCAGGTTGAATTTCCATACTTTTTGTCGTTGAGTTATGTTTTTTGTGATGTTTAGGTTAGTTTGATTTGCATATAGGAACGTTAAATGTGATGTTTAGGCTAGCTTGATTTGCATATAGGAACGTTAAATGTGATGTTATGATTTGGTATGTAATGTATGTGTATCGAGTAAAGTTATGTTTTTTATAATGTTTAGGTTACTTTGATTCGATATATAATGCATGTATATTGAGTATATGTCTTTTTTGTTATGTTTAGGTTAGTTTGATTCGATATGCATAGTCAAAATGTGACCTTCTGATGTTTTTGTGACGGTGTTTGGAATCCTGATAACAAAAAGTTGTTTTTAAGTGATGGTTTGTGATAAAATGTTTGTATTTGGAGTAAAGTGTAGCTCTTTTAATGTTTAGGTTAGTTTGGTTTAGATCTAGAAATGGAAAGTTAGAATCTTGATATCCCAATGTCGGAAAAAATGCGATTTTTTGCCAGTTTAAGTCGATATGCATACTAAAAATGTGTCTTTTTGGTGTTTGCAAACTTAAACTTTGAATCTTGATAACCCCCAATGCAGGTAAAAATGTGTCTTTTTGTTGGCACAAGCTTAGAAGTGTTTAAAGAAGACAAAAGTTTTCTTTAAATAACTTAGTTTCCATATAAAACATAGATAATTTTGGTAAACATCATAAATATAGAAAATTATTAATGTCGACTAACATGAATATGGTAATTTGAGTTCCTTTAAAGCCTCTTAAACCTCTACTTCCTTGGCACAAATTAGAAATTCCCTACTTGTATTACCATGTTCTCACAACTTTTAGTGTTTTGTTAACGTAGTTTCTAAAAAGGTTGAATTTTAAGCTTATGCTAACTAAATTGGCTTTCCAAGAAGATGTGAAGAAAAAGTATGCTTTTGTTCAAATTAGGTTTTTTATGATTGGAGGCATGCATTGTAGAAGTATGGTTTCCTTACTGATTGAAGTTTTTGTTTAATTAAAAGTTTTTAAGGTTCTTTTAACCGTTTTATATGTTCTCGAAAGCATTGTCTATTTAAATGATAAATGTGTTTCTCATATACGTGTCCTGAGTATACTTTTAATTCTGTACACGTTCTTTTTTTCTGTATTAATGTTTCTTATCCGTCTAATTTTCAAAACAGAAATTTGAGAGTACTGGATTTGCAAGAGTGTGACGTGGAGGATCTAAGTGGACATTGGCTGAGCCACTTCCCTGATTCTTTTACCTCATTGGAGACTCTTAACATGGCTTGCTTGGGATCTGAAGTTACTTTCTCAGCCCTTGAACGTCTGGTTGCTCGCTCACCCAATTTGAAGACTCTTCGACTCAACCGCACAGTACCCCTTGAGAAGCTGTCCATGCTCCTACAGCGGGCGCCACAGTTGGTTGAGTTTGGTACTGGTTCCTACTCTGCTGACATCCGGTCAGATGTATATTCAAGTCTAGCGGATGCTTTTTCAGCTTGCAAGAATCTTCAAGGGTTGTCAGGGTTTTGGGACGTTGTTCCAGCTTATCTTCCGGCTTTTTACTCTGTGTGTTCGCAGCTCACTTCTCTAAACTTGAGCTATGCGACTACACAAAGTCCTGATCTTACAAAGATTGTTAGCCAGTGTCATAAGTTGCAGCGGCTATTGGTATGTTTTAATACTATTCTGTTTTTGTATAACTTGGGCCGTTTCTTACTATTCTGTTTTAAGTTGCAAATAATCACTTTCCGAAAGTCATTGGTAACACAAATTTTTAGTCCTCAAAAAGTTTTTGTTCTTTTTGGTAGTGATTGTAAGATCATTGTATTATGATAATACAATAAGCTTAGACAAACACTATTGTCAAGTGCTTAATAGTTTATTATTGGAGGATAACTAAGGAGTTGTTTGCCAAATCCCTTTTTGAGTGGCGTTTTGCAATAGCCATAAGCTTTCATGATAAGCTTACCCATAATTTTTGCAAATGTCAAATAACTCGTTCAACGTAACTACCTCGTGTGAGATGCCTTTAACAGCTGATTTTGATTACTTCATATCAAATAATTACTTCCGAAACACAACGCCAAACACACACCAAGTTTAAATGCATTTATTTTGATTCTTAATGTGAACATTTGTATTAAATGTCACCAATCTATGTTATTGCAGGTATTAGATTACATCGAGGATACGGGCCTCAATGCCCTTGCTATGTCTTGCAAGGACCTCAGAGAACTGCGTGTATTCCCTTCCGATCCCTTTGTTGCCGATGCAAATGTGCTTTTAACTGAAGAAGGCCTTGTTTCCGTTTCCGAGGGTTGCCCAAAGCTTCATTCCGTTCTGTATTTCTGTCGACAAATGACAAATACCGCATTGATTTCCATTGCTAAAAACCGTCCCAACTTTACATGCTTCCGCTTATGCATTCTCGAACCTCGAGCTCCAGATCACCTCACATTCGAACCCTTCGATGCTGGTTTTGGAGCCATAGTAGAAAATTGCAAGGATCTTCGCCGTCTTTCAATGTCGGGTCTCCTCACAGATCGTGTATTCGAGTACATCGGAAAACATGCCAAGAAGCTAGACATGCTTTCCATAGCTTTTGCGGGTGATAGTGATTTAGGATTACACCATGTTTTATCGGGGTGTGATAGCCTAAGAAAGCTGGAGATACGGGACTGTCCTTTCGGGGATAAAGCTTTGTTAGCTAATGCTTCCAAATTGGAGACAATGCGATCCCTTTGGATGTCTTCTTGTGGTGTTAGTTTTGGAGCATGTAAGTTACTTGGCCGGATGATGCCTGGTCTTAACGTTGAAGTTATTGATGAGCGGGAAAACTTAAATTCTATTCCTGAAAACGTCCCAGTTGAAAAGCTTTACATTTACCGCACGGTTGCTGGACAAAGGTTTGACATGCCGGATTTTGTACGCACAATGGGGAAAGATGAGGTACGCGCTGCATATCACATGCTATAAATTTCATTTATATAAAAGGTTCTCAGTTCTCAAGCGCAATCTATAAAAAACGGTCACATTGGCAATATTTGACAGTTGACATGGCTTTCGGTACCTAGGTTCCAATAAAGAATTGAAGCTCTTGTAGTGTTCCGATATGCCACATTGGGTCCAGTCAGCAACGGTGTATGAGTTGTAGAATGTATTTGTATTTTTAGTCTCTAAATAAAGATTCTTTGAATTATGCGACATCACTGTTTCTCATCTCTTTACTTGAATCGGAAAGACTTAATTATTGGTATTTGTTGCGACATCTAATTATTTCTTGATACGGGCATGTCATTTTCGATGTTCTTAAATCCTATTGTTATTAGTGATTGTGGATTTTGTGCATTGGTAAATTTAGTATACTCATGGAGTCATTGAGGTTACTTGGTTTGTGGATCATACATGACTTGTGTTTGGTCCGATGCTCATGTAACTTGGCTTGGCTATAAGCGCAATTTGCTATCTGCTGTCATTCTACGGACATACATTCATGCATGGTCCAACAAATGTGTGGCTTGGTGCGATAATGTTCCACGACATACCTTTATGCTAGTAGAGGTGGTCGGGTGGCACTGTTGGCATGTTTCAGCTCATATGCGCGCGAGTTCATGGTCTCACACTCTTATGGGTGTGTTGGGGGCACATAGATTGATAGATACCCTTATCCTTTACGACGACATTGAAACATGTAATTGAACAATCATTAAAGGTTGATTTTAGGCTAGGTGTAATGGTCGCTTAATCACCTCCACATATCATCTTTTTAACACACCATCTTACCACCACTTTAGAAGCGTAGTGGTCACTACTTATTCAAACACATAAAAATACTCCACTTTATAAAAACATACCTTTCATAATATCACAAAAATATAAATAAATAAAAAAAGGGTGCGTTTCAATGCACCATCTAACCCACACAAAAAATTAGACTTGGCGCACGAAGGTGGAGGGGCGTCATGGTCTTGGCGTGTGAAGGGTGTAGTGGATGGCGGCTGGTGGTAGGTAGTGTTATTTTAGTAAACTTTTAAGTTTTAACTCTTAGTTACATGTAAATACAATTGGATGTTTGAATCTTTCCAAATCAGAAAGTCATAACAAGTGACATTTTGACTACTTAAAAATACAAAATCACTATACCAACCACCTTGGAAAACCAATTTTCTCATATTAATGATTGTTTTACAATAAAATGCCAATTGTTTACAATTGTAATAATCCAAAATGATTAAGATGTCATGTCAAAAAATGCAATTAACATATCCTTATCATTCCCAAATGTCCAATAAGCAAAGTGATTAATGAATGCAAATGAAGTGATAATTAGAACAAAAAGTAGTATGAAAAGGGCACTTTTAATAAGATTGCAATTGAAGTGACAAATGGTATAGAAAGGTGTATAAATGGATAAGGTAATCAACTACAAACCAAAAGCTTTTTATTTGTATTGGATGATGATATCCACTCCTTTATACATCTATTTATCATCATGATCATCATTCACATGTTTCTTTCTTCATCATTTCCATCTTCAATTTTAATTATGATTTCCACAGGCCATTTTGTTACCCTCTGGTCCAGATTTTACCATCAAGTAGATGCTCATTAAAGTAAAAAGTCATTTCTTCTGAAGCAATAACTTTTTTCATACAACTTTAAAGAACAATGAGTCTTTTTGTTACCTTTATTTAAGGTTAACAACTTGAACCTTTTGTTCTAAAGCATATATACTTTAAGTTTGACATATGATTTTAAAAGGAGTATTTGATTATTTGTTGAGTATATAAGCTAAACTTCTTATTAGTAGTTTAAGCATCAATACAGATTTCTCCCTAATGGTTGTGTCAAGGGGTGTGTAGATTAGCTTATCTATGAGCTTATGGACTATTTTAGATTTTATACATTAAAAAAGCCGATAACCTCACTTTCAAAAAAGCTTACGAACTTGTCACTTATTCAACTCCACAAACTCGGTCGATTTAGATTACAAAATGTACGGGGAGCATTCGGAACAACCACAGAAATACCGGTTAGACCGCATATATCAGAAATAAAAGGCTCAACATTCCAAATAACTTGAAGAAAAGCATTATTCGACTATAATTTGAGTGATGAGAGGGTATTTTTGGGTTAAGTTATAGGAGAAAAATCTGAGGTGACATCCTTTTTTGCTATAACAGCCGCTCTCACACAGCTTGTGCTAGACAAAATGAAGAAACTAGTGGGCCTTGTCGAAGACTAGACCTTTAATATCTATTGTACTTGATGAGTATTGAGTGAATACAAAATTTTGGCATAAAATATTTCCAATTGTAAAGTTGATTGATTTCTCTAGACAAAAGCAATGAATATATTAAAATTTGTATGGATGGATATAATATAAGGTAGAGGTAGCAAATGAGAGGATCATATGAGATCAAATAATATGTGAAAATGTATGCATTATGAGATCAAATAATAAGTGGACTAAAAATATGCTCCTTTTGGTTTTGTTAAAATTGTCCATCTCAAAAAGTGACACTACAACAACTACAAACCTCTAGTGTAATTCCTTTACAATTATTGAACTATTAGCTTGAAAATTTGAAGTGTTAAGCTGAACTTAATGAGAGGCTTCAACACGTGCGGAGGTGCTTGACCACATATGATCAGTCGTCAATGATTAACGTGTGGAGGAGCAAAAATAGAGAGAGGTGGTGGTGACCACTGGTTGTGGCACAAAGGTGAACTTGCCGTCTGTGTGTCTGCAAGTGTGGTGGGATATGTGTTTGTCTAAATGGGTTATTAGAAGGTATAGTTAAATGATGAAATGTGAGCGATTCATACGGGTTGAAGGTGATGAAAAGAGCGGATGATGCGACGTTGAGGTGACAATGATTAAAACGCGCCTCCACATCCGGTCTTGTAAAGAGTTGCACAGTGTTTACTTATTTAATTTATTTGACCCATAACTAGTACTCCATCATTCAAGAAAAATCATGCAATTTCCCTGCAAAATTAGGTTTTAAGCAGGCGATGAAAATCATCACTAACGAAGCAAGAAAGTCTATACATTATACTGTTTAAATCTTTGATATACACAAATCTAGAAAGTCTATACATTATACTGTTTAAATCTTTGATATACACAAATCTTCCGAATGTTTCTATTGGTAACTACACAAGCTTGAAGAGATGCGACCGCAAGTCCCTCTCCAACTTTGTCACTTGAAATGGTAACGCTACATTATATTTTTGGCAAAAGAAAAGCATTTGAGTTAAAAAACACACTTTGACATAAGTAAAAGATATATCGAGAAGTACAAGATATACACAAATGTCTCCTTGTTACCTAAAAGAACAAAATAGGCATCTCCTAAAAAACATAACGAAATTACACTTTGAAACAACGTAAGCAAAAAAATAAAAATTAAAAATAAAAGTTAAACAGATGCCTGGTCACAGAACCTTGAATATTTTTCTCACAAGTCGACACCATTTCTGATTTCTGGAACACCCAGCAAATAGCTGAAGTAGCTGAAATTCAGCTTAACTACAGCCCAATAAAACACTATCTCAACTTTTATAACTTGTGTTCATATGGGCGACTTTTTCCTACATTACCATAGGGTCAAGGAGATCAATACCAGTTACTTATTTGAAGCTTGAATTGTCTCCAACAGATGTTCAATCCTATACTTCATTACTGGCTGACCAGATTTCGTTCTCTTGAACATATTCTCCCTCTGAGCTTTACGACGAGCTTGTGATTTGTCTATGACTTCTTTCTTTGCTTGAATAATTGCCTCCTTTTCCTTTCTCGCCTTATCATCCTCTTCCCGCTTCTTGTTGTAAATTTCATTTAAACTGTATGCTATCTTTTTCCCGTTTTTCCGCTTCCCTTGGGATGTGCGATCTTCCCTATTTTCACTTCTACCCTGCAAATAACAATCATCGAAATAAAGGTTTTATAACCCCTTGTTGAGAGAAAAAGAAAGCATTTGATGGTAAAATGAAAAGACAATCAACGAGAACAGTGAAGCATAGATGTGGCAATTTCAACACATTTAACTAAAATTGGTCAATTTGGCTTGTAATTATCTTAAGTGTCAAAAGTCACCTAAAGCGTATGCAAATGCTTAAAACCAGCCTGACCCATTTCAGCCAGTACTAAAATTACCCGTTTTGACACGTTAAACATAGGTGTGTAGCCATTAGATAAATTGGGTCACTCGTAACCACAGCCAATTTGGTAAACAAGAGCAAAGCAAGTACCAACCCGAATCCGTTGTTCCACCTCTAGTGAAAGTAGAAAAAAGAGTTCTCAAAGATCTTTATCCTAAATTCCTGTTAGTATTAAGCAACTAAACAATAGACTTAAGATCACGACCTCAATGGATTTTGTAGCTTGAGAAGAACCTTCCCCTTGGTCTGGTTGCTTCTGTATCTTCTTGTACTTGTTAACATATTTCGCGTTCTTGTAGAATTCCCTTTGCTTCTCTATGAGAATTAACATTAGTCAAAACATGCATAAAAACTATAGGGAAAGAAAATAAGGATCAAAATATCAAACTTCGTATTAAAACATGAAAACTAAACAAAAATATTCAAAACAATTGCAGGTCCTTCCATTTTGCTATTATGCAGTTAGATAGACTCCACTAATATAGTAATATGAGAGACGATAATGTTAGCCGTATATATCATTAATGTCATGATTCATATTCCTTATCTGTTTTGTGAATCTCTTAGCGTGATTGTAGGAGTGATTTGTGGGATTGAGTGATTGTTATCCTCTTCCCTAAATATGTATTTGGTACCCTTTTTATATTCGGTCCTATTGAGATGTAATACACACAAAAAATCAATATAACTCTTATCATGTATATGCCTCTTTACATGGTACCAGAGCCATAAAAACACCACGCTCCACCCCAACTCTAAACGCCCCGATCCTCTGCTCCGTCCTAATCTCACTGTATATCATAAAGTGTTAAATATAATTTGTGTTGGTGATTGATGCTTTGGGTCATCAATCCACACATAAATCTGTTATTTGTGCTATAGGTCACAAATCAAAACGTTTCATTTTCTGCCCCTAAAATCCTTGGCGAGAACATCCCTCCAAAATAAACTACTACTGTTACTTCACATCTATATTTGAATTAAAGAAATATCCCTTTTTTTTCCCCCTTTGTCATCTATTTGAATTAAAGAAAACATGAGTTCTTTTTTTTTGGTTGGTGAACTTTAGTTAGTGGGTCGGTCTAAATTTTTTTATTGGATATTGGATTTGATTGGTTAATTCTGAGATTGGTTTTTGAACAATGCAAACCGTGGCTTTCGTGTCGGGACTAATCGTCCTACTGAGCGTCTCAATATGCATGTGTCTTCGGTTTCACCATTACCAAAAACCTATCGTGATGCGTTTATTAATCCAAATTGGCAAAATGCTATGCATGATGAATACACGGCACTTATTAAGAACGGAACTTGGACTCTTGTGCCTAAGCCCAGGGACACCAACATTCTTCGCTCTATGTGGCTTTTTCGCCATAAGTACTTGGCTGATGGCACTCTTAGTCGCTACAAGGCTCGTCTTGTGGCGAATGGTAGTAATCAATTGGAGGGGGTTGATGTAGATGAGACATTTAGTCCGGTGGTTAAACCGGGCACTATTCGGACTGTTCTAAGCTTAGCCACTTCTCGACAGTGGCCGATTCATCAGCTTGATGTCAAGAATGCCTTTTTGCATGGTGACTTATCTGAGACAGTATATATGCATCAGCCTCCAGGGTTTCGGGACTCTGAGCATCCTGATTATGTGTGTTTATTACAGCGATCTCTGTATGGCCTAAAGCAAGCCCCTAGAGCTTGGTTTCAGCGATTTGCATCTTATATTACACGGGTTGGGTTTTCTCATAGTCGTTGTGACTCATCATTATTTATATACAAAAAGGGGACCGATACTGCTTACCTATTACTATATGTAGATGATATTGTTCTTACAGCTTCTTCTGAGAGTTTGTTGCAGCAGATTATTGGCTCCTTACACCAAGAGTTTGCTATGACAGATCTAGGCCCTCTTAATTATTTTTTGGGTATCTCTGTTACTCGTGATTCCTCGGGACTATTTTTATCTCAGAAGAAATATGCTATTGAAGTTTTAGAGAGAGCTCATATGGTTAACTGTAATCCCAGTCGAACTCCTGTTACCACTGAGTCTAAACTGGGGGATGATGGTGATCCAGTGTCTGATCCTACTTTATATCGCAGTCTTGCAGGATCTCTTCAGTATCTCACATTTACTCGTCCAGATATATCTTATGCAGTTCAGCAAGTTTGTCTTCATATGCATGATCCTCGAGAGCCTCATTTCTCGGCTCTCAAACGGATATTGCGATATGTTCGGGGTACCTTAGACCATGGACTACAATTGTTTGCATCTTCTACTACATCATTGGTTGCGTATTCCGATGCAGATTGGGCTGGTTGTCCCACCACTAGGAGATCAACTTCTGGGTATTGTGTTTTCCTTGGAAACAACCTACTTTCATGGTCCTCTAAGCGTCAACCGACGCTCTCTCGTTCCAGTGCAGAAGCAGAATATCGTGGGGTTGCTAATGCTGTTGCTGAAACTTGTTGGTTACGGAATCTACTACGCGAACTGCACACACCTTTGTCTTCCGCTACGCTTGTTTACTGTGATAACGTGAGTGCAGTCTACTTATCCTCTAATCCGGTTCAGCACCAGCGTACCAAACACATTGAGATTGATATACATTTTGTTCGAGACCTTGTTACTACCGGTCAAGTGCGGGTTCTTCATGTCCCTTCTCGCTATCAGTATGCGGACATTTTTACCAAAGGATTGCCCTCTGCTTTGTTTGAGGAATTTCGCTCCAGTCTGAGCGTCAGATGTCCTCCCGCTCCGACTGCGGGGGAGTGTTAGCCGTATATATCATTAATGTCATGATTCATATTCCTTATCTGTTTTGTGAATCTCTTAGCGTGATTGTAGGAGTGATTTGTGGGATTGAGTGATTGTTATCCTCTTCCCTAAATATGTATTTGGTACCCTTTTTATATTCGGTCCTATTGAGATGTAATACACACAAAAAATCAATATAACTCTTATCATGTATATGCCTCTTTACAGATAAAAGGCAAACAACATTAAAAGGACAAGAGCAGAAAGAATGACAGCGGACAAGTCATCTATAACCATATTTAAGTACAAAAAATGCATAAGAGTGCATTCTAGTATTCTACAATGACCATAGCAAATAAGGCCCGAACATATACATAACAACCACAATTAAACCTTTTCAAGTTTTCATGGCTTACAAATATAGCACAGAATCAAACCATATCAGTAAAAGCTAATAACTTTACCCACATAAAAACATAATCTTCATTCCTACGTATACGCGGCTAAGAACATTTGTACGTTTGTTATCATTAGTCTCCTCTTACATCTCTACTGGTGCTACTATTCAAGCTTTAAACCAAGAACGGCTATTGACAAAAGCATCATTATGCAGTTTTGTTCTGAATTATAGTATTCAGTACACAAATTACAATTCTACTAGCAAATACTAGCAATCCTCTGTAGGATGACAGCTTCCAACAACTAGGTCTTAAGTCTATGACTCGTGGTAAGCTGGTATCATCATATAGCCTCCGTGATCTACTACTATTCAGCTGGTAGCATCAAACTGGATAAACCATAAGTATGCAACTTACTCCCATAGGACTCAAGTTATAAACTAGGGGGAGTTGGGCATTTCATTTTAAAAGAGATTATTACATCATCGCATTTTCAAGTCGCAGAATATTAGTTTCTGGTGTTCGGATATAGTAATGGGGTGTTTGTGTTAGCTTATTTTTTTGGGCTTATTAGGTTATTTAGCAAAAATAAAACCGTTGTAGTTTATAACTTTAGATAAGCTTAAGCTAATGAGGTTGTTTAGGGGCTTTTAATAAGCTCTTTTTTGTGGCTTAATTGGGAGAGCTTGGGCTTATTTTTTGGCTGTTATAACAAAATGCAATTTCACTCTTTTTGTAACGAGCTTATTTAGATATATCCACATTGGTCATATCATCACAATAAGCTAATCAAAACACCTTACCTTATCACCTTATCATAATAAGCTATACCAAACACCAGACGTTAGCTTATGAGCTTATCAATCACAATCCAAAAGCAGCTTTCTATAAATACGCTTTAAGCCCAAAAACCAAGCTACATGAAACTTCAACTATCTAACTACTTAGAGATCAAATAATAAGTTTTCAATAATCGCTAATTCTAATGCATCTAATATAGATCATTGCACATAATCACTCTCACTCTCAAAACACAAATGACAAACACAACCAGAAAACCTATTCCATCACATAATTCCACCAAAAAAATGGTAATCATTTTTGGGAGCTCAGTTTAGCTTATTTCCTGAGGTTATGGGCTTATTGAAATTTAGAAAAACCAATAAGCTCATTTTTATCACTTCTTAAGTTGATAGAATCATATACCCTTCAAAATGAGCTTATGGGTTTTTCTAAATTTCAATAAGGCAATAAGCCCATAAGCTCGGAAAATAAGCTAAACCAAACACCCAACTTTTTAACAAAATTACATACAACTAAATATATATAAAAAAACAATACTAGAAATAAGAACATACTGATAAAATCAGGGTTATATCCATCATTTTTGGATTTAGCATTAGCAAATGCATGAAGAGATAACCCTCCACTCTTTCCACCCAATCTTGTCTTATTATTCTTAAACTTATTATTCACCTTATTCTTATTCTTATTATTCTCATTATCCTTCATCTTTCTGATAGCTGAACCTCTGCTTAATTTTTTTTTTTTTTTTTTTTTTTTTTTTTTTTTTTTTTTTTTTTTTTATTCTCATTATCCGTCTCAGGAGGGTAGATTCTGGATTCCAAATAGAATCCAGTCACTAACCTACCCAAGACGGGTTGAAAGCAACTCTTAGCCAATTTCTCTACTTGATATTTTTAAATTTAAGCGACTGAGGGTTTGATAGTCTTTTCTTCATCTATCTCTAGAGAGACTTTAGCCACTTCTTCATTTTTCTCTTCGACGATTTCATCTTCAGCTGCCGAATTCTCTTGCATTTCCACTATCACCTCTAGCTCCACCCGAGGCTTCACTTGAACTCCCAACAAAGCACCTAAGTCTACCCGACTTTTTTCTCGCATTTCCAAATCTGCCCGCAAGTCCATCACTCTTTGTTCTGGTGCTTGCTCACACTGACACCTTGGTTGAACTATTGGCGTCATTTGCTTCTTTGGTCCTTTGTAGATCACATACAAGATCATTTGTGCTATTCCAAAGAAGAAGCCTAACACATTCGGGGTCTAGACAAGAAACAAATAAATAACATATTAGAATAAAGTTATATATAAAATCCATGAATTTATATAAATGTAGGTTAAATTTTAAAACTTACGGCTACATAGTAATCTTTGATCAGTAAACCATAACAGAACCAAATAATGGCGCAAAGCGTAAGGAAGAAGGACAAGGAGAAAGGCATGTACTCTACGCTCTTCGTTTTAATAACTAATCTCTGCACATACACAATCCAATATGTCACGTCTCAAATAATTAAATTGGTAAGAATATAAGTTACTAAAAGTTTGATTAATTAGATAAAAAAGTAAATAGTTTACCATAATGCTTAGCGGAGCAGCAAATACGCAAACTGAAAACACAGCACAAATCCAACCAACAACAGCGACACGTTTAGGCCCATGTTGGATTGCATAAGTTGTTGTAACGAATATCACCCCCAATGCTAATACGTTGAACAACGCAATTAGCTTGACTGTGGATATCTGTGAATACAAAAGAATTTAAAGTTATTAGCTTCATGTTTTCACAAAATCGGGATTTTCAGTGATCATGTTAAATAACAAGTTCTAGTTGATAGATGTGACATACCAGAGACTCTCTGGTGGCATAGATCAAAAATACAAAAAGGTAGGCCATTTCAATGACGCAACCGATGGAGTTGATAGTAATGATCATCATGCCATTTTGGGTCTTGAGAAGACCATAGTACAAGAATAACATGCAACTAAATAGTGCCACCGAGTATGGCACCGATTGAAACCCTTGAGTCGATTTCCTCTTGTAGATCCTATAGAAAGTTGGCCTGAAAATCGATAAATTAGTTATTATATCTCTAAAAGATCATATAAGATAAAACATGCGAGCAAAATAAGGAAATCTTACAATGGTGCTAAGAACACACAGAACGAAATGATGTTGCCTGTTAAAACATAAAGCGTCGAAATGAGCATAAAGATTTGTTAAGCTACTAAAAAAAGTTGTATGAAGTACTAGAAATGATCATGATGAGCATACCAAGAATGCCGAAAACAGAAGGCAAGAGATGAGTAGGAAAAGCCATTGTTGGCAAGGTGACGAAGCTCTCTTTGATATCAAAATTGATTGAAAGAAATGAGCTTATGAAAAAACATAAAAAAAATTAACATATTTATAGGTCTTAAAAAGCAAAAGATTGGAATTTTGCATGCTTTTACATGTGTATTCTTTTGCTTCCAAAACTCTTTTTTTGGGCTAATTGTCTAATAATTGCTCATCACACTATTTGTGATATTATTGTGATATTTGTTGTGATAATTTTTGAAAAGCTTTATAGAAAAAATTATTATATGATTGCATGATTTGTTATTGTTATAATGTATCTTGAAATACTTATGGTATCTTTAATTGTCATTATATTTTTTCTACAAATAATGAACACAAATTTGATACGATTATTTTTTGAGTAATTTTCTATTCAACAAAATGAAAATACTTGGCGAACCAACCTTATTCTTTGTTGTGATTATTGACATGGAAAAATAAAAATTCTGATTTTATAGTTTAAGGTGCAAACTTATTATTCAATAATCTTTATAACTTTATAAATGAAAACACTTATTTGAGTATTTCATATCTTAATTGAAAAGGATTCTTTGAAAACCAAATTGTACTGATATGATAGTTCGATTTTAAAATAAGGCCTCTTTATTTGCTAAAAATAAAATAAAAATTGAAACCAATTCTGGCGAACATTGAATCAAACTAATTTTTATAAAATATAGTAAAAACACACATGACCTTGGGTGTGAGATATTTTATTTATTTATTTATTTTTGACCCTAAATGTAAACTAATGTTATATGATAATTGGTATATAAAATTTACAATCAAGTCTAAATTTTTTAAAAAGATGTTAACTTAAAGTAAATTACAAGGACTTTAAGTGTAAAATTCTAAATATCCGTAACTTCAGTAGTAAATTTATTAATTTAACAAATATCTCATGTACTTTAAACCTTGTTTTTTAAAAACTTATTATTATTATTATTATTGTTATTATTATTATTATTATTATTATTATTATTATTATTATTATTATTAAAAAATAATTAAACTATTAGTTATAGCTGCTTTATGCAAGTATTTTAATAGTTTAGTAAAATTGTGAGAGTAGGATTAGATATCTAGGGTATGTTTGACAAAACCAGCTGTAAGCTGTAAACTACAAAGCTGTTAATATGAGCTACAAGCTACATTTTTTTCCAATAAAAGTCTTTGACAAGTTAGCTGTTAAATGTAATTATAACATGTAAAATGACATAAAAGAACATATTTATAATTGTAAACAATTGTTTAGAGAGTATATCATTAATTTAAAGTTTTAACAGCAAAATTTTAAAAGCTTTATTAATTAGCTTTTCATTTAAGAGCTATTTTTTTGAAATAAAAACTTGAAGTTAATATATCTAAACAGAGCTACTTATTTTAAAGGAGATTATTTTTGGGTAAAAAAAAAAAAAAAAAAAACGGCTCCCAAAAAATCCCCTAACAAACAGGCTAGAAAAATTAGTTCGCTCTATAAGCTTATGTGGTATATTTTGTTTGCCACCCTTATGCGTACATTGTTTTGCAGTTTTAGTCCGTGCGTTTCTAGTACAAACCTCAATACCTTAGAATTGTATTAGTTTAATTTTATTTGTACATTTATTTATACTAGTAGGGTACCCGCGCGTTGCGGCGGCGGGTACCCTAAAATAAATATTAACGGCACCAAATATGTAGTAGCGTGTCCGCATGTCCGTCACGTACAAATTATCAGTATATCAAATGGTTAATGATATTTTATAAAGTACAACAACTGAATAACATACATTTATTGATGAGACTACATCATATTGAAAATCCTATACACATTTGTATTTTATTCTTCACGAAGAACTTCTCGATACACAACGTTTGACGTGTACACACCATCTTCATTGAATTTTTTGGAAGGCTTTACTAACACCTTTGTGTTGCCGCGTGAAATCCCTCTAGACAACGCCACAAGTATGTAAAGAACAGTGATTTTACTAACACCTTTGTGTTGCCGCGTGAAATCCCTCTAGACAACGATTTTAAGTTCTTTACATACTTGTGGCATTGTCTAGAGGGATTTCTGTCAAAAAATGAAGCCCAACTGACCAAACAAAAAATTCGGACCTTGGTGTAATAACAGCCCAACCTTTTCTACTAAACTAAAAGCCCAAGTCCAATTTAAACAATTACTAACCCTAAATCTTCAAACTTGTGAAAACACCACTTATAACACTTTTACACTAAAAAAACGCAGTCACACTTTTGCACACACAGACTGCTCCGCTTATCATTCTTGTTCTTACCCACACGCAGTCACAAAAATAATTCGTCCCTTGTGAACCTGTTTAGATAAAACGAACCCCACACAAGCAAAAACGTCTTTTGTGAACCTATTTAATTCGAACAACAAATCACACACGTTTGTGATTTCTTTCTTATGTTACCAAAAGGAGCAGTTAAATCCGAATGAGAGAAGGTAAGAAACCTTTTGGATTTGTGCTTTCCTTAAGATTCGAAAATTAAAATAAGGAGCTTGTCTTCTAAAAAAGATCTATGATGGAAAATCTCTTATTGTTGAGTTCTTTGAACAAATCTTTTATTACACAAATGAGATTAACTGAGATCTTGGTTTACTTTTCTTGTTCGTTTCTTGATTTGATTAACCAAAAGATAAGAGGATTAAAACACACTTGTTTTGGTCTTTCTTGAAAGTTTCGGATATTGAAAGAAGTGTATTCTTCAAACAGATATGTTGGTTTAAATTAAACTTGTGAATCTTAAATCATTTGAGAACAAGTTAATATCTGAGATCTTGTTCAACTTTTCTTTTGAGTTTCGATTCTGAGTTGGTAAAAGAAATAGGTTGTTTGTGTTTGAAGTGATGTGCTGAGTAGGGTCAGTGGTTGTTTGTGTGTCGTGAGATGGTGTTGTGAGAAAGGCTGGAGGGATAAAGGCTTGAGGCTATTGGCTTTAAGTTTTAACTCATATATTGCTGAAAGGTTGCTGTATGTATTGCTGGAAGGAAAAAGTCCATCGACAGAAAAAGATATTTGTACATTGAGTATATTAATTGTATGTATGTAAGAACTGAAAATCATTGTGTTATACATACTTGTGCTTTATGTTTTAGAGCTTGTATTAATTGGTGATAAGGTGTATTAATTGTATGTATGTAAGAACTTAAATAATTGTGCTTTAGATACTTGTGCTTTGTATTTTAGAACTTGTATTTACTTAAAATCTATATAAGGAAATCTTAAAAATTAAATAGGAGAGAAAGTTTAAAATGTATTATAAGTAGTATAGATATGTCAAACCCATTTTTAGGTTACATTAAATATTAGTAATTTTGTGTATAAATTAATATGTATATGCGTGATTATTGCAAAAAAAAAAAAAGTAATTAGTGAACTAGTGTTATATCACAAAGGCGTAAATTTCGGATATGCAAACACGAAAATGGAATGTATCTGGAATAATTTGTGTGATCATTGATTCAGTTTGTACATAGACTGTTGATGAGTTGAGATCCATGAAAAACCCATAAATGCCATAGAACATATCAAATAATTATAGCCACCCATTTATATTTTTCACATTTTTTTTTCAAAACAACATATCTTGCAAACGGTAAATCTTCAAGCTACAAAAAAAAAAAAAAAAAAATACCATCGCGACGAGAATTAAATGATCTTTCTATAGATATGCATTGTTATATACTTTCGACGAACTTTTTTTTTTAATTTCCGCCCAGAAAGAATCATATATGATTCGTAAAAATCATATATGATTCGTAAAAAATCATATATGATTCGATTCTTACGAATCATATATGATTGAATCATATAATTTAAATATTTCACCCATTTTTTAAAAGCATTTTAATATTTCACTCATTTTTTATAATTTAAATATCTCTCAAACCGTTAATCGTTAAGCGAAAAAAATTACACCATCGCGACGGGCATTTAATTATCTTTCTATAGACGGGCACTTTGATATACTTTCGAGAAAAAAAAAAAAGTTTTTTTCACGTTTTTTTTTCGTAGCCGAAAAAAAATCATATATGATATGTAATATCATATATGATATTACATATCATATCATATATGATATGTAATATCATATATGATTCGTAAGAATCATATATGATTTGTTAAAATCGAATCATATATAATTCTTACGAATCATATATGATTTTTCTGGGCGAAAAAAAAAGTTTATCGAAAAAAAGGTTCGTCGAAAGTATATAACAATGCATGTCTATAGAAAGATAATTTAATTCTCGTCGCGATGGTAATTTTTTTGTAGCTTGACGATTTACGGTTTGCGAAATATTTAAGTTTTAAAAAAAGGGTGGAATTTTATTTTTTTATTTTGATAAAAAAATGAGTGGCTAAGATTGCTTGATTGATTCTATGATAAAAGTTGGATCTATAAAGAACTTTTGGCGACTGTTGATAGGTTTCTTATGGAAGAAGCTCGATATGATTGTATGAGTTATACGCATGTGAGCTACTACACGTTTATTCTGATGTCAATTGTAATCATTAAAGTAGAATACAATATTCATGGGAAAAACTAACAAGTATTATAAACGAGTCTTTACAAAATAAGGTTAAAAACACATTTCGTCAAGACAAGCTTATTTAGGTAATGATTAGTTATTCCATCCAAATCATGATTTTGAACATTAAATTTTGATAAAATATATCCATAAACGTTTGTTTCATGTTTTGCTCAGATTAAACGTATGAAATGAAAGTACTGAAACCAAATCCATATAGGCGACACATGAAACAGAACATTTACTTTATGCTGTTGACAGATCATCGATAACAGATGAAAAATCATGAACATCGTGAAAAAATGTGAGACATTTTATACTTCTTTTTTGTCAAATGAAATTATTAATTATTTTTAGACTAATTTGTCACTGTGTTTTTTGGGTAAAAGGTCAAAAGACCCGGTAAATATATTACTTCAAAAAACGTTTAATTACAAAGAATATGGGTGAATTCACATATCTCAGCTTGTTACTGTGACATTTCAAAATTTTCATGTCACTAATTTTAATATTCTTATTATTTAACAATTCTTTTTTTTAATAATTAATTTCGTCGGAAGTTATCCGTGTACGTCAAAACACATTCAATTAATTCAACCGCGAGTAGACTATGTCTACTCTACACTTCTTATGCATTTTTGTTTCCTTACAATCCTATTTTAAAAGTTATAATTCAATTTTTCAATTTTTACGTAAACCTTGCACCTTTTACATTTTACGCGATTTAAATTTACGTTTTATGGGTTTAACAAGCTGAACCAACCTTAGACTATGAAAATTTTACATATTCTATAAACTTTAACCTATTTTCATATTTACAAGTGATTTTATACTTTTCGTTTCATTTTTATAGTTTACGTCACTTTTAACAAGAACCGGTGTCACCAAACGTGTTTTTCAACTCACGGTTTCAGTTTTAACGACGTTTAATCACTTCGGCAAACCCAAAGCTTCCATGAAATATTAAAATTAGCCATTTTAATACTTCACAACAATTTCATAATATTTTTATGACACTTTTATAAAATTCACGTTTTTAGGTCACCCGGTACTACGTAATTCGCGTTTTTAAGACCGTACGCTTAATTTAAACCCCACAAACACACTAATACACAAAATATTAATCCAATATTAATAAAATCTGATCTCTACCCTTGTTTTTCAAGTCTTGGTCGTTCACCACTCTTCACCTTTCCAAATCACCACTTAAAACCCCTAAATACTACTCATTACCTCACATAATCCACACCAACACTTATACATGTCATCCACACTTCATTTACTTATCATTTTTACAAAATAAGTAATTAAATATCCTCCTTTAACCCCCCCCCCTCCCCAAAACTGGCCATAATAAACCCAAACACAATCCACCCATTTTCTTTCATTTTCAAGAAAGTTACTCATCATTTTCTCTCATACATGCACACCTAACTAAACCATCCAACTTTTCCTCCCTCTCCTCCATGGTTGCTGCCACGAATCACCATCAAAACACCCTCATCTCTGTGATTTTTAATCATCAAAATAATATCCATAACATTCCCTTGAAGTCCCTTGAAGAAGATGGTGATTTGAATCGAAGATTTAAAGGTTTTCTTTATGTTTCTTGACGTTTTATTGAAGTTTTCTTGAAGTCTTCCTCAAGATTATTTTAGAGCCATCTCCACAGCCCTCAAGCTCTATTTGAAGAGTAGAAGAGAAGGTCCAAGCTTGTGGTGGTGTCTCTTGGTCATTTCTATCTAAGCCATGGAGAAGGTTTCATTGATTTTCACTCCTAGTAAGCTTATCCCATCATCCTCTTTGATTTTTGTCACATGCAAATGGTATTTGTTATTTAATTAATTATTGGTTTTCTGATTTTGATGAGTTTTTTTGCATGAGATATGTTATAAGAGGTTTAGATGGCATTGCATGGTATTGGATAGTGTTAGATTAGATGTTTGGATGGATTTTGAGGTTGATTATAGGGACTGTTTTAGACCAGCAGATAAAACGAATTGGTGTGCAATATTTTTGGCTTATGGCCTGCTGGGAAATTACATTTTTAGATAGATATATGTCTTAGATTCAAGTGGCGAATTGGAGGGTTTATCAACTCCTCCGAATGAATGAGTTATGGCAGTTTTGCTAAAATGAACAGTTCTGAACTACTGTTGTAAAAAGGAGTTTAACTCCAGGTTTTTACACTAAAAGTGTTGGAATAAAAGTTGAGACCTGTAGTAGACATCTTAGGCTAACATTTCCAAGTGGAATCACTTTAATAGCTATCACGGTTTGGGAAATACGTTAAAATTAGTGTTTCGTAGGAAAAGTTGGGACTGCTGCAGACCAGCAGCATATATCAGAAAACTTTTAGCCTAAGAAGGTCTATATTATTTTATGGGATTATGGAAATAAGTTTAAGGTACATGTGTCGAATTGGATAGGGTGATATCTCCTCCGGATGAGTGAGATACGGTCGTTTTATGGAAACATGTCAATTCTGGAGCTGCTGTTGGAAAACATGTTTTTGCTCCAGATTTTTGTACATTAAGCTTAGGTTTTAAAACACGGTTCAACACTAGACATTATAAGCTTTCACCTCCAATTGGTTTCAACTTAATAGCTATTATAGAACATTATTTATGACCAAAACCGTAAGTGTTAGAATTTCAGCGAACTTTCTGGTTGGAGTTATAGTTAGTGAAAACTCGCTTTCCGTTGATTGGTAAATGATTTGATTGAATGGCCTAATGTTTTGGAAACTAAACTTAAGTATATTTCCAGGGGTGAAAGCCCCATCCTTGTATCTTTTATAGGTTAAGAGATATGATGGTGTGGAGTTGACTAAAATTCAGCAACATGGTTTTTACGTCTTGTCTTGAATTCTAAAACATGTAGATACAAATAGGTGAAACAAGAATTAAGGAATGAAACTTAGTAGATGTTTTATTACCTATAAGATCAGGTCACAAACCATATTGAGAGTAAAAATATCTTGAGCTAAGTCTTAGTGCAATGCCATGCTTATCTCGGAAACATATCTCGTGATCATTTGATTGACTTTTTCATATCGCTCTTCTGTATCATTCTAAGTCGCGTCACGTCTTTTAGGTTGTGCTTAGACGCTTCGCACTCGTCCGAAGATCTGTTTTACTTCTGATCTTGTTGCTCTTAAGGTGAGTTCATAACCTCGCTTTTACTTACTTCAATTGTTTTATAAACCTCGCGAGGGGGATACATGCTAGTTTTACAAACTGAATACAAGTATTTATTTTTTTTGGTATGCTTGACCCGATTACATGATTATAGTCAATTGAGTATATTTCTTGCCAATTAAGTCCCCATCATGAACCGTTAATTCCGTGGGAAACACTAGTATTATGAATATGCATATTTGGCTTGGCGGGCCTGGCCGGGTGAGTAGCGCTCATACATCAATGGTCACATAATATTGAGAGATTACGTGGTAAATGGCAAATCTTACCTTTTCGGGGCACTATTAATCTAGGTCAAGGTTCGGTTTCATGAGCTCAATGCTATAAATCTTATTTCCCGACTTGTATTTGTTACATGTCAACTTAATTATGGGCGTATAACAACGTAGCCCATCGTATTTAAACTGAATTATCTTGTATTCAACTGATTACTTATTTAAACTCTATGAATTCACTCAACTTTATGTTGACTTTTTAGCATGTATTTTCTCAGGTATTATTTTGCTAGCTGAGCATTGGGAGCAATCGGAGTCGCGTGGATATCAAATATTGAAGGACTTGTTTTCTTCACATTCGATTATTATTATTTTTTTTAAATATGCAAATGAGTCATGTTTGAACTCTTGAAACTTAAAGTTTTGAATAAAAATTGTTGGGACCTTTGTACTCTGATTTATCAAATCGAATGTGACATTTTATTAAACGTCTCTTTTGAGGCCGTTTTATGTAACTTGTTTTTATGAATTATGAAGTGACACCCAAATTGGTATTCCGCTGCGTTGTAAATTTTGGGGGTGTCACAGAATGGCATCAGAGCATTAGTTATAGCGAATTAGGTCGTTTTCAAAACCTAAACTATAACTGATTTTTGAAATTTTTTTTAAGTCTTTCACCATTGTTCGATATCCGCGTACGCTTGCTCCCAGGTAACTTATATGCTCTATTTTGCATCCATACTTCTATTATAAGACTAATGAATATATCCCCTAGTCATGATTTCGCTCTCTCATGCCTATCTTATGATGTCATACTATTTACTTTATATCAGTCGGTTATTTATACACTGACCACTCCGATTATCGTGTACTTTGTGTTTTCTTATTTTCTCCCTCGAACATCAATACTAGTAATGTATGAGGATACCCGTACATATATCTGTTACTCTTTTCTCAAATAGTTACACATGTGTGTAGTACTATTACATGTATTAATGAATTCGTTTACTTTAACCTCTTATGAACGATGCGGTGATCTCTGAAACATTTTCGCTACTTTACTCTATTTCCTTTTGATGATATTGACATTCGGTGTACTTTGTCAATTCCACTAGTAATTTTATTGTTCAACTCCGAGTGTGAACATTCTTCTTATACCTTGTGTGTTGTTTTCGTTATCCATTCTTTTGAAATCTTCCAATTGATGGGAGTACGACATTAACTTGTCATCTCGGATCGTGCCATCCTTTGGCACTTACCTTGGAAATGAGATTGACTAATGTCATATTATTATTCTCGTTACTTCTTCTTATGATTTTGGTGAATCATGTCATTAATTAGGCATCCTTTTATTTATTGTAACACTTGATCTTATTGTGTATTTTGTTTTGTAATGGACATACTTAAGTAGGATGATTTATAATCGTCTTATTGAAATGAATTGGGACGCTTCTTCATTTGAATAAGGAAATTATAAACCGCCGAACCATAAATTCATGATCATCACTTACATGGATTGGGACGCCTCTTTATGTAATTGACGAGTTATGAATGAGTGGGCTTATGTTATCCACCATAGCGTGCATACTAACCATTCTTTGGGCTATGAACTCCTCTTGACTCATAATTTATTATGTGGATTTTTCCGATTTTGTATCGACCGTCGCGAGCTTGATAAGCTAATAGTAATGTACTATTATTCTCTTCCATGAATTGACGAATTGATAAATTCCTTGTCTCCTATTGTCTTATCGCAAACACTTTTATTCTATCATTTCCTTTAAGGACCCTCATGACATTCTATTCGTTCCCTCATACCATTGCTTGCACATTAGGTGATTTCTATCACTTGTTCTATCTTCGTTGCTACCTTTTTACTTTGTCAAAATCCCGAGCACAAAATGCATTAAGCACCTCCATGGGCTTCTATAAAATTTTTATACATCTTTATAAAAATTCTACAAATATTTCACAAGTGATTAAATTACTGTTGATACAAAATTTGGGCTTACCTTGTTTGGACTCTAGCTCTCGTACCAATTCGAACTTTAGTGCTTGTGAAACCTGCGCACTAAGAAAGCAAACAACACCGTTAGGCTTATCGTGGGATTGTCTCCCATGATTAGACTCCGGCATGAGAGTAAGTAATCGGTTTTAGGTTTTAGTTGAAGAGTTAGGGATTGTGTCAATCGTACCTTTCAATGAGAATATGTGATTCTATATATAGGACGCAGAAACCTTGTAGGTATCTTGCTCCTTACTCTTCGTGCGTTTTACCACACAACGTGGTCGCATGGATGGGTTTCTTTTGCCAAGCGCGCAGGGCGCCTCCAATGTTATGAAGAGAAGGTAGATTCTTTACGGCATTGGAGAGAGTACTTCTTTTGGGTAGATGATGTGGTATTTCCGTCGCGCTTTGAGTTCTATACTCAAAGGTCGCTGCCGAGGGATGAGCGTCCTATCCCTGGTTCTTACAGTGCTGCGGATGCGGACATAATTGATGCTAACCGCAATCCCATTAACTCCTATCCTGAGGAGTTCTTGGTGCATATGGGGCTGAGCCAAAATTATTTTGATGGTGCGAACGAGGTTCCAACCTTTCTTGATGAGGACAGCCAGGGTGGGTGCTCATCCTTTTACTGCATCTATAATGTAAGTGTTTTGCTTCCAATCCTTTGAATAACTAACTTTGTTCTTTTGTTGCTTGTCTTTTGTCTGTCGCAGAGATGGATTTGTTCTCTGTTGTGAAGCTGAAAGAACCTAAACGCGTGACGGTGGGGGTGCGTCCCCTGAGGGAGGGTGAGCAACCCATATTGCAGGCCATGGCGGGGCACCTGACTACGTTTGCGGCTGTTGAGCGTCAGGATTCTCCCCCTGCAGCTGTGCTTGTCGCGCCAGTGCAGGTTGTCCCTCCTACTGAGGAGAAGTCTCCCGTGGAGGAAGAGACGCATGTAGAGGCGTCCAATAGCGTGGAGATTTTGGAGTCCGCGGAGGTCCGCAGGGAGAAGCGCAAGGAAGCGTCTTCTGGTGGTTATGTTGGTACCTCCAAAAAGGAGGCGTCGCCTGATTGGGGAGGATCAGTCGGATGCGCTAGATGAGATGTCTGCTACTAGCGCACAGAAGAATCAGGCCGAATCTCCACCACTTGTGTAAGTATTTACGACTGTAACTTTCTTTTATTTGCTGTATCCGTGTACTAACTTCGTCTTCTTTGTTTCATAGGGACTATGCTGCAGAGGGTGATGCGGCTTTTGCTGATCATGCCGCATCGCCCAAGATTGCTGATGTAGAGGAGCCTCTGAAGGTAGCAGCGCAGATGTCTGCGCAGGAGTTGGTGGAGGAGCTTGCTGGTGTTGCTGCTCGCTAGGTTGAGTTGGTCACTCAGCTGAAGGTGTGGACCGTTGTGGAAGGAGGTAGCCTTGCTCAGAGGGATGAGCAGATTGCGCAACTCAAGGCGCAGTTGGTTGAGGCTCACGCAGAGGTGTTAGCTGCTGATGAGCACGCCAAGAAGGCGACTGAGGAAAAACTGGTAGTTTTGGCTGAGCTACAGCGCGAACGTGGGGAGTCGCAGCAATATAAGGCTGACCTCGCCTGGGGGGTAAAATACTTAGAGGAGAAAAAGAATGAGCTGTGCGGTGAGCTTGCTCAGTTTAGTAAGAAGGTCGAGGACTCTGTGGAGGCGCAGGAAGAGAAGCTGTGCAGGCTTAGTATAGAGTATGATGAGGAACTGTATCCTCATCTGATGTCGACCATTGCGGAGCGCAGGTACTTGTTGTACCTTTCTTCTTAATTTCTTGTATATTTTGTGTTTCTTTTCTAATGCCTTTGTTGTTGTTTTCGCAGGTGGTTGATCAGCCATGGCTTGCGCTTGGCTGTCGTGGGTACGTTGGAGTCCCCAGAGGTTGTGACCGCCTTTGGGAGGGTGGTGGAGTGCGCCATTGCTCGTGGCAAGGCGCAAGCTATGGAAGAGTTGGCTGAGGCGCAACTGCTCAAGGTTTCTCCCTCTGAGGTTCCTGAGTATAATGTTGATGCCTACGATGAGCTAGTGCAGGCAATGGAAAAGATGAGGCTCTTTGAGCTTCCCCACATTGTGCAGCTGGAGCGTGACCAAGATTATCCCATCCGAGTGATCATGCAGGGATTAACACTTGGAAGGCATATAGCCGAGAATGCAGAGACTGAGGCTGATTTCTTCTTAAAGCCTAATGAGTCCCAACTGCAGTTTCCAGTGTTCGCGCGCCCGCGTGCCATCCTGAACCCCTTCGCACTTAAGACGGAGCTGCCACTGAAAGAAATGTTGGAGCGTCATGCAGAGAGGGCGGCCAAGAAGAAAGGTCTTAAGGGGAAGGCTACTCTCTGCGGTGTGGGTGCTGCACATCTTCCCAGGTCAGATGGTGTTGCCGTCAGTGTGGCGACCGTGTCACTAAGAGATGCGTTATTGTTGAGGAAGCTGCAGGAGGCGGGAAGCTCAGCTGTGCCAGAGGCTTCCACGGAGCGTGTCCATAGTGTATAGATGTGTATAACTCGTATTTATAGTTTTTTGTAAAAACTCGTAGTTTTTAGTAAATAAAGTTATTGAACTCTTTTTGTGCACATATGTTGTTTTTGTACTTAGATTTTTTCTTGTCTTTATTGCGTGAAAGACTTATCTAGAGTAACAAACGTGCAAATAATACCTTGTATTTGATCCCAAGATTTGTTTGTTAAGTTCGTGACTTAGGAAACGTTTGCGGTCCATAACCTTAACAAACGTGCAAGTAAATGTGTAGCGTACTATATTTATCATTTTTGGTAACCAAGTGTCTTGGTTTATTAGTTCGTTTTCAACTTGTTGTTGCGCATTCATTGTGAGATGCGTACTAAAGTCATAAGCTTGTATGAAGTTAGTGTACGAATTTAGGAGTCAATTGTTTTGAATCCATGTGGTGGAGTGCAGCGTACTGCGAGTTCCACTATGTGGGAGTCAATTGTCTTGAGTCCATGTTTTGTTAAACGCGCACCGTGTGCTATAAAGTGCATCCATCGTGGGGTGTACTTATTAACTTACTCCAACGTCTTGATAGTAAGGTGTTTAACATGGATACGTGACCCAGTGTTGATGGGTTTGCAACCCTCTTACTCAACGAGTACTTTAGTAGGTTTACTCATCCTGTCTGCCCTCGTGTGGTCTTAATATGTGCATGCACGCCATGTAGGCAATAATATAAACAGAATTGAAACATAAGTGAATAATGTAAGCAATAATGTTAAACTGTGTTGTGGAGTTAGCTAGAAACCACAACGTTTTATTAATTGTTGCAAGTGCAAAAAGACAATTTTCTAAGAAAAAGAAAAAAGATAAATAAATACACCAACATTTATTGAGTGCTTACTGTTGGATCGTGAACACCTTGAACTTGTGTTGATAATGATACTTTGAGTGATATCACTAAGTATGCGGAATCTACTTAATGATACTTAGAAGATTAATTGTAAGTGAAACAGATTAATGTGTGAACAATGAATATAACAAAACAACTAGCTCCAATATTATTAATAATAATAATACGAGTGATCTGAGATATCACTAGGGTTACACCTTGAAGCTCTAAGAAAACGTATATCAAAACTATATTCTAGGATCTCCTTTTATAGAACAAGGAGTCCTCTTGTACAAGATAAGTATAATGCTAATAGAATAAGATATACACAATATCTTTTCTATGTTTATCTAAGCGCGTTTCTCTAACAGCTAACAAGTGAGCAGTGGTAATATTTGTTCTTGCAGTGGTAATGAGTTTCCACTGCAAGTACAATCTTCTTGCAGTTGTAACTTCTTCACTAGCCGTGGTAACTGATAGAATAATTCCCAACAATCCTCCCCTAAACTTATGATTGCTTTGTAAATCAATAAGTTTCTTCAAGTATACAATAAACCTGAGGATATGGGAATTCTTCCAAACACTTATCTTGTTCTACTTAATTCTTTATCAACTCTTGCATATTGATCTTTAATCTTCTGAATCAAAGCTCTAACTTTCTCATTATCTGCATACACTCTTAACTTTGACATGCTGAGAGCAAACCATGCTGAAGACAAACCTCCCCTGAATCTGATCATTATAATCAAAATTTTGTATCCTCCCCTGTTTGGGAGAATCCCCATCAATAAGCATCATAATCAGACAAAATTCAGAAGTCCTTCCATCAATAAGTATCCACCTGTTAAGAGAATGGGGTACACAGTTCCATCAATTCCTTTTGGTAACATACTACCTTCAGCACATCCAGATGTATTACCTTCTGAGAGAGGTGCATCATAAGGCATTGAAACTGCACAACCTATATCTAATTCGTGAGAATCAGACACATGAAGTGTTGCCAAAGAAAAAGTTTACACTGTCAGTGGTAACTATGAACCTGCAGTGGTAAAAATCAAAAGAGTTTTTCAAAGAGCAATGAGAAGTAAAACATGTAAAATTTTATGCTCGAATTATAGTTTTTAGCAAACTATCAGCTATCAACGGATTTGATAAGTCTTTACCATGAGCCGTTTGCTATGGACTAGCCAACTCTTGATCACAAAGATATATGGTGAGTTGATAACCTAGTTTTTGGTAAACTATCAACCATGAACGGATTTGATGTGTCTTTACCTGTAGCCGTTTGCTCAGGACTAGTTGATTCTTATGTGGATTAGACATGGTGAATCAATAACCATTTGTTATGTGTCTTAAGTTACACATCTTATAACTCCATTCACATTAAACATCCAAACTTAACCAATATTAAGAAACCCATGTAACTTTTAACCAAGTTACTATTTATACATTAATTGCTCCAAAGTCAACCCGATATCTTCCATAATTACTTCTTCGAACTACCAAAACAGATAGAAGTAAATATTCTTCATTAATTATCCATTGGCCTTGACTTTGCTTATAAATAGAGGTCTCAAAACACATTAATCAGCATCAACCAAATCATCACAAACCCTAAACTTAAATATGAGTTTCCCAATCGTGTACATCTCCTCTGACAGCTCTTCTAATGAAGAAATCAGCTATGTTTCAGATTCTGAGGAGCATTCTTCTGGATGGAGTGGATACTTTCCACCTAGTGCTTTTCCATCAAGTACTGCATCAGCTCCATCTGTTGATATCGATTCAGAAGAAGAGGATCCAACCTTCAACCTTACTGAGGAACTACCAAAGGCACTTACAACTGCCCTGAAGACTGCCATAAACAACATGAAGTGGCCAGAGTCATCAAAGCCTGCAGAAGATCTGAAACCTCCACCACAAGTGCTTGGGCTTGCTTGTCCAAGAAAACAGCTATCCTTTGACGAGAAGAGGAACAAGCCAGCTAAGAGCAAACATGCTTATAAGGGCAAAGGAAAGAAGCCTATGTAGTGTCTGAAGATCTTAGGTTATTAGGTTGTGAGTTGTTTACATGTGTTTTGAACTTTTCTTAGTGAAAGAATGTACTCTGCAACCGTATGAAGTGATAAATAAATGATCTTCTCTGTTTCCTTATTACCACTGTGAGAGCAAATCTTTCCACTGTGTGATGCATAGTTTCCACTGAGCTTGTTTCTCCTTCATAAGTGTTAGTGAAAAACCATACAAACATATACAAACAATAATAGTACATTAAAAGCTATCCTGCTACACTAAAAAGTATTAGACATCAAGAGTTTATGGATTAAGCATTCCAATACCTGTTACCAAGTACTGAAACCTACCCACATCAAGCCCTTTTGTTAATAAATCAGCATAATTGTCATCAGTATGAATCTTGACAACATTAATGAGCTTTTTCTCAAAACAATCTCTAATAAAATGATGTCTAATTTCAATATGTTTAGTTTTAGTGTGTTGCACAGGATTCTTAATAATGCAAATTGTACTACTATTGTCTATATAGATGATGGTGTTCATGAAATTGTACCCATAATCCAAGAGTTGATTCTGAAGCCAAAGGATCTGAGCACAACAACTAGCAGCTGCAACATATTCTGCTTCAGTAGTTGAAGTAGCAACCATTGTCTGTTTCTTGCACTGCCATGACACCAATCTACATCCAAGGAATTGACATCCTCCTGTGGTTGACCTTCTATCCAAGCTTGCACCAGCATAGTCGCTATCTGAGTAGGTAATCAACTCCATAGGAGATTCCCTTGGATACCACAATCCTAGATTAGGATAAGTCTTCAAGTATCTAAAAATCTTTTCCACTGCTGTCATATGAGATGTCTTTGGAGTCACTTGAAATCTTGCACAGGCACACACAGCAAACATAATGTCTGGCCTTGATGAAGTAAGATACATCAAAGAGCCAATCATTGACCTGTAAGTATGTACATCAACATTTACACCACTAGCATTCTTCAATAATAAGTGAGTGGTCTTGTCAGCAGGGGTATTGGAAGATTTTGCATCAGTGAATTTGAACTTCTTAATAATCTCAGCCACATACTTGTCTTGACTAATAAAAATTCCTTCTTTACTCTGTTGAACTTGCAGCCCCAAAAAGAATGTGAGTTCCCCCATAGAACTCATTTGAAATTCATCTTTCATCAGCTTCTCAAACTCTTTACACATCTCTGGTTTAGTTGATCCAAAGATAATATCATCAACATATACTTGAACAAGTAGTATATCACCCTTATCTTTCTTGATAAACAAAGTTTGATCTATCTTGCCCCTATGAAATCCATTATTCATCAAATAAGTAGCTAAGGTTTCATACCACTTCCTTGGAGCCTGATGTAGACCATAAAGAGCCTTGACTACTTTATAAACTTTGTTGGGGTGATGTGGATCTTCAAAGCCTGGAGGTTGAGCAACATATACCTCCTCATCAATAGTACCATAAAGAAAGGCACTCTTAACATCCATTTGATAGACAGTAAAGCCCATAAATGATGCATAAGCTAGAAATAGTCTAATAGCCTCAAGCCTTGCAACAGGAGCAAAAACTTCTTCATAATCAATGCCCTCCTCTTGAGTGTATCCTTGAGCAACTAATCTAGCTTTGTTTCTGATGACAATGCCTCTTTCATCTTTCTTATTTCTGAACACCCATTTAGTACCAATCACTTTCATACCATTAGGTAAGTCACAAAGAACCCAAACCTTTTGAAGCTTAAACTGCAATAGCTCTTCCTGCATAGCTTCAACCCAGCTTGATTCTCCTAAAGCCATAGAAACATTTTTAGGCTCCATTTGTGATAGAAAGCAGAAGAATAAACATTCATTCTTGGTAATATGATTCTTGGACTCATAGACTTCACTTATGAACCCATGAACATCTGTCATCCTTGTTTGCCTTCTTGTTTTCACACCTGAATTAATTTCACCAATAACATTCTTAATTGGATGAGCTTTATGAATTGTAGACTGTGATGTGTTAGGAATATCATATGATGATGGCATATTTGTGATTTCAACATCATCAATTTGTGTCTCCTGAGCTATATTTTCTACAGCTGGACCTTCAGTGGAAACATCATGTGTTGCAGTGGTAGTAGGATTACCACTGTCTTCAGGAATATCATCATGCAGAACATCAAAATTCACAAATTCATCTTCCTGACTAGTATTCTTTGAAGGTTGTGAAGATTGTAAGTCTGCATTAGCATCAAAGTCCCAAATTGGCATAACAAATTGATCTTTGTCATCCTCATCATCTTGACAAGATTCATCATCATCAATGAACTCTTCTGAATCTTCAAGATCAACATCACTTGAATCTGAAACAATAGGAACATAATTCATGGTATTTGACAAAGTTTCAAGATCAAATAGCCATTCAGGTCCTGAACCTGCTATATTAGCTTTATTTTCAAGAAACTGAACATGCAGATTCTCTTCTATCTTTCTTGTTCTTAAATTGTAGACTCTAAAAGCCTTACTAATCATGGAATAGCCAACAAAGAAACCTTCATCTGCCTTTTCTTCAAACTTTCCCAAATGATCAATGGTATTAAGAATTGTGACATGACATCCAAATGGCTTCAAGAAATCCAAAAGAGGGGGTCTTCCTCTGAAAAGCTCATAAGGTGTCTTGTTCTTTGATTTGACCACTAATACCCTGTTTTGTATATAGCAAGCAGTGTTAACTGCTTCAGCCCAAAATGTCACTGGAAGCTTTGAATCAGCTATCATGGTTCTAGCAGCCTCAATTAGTGTTCTATTTCTTCTTTCAGCAACACCATTTTGCTGAGGGGTTCTTGCAACACTAAATTCTCTTTTAATACCTTTGTCTTTGCAGAAGTCATCCATTACTCTATTCTTGAACTCTGTCCCATTATCACATCTGATGATCTTTATCTTCTTTTCAGCTTGATTTTCAACTTCAGTGATGAAAGTCTTGAGAATGTCTGTGGTTTCATCCTTGGTATTCAAGAAGAAAACCCATGTAAATCTGCTAAAATCATCAGTCACAACAAGACAATACTTCTTCAAATTGATGCTGCTAACAGAAGTAGGACCAAACAAGTCCATATGCAGCATGTAGAGTGGATGATCAATAGTATTAACTGCCTTGGTCTTACAAGAAGCCCTGTGTTGTTTACCTTTAAGACAAGCAACACATGTTTGATCATTTTCAAATCTCTTCTCAGGTAAACCTATGACTAGACCATCTTTTACAATCTTGTTGATGGTCTTGAAATTAACATGACCAAGTCTTCTGTGCCAAAGCATAGATTCCTCCAAAGTGGCTTTTGCAAGTAAACAAGTAACATCATCTTTAGCCACTATCTTCTTCATGTCAATGCTATACAGATTACCTTTTCTAGGGATTTTAAGCAAAATGTCTTTTTCATCAGGTAGCTTATAATCCTTAGATAAGATAAAGCATTCATCTTCTGAGAATAGAACTCTGTGTTTCTTGTCACACATTTGTGACACACTGAAGAGGTTGTACTTGAGTTCTGGTACATAGTATACATTCTCAAAGTCCAAGTTTCCAGCCTTGATAGTACCTTTGCCTGAAACTTTTCCACCAATTCCTCCTCCAAAACTGACAGCTTGCCCATCAAGTGATTTGAAATTAGAAAGATAAGCCTTGTTGCCAGTCATATGCCTGGAACATCCACTATCTGAATAACCTTGATCTTCTTTTGTCTTTGAATGTCCCTGCACACATCATAAAGGAATTAGTACCTTTTGGGGACCCAAGCCACAAATGACTTGGATCTGCCTCGTGTATCAATATAATTGTATCTATCAAAGGTCATTGATACACCATTGGGATTGTTTGTTGTTCCTTTTGGTTTCCATTCCCAACGAGCTGAGGCCTTAACAGCTTTTCCCAATTTTACCCTTTTCTTATGAACATCAGTGGAAACAATTGGTCTTGCAGTGGTAACTGCATGCCTAGCAGTGGAAACTGCTGGTTTAGAAAAATTGGGTCTCCACATGTGATTCTTGCGATCATTCTTTTCAAAATAAGTCTTTTTCCCTGTTTGATAAGATTTAACAAAAGAAGTGACAGGGGACTTAGGATAAACTCTGTTATTACTTCTGGCAGTGGTAACTGCTGGTCTAGCAGTGGAAATTGATTTGATGCCAGTGGTAAGCATAACAGATCTGGGAACCATCTTGCTTAGGGGATTTGGGTGAGTTAATTTATTAACATTTGATCCATTCACCCTTGTAAATACTTCCCTTCTTCCCATGTGGTAGGTACAGTCTTTAGCTAAATGATCAAAGCTACCACATATATGACAAGCCTTATTGTTGAACACAAAGTCACTACCAAACTGTCTAGTTTTAACATGATTCCAACTTCTCATGTTACCTCTAGGAGATTTAGGCCTATCCCTGTACATTTCAGCATACCTAGTAGTAGACCTAGTGAAATTAGACTGTGTTCTAGGCTTCTCTTTGACTTCTTCAGGAATACTTTTTCTTTCCTCAACTTTAACATCTTCAGTAACACTAGTTTTAGACTCAACATTTAAACATTCATCTTTAAGAGATGAGTCACTAGCACTATCAAAAGTTTCAACCTCAACCTGAACCTTTTCAGTTTCAACTGGTTTAACAAATTTTGGTCCATAGGTCATGGGTAGATCCTGAAACTCTTCTAAGCCTGTGTGAGCTAGATCAATGCCAGGTGGTGCTGGAACACCTCTTAGAGGTGGTGGAACAGATTTGTATCCAAGACCAGATTTAGCTTTGCTCACAACTTGGGCTTCCCAAATTTTGTCAATGCTCTTGGATTGATGGTCTAGTGTTTTCTTAGTAATCTCAATATTCTCACTAGCCTTTTTAACTTTTTCAATCTCTTCCCTAAGAGCCTCATTTACAGCAATCTTAAAGTCTAAATCACTTTTTAACACAGCAATGTCATCACTAAATTTAGACTCATTTGCCCTATAATGCTCTATCTGTTTTTCTAAAACACCTAGACCTCTCTTATGATTTGCTAAGTTATGATTAGTATGGTGTAACTCTAGCATCAGCTCATCATATTGTTTTTGTAAACTATTATACTCTTTTAAGGCCTTACAGTTTTTAGAACAAGCATTATCAGTATGTACCTCAGAATCTGAGAAAGCCATGAGTGCATGCTCAGTAGCAAGCATTGCACATTCTGAATCATCTTCTCCATTCTGACCCATAAAGCTCCAATCAAAGCTTACTCCATCAATAGCCAATAGCACCTTTGGCTCTTCTGTTGTAGGTTCTTTGGTCTTTTCCTTCTTGTACCAAGTTGACTTATTGTCAGATTTCCTTGGTTTTCTGCATTCTCTTGCAAAGTGCCCCTTCTTGTGACAGTTATAGCACTCCACCTTCTTTTTATCAAAACCTACAGTCTCATCTCCACTTATATGAATCTTTCTCCCTGTCTTCTTCCAGAACTTCTTTGATCTTAAGCTGAGCAATGCTACCTGCCATTTGATGTCCATCTCCTCCATATCATCTTCATCAATTTGATCCAAGTCCTCATGATTGAGGATTGAACCACCCACATGGCTGGATATAAAGGCATAGAAAGTAGCATCACTTAGTCCTGCAATCTGCCTTTTAGAGCTCCTAGTGGAAACATTTCCATTACCAGTGGAAGCAATCATGTTACCACTGTCATCATCACTGTCACTTTCATCATCAGAACTGTCATTACCTGATGATGATATGAGTGCAACTCCTGCAGAACTTGTCTTTAACTTACCAGCTTTCTTAAGTCTTTGTTCAATAACTTTGAAGTTATTGTACACATCATTAAGCTTCATAGTCTCAAGATCTGACTTGTCCTCCCATACAGCAACATTTGTATCAAACTCAGCAGGTAAACTTCTTAGAAATTTAAGATTGAGGTCTTCCTTTTCTACCTCAATTCCAAAAGCAGTCAGCTGAGTTACAATCTTTTGTAGCCTTGTGAATATGCTATCAAGAGATTCATTGCTTGATGAGCCAAAATTCTCATAAGTCTGCTTCAGTAAAGTCTTTTGAGTTTTCTTGGTATAGTGATTACCACCAAATACTTCACATATCTCATCAAAGAGGGTCTTTGCATCCTTGTATTTGGTAAAAGCCTGGACTTGATCTCTAGGTAGAGCCATCAATAGCAAACCTCTAGCCTTCAAATCATTCTTAAGTTGGTTTCTTTCATCATTTGTAACTGGACCAGTATTTACTTTTGTTACTGGCTTGTCACCAACTGTCTCAACAGTTGTACCAGGTTTGAATGAATTTCCACACGTTATGATCTCCCATAATGTGTAGTCTTGAACCATAAAGAATTGTTCAATCATAAGCCTCCACATCTCAAAGTCATTAATTTTAAGCTTGGGAAGCTTTGCAGCAATATTAGATTGGCTTGTTTCTGTCTCCATTGTATCTTTTGAATCTGCCATAGGATCTTCTAAATCAAAATATCAAAGCCTTGCTCTGATACCACTTGTTGGATCGTGAACACCTTGAACTTGTGTTGATAATGATACTTTGAGTGATATCACTAAGTATGCGGAATCTACTTAATGATACTTAGAAGATTAATTGTAAGTGAAACAGATTAATGTGTGAACAATGAATATAACAAAACAACTAGCTCCAATATTATTAATAATAATAATACGAGTGATCTGAGATATCACTAGGGTTACACCTTGAAGCTCTAAGAAAACGTATATCAAAACTATATTCTAGGATCTCCTTTTATAGAACAAGGAGTCCTCTTGTACAAGATAAGTATAATGCTAATAGAATAAGATATACACAATATCTTTTCTATGTTTATCTAAGCGCGTTTCTCTAACAGCTAACAAGTGAGCAGTGGTAATATTTGTTCTTGCAGTGGTAATGAGTTTCCACTGCAAGTACAATCTTCTTGCAGTTGTAACTTCTTCACTAGCCGTGGTAACTGATAGAATAATTCCCAACACTTACTAAAGTGCAGATGTGTCAGTGTGTGGCTCGTGGCCTAAAGGTAGCATCTCTTGAGATTGCAAATGTTCCAGGTGCGTGGTAGCTCGTGGCCTTTCATGTCGTGCACTTTGTACGCACCGTCGCCTAATGCCTCTGTGACCTCGTAAGGCCCTTCCCACTTGGGTCCGAGCTTGCCCGTGTCTTCCACGTGGCTGGCATCGTTGGCGCGGTATACAAAGTCCCCTGGTTTGAAAGAAGTGTTTCTGACTCGTGCATCATAATACTTCTTCATCTTTGATTTAGCTTTTGCTTCGCGGATAGCCGCCCTTTCGCGTCGTTCTTCCAACAGATCTAAGTCAATGCGTCGTTCATCATCGTTTGTTGCGATGTTAACTTCCGATGTACGGATTGTTGGCATTCCAATTTCTGCTGGTATAACAGCTTCTGTCCCGTAGACAAGAGAAAAAGGTGTATCGCCATTGCTGACTTTGATTTCTGTGCGGTGAGCCCACAAAACATGCGATAATTCGTCCACCCATCTTCCTTTATGTCTGTCCAAGCGCGCCTTAATTCCTTCACCCAGGCTACGATTCGCGCGTTCTACTAATCCATTTGTTTGTGGATGTTTAACTGACGCAAAGTGCTGTGTGATGTTTAACTACGCGCACCAATCTTTGAATGGGTTATCACAGAATTGTTTTCCGTTGTCCGAAATAATTTCTCCAGGTAGGCCAAAGCAGGATACAATGTTATCCCAAACGAATCGTTTGACCTGGTTACCTGTGATACTTGCCACTGCTTTTGCCTCGATCCATTTGGTGAAGTAGTCAATGGCGACAATGAGGAACTTGAGTCCTCCTGCCGCGACTGGAAAGGGTCTAGCAATGTCAATTCCCCATTTGTGGAATGGCCATGGTGAGGTGATGGGTGTTAGCTCATGTTGTGGCCGACGCGGAATGGGTCTATGGACTTGGCAGTCGTTGCATCTTCTAATCATGTCTCGCGCGTCGCGGTGCATGGTAGGCCAATAGTATCCGGATCGCAAAGCGCGGGCTACAACAGACCGTGGTCCTGAGTGCATGCTGCAAGATCCAGCGTGGATTTCTCGGAGTACGTAATCTGCCTGAAGAGGTCCGACGCACCTGAGCCATGGTTGTAGGAATGAACGCCGATATAGGATACCATCTCGAAGTTCGAACCTCTGCGCTGTGCGCCGTATCCGTCGAGCGTCCTTTTGTTCCTGGGGGAGTGTTCATTTACTGATAAAATCCATGATGGGTGTCATTCATGTGGGATTTTCTTCCTCTATCACTGTGGATACTTCCATCTCAGAGATGGACTTGTTCTTCAAGGTTTCCACCAATACCTGTTTTGACAGGTGTGCAAAGCTTGTGGATGCGATTTTACTTAGCGCGTCTGCTTTTTTGTTTTCTCCTCGTGGGATTTGTTTGATGGAAAACTTATCGAAATTCTTGATTAAGGTTTTGGCTTTATCGAGGTATTGGATCATGTGTTCTTCTTGAGCCACATACTCGCCTAACACGTGGTTAGCTACTAGTCGTGAATCCACATTAGCTTCTAGGTTGTGTACACCCATTTGATTTTCTATGCGTAGTCCAGCCAGTAATGCTTCATATTCTGCCTCATTGTTTGTGGCTATGAATTCAAAGCGCAGTGCGTAAGTGTGCTCTGTTCCATCTGGGCTGGTAAGGATAAGACCTGCGCCTGATCCTTCTGCGCATGAGGATCCATCTGTAAATAGAACCCATGGTTCTTGTAATGGTACTTCAATCTTTGGTGATGGAGTATCATCATCTGGCTTCTCGATAATGAAATCAGCCAATATCTGTCCTTTGATCGCAGTGCGCGGCCTATAGGAGATATTAAGTTCGCTTAATAACACACTCCACTTTTGAAGCCGCCCTGATGCATCAGGTTTAGAGATAACCTGCTTGATGGGTTGGTCCGTGATTACAACTATCGGATGCGCTTGGAAGTACCTGCGCAGCCTTTTAGCTGCGAATACTAGAGCTAGAACCAGTTTCTCCATGGCGATGTAGTTAGTCTCTGTTTTCTTCAGGGCTTTGCTTACGAAGTATATGGGAGTTTGAACAGAATTTCTATCTGTCAATAGCACCGCGCTAACTGCTCCATAGGTTGCGGATAGATACATGATCAATTATTCCCCTTGTCGGGGTGCAACGAGCTTTGGTAACTCTGCTAGGTTTTGCTTTAACTGTTGGAAGGCGTCTTCCGCTTCTGGAGTCCACCAAAAATCTCCTTTCTTTGTGCACTTCGTGAGTGTTTTAAAGAGAGGAAGTGATTTGTCCGCTGATTTGGACAAGAATCGGTTCAACCCGGCTAGTTTGCCGTTTAGTGACTGGACTTCTTTTAGTGTGCGCGGTGAAGGTAGTTCGATGACCGCTCTTGTTTTTTCTGGACAAGGTTTAATACCATCGGGTTCTATTAGGTAACCAAGAAACATGCCTTCTGTTGCTCCAAAAGTGCACTTCTTACGGTTCAACTTCATGTTTATTCTTCCCAATGTTTTAAACGTCTCCTCTATGTCACGCACCAATTCCTCTTCGGTATGGCTTTTTATGACTAGGTCATCAACATAGACCTCCAAATTGCGGCCTACTTGCTTCTCAAATGCGTTGTCCACTAACCTTTGGTATGTGGCCCCTGCATTTTTTAAACCAAAGGGCATTTTTGTGTAGCAATACACCCCTTGACTCATGTGGAAAGCTGTTTTTTCTTCATCCTCCTTGGCCATTTGAATTTGGTGGTATCCTTTGTACGCGTCTAAGAAGCATTTAAAGGGATACCCGCACAGGGATTCTACTTTCCAATCGATTTCTGGTAGTGGGTAGCAGTCTTGTGGACATGCTTTGTTGAGATCGGTGAAGTCCACGCACATTCTCCAGCTACCATCACTTTTCTTTACCATCACTGGGTTGGAAAGCCAATCGTGGTAATAAACCTCTCGCATAATCCCTACGTCCACGAGCTTGTGTACTTCCTTTAGGATAGCTTTTGCGTGTTCTGGGGCTTGGCCCGTTTCTTCTGGCGTATTGGAGGATATCCTTGTCGGATTTCGAGCTTGTGTTCAGTAATGGCTCTTGGCACTCCAATCATGTGTTTGGGTTCCCATGCAAAGATGTTTAGGTTCCTTTGCAATAACGCACACACAACTGCTTTGCCCTTGTCGAACAGTGATCCCCCAATTGATATCTCTTGGTCAGGATAATCTGGGTTAATTGCAACTTTCAGGTTTGTCACCTTGTTCGTGTGCTGTTCTGGAGCGCGCGGAGCTTCATCTGCCACTATGTTGCATTCTCTTGGAGATGCGGTAGTGTTGTAGAGGGTGACGATCCCTCCTTCCACTGGGAATTTGAGCATCCCATGTGCTATGGATGAAACTGCGCGCATAGTTGATATCCCTGGTCTCCCAATGATGCCATTGTATGACGAAGGAGACCTGATAAGGGTAAAAATTATAAAGTTAAAGGTCTAAATGGTAAATATAGAAAACTTAAGAGTCTAAGATTAGTTACTTAAAATATAGAAGTCTAGGGACTAGTTGTATCAAGTATAGATAGTTATTAGTATAAGTAATATAAGTAATATAAATTTAGGGTAGAAAACATAAATATATATACTATAAGGGTAAAAAGTGAAAATATCATATAAGTATAAAAACTAAATAAAGTTAGAAGCATAACACAATACTAGGGAGCTTCATGCGGGGAGTACTATGTGGATATTTCGTTTCGACGAGTTTGTTGGGTTTACGAATTAAAGTGCCCTGACTCCTCGAACGATTATTGCATATAGTTCTGAGATATGATGGCCCGAACGGTGATATGATTATAACTAAACCCTAATAACAACATAACTCAATAATAGGGAGCTTTGTGTGAGGAGTATTAACTTCTGAATTATGATGGCCCGAACGGTATTATGTTGATAACATAATACAATAGTAGGGAGCTTCATGTGAGGAGTCATATACTTCTGAATTACAATGGCCTGAACGGTGTTATGTTATATATAAAACATTAACAAACCTAAAAACAATAACTTGAGAAACATAAACATGATAACTAAAGCTTGACATACATCCAAAACCAACAACACACTAGGATACGTGAGTAAGGCGGTCTAGTTTCCGAATCACTAATTGCATCACTTAGATTACTCTAAACCCATGTGAGTTCATAGCCTCACACTCTTTTTAAATTCCGTGAGTTCATAGCCTCATACTTTTTAAAATGATTTCACTCTAAATGCTTTATAAACCCTGTGAGGGGGATACATGCTAAATGCTTTACTTAAAACCGAATACAAGTCTTTTTCTTTGGTTGTTGCACAAGTAAACTAACTGCCACCACTACATAATCAAAATTCATTAATCTAATCGTTTGGGATATTTTACCCACGCGAACGCGAATATAGTTGATAGATCTATTGGAGTTTGACAACTCCCCGTTGGTATTAACACCCCACTATGTGGTACCAATAAGTACTATATTTGAATCCACTCAAGGAATAACTTTGGCAAGTTATCCTTCTATCCCCTCATATTGGTTCTGCAGCCCACATGACCCGGATTGTTAATGTGTGATTCACGAGCTTAGTGCAACATACACCACTCTGATAATTGTGCATGCATCACAATTATCACAAAACCTACATTTTCCCAGATGGGTGTAACAACTGAACCTAGGGAACTTGTATTCACTAACCCCTAAACCTATGATTCTCACTCAACACCTAGTGTTGACTTTTTAAGCATGTATTCTAGGTATATTACTTCTATGGATCCATGGCAGAAGGAGGTACTGAACTCGGAGGACTTTTCATGGTTATCATTCAAACACAACCTAACTCTTAGATTTTTGGGACCTCATCAAAAATAAAAGTATATCTTTTATAATTAAAACTTTGGTAATTATGAATGATAACTAAATTTCCAAAACGTCTCTTTTCGAGTCGTTTTCTATTACTGTATCTATGATTCTATGAAGTAATACCCCAAACACTTTATCCGCTGCGATCAATGAAAAATGGGGGTGTTACATCAACTATCTCTCCCACCTTGAAAAATGGGGGTGTTACATCAACTATCTCTCCCACCTTGAAAAATGGGTTAAACCTCTTAGTAGAAGAAGTATTCGAAGAAAAAAAGGAACTAGGCTTACTAGCCGCAACCTGCTCCTTCTCTTTCCCATCACTCACAATCAGTTCTTGTGATACATTACCATCATCCACCTTAGCTTCCTTTTTATTACCGGATAATTAACCTTTTTAAGAGGATGACCATCATCATCCACAATAGTAGCTTTTCCATCAATAATTAGTTTTTTAAGCTTCTAAATTTTCTCAACAATAGGAGTGGGACCAGGAATACCACTATCATCAGTATCATCCATATCCTTAGCTTCCATTGTACTACCAGAATTTACCTCAGCCCCAACCATGGTCATATCATTAGTAGGAAAGCCACAATCATTAATATCAACCATATTAAGGACATCAAACGTATTCGATGTAGCAATCTTCGTCCCACTCGTACTAGCTACTTTAGTGGCTGATAATGTACCCTCCGGTTAGCTCGAAGGACCCCCTCTTCGAGCCTTATCATCGAAGGCTCTGGCAAGCCTCCTAAAACTTTCAATGGCGTAAAACTAATCATCAGTGATCTAGTTACCAAGTGGGAATTCGCCAGTCGAAAGATTAAGCCCTTCGGGGTATCCTTCGATAAGTTCTAAGGACGGAACAATGCCAAGCCCAAACATTGGTAAGACCAGGTCTTACCCACGTCTCCTCTTCCTCCTTAGTGCCCTTCGGGGCACTAAGCCCTAGCGGTTACTATAAATCATGGGACGCCCCCATGATCTCCATGAAACTTGTGAACACTCTCCATTGTTATTTCATTACTTATAAATAGTCTTGGACGAGTTATAAATCTGGTATGCAATCTACACCACCCTACTTTACCACATTTTCATTTAACTTCTCATATCAAATACTTATTCACACGTCGGAGGTGGTTTGCAGGGCCCAACCCCTGCGCAATCACTTAGTGTCTTCGTATTTCTTATTTTCAAGTTAGACACAAGCTTGGCTCACCACGACATCCCCTATATCCTTTGATCACCATCGAAGGCCTGGTCGTGCAATTTATTGTACAATCAGTGGCCTTCTTCTTTGTTCCATCCACCTTCTTGGGCTTAGGAGGGGGCGCTTTAGGTTGATAGTGAAACTTACATCCCACAACAGGTTTAGTAAATTCTCCTTTGCCCAGAACACTTTGGCTACCACTCTTACCCTTGTTTTTGTTATTAACTGCCTGGAAACCATCACTATCCTTATGCGTAGGTTTAACTGGAGAGGGAACATATTTAGGACAGTTGTCTAAGGTATGACCAAATAACTTACAAGTGTCACACCTAGGCGGTTTCCACTCATATTCAACCCACACTTTTTCAATAGTAGAACACGACCCATCAAGGAAGGGTATCTCAACAGTGAGACTCTCTTTAAGCACCTCATCTGCCTTCACTTCAATTAAGCACCTAGCAAAACTACTTCGGCCCCATGATTTTGAACACATTTGATTACTGTAGGAGTCCAACATTTTTGGTGTACCAATCAATGTGGCAGGGAGATTAAGGCCATCATAAGAAAACATAGCAAAGATACATCATAGAATTTAACCCATACCGGAATATTAGTCAAATCCTCTTTAAGTAGGTTAGTGTCCAAGGTCCAAAGTTTAAGAATAATAGAAACATTTCTAATCCGATTAACATGTTTTTGGTATGTAAAAACTCATTCGATGGTAAAATTCAAAACTTCATTTTTTGTTTTACTAATAATGTTAGTTTTATCTTTAAAAAGATGAACTGAGATAATAAAGATTCATACTAACTAATGACGTTATTGTTTAGTCTTTTGACATCTATAATTATATAAATTACATTTATCTAACTTTATTTTACTTTAGATGACCAGTAAATGAAGTTGGTAAATGTCATAATATCTCCCCCCCCCCCCCCCCCCCCCCCCCCCCCTTTTCTTTTTATAAATCTTTTTATAAATACTACAAATTGACTATTAAACTTATTAAGTTTTACAACTTAACATCCTTATCTCTTTAACTTTAATTACATACCTATAAACATGTTAAACTGTATTTTTTTTTACCATGTTGTGTATATTATAACATACTTTTAAGTTTAGTGATATAATAAATTAGCCTCCTAGACCCACTAAACTATATAATCATACTTATTTGCATCATTTTTTTTGTTGTGAACACTTTTTATCCAAAATAAATATTGATGTTAAAATTTTATTTCCTACCTAGAAAATAAATATTTTTGCGAAGTTCGAGTAAAACTATCTTGTGATATCATATTTGCAAAGGTGTACAAATCTGTATGTCAAGTGATATCAAAAATCCAAAATCCATTTATATTTTGAAGTTTAGTTTAACTATGGATGCATCTTTTAAATCTTTAAAGATATCCCTTGTAGCTCAAATGTGTTTACCCTTTTAAATAAATATATAAAAAAGGAAAACAAAAAAAGCGCAATTTATTGTATGATGATGTTCAAAATTTGAGTATTTCATGATGCATATGCAAAATAAATAATAATAATAATAATAATAATAATAATAATAATAATAATAATAATAATAATAATAATAATAATAATAAAATAAATAAATAAATAAAAACTCGACTATGATGATAATAAGAAATTAAGCCTTTTAATAATTTGTTAATTGTATTGTAAACCTAATGGATCTAAGGATTATTTTACATTCATGCATCCATTTTTATAACAAGTCTAAACCTTCAAATTAACATAATAGTTGTTAGTTTCACACGCGTAATGAAGAAAACAATCACGCGTCCTCCATACCCACCACGCATAACGTGTCCTCCATACCCGCCACACATTAAGGTCATTACGGTCTCCACGGGGACGGAACAAGGGGTTCCCGCAAGGTTTCGAGACTCTTATATATTTTTTCGATATAGTGTTAATTTTTGGAAAAACATCAGATTTTTCTAAATGCATCTTAAATGCACCCGGTCCTTGTTGTAAATTTCATTTAAATTGTATGCTATCTTTTTCCCGTTTTTTCCGTTTCCCTTGGGACCTCTCTCCATCTTCTCTATTTTCACTTCTACCCTGCAAGTGACAATCATCAGATTAATAATCCCTTCTTGATTGCAAAAGAAAGCCTTTGATAGCATATTAAAAAGACAATCAATGAGAACAGTGGAACATAAATGTGGCAAATTCAACACATTTGACTAAAATTGGTCAATTAGGCTTGTAATTTATCTTAAACTTAAATGGTCAAAAGGGTCCAAAGTCACCTAAAGCGTATTCAAATGCTTATAACCAGCCTGACCCATTTGAACCAGTACTAAAATTACCAGTTTTGACATACTACGTATTACCCAGCCCGGATCCATTTTTCCACCTGCAGTGAAGTATAATGCAACCAAAACAACTCTGAGTTATAAACTTAAGATCACGACCTCAATGGATTTTGTAGCTTGAGAAGAACCTTCCCCTTGGTCTGGTTGCTTCTGTATCTTCTTGTACTTGTTAAGATATTTAGCATTCTTGTAGAATTCCCTTTGCTTCTCTGTGAGAATTAACATTAGTCAAAACATGCATAAAACTATAGGGAAAGAAAATAAGGATTAAAATATCAAACTTCATATTAAAACATGAAAACTAAACAAAAATATTCAAAACAATTGCAGGTCCTTCCATTTTGCTATTATGCAGTTAGATAGACTCCACTAATATAATAATATGAGAGACGATAAAAGGCAAACAACATTAAAAGGACAAGAGCAGAAAGAATGACAGTGGACAAGTCATCTATAACCATATTTAAGTACCAAAAATGCATAGGAGTGCATTCTAGTATTCTACAATGACCATAGCAAATAAGGCCCGAACATATACATAACAACCAGAATGAAACCTTTCAAGTTTCTTCATGGCATACAAATATAGCACAAAATCAAACCATATCAGTAAAAGCTAATAACTTTACCCACATAAAAACATAATCTTCATTCCTACGTATACGCGGCTAAGAACATTTGTACATTTGTCATCATTAGTCTCCTCTTACATCTCCTACTGGTGCTGCTATTCAAGCTTTAAACTAGGGGTGAGCAAAACCGCCCGAGTCCCGACAACCGACCCGATCCCGACATAAACCGATAGTCCCGAAACCGAATAATAGCTTCTCGGGTCGGGAGTTGGGATGGGTTTTTAGCATTTTCGAGGTTCGGAACGGGTCGGGACCGGCCAAAACCCGACAAAATACAAGCAAAAACCGACTACTTTCAGGACGGGCCAAAAAACCGACTACTTTTGGGTCGGTATTCGGTTTATGATTTAGGTGACTTTCGAGATCGGGATTAGTTGGGTCGGGTCGGGTCGGGATCCGGCCCGATGCTCAGCCCTACTTTAAACCAAGAACAGCTATTGACAAGAGCATCATTAAGCAGTTCTGTTCTGAATTCTAGTATTCAGTACACAAATTACAATTCTACTAGCAAATACTAGCAATTCCCTATTGGCTGACAGCTTCCAACAACTAGGTCTTAAGTCTATGACTAGTGGTAAGCTGGTATCATCATATAGCCTCCGTGATCTACTACTCAGCTAGCAGCATCAACCCCGATAAACCATAAGTATGCAACTGATTCCCATAGGACTCAAGTTATAAACTAGGGGGTGTTAGGCATTTCATTTTAAAAGTGATTATTGTTGGTTGTTTAGCTGCAAAACAGTTCCAGATCAGGGTTAAGATAATCAATGAAGGTACCGGATATTCACTTGAAATCGTGGTATCACTTTCCAATAGAAACTATTCGACCCTATGCCTGGGTTACACGAATATCTCTATGCGATAAGACCAAGTGATGTTCTTGCTTTAGGCACAAACCAAGAACCAGATGCGTATAAGAGTGTTTAGGGTTTTGTGTTTAGAGTTGTATCTCAAAACATATATCCATGCAGAATGATGTGACCTCTATTTATAATAGAGAATACTCAAAACCCTAGCCCATGGAATTATGTATAATTAACGGCCCATTAATTATAACATAATAATTTCCATAATAATAGGATCAGTGGTTATCAGTGGAAACATTATCACTTGCAGTGGTAATGTTAACACATCAGTGGAAACGCTAGCAGCAGAATCACACCAGCAGCAGAATGCTATCAGCAGCAGAATCAACTAGCAGCAGAATCAGCTAGCAGCAGAATCAACTGTCAGCAGAATCCTAGCAGCAGATTCACAACACTAGCAGCAGAGTCTACTAGCAGTACCTTGATCAAGCAGTACCTTGATCAATACATAACCACAATTGAGTCAGGGGATTCAGTGACCAAATGGGTGTATACTCCATACCTCCATACCCATTACCAGGTGTGAATTGATCCCTCAAGTGCACTAAATTTACTAACAATTATTACATCATTGCATTTTCAAGTCGCAGAATATTAGTTTATGGTGTTTGGATATAGTAATGGGGTGTTCGTGTTAGCTTACTTTTTGGGCTTATTAGCTTATTTAGCAAAATTAAAACCGTTGTAGTTTATAACTTTAGATAAGCTTAAGCTAATGAGGTTGTTTAGGGGCTTTTAATAAGCTCTTTTGTGTGGCTTAGTTGGGAGAGCTTGGGCTTATTTTTTGGCTGTTATAACAAAATGCAATTTCACTCTTTTTGTAACGAGCTTATTTAGATATATCCACATTGGTCATATCATCACAATAAGCTAATCAAAACACCTTACCTTATCACCTTATCATAATAAGCTATACCAAACACCAGACGTTAGCTTATGAGCTTATCAATCACAATCCAAAAGCAGCTTTCTATAAATACGCTTTAAGCCCAAAAACCAAGCTACATGAAACTTCAACTATCTAACTACTTAGAGATCAAATAATAAGTTTTCAATAATCGCTAATTCTAATGCATCTAATATAGATCATTGCACATAATCACTCTCACTCTCAAAACACAAATGACAAACACAACCAGAAAACCTATTCCATCACATAATTCCACCAAAAAAATGGTAATCATTTTTGGGAGCTCAGTTTAGCTTATTTCCTGAGGTTATGGGCTTATTGAAATTTAGAAAAACCAATAAGCTCATTTTTATCACTTCTTAAGTTGATAGAATCATATACCCTTCAAAATGAGCTTATGGGTTTTTCTAAATTTCAATAAGGCAATAAGCCCATAAGCTCGGAAAATAAGCTAAACCAAACACCCAACTTTTTAACAAAATTACATACAACTAAATATATATAAAAAAACAATACTAGAAATAAGAACATACTGATAAAATCAGGGTTATATCCATCATTTTTGGATTTAGCATTAGCAAATGCATGAAGAGATAACCCTCCACTCTTTCCACCCAATCTTGTCTTATTATTCTTAAACTTATTATTCACCTTATTCTTATTCTTATTATTCTCATTATCCTTCATCTTTCTGATAGCTGAACCTCTGCTTAATTTTTTTTTTTTTTTTTTTTTTTTTTTATTCTCATTATCCGTCTCAGGAGGGTAGATTCTGGATTCCAAATAGAATCCAGTCACTAACCTACCCAAGACGGGTTGAAAGCAACTCTTAGCCAATTTCTCTACTTGATATTTTTAAATTTAAGCGACTGAGGGTTTGATAGTCTTTTCTTCATCTATCTCTAGAGAGACTTTAGCCACTTCTTCATTTTTCTCTTCGACGATTTCATCTTCAGCTGCCGAATTCTCTTGCATTTCCACTATCACCTCTAGCTCCACCCGAGGCTTCACTTGAACTCCCAACAAAGCACCTAAGTCTACCCGACTTTTTTCTCGCATTTCCAAATCTGCCCGCAAGTCCATCACTCTTTGTTCTGGTGCTTGCTCACACTGACACCTTGGTTGAACTATTGGCGTCATTTGCTTCTTTGGTCCTTTGTAGATCACATACAAGATCATTTGTGCTATTCCAAAGAAGAAGCCTAACACATTCGGGGTCTAGACAAGAAACAAATAAATAACATATTAGAATAAAGTTATATATAAAATCCATGAATTTATATAAATGTAGGTTAAATTTTAAAACTTACGGCTACATAGTAATCTTTGATCAGTAAACCATAACAGAACCAAATAATGGCGCAAAGCGTAAGGAAGAAGGACAAGGAGAAAGGCATGTACTCTACGCTCTTCGTTTTAATAACTAATCTCTGCACATACACAATCCAATATGTCACGTCTCAAATAATTAAATTGGTAAGAATATAAGTTACTAAAAGTTTGATTAATTAGATAAAAAAGTAAATAGTTTACCATAATGCTTAGCGGAGCAGCAAATACGCAAACTGAAAACACAGCACAAATCCAACCAACAACAGCGACACGTTTAGGCCCATGTTGGATTGCATAAGTTGTTGTAACGAATATCACCCCCAATGCTAATACGTTGAACAACGCAATTAGCTTGACTGTGGATATCTGTGAATACAAAAGAATTTAAAGTTATTAGCTTCATGTTTTCACAAAATCGGGATTTTCAGTGATCATGTTAAATAACAAGTTCTAGTTGATAGATGTGACATACCAGAGACTCTCTGGTGGCATAGATCAAAAATACAAAAAGGTAGGCCATTTCAATGACGCAACCGATGGAGTTGATAGTAATGATCATCATGCCATTTTGGGTCTTGAGAAGACCATAGTACAAGAATAACATGCAACTAAATAGTGCCACCGAGTATGGCACCGATTGAAACCCTTGAGTCGATTTCCTCTTGTAGATCCTATAGAAAGTTGGCCTGAAAATCGATAAATTAGTTATTATATCTCTAAAAGATCATATAAGATAAAACATGCGAGCAAAATAAGGAAATCTTACAATGGTGCTAAGAACACACAGAACGAAATGATGTTGCCTGTTAAAACATAAAGCGTCGAAATGAGCATAAAGATTTGTTAAGCTACTAAAAAAAGTTGTATGAAGTACTAGAAATGATCATGATGAGCATACCAAGAATGCCGAAAACAGAAGGCAAGAGATGAGTAGGAAAAGCCATTGTTGGCAAGGTGACGAAGCTCTCTTTGATATCAAAATTGATTGAAAGAAATGAGCTTATGAAAAAACATAAAAAAAATTAACATATTTATAGGTCTTAAAAAGCAAAAGATTGGAATTTTGCATGCTTTTACATGTGTATTCTTTTGCTTCCAAAACTCTTTTTTTGGGCTAATTGTCTAATAATTGCTCATCACACTATTTGTGATATTATTGTGATATTTGTTGTGATAATTTTTGAAAAGCTTTATAGAAAAAATTATTATATGATTGCATGATTTGTTATTGTTATAATGTATCTTGAAATACTTATGGTATCTTTAATTGTCATTATATTTTTTCTACAAATAATGAACACAAATTTGATACGATTATTTTTTGAGTAATTTTCTATTCAACAAAATGAAAATACTTGGCGAACCAACCTTATTCTTTGTTGTGATTATTGACATGGAAAAATAAAAATTCTGATTTTATAGTTTAAGGTGCAAACTTATTATTCAATAATCTTTATAACTTTATAAATGAAAACACTTATTTGAGTATTTCATATCTTAATTGAAAAGGATTCTTTGGAAACCAAATTGTACTGATATGATAGTTCGATTTTAAAATAAGGCCTCTTTATTTGCTAAAAATAAAATAAAAATTGAAACCAATTCTGGCGAACATTGAATCAAACTAATTTTTATAAAATATAGTAAAAACACGCATGACCTTGGGTGTGAGATATTTTATTTATTTATTTATTTTTGACCCTAAATGTAAACTAATGTTATATGATAATTGGTATATAAAATTTACAATCAAGTCTAAATTTTTTAAAAAGATGTTAACTTAAAGTAAATTATAAGGACTTTAAGTGTAAAATTCTAAATATCCATAACTTTAGTAGTAAATTTATTAATTTAACAAATATCTCATGTACTTTAAACCTTGTTTTTTAAAAACTTATTATTATTATTATTATTATTATTATTATTATTATTATTATTATTAGTATTAGTATTATTATTATTATTATTAAAAAAATAATTAAACTATTAGTTATAGCTGCTTTATGCAAGTATTTTAATAGTTTAGTAAAATTGTGAGAGTAGGATTAGATATCTAGGGTATGTTTGACAAAATCAGCTGTAAGCTGTAAACTACAAAGCTGTTGATATGAGCTACAAGCTATATTTTTTTCCAATAAAAGTGTTTGACAAGTTAGCTGTTAAATGTAATTATAACATGTAAAATGACATAAAAGAACATATTTATAATTGTAAACAATTGTTTAGAGAGTATATCATTAATTTAAAGTTTTAACAGCAAAATTTTAAAAGCTTTATTAATTAGCTTTTCATTTAAGAGCTATTTTTTTGAAATAAAAACTTGAAGTTAATATATCTAAACAGAGCTATTTATTTTAAAGGAGATTATTTTTGGGTAAAAAAAAAAAAAAAAAAAAAAAAAAAAACGGCTCCCAAAAAATCCCCTAACAAACAGGCTAGAAAAATTAGTTCGCTCTATAAGCTTATGTGGTATATTTTGTTTGCCACCCTTATGCGTACATTGTTTTGCAGTTTTAGTCCGTGCGTTTCTAGTACAAACCTCAATACCTTAGAATTGTATTAGTTTAATTTTATTTGTACATTTATTTATACTAGTAGGGTACCCGCGCGTTGCGGCGGCGGGTACCCTAAAATAAATATTAACGGCACCAAATATGTAGTAGCGTGTCCGCATGTCCGTCACGTACAAATTATCAGTATATCAAATGGTTAATGATATTTTATAAAGTACAACAACTGAGTAACATACATTTATTGATGAGACTACATCATATTAAAAATCCTATACACATTTGTATTTTATTCTTCACGAAGAATTTCTCGATACACAACGTTTGACGTGTACACACCATCTTCATTGAATTTTTTGGAAGGCTTTACTAACACCTTTGTGTTGCCGCGTGAAATCCCTCTAGACAATGCCACAAGTATGTAAAGAACAATGATTTTACTAACACCTTTGTGTTGCCGCGTGAAATCCCTCTAGACAACGATTTTAAGTTCTTTACATACTTGTGGCATTGTCTAGAGGGATTTCAGTCCAAAAATGAAGCCCAACTGACCAAACAAAAAATTCGGACCTTGGTGTAATAACAGCCCAATCTTTTCTACTAAACTAAAAGCCCAAGTCCAATTTAAACAATTACTAACCCTAAATCTTCAAACTTGTGAAAACACCACTTATAACACTTTTAAACTAAAAAAACGCAGTCACACTTTTGCACACACAGACTGCTCCGCTTATCATTCTTGTTCTTACCCACACGCAGTCACAAAAATAATTCGTCCCTTGTGAACCTGTTTAGATAAAACGAACCCCACACAAGCAAAAGCGTCTTTTGTGAACCTATTTAATTCGAACAACAAATCACACACGTTTGTGATTTCTTTCTTATGTTACCAAAAGGAGCAGTTAAATCCGAATGAGAGAAGGTAAGAAACCTTTTGGATTTGTGCTTTCCTTAAGATTCGAAAATTAAAATAAGGAGCTTGTCTTCTAAAAAAGATCCATGATGGAAAATCTCTTATTGTTGAGTTCTTTGAACAAATCTTTTATTACACAAATGAGATTAACTGAGATCTTGGTTTACTTTTCTTGTTTGTTTCTTGATTTGATTAACCGAAAGATAAGAGGATTAAAACACACTTGTTTTGGTCTTTCTTGAAAGTTTCGGATATTGAAAGAAGTGTATTCTTCAAACAGATATGTTGGTTTAAATTAAACTTGTGAATCTTAAATCATTTGAGAACAAGTTAATATCTGAGATCTTGTTCAACTTTTCTTTTGAGTTTCGATTCTGAGTTGGTAAAAGAAATAGGTTGTTTGTGTTTGAAGTGATGTGCTGAGTAGGGTCAGTGGTTGTTTGTGTGTCGTGAGATGGTGTTGTGAGAAAGGCTGGAGGGATAAAGGCTTGAGGCTATTGGCTTTAAGTTTTAACTCATATATTTCTGAAAGGTTGCTGTATGTATTGCTGGAAGGAAAAAGTCCATCGACAGAAAAAGATATTTGTACATTGAGTATATTAATTGTATGTATGTAAGAACTGAAAATCATGGTGTTATACATACTTGTGCTTTATGTTTTAGAGCTTGTATTAATTGGTGATAAGGTGTATTAATTGTATGTATGTAAGAACTTAAATAATTGTGCTTTGTATTTTAGAACTTGTATTTACTTAAAATCTATATAAGGAAATCTTAAAAATTAAATAGGAGAGAAAGTTTAAAATGTATTATAAGTAGTATAGATATGTCAAACCCATTTTTAGGTTACATTAAATATTAGTAATTTTGTGTATAAATTAATATGTATATGCGTGATTATTGCAAAAAAAAAAGTAATTAGTGAACTAGTGTTATATCACAAAGGCGTAAATTTCGGATATGCAAACACGAAAATGGAATGTATCTGGAATAATTTGTGTGATCATTGATTCAGTTTGTACATAGACTGTTGATGAGTTGAGATCCATGAAAAACCCATAAATGCCATAGAACATATCAAATAATTTTAGCCACCCATTTATATTTTTCACATTTTTTTTTCAAAACAACATATCTTGCAAACGGTAAATCTTCAAGCTACAAAAAAAATACCATCGCGACGAGAATTAAATGATCTTTCTATAGATATGCATTGTTATATACTTTCGACGAACTTTTTTTTTAATTTCCGCCCAGAAAGAATCATATATGATTCGTAAAAATCATATATGATTCGTAAAAAATCATATATGATTCGATTCTTACGAATCATATATGATTGAATCATATAATTTAAATATTTCACCAATTTTTTAAAAGCATTTTAATATTTCACTCATTTTTTATAATTTAAATATCTCTCAAACCGTTAATCGTTAAGCGAAAAAAATTACACCATCGCGACGGGCATTTAATTATCTTTCTATAGACGGGCACTTTGATATACTTTCGAGAAAAAAAAAAAGTTTTTTTCACGTTTTTTTCGTAGCCGAAAAAAAATCATATATGATATGTAATATCATATATGATATTACATATCATATCATATATGATATGTAATATCATATATGATTCGTAAGAATCATATATGATTTGTTAAAATCGAATCATATATAATTCTTACGAATCATATATGATTTTTCTGGGCGAAAAAAAAAGTTTATCGAAAAAAAGGTTCGTCGAAAGTATATAACAATGCATGTCTATAGAAAGATAATTTAATTCTCGTCGCGATGGTAATTTTTTTGTAGCTTGACGATTTACGGTTTGCGAAATATTTAAGTTTTAAAAAAAGGGTGGAATTTTATTTTTTTATTTTGATAAAAAAATGAGTGGCTAAGATTGCTTGATTGATTCTATGATAAAAGTTGGATCTATAAAGAACTTTTGGCGACTGTTGATAGGTTTCTTATGGAAGAAGCTCGATATGATTGTATGAGTTATACGCATGTGAGCTACTACACGTTTATTCTGATGTCAATTGTAATCATTAAAGTAGAATACAATATTCATGGGAAAAACTAACAAGTATTATAAACGAGTCTTTACAAAATAAGGTTAAAAACACATTTCGTCAAGACAAGCTTATTTAGGTAATGATTAGTTATTCCATCCAAATCATGATTTTGAACATTAAATTTTGATAAAATATATCCATAAACGTTTGTTTCATGTTTTGCTCAGATTAAACGTATGAAATGAAAGTACTGAAACCAAATCCATATAGGCGACACATGAAACAGAACATTTACTTTATGCTGTTGACAGATCATCGATAACAGATGAAAAATCATGAACATCGTGAAAAAATGTGAGACATTTTATACTTCTTTTTTGTCAAATGAAATTATTAATTACTTTTAGACTAATTTGTCACTGTGTTTTTTGGGTAAAAGGTCAAAAGACCCGGTAAATATATTACTTCAAAAAACGTTTAATTACAAAGAATATGGGTGAATTCACATATCTCAGCTTGTTACTGTGACATTTTAAAATTTTCATGTCACTAATTTTAATATTCTTATTATTTAACAATTCTTTTTTTTAATAATTAATTTCGTCGGAAGTTATCCGTGTACGTCAAAACACATTCAATTAATTCAACCGCGAGTAGACTATGTCTACTCTACACTTCTTATGCATTTTTGTTTCCTTACAATCCTATTTTAAAAGTTATAATTCAATTTTTCAATTTTTACGTAAACCTTGCACCTTTTACATTTTACGCGATTTAAATTTACGTTTTATGGGTTTAACAAGCTGAACCAACCTTAGACTATGAAAATTTTACATATTCTATAAACTTTAACCTATTTTCATATTTACAAGTGATTTTATACTTTTCGTTTCATTTTTATAGTTTACGTCACTTTTAACAAGAACCGGTGTCACCAAACGTGTTTTTCAACTCACGGTTTCAGTTTTAACGACGTTTAATCACTTCGGCAAACCCAAAGCTTCCATGAAATATTAAAATTAGCCATTTTAATACTTCACAACAATTTCATAATATTTTTATGACACTTTTATAAAATTCACGTTTTTAGGTCACCCGGTACTACGTAATTCGCGTTTTTAAGACCGTACGCTTAATTTAAACCCCACAAACACATTAATACACAAAATATTAATCCAACATTAATAAAATCTGATCTCTACCCTTGTTTTTCAAGTCTTGGTCGTTCACCACTCTTCACCTTTCCAAATCACCACTTAAAACCCCTAAATACTACTCATTACCTCACATAATCCACACCAACACTTATACATGTCATCCACACTTCATTTACTTATCATTTTTACAAAATAAGTAATTAAATATCCTCCTTTAACCCCCCCCCCCTCCCCAAAACTGGCCATAATAAACCCAAACACAATCCACCCATTTTCTTTCATTTTCAAGAAAGTTACTCATCATTTTCTCTCATACATGCACACCTAACTAAACCATCCAACTTTTCCTCCCTCTCCTCCATGGTTTCTGCCACGAATCACCATCAAAACACCCTCATCTCTGTGATTTTTAATCATCAAAATAATATCCATAACATTCCCTTGAAGTCCCTTGAAGAAGATGGTGATTTGAATCGAAGATTTGAAGGTTTTCTTTATGTTTCTTGATGTTTTATTGAAGTTTTCTTGAAGTCTTCCTCAAGATTATTTTAGATCCATCTCCACAGCCCTCAAGCTCTATTTGAAGAGTAGAAGAGAAGGTCCAAGCTTGTGGTGGAGTCTCTTGGTCATTTCTATCTAAGCCATAGAGAAGGTTTCATTGATTTTCACTCCTAGTAAGCTTATCCCATCATCCTCTTTGATTTTTGTCACATGCAAATGGTATTTGTTATTTAATTAATTATTGGTTTTCTGATTTTGATGAGTTTTTGTGCATGAGATATGTTATAAGAGGTTTAGATGGCATTGCATGGTATTGGATAGTGTTAGAATTGATGTTTGGATGGATTTTGAGATTGATTATAGGTACTGTTTTAGACCAGCAGATAAAATGAATTGGTGTGCAATATTTTTGGCTTATGGCCTGCTGGGGAATTACATTTTTAGATAGATATATGTCTTAGCTTCAAGTGGCAAATTGGAGGGTTTATCAACTCCTCCGAATGAATGAGTTATGACCGTTTTGCTAAAATTGATCAGTTCTGAACTACTGTTGTAAAAAGGAGTTTAACTCCAGGTTTTTACACTAAAAGTGTTGGAATAAAAGTTGAGGCCTGTAGTAGACATCTTAGGCTAACATTTCCAAGTGGAATCACTTTAATAGCTATCACGGTTTGGGAAATACGTTAAAATTAGTGTTTCGTAGGAAAAGTTGGGACTGCTGCAGACCAGCAGCATATATCAGAAAACTTTTAGCCTAAGAAGGTCTATATTATTTTATGGGATTATGGAAATAAGTTTAAGGTACATGTGTCGAATTGGATAGGGTGATATCTCCTCCGGATGAGTGAGATACGGTCGTTTTATGGAAACATGTCAATTCTGGAGCTGCTGTTGGAAAACATGTTTTTGCTCCAGATTTTTGTACATTAAGCTTAGGTTTTAAAACACGGTTCAACACTAGACATTATAAGCTTTCACCTCCAATTGGTTTCAACTTAATAGCTATTATAGAACATTATTTATGACCAAAACCGTAAGTGTTAGAATTTCAGCGAACTTTCTGGTTGGAGTTATAGTTAGTGAAAACTCGCTTTCCGTTGATTGGTAAATGATTTGATTGAATGGCCTAATGTTTTGGAAACTAAACTTAAGTATATTTCCAGGGGTGAAAGCCCCATCCTTGTATCTTTTATAGGTTAAGAGATACGATGGTGTGGAGTTGACTAAAATTCAGCAACATGGTTTTTACGTCTTGTCTTGAATTCTAAAACATGTAGATACAAATAGGTGAAACAAGAATTAAGGAATGAAACTTAGTAGATGTTTTATTACCTATAAGATCAGGTCACAAACCATATTGAGAGTAAAAATATCTTGAGCTAAGTCTTAGTGCAATGCCATGCTTATCTCGGAAACATATCTCGTGATCATTTGATTGACTTTTTCATATCGCTCTTCTGTATCATTCTAAGTCACGTCACGTCTTTTAGGTTGTGCTTAGACGCTTCGCACTCGTCCGAAGATCCGTTTTACTTCTGATCTTGTTGCTCTTAAGGTGAGTTCATAACCTCGCTTTTACTTACTTCAATTGTTTTATAAACCTCGCGAGGGGGATACATGCTAGTTTTACAAACTGAATACAAGTATTTTTTTTTTTTTGGTATGCTTGACCCGATTACATGATTATAGTCAATTGAGTATATTTCTTGCCAATTAAGTCCCCATCATGAACCGTTAATTCCGTGGGAAACGCTAGTATTATGAATATGCATATTTGGCTTGGCGGGCCTGGCCGGGTGAGTAGCGCTCATACATCAACGGTCACATAATATTGAGAGATTACGTGGTAAATGGCAAATCTTACCTTTTCGGGGCACTATTAATCTAGGTCAAGGTTCGGTTTCATGAGCTCAATGCTATAAATCTTATTTCCCGACTTGTATTTGTTACATGTCAACTTAATTATGGGCGTATAACAACGTAGCCCATCGTATTTAAACTGAATTATCTTGTATTCAACTGATTACTTATTTAAACTCTATGAATTCACTCAACTTTATGTTGACTTTTTAGCATGTATTTTCTCAGGTATTATTTTGCTAGCTGAGCATTGGGAGCAATCGGAGTCGCGTGGATATCAAATATTGAAGGACTTGTTTTCTTCACATTCGATTATTATTATTTTTTTTAAATATGCAAATGAGTCATGTTTGAACTCTTGAAACTTAAAGTTTTGAATAAAAATTGTTGGGACCTTTGTACTCTGATTTATCAAATCGAATGTGACATTTTATTAAACGTCTCTTTTGAGGCCGTTTTATGTAACTTGTTTTTATGAATTATGAAGTGACACCCAAATTGGTATTCCGCTGCGTTGTAAATTTTGGGGGTGTCACAGAATGGCATCAGAGCATTAGTTATAGCGAATTAGGTCGTTTTCAAAACCTAAACTATAACTGATTTTCGAAATTTTTTTTAAGTCTTTCACCATTGTTCGATATCCGCGTACGCTTGCTCCCATGTAACTTATATGCTCTATTTTGCATCCATACTTCTATTATAAGACTAATGAATATATCCCCTAGTCATGATTTCGCTCTCTCATGCCTATCTTATGATGTCATACTATTTACTTTATATCAGTCGGTTATTTATACACTGACCACTCCGATTATCGTGTACTTTGTGTTTTCTTATTTTCTCCCTCGAACATCAATACTAGTAATGTATGAGGATACCCGTACATATATCTGTTACTCTTTTCTCAAATAGTTACACATGTGTGTAGTACTATTACATGTATTAATGAATTCGTTTACTTTAACCTCTTATGAACGATGCGGTGATCTCTGAAACATTTTCGCTACTTTACTCTATTTCCTTTTGATGATATTGACATTCGGTGTACTTTGTCAATTCCACTAGTAATTTTATTGTTCAACTCCGAGTGTGAACATTCTTCTTATACCTTGTGTGTTGTTTTCGTTATCCATTCTTTTGAAATCTTCCAATTGATGGGAGTACGACATTAACTTGTCATCTCGGATCGTGCCATCCTTTGGCACTTACCTTGGAAATGAGATTGACTAATGTCATATTATTATTCTTGTTACTTCTTCTTATGATTTTGGTGAATCATGTCATTAATTAGGCATCCTTTTATTTATTGTAACACTTGATCTTATTGTGTATTTTTTTTTGTAATGGACATACTTAAGTAGGATGATTTATAATCGTCTTATTGAAATGAATTGGGACGCTTCTTCATTTGAATAAGGAAATTATAAACCGCCGAACCATAAATTCATGATCATCACTTACATGGATTGGGACGCCTCTTTATGTAATTGACGAGTTATGAATGAGTGGGCTTATGTTATCCACCATAGCGTGCATACTAACCATTCTTTGGGCTATGAACTCCTCTTCACTCATAATTTATTATGTGGATTTTTCCGATTTTGTATCGACCGTCGCGAGCTTGATAAGCTAATAGTAATGTACTATTATTCTCTTCCATGAATTGACGAATTGATAAATTCCTTGTCTCCTATTGTCTTATCGCCAATACTTTTATTCTATCCTTTCCTTTAAGGACCCTCATGACATTCTATTCGTTCCCTCATACCATTGCTTGCACATTAGGTGATTTCTATCACTTGTTCTATCTTCGTTGCTACCTTTTTACTTTGTCAAAATCCCGAGCACAAAATGCATTAAGCACCTCCATGGGCTTCTATAAAATTTTTATACATCTTTATAAAAATTCTACAAATATTTCACAAGTGATTAAATTACTGTTGATACAAAATTTGGGCTTACCTTGTTTGGACTCTAGCTCCCGTACCAATTCGAACTTTAGTGCTTGTGAAACCTGCGCACTAAGAAAGCAAACAACACCGTTAGGATTATCGTGGGATTGTCTCCCATGATTAGACTCCGGCATGAGAGTAAGTAATCGGTTTTAGGTTTTAGTTGAAGAGTTAGGGATTGTGTCAATCGTACCTTTCAATGAGAATATGTGATTCTATATATAGGACGCAGAAACCTTGTAGGTATCTTGCTCCTTACTCTTCGTGCGTTTTACCACACAACGTGGTCGCATGGATGGGTTTCTTTTGCCAAGCGCGCAGGGCGCCTCCAATGTTATGAAGAGAAGGTAGATTCTTTACGGAATTGGAGAGAATACTTCTTTTGGGTAGATGATGTGGTATTTCCGTCGCGCTTTGAGTTCTATACTCAAAGGTCGCTGCCGAGGGATGAGCGTCCTATCCCTGGTTCTTACAGTGCTGCGGATGCGGACATAATTGATGCTAACCGCAATCCCATTAACTCCTATCCTGAGGAGTTCTTGGTGCATATGGGGCTGAGCCAAAATTATTTTGATGGTGCGAACGAGGTTCCAACCTTTCTTGATGAGGACAGCCAGGGTGGGTGCTCATCCTTTTACTGCATCTATAATGTAAGTGTTTTGCTTCCAATCCTTTGAATAACTAACTTTGTTCTTTTGTTGCTTGTCTTTTGTCTGTCGCAGAGATGGATTTGTTCTCTGTTGTGAAGCTGAAAGAACCTAAACGCGTGACGGTGGGGGTGCGTCCCCTGAGGGAGGGTGAGCAACCCATATTGCAGGCCATGGCGGGGCACCTGACTATGTTTGCGGCTGTTGAGCGTCAGGATTCTCCCCCTGCAGCTGTGCTTGTCGCGCCAGTGCAGGTTGTCCCTCCTACTGAGGAGAAGTCTCCCGTGGAGGAAGAGACGCATGTAGAGGCGTCCAATAGCGTGGAGATTTTGGAGTCCGCGGAGGTCCGCAGGGAGAAGCGCAAGGAAGCGTCTTCTGGTGGTTATGTTGGTACCTCCAAAAGGAGGCGTCGCCTGATTGGGGAGGATCAGTCGGATGCACTAGATGAGATGTCTGCTACTAGCGCACAGAAGAATCAGGCCGAATCTCCACCACTTGTGTAAGTATTTACGACTGTAACTTTCTTTTATTTGTCGTATCCGTGTACTAACTTCGTCTTCTTTGTTTCATAGGGACTATGCTGCAGAGGGTGATGCGGCTTTTGCTGATCATGCCGCATCGCCCAAGATTGCTGATGTAGAGGAGCCTCTGAAGGTAGCGGCGCAGAAGTCTGCGCAGGAGTTGGTGGAGGAGCTTGCTGGTGTTGCTGCTCGCCAGGCTGAGTTGGTCACTCAGCTGAAGGTGCGGACCGTTGTGGAAGGAGGTAGCCTTGCTCAGAGGGTTGAGCAGATTGCGCAGCTCAAGGCGCAGTTGGCTGAGGCTCACGCAGAGGTGTTAGCTGCTGATGAGCGCGCCAAGAAGGCGACTGAGGAAAAACTGGTAGTTTTGGCTGAGCTGCAGCGCGAACGTGGGGAGTCGCAGCAATATAAGGCTGACCTCGCCTGGGGGGTAAAATACTTAGAGGAGAAGAAGAATGAGCTCTGCGGTGAGCTTGCTCAGTTTGGCAAGAAGGTCGAGGACTCTGTGGAGGCGCAGGAAGAGAAGCTGTGCAGGCTTAGTATAGAGTATGATGAGGAACTGTATCCTCATCTGATGTCGACCATTGCGGAGCGCAGGTACTTGTTGTACCTTTCTTCTTAATTTCTTGTATATTTTGTGTTTCTTTTCTAATGCCTTTGTTGTTGTTTTCGCAGGTGGTTGATCAGCCATGGCTTGCGCTTGGCTGCCGTGGGTACGTTGGAGTCCCCAGAGGTTGTGACCGCCTTTGGGAGGGTGGTGGAGTGCGCCGTTGCTCGTGGCAAGGCGCAACCTGTGGAAGAGTTGGCTGAGGCGCAACTGCTCAAGGTTTCTCCCTCTGAGGTTCCTGAGTATAATGTTGATGCCTACGATGAGCTAGTGCAGGCAATGTAAAAGATGAGGCTCTTTGAGCTTCCCCACATTGTGCAGCTGGAGCGCGACCAAGATTATCCCATCCGAGTGATCATGCAGGGATTAACACTTGGAAGGCATATAGCCGAGAATGCAGAGACTGAGGCTGATTTCTTCTTAAAGCCTGATGAGTCCCAACTGCAGGTCCCAGTCTTCGCGCGCCCGCATGCCATCCTGAACCCCTTCGCACTTGAGACGGAGCTGCCACTGAAGGAAGTATTGGAGCGTCATGCAGAGAGGGCGGCCAAGAAGAAAGGTCTTAAGGGGAAGGCTACTCTCTGCGGTGTGGGTGCTGCACATCTTCCCAGGTCAGATGGTGTTGCCGTCAGTGTGGCGACCGTGTCACTAAGAGATGCGTTATTGTTGAGGAAGCTGCAGGAGGCGGGAAGCTCAGCTGTGCCAGAGCCTTCCACGGAGCGTGTCCATAGTGTATAGATGTGTATAACTCGTAGTTATAGCTTTTTGTAAAAACTCGTAGTTTTTAGTAAATAAAGTTATTGAACTCTTTTTGTGCACATATGTTGTTTTTGTACTTAGATTTTTTCTTGTCTTTATTGCATGAAAGACTTATCTAGCGTAACAAACGTGCAAATAATACCTTGTATTTGAGCCCAAGATTTGTTTGTTAAGTTCGTGACTTAGGAAACGTTTGCGGTCCATAACCTTAACAAACGTGCAAGTATATGTGTAGCGTACTACATTTATCATTTTTGGTAACCAAGTGTCTTGGTTTATTAGTTCGTTTTCAACTTGTTGTTGCGCATTCATTGTGAGATGCGTACTAAAGTCATAAGCTTGTATGAAGTTAGTGTACGAATTTAGGAGTCAATTGTTTTGAATCCATGTGGTGGAGTGCAGTGTACTGCGAGTTCCACTATGTAGGAGTCAATTGTCTTGAGTCCATGTTTTGTTAAACGCGCACCGTGTGCTATAAAGTGCATCCATCGTGGGGTGTACTTATTAACTTACTCCAACGTCTTGATAGTAAGGTGTTTAACATGGATACGTGACCCAGTGTTGATGGGTTTGCAACCCTCTTACTCAACGAGTACTTTAGTAGGTTTACTCATCCCGTCTGCCCTCGTGTGGTCTTAATATGTGCATGCACGCCATGTAGGCAATAATATAAACAGAATTGAAACATAAGTGAATAATGTAAGCAATAATGTTAAACTGTGTTGTGGAGTTAGCTAGAAACCACAACGTTTTATTAATTGTTGCAAGTGCAAAAAGACAATTTTCTAAGAAAAAGAAAAAAGATAAATAAATACACCAACATTTATTGAGTGCTTACTAAAGTGCAGATGTGTCAGTGTGTGGCTCGTGGCCTAAAGGTAGCATCTCTTGAGATTGCAAATGTTCCAGGTGCGTGGTAGCTCATGGCCTTTCATGTCGTGCACTCTGTACGCACCGTCGCCTAATGCCTCTGTGACCTCGTAAGGCCCTTCCCACTTGGGTCCGAGCTTGCCCGTGTCTTCCACGTGGCTGGCATCGTTGGCGCGGTATACAAAGTCCCCTGGTTTGAAAGAAGTGTTTCTGACTCGTGCATCATAATACTTCTTCATCTTTGATTTAGCTTTTGCTTCGTGGATAGCCGCCCTTTCGCGTCGTTCTTCCAACAGATCTAAGTCAATGCGTCGTTCATCATCGTTTGTTGCGATGTTAACTTCCGATGTACGGATTGTTGGCATTCCAATTTCTGCTGGTATAACAGCTTCTGTCCCGTAGACAAGAGAAAAAGGTGTATCGCCATTGCTGACTTTGATTTCTGTGCGGTGAGCCCACAAAACATGCGATAATTCATCCACCCATCTTCCTTTATGTCTGTCCAAGCGCGCCTTAATTCCTTCACCCAGGCTACGATTCGCGCGTTCTACTAATCCATTTGTTTGTGGATGTTTAACTGACGCGAAGTGTTGTGTGATGTTTAACTGCACGCACCAATCTTTGAATGGGTTATCACAGAATTGTTTTCCGTTGTCCGAAATAATTTCTCCAGGTAGGCCAAAGCGGCATACAATGTTATCCCAAACGAATCGTTTGACCTGGTTACCTGTGATACTTGCCACTGCTTTTGCCTCGATCCATTTGGTGAAGTAGTCAATGGCGACAATGAGGAACTTGAGTCCTCCTGCCGCGACTGGAAAGGGTCCAGCAATGTCAATTCCCCATTTGTGGAATGGCCATGGTGAGGTGATGGGCGTTAGCTCATGTTGTGGCCGACGCGGAATGGGTCTATGGACTTGGCAGTCGTTGCATCTTCTAATCATGTCTCGCGCGTCGCGGTGCATGGTAGGCCAATAGTATCCGGATCGCAAAGCGCGGGCTACAACAGACCGTGGTCCTGAGTGCATGCTGCAAGATCCAGAGTGGATTTCTCGGACTACGTAATCTGCCTGAAGAGGTCCGACGCACCTGAGCCATGGTTGTAGGAATGAACGCCGATATAGGATACCATCTCGAAGTTCGAACCTCTGCGCTGTGCGCCGTATCCGTCGAGCGTCCTTTTGTTCCTGGGGGAGTGTTCATTTACTGATAAAATCCATGATGGGTGTCATTCATGTGGGATTTTCTTCCTCTATCACTGTGGATACTTCCATCTCAGAGATGGACTTGTTCTTCAAGGTTTCCACCAATACCTGTTTTGACAGGTGTGCAAAGCTTGTGGATGCGATTTTACTTAGCGCGTCTGCTTTTTTGTTTTCTCCTCGTGGGATTTGTTTGATGGAAAACTTATCGAAATTCTTGATTAAGGTTTTGGCTTTATCGAGGTATTGGATCATGTGTTCTTCTTGAGCCACATACTCGCCTAACACGTGGTTAGCTACTAGTCGTGAATCCACATTAGCTTCTAGGTTGCGTACACCCATTTGATTTGATATGCGTAGTCCAGCCAGTAATGCTTCATATTCTGCCTCATTGTTTGTGGCTATGAATTCAAAGCGCAGTGCGTAAGTGTGCTCTGTTCCATCTGGTCTGGTAAGGATAAGACCTGCGCCTGATCCTTCTGCGCATGAGGATCCATCTGTAAATAGAACCCATGGTTCTTGTAATGGTACTTCAATCTTTGGTGATGGAGTATCATCATCTGGCTTCTCGATAATGAAATCAGCCAATATCTGTCCTTTGATCGCACTGCGCGGCCTATAGGAGATATTATGTTCGCTTAATAACACACTCCACTTTTGAAGCCGCCCTGATGCATCAGGTTTAGAGATAACCTGCTTGATGGGTTGGTCCGTGATTACAACTATCGGATGCGCTTGGAAGTACCTGCTCAGCCTTTTAGCTGCGAATACTAGAGCTAGAACCAGTTTCTCCATGGCGGTGTAGTTAGTCTCTGTTTTCTTCAAGGCTTTGCTTACGAAGTATATGGGTGTTTGAACAGAATTTCTATCTGTCAATAGCACCGCGCTAACTGATCCATAGGTTGCGAATAGATACATGATCAATTATTCCCCTTGTCGGGGTGCAACGAGCTTTGGTAACTCTGCTAGGTTTTGCTTTAACTGTTGGAAGGCGTCTTCCGCTTCTGGAGTCCACCGAAAATCTCCCTTCTTTGTGCACTTCGTGAGTGTTTTAAAGAGAAGAAGTGATTTGTCCGCTGATTTGGACAAGAATCGGTTCAACCCGGCCAGTTTGCCGTTTAGTGACTGGACTTCTTTTAGTGTGCGCGGTGAAGGTAGTTCGATGACCACTCTTGTTTTTTCTGGACAAGGTTTAATACCATCGGGTTCTATTAGGTAACCAAGAAACATGCCTTCTGTTGCTCCTAAAGTGCACTTCTTACGGTTCAACTTCATGTTTATTCTTCCCAATGTTTTAAACGTCTCCTCTATGTCACGCACCAATTCCTCTTCGGTATGGCTTTTTATGACTAGGTCATCAACATAGACCTCCAAATTGCGGCCTACTTGCTTCTCAAATGCGTTGTCCACTAACCTTTGGTATGTGGCCCCTGCATTTTTTAAACCAAAGGGCATTTTTGTGTAGCAATACACCTCTTGACTCGTGTGGAAAGCTGTTTTTTCTTCATCCTCCTTGGCCATTTGAATTTGGTGGTATCCTTTGTACGCGTCTAAGAAGCATTTAAAGGGATACCCGCACAGGGATTCTACTTTCCAATCGATTTCTGGTAGTGGGTAGCAGTCTTGTGGACATGCTTTGTTGAGATCGGTGAAGTCCACGCACATTCTCCAGCTACCATCACTTTTCTTTACCATCACTGGGTTGGAAAGCCAATCATGGTAATAAACTTCTCGCATAATCCCTGCGTCCACGAGCTTGTGTACTTCCTCTAGGATAGCTTTTGCGTGTTCTGGGGCTTGGCCCCGTTTCTTCTGGTGTATTGGAGGATATCCTTGTCGGATTTCGAGCTTGTGTTCAGTAATGGCTCTTGGCACTCCAGTCATGTGTTTGGGTTCCCATGCAAAGATGTTTAGGTTCCTTTGCAATAATGCGCACACAGCTGCTTTGCCCTTGTCGGACAGTGATCCCCCAATTGATATCTCTTGGTCAGGATAATCTGGGTTAATTGCAACTTTCAGGTTTGTCACCTTGTTCGTGTGCTGTTCTGGAGCGCGCGGAGCTTCATCTGCCACTATGTTACATTCTCTTGGAGATGCGGTAGTGTTGTAGAGGGTGACGATCCCTCCTTCCACTGGGAATTTGAGCATCCCATGTGCTGTGGATGGAACTGCGCGCATAGCTGATATCCCTGGTCTCCCAATGATGCCATTGTATGACGAAGGAGACCTGATCACCATGAAGTTCATCCAAGCTGTTGTAGAATGGTATTCATTACCAATGACCACAAGTATGCGTAATTGCCCCATGGGCCAAATTTTTTCACCTGTGAATCCAATCAGCGATGTCGTGGCCGGGATTAACTGGTTTTGTATCTCAGGTTTTAGCCTTCTGAAGCAGTGTTCATACATGATGTCTGCAAATGCTCCTCCATCGACATACATGCGGTGGATCTCGTGACCTCCCGCTTGTATCTCGATGGTGAGTGGTTCAATTACTGCGTTGTCCGCAGTGAGAGTAGGGAAAGAGATATGGTTTCCCTTGGAAAATCTTTGGTTGACTTTTTGTTTCGTATTTCGCTGCCATGATTGTATCATGTATATCGTATCAGCCTTATTTTTTGGTATCTCCTTTTTTGCCCCATTCCTTTGTCTATCTTTTCCCTCTTTGATGTTTTTAACGAGGTGGTCCATCTTCCCTTCTCTTACTAATTTGTCAATTAGCTGGCGCAGTTGGACGCACTCGTTAGTAGTATGACCCTTCTGTCTATGATATTCGCAGTAACCTCCTCCGATGCGCTTTTCTTCTGGGGTTATCATGGGTGGAGGTTTTGGAAAATTTGCTCCTTCCATCGCGAATATTTCCTTAGGGGTTTTTGTGAGTGGGACGTACTTGTCGTTATCCCTTCCACTACTTTGGTCGTGGTAATTCCTGTTGCGGCTGCCACTTTGGTCATTGGATTGTCTCCTTGACTGTTCTTGTGGTTTAAAGGTTGAGTAACCTTTTTTGCTGTCTGCCGCTGCCGCTTCCCCTTGAATGAAGGATCTGGTGCGCTTTGTTAGCTCATCAAAGCTTTGGGGTACTTTATCATTGAGCTTCCGTATCAGCTCTGGGTTATTGATCCCATTCATGAACCCTGAGATTTTTAATACCTCGGGGCATGCCTTGACTTGCATGCATTCATCCTTGAAGCGCTCCATATAAGCGCTTGTGGATTCCCCTTGGTGCTGTTTTACTCTAGCTAGTTCCACAGGGTTCTTTGCGCACTTCTTTCGTTGCGTAAAGTTTAGGCGGAATGCTTTCCGCAGCTCTTCAAACCCATTTATGCTTCATCGTGGAAGCTTGCTGAACCATGTTCGCGCGTTCCCTACTAAGGTAGAGTTGAACATATGGCACCACACAGGTTGTGGCCAGTTTTCGATAGCAGCTGCTGACTCGAAAATTTTTAGGTGATCATCAGGATCACCCGTGCCATCGTATGTTTTAACATTAGTGGGCATGCGCCTTTTCTTGTCGTCTGAGAAGTCGCTTATGCGTCGCGTAAACGCATCAACCTTTTGGCGACGCCAAGGAAGGGAAATATCCTCGTCCTCGTCGTACCGACATCGGTTCTTAGATTTCCAGTGTCCCGTCTCTCTGTCCTCGTTGTCCGAGGAGCTGCTTGAGGGGGAGTTATTTCTCCTGTGGCGTTTGCGCCGTTTTCCCTCGGAGTCCGAATTTGAAGGACTTGTACTTGGGGAGTAATGTTTCCCCAATCTATCTTGGATTCTTCGGCTTCCTGACCTTGAGGTGCTTACACTTGGTGAGCGTTGTCGTCCAAGTCTGTCCTGTATCCTACGGCTACCAAGCCTGGTATGGACACTGGTGTGCCTCGCATTGTCTTCGTAATCCTCCAAGTATTGAGAGTTAGATGTTGTACCAAGTCTATAGTGGACGTTGGTGCGCCTCTCACTGTTTCTGCGCTCATGGTGGCGCGATGGAGATTTTTCTTGGTTGAAGTTTAGTCGATTTTGCAGGTTGCGGCTAGACCTTTTCCTTGCCTCCTCTTGCATGAGACTAGTTAAAGTCTCATAATGTTGGGACACGAAATCGTTTAATGTCACCTCAGGTGCATCCTCTTCACTGCGAGGATGTCCGTCTCCGCATGAGTTTCCCTCTTTCTATTAGGTGCTCTTGGTGGCACAGTGTTGTCCACTATGGACGCCACCTAGTGGGGAGTGGTAAAGAGAGTGCGCTGAATGTCCTCAGCGCTTGAAACTACGGTAGTAGCTCGGGTTGTTCCCAAGGGCAATTCTACCGCGGTAGAGATTGGAGTAACATTCGACTCACGATGACCAGGCGCACTGGTTGTTCCAAAGGTCGGCCTAGGAGTCGAATCTTGATGTTTCTTCCTATGTGAATCATCACGTGTTTTCTCCGGCTGCGGAGTCCGCTGGCCTGAGTTCTTGTTTTTCAGCATTCTGGTATTGAGTTCTTAGTGCAGGGTCCCACGGATGGCGCCACTAGTTGATACAAAAGTTGGGCTTACCTTGTTTGGACTCTAGCTCTCGTACCAATTCGAAATTTAGTGCTTGTGAAACCTGCGCACTAAGAAAGCAAACAACACCGTTAGGCTTATCGTGGGATTGTCTCCCACGATTAGACTCCGGCGTGAGAGTAAGTAATCGGTTTTAGGTTTTAGTTGAAGAGTTAGGGATTGTGTCAATCGTACCTTTCAATGAGAATATGTGATTCTATATATACGACGCAGAAACCTTGTAGGTATCTTGCTCCTTACTCTTCGCACTCGTAGTGCTTATCCGGGGTAAGGATATCTATTCCGTATATAGAAGATCCTTATCCCTTAGTAACGCGTATTGGTTGGGCTTTGGGCTTCGTGAGCCCAAACCGTTGGTATTAATGGCCCAAGTCATTTGTCATGATAGCCCACTCGTGGTGGGTTTGGGCTTAGTATTGTCTATAATTTGGGCTCGTGGCCCAACTATAGGCTATACGTCATCAATTACCAAAATAACATTCTTAAGTTAAAGAGTCGGTTCTAACTACCCTCTTTTGTGAAAATCATAACTAATATTTATAATGACACCATGCCCTATATTTCAAATTACACTTTTTATATATCATATTTTAATCACGTCTTGAGGATATGACTGATTTAAACTTTGTTTCAACTAATGATTTCAAAAAATTTGAAAATAGACATTCTACAATCACAACCATAAATCTGAGTTTCAACATGGTTTTTATACATGCTTCCATCCCAAAAATCTTTAAAACGACAAAAAATGATTAAGAAGAATTGAGCGCCGGGACGTCGCTCTCTTAAGGGGTACGTGCTGTGACATTTCAAAATTTTCATGTCACTAATTTTAATATTCTTATTATTTAACAATTCTTTTTTTTAATAATTAATTTCGTTGGAAGTTATCCGTGTACGTCAAAACACATTCAATTAATTCAACCGCGACTAGAGTATGTCTACTCTACACTTCTTATGCATTTTTGTTTCCTTACAATCCTATTTTAAAAGTCATAATTCAATTTTTCAATTTTTACGTAAACCTTGCACATTTTACATTTTACGCAATTTAAATTTACGTTTTATGGTTTTAACAACCTGAACCAACCTTAGACTATGAAAATTTTATATATTCTATAAACTTTAACCTATTTTCATATTTACAAGTGATTTTATACTTTTCGTTTCATTTTTATAGTTTACGTCACTTTTAACAAGAACCGGTGTCACCAAACGTGTTTTTCAACTCACGGTTTCAGTTTTAACGACATTTAATCACTTCGGCAAACCCAAAGCTTCCATAAAATATTAAAATTAGCCATTTTAATACTTCACAACAATTTCATAATATTTTTATGACACTTTTATAAAATTCACGTTTTTAGGTCACCCGGTACTACGTAATTCGCGTTTTTAAGACCGTACGCTTAATTTAAACCCCACAAACACACTAATACACAAAATATTAATCCAATATTAATAAAATCTTATCTCTACCCTTGTTTTTCAAGCCTTGGTCGTTCACCACTCTTCACCTTTCCAAATCACTACTTAAAACCCCAAAATACTACTCATTACCTCACATAATCCACACCAACACTTATACATGTCATCCACACTTCATTTACTTATCATTTTTACAAAATAAGCAATTAAATATCCTCCTTTAACCCCCCCAAAACCGGCCATAATAAACTCAAACACAATCCACCCATTTTCTTTCATTTTCAAGAAAGTTACTCATCATTTTCTCTCATACATGCACACCTAACTAAACCATCCAACTTTTCCTCCCTCTCCTCCATGGTTGCTGCCACGAATCACCATCAAAACACCCTCAGCTCTGTGATTTTTAATCATCAAAATAATATCCATAACATTCCCTTGAAGTCCCTTGAAGAAGATGGTGATTTGAATCGAAGATTTGAAGGTTTTCTTTATGTTTCTTGATGTTTTATTGAAGTTTTCTTGAAGTCTTCCTCAAGATTATTTTAGAGCCATCTCCACAGCCCTCAAGCTCTATTTGAAGAGTAGAAGAGAAGTTCCAAGCTTGTGGTGGTGTCTCTTGGTCATTTCTATCTAAGCCCTAGAGAAGGTTTCATTGATTTTCACTCCTAGTAAGCTTATCCCATCATCCTCTTTGATTTTTGTCACATGCAAATGGTATTTGTTATTTAATTAATTATTGGTTCTCTGATTTTGATGAGTTTTTATGCATGATATATGTTATAAGAGGTTTAGATGGCATTGCATGGTATTGGATAGTGCTAGAATTGATGTTTGGATGGATTTTGAGGTTGATTATAGGGACGGTTTTAGACCAGCAGATAAAACGAATTGGTGTGCAATATTTTTGGCTTATGTCCTGCTGGGAAATTACATTTTTAGATAGATATATGTCTTAGCTTCAAGTGGCGAATTGGAGGGTTTATCAACTCCTCCGAATGAATGAGTTATGGCCGTTTTGCTAAAATTGATCAGTTCTGAACTACTATTGTAAAAAGGAGTTTAACTCCAGGTTTTTACACTAAAAGTGTTGGAATAAAAGTTGAGACCTGTAGTAGACATCTTAGGCTAGCATTTCAAAGTGGAATCACTTTAATAGCTATCACGATTTGGGAAATACGTTAAAATTAGTGTTTCGTAGGAAAAGTTGGGACTGCTGCAGACCAGCAGCATATATGGGTTAATTGCAGAAAACTTTTAGCCTAAGAAGGTCTATATTATTTATGGGATTATGGAAATAAGTTTAAGGTACATGTGTCGAATTGGATAGGGTGATATCTCCTCCGGATGAGTGAGATACGGTCGTTTTATGGAAACATGTCAATTCTAGAGCTGCTGTTAGAAAACATGTTTTTGCTCCAGATTTTTGTACATTAAGCTTAGGTTTTAAAACATGGTTCAACACTAGACATTATAAGCTTTCACCTCCAATTGGTTTCAACTTAATAGCTATTATAGAACATTATTTATGACCAAAACCGTAAGTGTTAGAATTTCAGCGAACTTTCTAGTTGGAGTTATAGTTAGTGAAAACTCGCTTTTCGTTGATTGGCAAATGATTTGATTTAATGGCCTAATGTTTTGGAAACTAAATTTAAGTATATTTCCAGGGGTGAAAGCCCCATCCTTGTATCTTTTATAGGTTAAGAGATACGATAGTGTGGAGTTGACTAAAATTCAGCAACATGGTTTTTACGTCTTGTCTTGAAATCTAAAACATGTAGATACAAATAGGTGAAACAAGAATTAAGGAATGAAGCTTAGTAGGTGTTTTATTACCTATAAGATCAGGTCACAAACCATATTGGGAGTAAAAATATCTTGAGCTAAGTCTTAGTGCAATGCCATGCTTATCTCGGAAACATATCTCGTGATCATTTGATTGAATTTTTCATATCGCTCTTCTGTATCATTCTAAGTCGCATCACATCTTTTAGGTTGTGCTTAGACGCTTCGCACTCGTCCGAAGATCCATTTTACTTCTGATCTTGTTGCTCTTAAGGTGAGTTCATAGCCTCGCTTTTACTTACTTCAATTGTTTTATAAACCTCGCGAGGGGGATACATGTTAGTTTTACAAACTGAATACAAGTATTTATTTTTTTTGGTATGCTTGACCCGATTACATGATTATAGTCAATTGAGTATATTTCTTGCCAATTAAGTCCCCATCATGAACCGTTAATTCCGTGGGAAACGCTAGTATTATGAATATGCATATTTGGCTTGGCGGGCCTGGCCGGGTGAGTAGCGCTCATACATCAACGGTCACATAATATTGAGAGATTACGTGGTAAATGGCAAATCTTACCTTTTCGGGGCACTATTAATCTAGGTCAAGGTTCGGTTTCATGAGCTCAATGCTATAAATCTTATTTCCCGACTTGTATTTGTTACATGTCAACTTAATTATGGGCGTATAACAACGTAGCCCATCGTATTTAAACTGAATTATCTTGTATTCAACTGATTACTTATTTAAACTCTATGAATTCACTCAACTTTATGTTGACTTTTTAGCATGTATTTTCTCAGGTATTATTTTGCTAGCTGAGCATTGGGAGCAATCGGAGTCACGTGGATATCAAATATTGAAGGACTTCTTTTCTTTACATTCGATTATTATTATTTTTTTAAATATGCAAATGAGTCATGTTTGAACTCTTGAAACTTAAAGTGTTGAATAAAAATTGTTGGGACCTTTGTACTCTGATTTATCAAATCGAATGTGACATTTTATTAAACGTCTCTTTTGAGGCCGTTTTATGTAACTTGTTTTTATGAATTATGAAGTGACATCCAAATTGGTATTCCGCTGCGTTGTAAATTTTGGGGGTGTCACAGTTACATAGGGGAAAAACTTACATAACAAGACACTTCGTATTCTTTAAACAAGAAAATAAACCACTACTCATAAGATAATATTTTATGCCTACAAAAACAAAATTACTTCCTACCACGACCTTGGAGCTTGATATCATGCATGTCATAAAAAGCTTCCAATTGCCTAGGAAGATCATAGATCTGATCCGCATAGTCATCGTAATCATCTTCAAGCTCGTATCCACCACCTGTCGATAAGAGGAAGTTAGCCATACGATTATCATCCGGAATCACATCCTCCTTATCACTGTCTGAATCAACTATAACAACCCACAAACACCCGTTACTATCATTCCCATTACAAATACCTATAGTAGGTATTTCACAGGTAAAATTTTTGCTTTTTATATGCATTGTTACTTGCATGACTCACTAGACCTGTTCACGTATCTACACAAGCCAAATAACTCAACACTCACATCCTATAAACCCCAAGTATGTCAAGCATAAAATCATAACAACACCATAATAAGTAACTCACCAATCTAAAATACTAAACATAACACAAAACCCTAATAAACACTAACTAAAACTTAAGTAGGATTATGTACTTATTTGAACCTATATGCTTAGTTTAACGGTATGAATGTGTCCAAGGCTTAAGTATGAGTTTCCTTAGGAATATTAGGATATATTAGGACCATTAGGCTATAGAATAAACCCTTTAGAACTTAGATATAAACCCCATAAGCCCAATACCATAACTAGGTCATAATTAACTAGAATTAGGTCTAAATCATCCCAAAACTTCCCCATAGGTCACTACCACTTACCATAAGCCTCTTAGAACTTAGGAATAGTTATTAGACACTCATAGGACACTAGTCTAGGCACTCAACCATAGGATAAACCCTTGTCTCTCACTAAACACATTTAGGTCATTTAGGTTACAAAACTAGGTCAAACCTTCCCAAACCTTTCCCATAAGTTACCCTCACTTAGAATAAACCCTTTAGGTCTTAGGATTAGTCACTAAACACACTTAGAAACTTAACTTAGGCACTAAACCTTAGGTAAAACCTTAAACACTTAATAAGTAGAACTAGGTCTAAACTTAACTAAAACAAGTAAAACCTAAACATAAGCACCTCTAAGCCAACACCCTAACACCTCTAAGAACCCTAACACCTTAGTCATACCCAAGCACACACCTTAACACCTCTAAGCACCCACACAAGTAGGTGCATCACCTACTTGTCTAATCCACCACTAATCCACCCTAAACCACCACTAAACCTCCACTAAACCACCACTAATCCACCCTTAATCACCTTAAACCATCACTAACCCACCAAGCAGCTTACAAGCACATCCAACCACCCAATAAAAGTGGTGCATCACCTCCTTGTAAGCTACTTGTCACCACTTTCCCCTAAACCGCCTCCGCGGCTTCACCACCACCACATACTCCCCAAACCGCCATTGCAGCCCCCTAGCTACTCCTCTAGCTCTTCCTTGTCATCTCTAGCTCGTCCTTGTCATCCTTCCCTCCTCCTTACACATTAGAATACAACCATGCTAAGTTAACTTGGTCACCACTCCCTCGACCCCTATAAATACCCGCGCCCCATGCATCATTCAAAACCATCCCACGCTTCCTCTTCCACCTTAAATTTCTGTACCTTGTAGTATTTTAGAGATCATAAAAGAGCTAAGAGTCGAGCTAGGAGGACCTTGCATGGTATCGAGTCTCATTTCTAGTGACAAAACCCTAATACCCTCGTAAAACCTTCCCTAGCCAAGTAAGTCTTACATTTTAGTTATTTTAGTTTTAGAACAGCCCTAGGATAGATTTAGGATGCCTTAGATACCCTAGGAACCCTTGTATGAGCCTTGAACCATTTTATTTACTAGTTTACATTTTAGAACCCTAGATTGAGTCGTATACTTGCATGCATGCTATAAGTCATACACTAGTTATAAATAACCTAGATAAGTTAAAATAAGTAAAACATAAGCTAGAAAACTTAGTTGCTATATAAAATATAAGTTACATGCATTTAGGACTAGTTTTGCAAAACTTTACATGCATAAGGGTATATATCGTAAATTCCTGAAATTATAAAGTCTAGGGACTGTTTTTGATATTTTCTAGAAGTTATAAGTGTAAGGACTAGTTTTGCATAATATTAAAACCCTAGAATAGATATTAAAATAAGTATAAACTAAAAGGGACTAAAAATGTAAATATTATAAAGTTAAAGGTCTAAATGGTAAATATAGAAAACTTAAGAGTCTAAGGTTAGTTACTTAAAATATAGAAGTCTAGGGACTAGTTGTATCAAGTATAGATAGTTATTAGTATAAGTAATATAAGTAATATAAATTTAGGGTAGAAAACATAAATATATATACTATAAGGGTAAAAAGTGAAAATATCATATAAGTATAAAACCTAAATAAAGTTAGAAGCATAACACAATATTAGGGAGCTTCATGCGGGGAGTACTATGTGGATATTTCGTTTCGACGAGTTTGTTGGGTTTACGAATTAAAGTGCCCTGACTCCTCGAACGATTATTGCATATAGTTCTGAGATATGATGGCCCGAACGGTGATATGATTATAACTAAACCCTAATAACAACATAACTCAATAATAGGGAGCTTTGTGAGAGGAGTATTAACTTCTGAATTATGATGGCCCGAACGGTATTATGTTGATAACATAATACAATAGTAGGGAGCTTCATGTGAGGAGTCATATACTTCTGAATTACAATGGCCTGAACGGTGTTATGTTATATATAAAACATTAACAAACCTAAAAACAATAACTTGAGAAACATAAACATGATAACTAAAGCTTGACATACATCCAAAACCAACAACACACTAGGATACGTGAGTAAGGCGGTCTAGTTTCCGAATCACTAATTGCATCACTTAGATTACTCTAAACCCAGGTGAGTTCATAGCCTCACACTCTTTTTAAATTCCATGAGTTCATAGCCTCATACTTTTTAAAATGATTTCACTCTAAATGATTTATAAACCCTGTGAGGGGGATACATGCTAAATGCCTTACTTAAAACCGAATACAAGTCTTTTTCTTTGGTTGTTGCACAAGTAAACTAACTGCCACCACTACATAATCAAAATTCATTAATCTAATCGTTTGGGATATTTTACCCACGCGAACGCGAATATAGTTGATAGATCTATTGGAGTTTGACAACTCCCCGTTGGTATTAACACCCCACTATGTGGTACCAATAAGTACTATATTTGAATCCACTCAAGGAATAACTTTGGCAAGTTATCCTTCTATCCCCTCATATTGGGTCTGCAGCCCACATGACCCGGATTGTTAATGTGTGATTCACGAGCTTAGTGCAACATACACCACTCTGATAATTGTGCATGCATCACAATTATCACAAAACCTACATTTTCCCAGATGGGTGTAACAACTGAACCTAGGGAACTTGTATTCACTAACCCCTAAACCTATGATTCTCACTCAACACCTAGTGTTGACTTTTTAAGCATGTATTCTAGGTATATTACTTCTATGGATCCATGGCAGAAGGAGGTACTGAACTCGGAGGACTTTTCATGGTTATCATTCAAACACAACCTAACTCTTAGATTTTTGGGACCTCATCAAAAATAAAAGTATATCTTTTATAATTAAAACTTTGGTAATTATGAATGATAACTAAATTTCCAAAACGTCTCTTTTCGAGTCGTTTTCTATTACTGTATCTATGATTCTATGAAGTAATACCCCAAACACTTTATCCGCTGCGATCAATGAAAAATGGGGGTGTTACATCAACTATCTCTCCCACCTTGAAAAATGGGTTAAACCTCTTAGTAGAAGAAGTATTCGAAGAAAAAAAGGAACTAGGCTTACTAGCCGCAACCTGCTCCTTCTCTTTCCCATCACTCACAATCGGTTCTTGTGATACATTACCATCATCCACCTTAGCTTCCTTTTTATTACCGGATAATTAACCTTTTTAAGAGGATGACCATCATCATCCACAATAGTAGCTTTTCCATCAATAATTAGCTTTTTAAGCTTTTAAATTTTCTCAACAATAGGAGTGGGACCAGGAATACCACTATCATCAGCATCATCCATATCCTTAGCTTCCATTGTACTACCAGAATTTACCTCAGCCCCAACCATGGTCATATCATTAGTAGGAAAGCCACAATCATTAATATCAACCATATTAAGGACATCAAACGTATTTGATGTAGCAATCTTCGTCCCACTCGTACTAGCTACTTTAGTGGCTGATAATGTACCCTCCGGTTAGCTCGAAGGACCCCCTCTTCGAGCCTTATCATCGAAGGCTCTGGCAAGCCTCCTAAAACTTTCAATGGCGTAAAACTAATCATCAGTGATCTAGTTACCAAGTGGGAATTCGCCAGTCGAAGGATTAATCCCTTCGGGGTATCCTTCGATAAGTTCTAAGGACGGAACAATGCCAAGCCCAAACATTGGTAAGACCAGGTCTTACCCACGTCTCCTCTTCCTCCTTAGTGCCCTTCGGGGCACTAAGCCCTAGCGGTTACTATAAATCATGGGACGCCCCCATGATCTCCATGAAACGTGTGAACACTCTCCATTGTTATTTCATTACTTATAAATAGTCTTGGACGAGTTATAAATCTGGTATGCAATCTACACCACCCTACTTTACCACATTTTCATTTAACTTCTCATATCAAATACTTATTCACACGCCGGAGGTGGTTTGCAGGGCCCAACCCCTGCGCAATCACTTAGTGTCTTCGTATTTCTTATTTTCAAGTTAGACACAAGCTTGGCTCACCACGACATCCCCTATATCCTTTGATCACCATCGAAGGCCTGGTCGTGCAATTTATTGTACAATCAGTGGCCTTCTTCTTTGTTCCATCCACCTTCTTGGGCTTAGGATGGGGCGCTTTAGGTTGATAGTGAAACTTACATCCCACAACAGGTTTAGTAAATTCTCCTTTGCCCAGAACACTTTGGCTACCACTCTTACCCTTGTTTTTGTTATTAACTGCCTGGAAACCATCACTATCCTTATGCGTAGTTTTAACTGGAGAGGGAACATATTTAGGACAGTTGTCTAGGGTATGACCAAATAACTTACAAGTGTCACACCTAGGCGGTTTCCACTCATATTCAACCCACACTTTTTCAATAGTAGAACACGACCCATCAAGGAAGGGTATCTCAACAGTGAGACTCTCTTTAAGCACCTCATCTGCCTTCACTTCAATTAAGCACCTAGCAAAACTACTTCGGCCCCATGATTTTGAACACATTTGATTACTGTAGGAGTCCAACATTTTCGGTGTACCAATCAATGTGGCAGGGAGATTAAGGCCATCATAAGAAAACATAGCAAAGGTACATCATAGAATTTAACCCATACCGGAATATTAGTCAAATCCTCTTTAAGTAGGTTAGTGTCCAAGGTCCAAAGTTTAAGAATAATAGAAACATTTCTAATCCGGTTAACATGTTTTTGGTATGTAAAAACTCATTCGATGGTAAAACTCAAAACTTCATTTTTTGTTTTACTAATAATGTTAGTTTTATCTTTAAAAAGATGAACTGAGATAATAAAGATTCATACTAACTAATGACGTTATTGTTTAGTCTTTTGACATCTATAATTATATAAATTACATTTATCTAACTTTATTTTACTTTAGATGACCAGTAATTGAAGTTGGTAAATGTCATAATATCTCCCCCCCCCCCCCCCCCCCCCCCCCCCCCCTTTTCTTTTTATAAATCTTTTTATAAATACTACAAATTGACTGTTAAACTTATTAAGTTTTACAACTTAACATCCTTATCTCTTTAACTTTAATTACATACCTTTAAACATGTTAAACTGTATTTTTTTTTACCATGTTCTGTATATTATAACATGTTAAATCTTTAGCCACTTCTTCATTTTTCTCTTCGACGATTTCATCTTCAGCTGCCGAATTCTCTTGCATTTCCCCTATCACCTCTAGCTCCACCCGAGGCTTCACTTGAACTCCCAACAAAGCACCTAAGTCTACCCGACTTTTTTCTCGCATTTCCAAATATGCCCGCAAGTCCATCACTCTTTGTTCTGGTGCTTGCTCACACTGACACCTTGGTTGAACTATTGGCGTCATTTGCTTCTTTGGTCCTTTGTAGATCACATACAAGATCATTTGTGCTATTCCAAAGAAGAAGCCTAACACATTCGGGGTCTAGACAAGAAACAAATAAATAACATATTAGAATAAAGTTATACTAGTATATAAAATCCATGAATTTATATAAATGTAGGTTAAATTTTAAAACTTACGGCTACATAGTAATCTTTGATCAGTAAACCATAACAGAACCAAATAATGGTGCAAAGCGTAAGGAAGAAGGACAAGGAGAAAGGCATGTACTCTACGCTCTTCGTTTTAATAACTAATCTCTAATGTAATTCCTTTACAATTATTGAACTATTGGTTGACCACGTATGATCAGTCGTCAATGTTTCACGTGTGGAGGAGCAAAAATAGAGAGAGAGGTGGTGGTGAACACTAGTTGTGGCCAGTGGCGAAGTTTGGATTTTGTAAGTGGGGGGTCGGGATCTAAATTTTTTTTTCCTAAGGCTATATTTCAGGTATACCGAAATTTTTGGGGGGTCGAAACCGAATATACCGAAATTTTTCTACACGAAAACTATATACCCCCTACATCGCAAAAAAAATTTCGGGGGGTCGGGCGCCCCCCCCCCCCCCCCCCGGCCCCTATGAAGCTTCGCCCCTGGTTGTGGCACAAGGTGAACTTGCCGTCTGTGTGTGTCTGTGAGTGTGGTGGGATATGTTTTTGTCTTAATGGGTTATTAGAAGGTATAGTTAAATGATGAAATGTGTGCGATTCATACGGGTGAAGTTGATGAAAAGAGAGGATGATGCGACGTTGAGGTGACAATGATTAAAACGCTCCTCCACATCCGGTCTTGTAAAGAGTTGCATAGTGCTACTTATTTAATTTATTTGACCCATAACTAGTACTCCATCATTCAAGAAAAATCATACAATTTCCCTGCAAAATTTGGTTTTAAGCAGGCGATGAAAATCATCACTAACGAAGCAAGAAAGTCTATACATTATACTGTTTAAATCTTTTATATACACAAATCTTCCGAATGTTTCTATTGGTGACTACACAAGCTTGAAGAGAGGCAACCGCAAGTCCCTCTCCAACTTTGTCACTTGAAATGGTAACGCTACATTATATTTTTGGCAAAAGAAAAGCATTTGAGTTAAAAACACACTTTGACATAAGTAAAAGATATATCGAGAAGTACAAGATATACACAAATGTTTCCTAGCCTAAAAGAACAAAATAGGCATCTCCTAAAAACATAATAAAATTACACTTTGAAACAACGTAAGCAAAAAAATAAAAAATAAAAATAAAAGTTAAACAGATGCCTGGTCACAGAACCTTGAATATTTTTCTCACAAGTCGACACCATTTCTGATTTCTGAAACACCCAGCAAATAGCTGAAGTAGCTGAAATTCCGCTTAACTACAGCCCAATACAACACTATCTCAACTTTTATAGCTAGTTCATATGGGCGTCTTTTTCCTACATTACCATAGGGTCAAGAGATCAATACCAGTTACTTAGTTGAAGCTTGAATTGTCTCCAACAGATGTTCAATCCTATACTTCATTACTGGCTGACCAGATTTCGTTCTCTTGAACATATTCTCCCTCTGAGCTTTACGACGAGCTTGTGATTTGTCTATGACTTCTTTCTTTGCTTGAATAATTGCCTCCTTTTCCTTTCTCGCCTTATCATCCTCTTCCCGCTTCTTGTTGTAAATTTCATTTAAACTGTATGCTATCTTTTTCCCGTTTTTCCGCTTCCCTTGGGACCTCTCTCCATCTTCTCTATTTTCACTTCTACCCTGCAAATGACAATCACCAGATTAATAATCCCTTCTTGTTTGCAAAAGAAAGCCTTTGATAGCATATTAAAAAGACAATCAATGAGAACAGTGGAACATAAATGTGGCAAATTCAACACATCTGACTAAAATTGGTCAATTAGGCTTGTAATTTATCTTAAACTTAAATGGTCAAAAGGGTCAAAAGTCACCTAAAGCATATTCAAATGCTTATAACCAGCCTGACCCATTTGAACCAGTACTCAGAATTACCGGTTTTGACATACTACGTATTACCCAACCCGGATCCATTTTTCCACCTGCAGTGAAGTATAATGCAACCAAAACAACTCTGAGTTATAAACTTAAGATCACGACCTCAATGGATTTTGTAGCTTGAGAAGAACCTTCCCCTTGGTCTGGTTGCTTCTGTATCTTCTTGTACTTGTTAACATATTTAGCATTCTTGTAGAATTCCCTTTGCTTCTCTGTGAGAATTAACATTAGTCAAAACATGCAGAAAAACTACAGGGAAAGAAAATAAGGATCCAAATATCAAACTTCGAATTAAACATGAAAACTAAACAAAAATATTCAAAACAATTGCAGGTCCTTCCATTTTGCTATTATGCAGTTAGATAGACTCCACTAACATAGTAATATGAGACACGATAAAAGGCAAACAACATTAAAAGGACAAGAGCAGAAAGAATGACAGCGGACAAGTCATCTATAACCATATTTAAGTACCAAAAATGCATAAGACTATAAGAGTGCATTCTAGTATTCTACAATGACCATAGCATACAAGGCCCGAACATATACATAACAACCACAATGAAACCCTTTCAAGTTTTCATGGCTTACAAATATAGCACAAAATCAAATCATATCAATAAAAGCTAATAACTTAACCCACATAAAAACATAATCTTCAATCCTACATATATGCGGGTAAGAACATTTGTACATTTGTTATCATTAGTCTCCTCTTACATCTCTACTGGTGTTACTATTCAAGCTTTAAAACCAAGAACGGCTATTCACAAAAGGCATCATTATGCAGTTCTGTTCTGAATTATAGTATTCAGTACACAAATTACAATTGTACTAGCATATACTAGCAATTCTCTACAGACTAACAGCTGCAGACAACTAGGTCTCAAACCTATCACTTGTTCTAAGCTGGTATTATCAAATAGCCTCCATGATCTACTATTCAACTAGCAAGTTAGTATTAACCTTGATAAACCATAAATATGCAACTTACTCTCATCAGGACTCAGCCTCTCAGGTTATTAAATATTAACTAGGGGGTGTTTGGCACTGCATATTAAAAATGATTCTCTCATTAATTGCATTCTCAAGTTGCAGTCAGCTTAATCTTATAAGCTTATTGGTGGAGAGAAAAGGAGGGAGGGTCAGGTTATTAAATATTAACTAGGGGGTGTTTGGCACTGCATATTAAAAATGATTCTCTCATTAATTGCATTCTCAAGTTGCAGTCAGCTTAATCTTATAAGCTTATTGGTGGAGAGAAAAGGAGGGAGGGTGGGGGGATAAACTTCTTTTTTGCGGCTTACTTGGGCGGGCGAAGGTTATGATCTTATTTAGCAATGTCATTTTTGCTCATTTTACCAACATAAGCTGAATAGCTAACCCAAACACCTTAGCTTATCAGCTTGATAACCTTAAGCCATAAACTTATTAAAAGCAAGCTTGAGCCCAAAAACTAAACTAAAACAAGCACCAACTTATCATAATCATCTAGCTCTTTTGGACTATAGCCAACTCTATAAATCATTAAACAAGTAAATCCTTAAATCTACAACTAGTCAAACACTACGGGAAAACATACGAGGTTTTTCCCTGTTGGGAGGGCGAGCCTTTTTTACTTAAATGCATGCAGCCTCACCGGGCTTAATCACCATTTCCAACCCTTCCCTGGTCACCCCCAAATGCACACAACTAGCAAGGATTTGAACCACTGACCTCTTGCGAGGAAACCAAACACTCAAACTACTGATTATCATATCATCACAATTCACAACATCAAAGTTCAAACTGCAAGAAGCACATAACAACTCTCAAAACACAAATGTCCATTTTTTTCTTAAACAAAAGTACACTAAAGGGTGTGTTTGTTTAAGCTTATATGTGGGCTCATGATCTTATTTGCTTTTCTGCTTATATTTCATAAGCCCCAATTTCCAGCTTATTTTGAGACTTTATATAAGTTTATCATTGTATGATAAACTTACATAAGCCCACAAGTCTCAAAATAAGTCAAAAAAATTGGGGCTTATGAAATATAAGACGAAATCAAATAAGCTCATAAGCCCACATATAAGCTTAAACAAACACACCCTAATAATAAAAAATGAAAGTTAAATTAAAAAAAAAAAAAAAAAAAAAAGAAAAAGAAAGAACATACTGATAAGAGCAGGGTTATATCCATCATTTTTGGATTTAGCATTAGCAAATGCATGAAGAGATAACCCTCCACTCTTTCCACCCAATCTTGTCTTATTATTCTTAAACTTATTCATCTTTTTATTATTATTCTCATTCTCCTTCATCTTTCTAACAGCTGAACCTGTGCTTAATAATTTTATAAAATCTGATTCTTTTTTTTTTTTCAATGAATGATGATATTGATTATTGAATCTGTATAAACCCTAGAGTTCACAATCGAATTGGTTGACTACCACAAAGTCAAAATGTTTTTGTGTGTGGGTCTTTATGGGCTGCAAGATTGTGGGCTGGCCCATTAAGGAGTTTCAAACGTTAAAGTGCCCAATTTGTGATATATTTTGAGTAGCGCTGAGCCGCTGACCATGAACAACCCAAAATCAAACCGGACCGACAAAATCAACCAAACCGACAAAAATCGAGCCGACCAGACAGCCTTTCGGTTCAGTCTCGGTTTCATGTTTTTCCTATTTTCGGTTCTGTTCGACCCAAAACCAACAAAAACACACCTAAACCAAATTGAACCGACACAAAACCAAATCGAACAGATCATATTCGGTTTCGATTTCTTATCATATTTTTTATGTAATCAGCTCTCGGGTCAGGTCGGTTTTGGACCTTTGCTCAGCCCTAATTTTAAGCATTAAAAACATTGTAGGTTATTATACTTTATTATTTATCACATTATATAAAGTACAAGCGTAACACATAAACCCTAGTAGATCCTAAGCTCATAAGCGGACTTAGGTCGACTAACCTGACATTGCCAAATAATATATTGCTTTAGACCCGACAAATCTAATTAAACAATAAGAAATCCTAGAACCTCTCGAAGTAGCATTGAGCATGCCGAGAAAGGCCCACTTTTCTTTGACATGATATCAATTTGTTAGTTGAAAATTGATTTTTACTCGACATTTTTTATGCCATGTCGAGAAAATGTGAGCTCTCTTCGACATCATAGATGCAACATCGAGGAAAAATGAGCCCTAATCGACGTCTTACACGTCATATCGTGAGATTTTGAAAGTGTTTTGATGAATTGGTTAGATTGTATCTATTTTGAAAACATGTTATCATTTCAAACATTTTCACAAATAATGTGGTCCTTAAAATGGTTTTGGTTTAATCTCATTACTTTTGAAAGCTAAAAAAAATAAAGTTCCTTATCACAATGAATAAATACAAACAACTTTAAACAAACAAGTTTTTCACGATAATGTTGTATGAGTTCATGTTTACTCGTACTTTGCTTAGGTCAAAATTGACGACTATATAGACATTGCCGATTAAATCAAATACGAGACTATTTGTTATTAAAAGAGATGTGAATTTCATGTTAACGCTATGCCAACTACTAGCTAAAATCTAACATGTTACATGGCCATATAGTAGTGGGCATCTCAACTTGCTATCTCCATCTCATGGGTAAAGCGTGACAGTAACTTGACGGCTTATCGTGTTGCTAAGTTAGCCTTTAGATCTCATGAGAACTTTGTATGGAATGTTAATATTCCCGATGTAATTACTTCCGTTGCGAGGAGTGATATGATATAAGTTTTTTTGCGGGCTTCAGCCCTTCTCTTGTTAAAAAAAAAAAAAAAAAAAAAAAAAAAAAAAAAAAAAAAAAAAACCAATTGGGATGCAATTTTAATTTGCTTTCATTAAACACTTTCCAAACCCATCACATGTTCTTTTTATTTTTGCCTCTTCTTTAATGGTTCTTAAAAAAGTAAATACTTAAATGGTATGCTGTCAAAATTACTGTAACCAAGTTTTTACCCTAGAAATAAAAGTTATGTATTAACCACCACCAAAGTGGCATCATGGTTAAGCATCCAATATTCTGACAAACAGGTATAAGGTTCAAACCCTTCTTTAACTAGTTACATGAATAATTGGGCTATGATACATTTGAGGTGATAAAGAAAGAAGACTGAAATTGGCATGAGGATAACATTTAATTAAACGCATACATCTTAATAAAAGTCTCGTGCTCCCAAAAATCATAAATTGGAAATAATGCACCAAAAGTTATTGTGTCAAGAAATAATTCACCAAAAGTTATTGTACAATGCGGAGGAATGATGTCAAAAAATACGAAGATGGCATTCGTATTTGGTTTAGCACAAAAGATTGTTATGAGATTTGAAGTTGGTTTGTTTTGTTTAGATCAAAACGTTTGAAAATTGTTTGTAATTTTTTTTTTCTTTTTTTTTTTTTTTTTTAATACAATTTAACATTAGATTAAAAAAAAGTTATTTATTTATTTATTTTTATTTTTATTATTATATTTAAAGATGCTAATGTCTAATGCTTTTTATCTACCATGTGACTATGTGACCATATTGATTTACATGTGCATTATCTTTGTTGCAGATCGATTGCATAGTAAATAATGCATAAACCTCAAAACAAACATCATCATTCATACCAAATAGAGTTTTTATTCCACCATAAAAAAGAACGAAAATAGAAAGAATAAAAAAAACATCCATACGACATTCCTTCACCTATTCGGCTAGCACTAACCCAACAACCCGTCTCAGGAGGGCAGATTCTGGATTCCAAATAGAATCCAGTCACTAACCTAACCCAAGACGGGTTGAAAGCAAATCTTAGCCAATTTCTCTACTTGATATTTTTAAATTTAAGCGACTGAGGGTTTGATAGTCTTTTCTTCATCTATCTCTAGAGAGACTTTAGCCACTTCTTCATTTTTCTCTTCGACGATTTCATCTTCAGCTGCCGAATTCTCTTGCATTTCCACTATCACCTCTAGCTCCACCCGAGGCTTCACTTGAACTCCCAACAAAGCACCTAAGTCTACCCGACTTTTTTCTCGCATTTCCAAATATGCCCGCAAGTCCATCACTCTTTGTTCTGGTGCTTGCTCACACTGACACCTTGGTTGAACTATTGGCGTCATTTGCTTCTTTGGTCCTTTGTAGATCACGTACAAGATCATTTGTGCTATTCCAAAGAAGAAGCCTAACACATTTGGGGTCTAGACAAGAAATAAATAAATAACATATTAGAATAAAGTTATATATAAAATCCATGAATTTATATAAGGGACAATTACCAAAATAGATCATTGACTTTTTGACTAGTCACTTTTTAGACTTTCAAATTTCACTTTCCAAAATTAGATCGGGCAACTTAAAAAATTGAGCAACTCAATATAAACGCGACACGTGTCCAAAAAGATTCTAGAATATTCCAAAAAGATTCTAGATTCTGTACTATATTAATAAAAAATTCGACACGTGTCGCACATATATGAAGGTTGCTCAGTCGCCAAGTTGCCCTGATCCGGAGGAAAGTGATTTTAAAACATCTATTTAAGGAATGTGCTTTGGGTGACTGATCTATTTTGTTAATTATCCCTTTATATAAATGTAGGTTAAATTTTAAAACTTACGGCTACATAGTAATCTTTGATCAGTAAACCATAACAGAACCAAATAATGGCGCAAAGCGTAAGGAAGAAGGACAAGGAGAAAGGCATGTACTCTACGCTCTTCGTTTTAATAACTAATCTCTGCACATACACAATCCAATATGTCACGTCTCAAATAATTAAATTGGTAAGAATATAAGTTACTAAAAGTTTGATTAATTAGGTAAAAAAGTAAATAGTTTACCATAATGCTTAGAGGAGCAGCAAATACGCAAACTGAAAACACAGCACAAATCCAACCAACAACAGCGACACGTTTAGGCCCATGTTGGATTGCATAAGTTGTTGTAACGAATATCACCCCCAATGCTAATACGTTGAACAACGCAATTAGCTTGACTGTGGATATCTGTGAATACAAATGAATTAAAGTTATTAGCTTCATGTTTTTACAAAATCGGGATTTTCAGTGATCATGTTAAATAACAAGTTCTAGTTGATAGATGACATACCAGAGACTCTCTGGTGGCATAGATCAAAAATACAAAAAGGTAGGCCATTTCAATGACGCAACCAATGGAGTTGATAGTAATGATCATCATGCCATTTTCGGTCTTGAGAAGACCATAGTACAAGAGTAACATGCAACTAAATAATGCCACCGAGTATGGCACCGATTGAAACCCTTGAGTCGATTTCCTCTTGTAGATCCTATAGAAAGTTGGCCTGAAAATCGATAAATTAGTTATTATATCTCTAAAAGACCATATAAGATAAAACGTGCGAGCAAAATAAGGAAATCTTACAATGGTGCTAAGAACACACAGAACGAAATGATGTTGCCTGTTAAAACATAAAGCGTCGAAATGAGTATAAAGATTTGTTAAGCTACTAAAAAAAGTTGTATGAAGTACTAGAAATGATCATGATGACTGATGAGCATACCAAGAATGCCGAAAACAGAAGGCAAGAGATGAGTAGGAAAAGCCATTGTTGGCAAGGTGACGAAGCTCTCTTTGATATCAAAATTGATTGAAAGAAGCTTATGAAAAGACATAACAAAATTAACATATTTATAGGTCTTAAAAAGCAAAAGATTGGAATTTTGCATGCTTTTACATGTGTATTCTTTTGCTTCCAAAACTCTTTTTTTGGGCTAATTGTCTAATAATTGCTTGTCACACTATTTATGATATTATTGTGATATTTGTTGTGATAATTTTTGAAAAGCTTTATAGAAAAAATTATTATATGATTGCATGATTTGTTATTGTTATAATGTATCTTGAAATACTTATGGTATTTTTAATTGTCATTATATTTTTTCTACAAATACTGACCACAAATTTGATACGATTATTTTTTGAGTAATTTTCTATTCAACAAAATGTAAATACTTGGCGAACCAACCTTATAATGTTCATAGTTTTTTGTTGTGATTATTCGCATGGAGAAATAAAAGTATGATTTTATAGTTATTGCCATTAATTAATAATTATTAATTAGTCATCATCTTTTTTTTTTTTTTTTTTTTTTTTTTTTTTTTTTTTTTTTTTTTTTTTTTTCAGTTTAAGGTGCAAACTTATTATTCAATAATCTTTAACTTTATAAATGAAAACACTTATTTGAGTATTTCATATCTTAACTGAAAAAGATTATTTGGAAACCAAATTGTACTGATATAATTCGATTTCAAAATAAGGCTTCTTTATTTGCTTAAAAAAAAAGAAAAAAAAAAAAAAAAAATTGAAACCAATTCTGGCAAACATTGAATCAAACTAATTTTTATAAAAAATAGTAAAAACACGCATGACCTTGGGTGTGAGATATTTTATTTTATTCTTTTTGGCCCTAAATGTAAAATAAAGTTATGTGATAACTGGTTTATAAAATTTACAATCAAGTATTCAAATCTAAAAATTTTAGAAAGATGATAACTTAAAGTAAATTCTAAGGACTTTAAGAGTAAAATTCTAAATATCCATAACTTTAGTAGTAAATTTATTAATTTAACAAATATCTCACTTTAAACCTTGTTTTTTAAAAACTTATTATTATTATTATTATTATTATTATTATTATTATTATTATTATTATTATTATTATTATTATTATTATTATTATTATTTATTATTATTATTATTATTATTATTATTATTATTATTATTATTATTAGTTATAATACCCGCGCACACGCGGGTTTTTTAAAATTTTTTGAATCATATATTTTTATTTATTAAAAAACAAATAATGTAATTTTTGTTTTGTTTGATTTATGATATTTAATTATAGTTTTTTATTATTAAAGATAATAATTTAAAAATTTTAATCCTATTATTAATTGTATCTTATCTATACTTTTTGTATTTATCTTCTACTTGTGTTAATTGTATCTTATCTATATTTTTTGTATTTATCTTCTACTTATGTTATGGATAAATATAAAATTTTATCTAATAAGAAAATAATCTTTTTTTTAAATACAATTATTACTAAATAAGGTATGAATTGATTTTCACGCGCGTGTTTTTTAAAATTTTTTGAATCATATTTTTTTATTTATTAAAAAACAAAGAATTTAATCTTTGTTTTGTTTGATTTATGATGTTTAATTATAATTTTTTATTATTAAAGATAATTATTTAAAATTTTTAATCTTATTATTAATTGCATATTATCTATATTTTTTGTATTTATCTTCTATTTGTGTTATGGATAAATATAAAATATTACCTAATAAGAAAATAATCTTTTTTTAAATAAAATTATTACTAAATAAGGAATGAATTGACTTTTTTGAAATAAAAAATTCCTAATAGAGGTTTTGTTTTATTATATAAAAGATTATTATTAAAAAACAATTAAACTATTAGTTATAGCTGCTTTAAGCAAGTATTTTAATAGTTTAGTAAAATTGTGAAAGTAGGATTAGATATCTAAGGTATCTTTGACAAAACCAGCTGTAAACTATAAACTGCAAAGCTGTTGATATGAGCTACAAGCTACATTTTTTTTCAATAAAAGTGTTTGACAAGTTAGCTGTTAAATGTAATTATAACATGTAAAATAACATAAAAGAACATATTTATAATTGTAAACAATTGTTTAGAGAGTATATCAGTAATTTAAAGTTTTAACAGCAAAATTTTAAAAGCTTTATTAATTAGCTTTTCATTTAAGAGCAATTTTTTTGAAATAAAAGCTTGAAGTTAATATATCTAAACAGAGCTACTTATTTTAGAGGAAATTATTTTTGGGTAAAAAAAAACTAACAGCTCCCAAAAAAGCCCCTAACAAACAGGCTAGACGAATTAGTTCGCTCTATAAGCTTATATGGTATATTTTGTTTGCCACCCTTATGCGTACATTGTTTTGCAGTTTTAGTCCGTGTGTTTCAAGTACAAACCTCAATACCTTAGAATTGTGTTAGTATAATTTTATTTGTATACATTTATTTATATATGTCAAACCCATTTTTAGGTTACATTAAATATTAGTAATTTTGTGTATAAATTAATATGTATATGCGTGATTATTGTAAAAAAAAAAAGGTAATTAGTGAACTAGTGGTTAATTATATCACAAAGGCGTAAATTTTGGATATGCACACACGAAAATGGAATGTATCTGGAATAATTTGTGTGATCATTGATTCAGTTTGTACATAGACTGTTGATAGGTTTCTTATGGAAGAAGCTCGATATGATTATATGAGTTATACGCATGTGAGCTTCTGCACGTTTATTCTGATGTCAATTGTAATCATTAAAGTAGAATACAATATTCATGGGAAAAACTAACAAGTATTATAAACGAGTCATTACAAAATAAGGTTAAAAACACATTTCGTCACGACAAGCTTATTTAGGTAATGATTAGTTATTCCATCCAAATCATGATTTTGAACATTAAATTTTGATAAAATATATCAATAAACGTTTGTTTCATGTTTTGCTCAGATTAAACGTATGAAATTAAAGTATTGAAACCAAATCCATACAGGCGACACATGAAACAGAACATTTACTTTATGCTGTTGACAGATCATCAATAACAGATGAAAAATCATGAACATCGTGAAAAAATGTGAAACATTTTATACTTCTTTTCTGTCAAATGAAATTATTAATTATTTTTAGACTAATTTGTCACTGTCTTTTTTTGGGTAAAAGGTCAAAAGACCAGTTAAATATTGATAAGGCGAAAAGCGCTTTTAGGGGGTCATTTAAGTCCGAATTCGAGATTATTTGATTAATTATTGCCCTAAATCGTTTCTTTTGTCATTTTAGGTACTTTTGAGAAGAAATATGGAAAATGAAGCATTTTGGACGTTTTTGGAGCAAGTAAGTGAAGAAGACGGATGGCTTGTCATCTGATCTCCTAGAAGTTCAAGCTTTTGCTTGAGCTTAATGTGGCATTTTAGCCACATTCTATTGTACCTATTAGCTTTTGGGTTTTATATAATTTACCCGGGAAATTCCCCTTTACCAAAAAAAAAAAAGTGAAGAAAACGACAAAGTCTCAAAATTCTTGCTGAGAACAGTACCTGACGGCGTCAAGACTAAACAAGTGACGGCGTCAAGCTTGGCAAAAAAGGTGGATATGAAAAATACACATGACGGCCCAGAACAATTTCAAGGCAATTTGGCCTGACGGCGTCACCAAGGCCGTCAGGGTCAGAATACATGTGACGGCCCAGAGTAATATTACACATGACGGCGTCAGGAGTGGATCTAGGCAATACGAATTTTATCTTGGCGGCGAGTTGACGGCGTCACAAGCTATAACGTGACGCCGTCAAGGTATAAAATCTATATATAGTTTTCTAATTTTCATTCATAAAGTGTGGAACTTTTGAAGAGCTTCTTTGTGTAAACCCTAGAAGAATTTTCTGTAAAAACAAGGGTTTCAACCCTTGTTCCATCCATGTTCAATTGAAGATAAGTTTTCCAATAATCATTCAATATGTCTATGTGTTGTTTGATTCTATCTTATGCTTGTCTTCTTTTTAACATGCTAGGCTAGGTAATTCTTGTGTTTGCTTAGATGTAATGAAACCTAGATGTTGATTATTGGTTGATGGTTTGTTTATAATTGTTGTGGATGATTGTATTCGATGTTAGGCTTAAGAAAACTGGCAGACTTCCATTTGGTAATTTGCTTGAATATCTTAAGAAACATGATCGTAGGTGTACTACGATTTATTGGTTGTATTTAATGCGTAGGCAACTGCTAGTGATACTACGTTAGGAGCTAGTAGTCGGCTCGACCTAGAATGAAGTAGAAGCCTATAGAGTTAGGGAATATCGTACACGGCCCTACGACTAGTATTAAGGAATATAACCCGTCATCCATGCAATTGTAACAAGCTAATCAACCAGTAAAAGATATTTAGGGAGTAGTGAAAATCTAAGTAAACACATTTTCTTTTATTATTGTTTCCACCAATAAAATTAGTTTAAGTTTATTTTATTTTATTGTGATTGCATCTTTAGTTAATTGGGTTAGTTGGCTAGCAACTAATTCCGCCCACTCCTTCATAACCGAGATTTTTACTTGCTTTTATAAAAATATAAAAATACAAAAAGAATCATCCCTCACCTTTAGACCTAGTTTAATAGACTTTTTAATCCTTGCGAACACTATTCCTGAGTTGAACGATCAATCCCCCGGTACTTGTCACTATACGATACTACAACGATCAGGTATACTGCATAGCGGGGATTGCAAGCTTCTCAAGATCCCTTTAGAGGTAAAATCTTTTGTGAGGGCGCAATCCCGCACATCAAATATATTACTTCAAAAAACGTTTAAGTACAAAGAATATGGGTGAATTCCCATATCTCAGCCCGTTACATAGGGGGAAAAGCTTACATAACAAGACACATCTTATTCTTTAAACTAGAAAATAAACCACTACTCATAAGATAATATTTTATGCCTACGAAAATAAAATTACTTCCTACCACGACCTTGGAGCCTGATATCATGCATGTCATAAAAAGCTTCCAATTGCCCAGGAAGATCGTAGATCTGATCCGCATAGTCATCGTAATCATCTTCAAGCTTGTACCCACCACCTGTCGATAAGAGGAAGTTAGCCATATGATTATCATCCAGAATCACACCCTCCTTATCACTGTCTGAATCAACTATCTCTTCCACCTTGAAAAATGGGTTAACCCTCTTAGTAGAAGAAGTATTCGAAGAAAAAAAAGAACTAGGCTTACTAGCCGCAACCTGCTCCTTCTCTTTCCCATCACTCACAATCGGTTCTTGTGATACATTACCATCATCCACCTTAGCTTCCTTTTTATTACCGGATAATCAACCTTTTTAAGAGGATGACAATCATCATCCACAATAGTAGCTTTTCCATCAATAATTAGCTTTTTAAGCTTCTAAATTTTCTCAATAATAGGAGTAGGACCAGGAATACCACTATCATCAGTATCATCCATATCCTTAGCTTCCATTGTACTACCAGAATTTACCTCAGCCCCAACCATGGTCATATCATTAGTAGGAAAGCCACAATCATTAATATCAACCATATTAAGGACATCAAACGTATTCGATGTAGCAGTCTTTGTCCCACTCATACTAGCTACTTTAGTGGCATTCTTCTTTGTTCCATCCACCTTCTTGGGCTTAGGAGGGGGCGTTTTAGGTTGATAGTGAAATTTACATCCCACAACATGTTTATTAAATTCTCCTTTGCCCGGAACACTTTGGCTACCACTCTTACCCTTGTTTTTGTTATTAACTGCCTGGAAACCATCACTATCCTTATGTGTAGTTTGAACTAGAGAGGGAACATATTTAGGACAGTTTTCTAGGGTATGACCAAATAGCTTACAAGTGTCACACCTAGGCGGTTTCCACTCATATTCAACCCACACTTTTTCAATAGTAGAACCCGACCCATCAAGTAAGGGTATCTCAACAGTTAGACTCTATTTAGGCACCTTATCTGCCTTCACTTCAATTAAGCACCTAGCAAAACTACTTCGGCCCCATGATTCTGAACACATTTGACTACTGTAGGAATCCAACATTTCGGTGTACCAATCAATGTGGCAGGGAGATTAAGGCCATCATTAGAAAACATAGCAAGGGTACATCATAGAATTTAACCCATACCGGAATATTAGTCAAATCCTCTTTAAGAAGGTTATTGTCCAAGGTCCAAAGTTTAAAAATAATAGGAACATTTCTAATCCGGTTAACATGTTTTTGGTATGAAAAAACTCATTTGATGGTAAAACTCAAAACTTCATTTTTTGTTTTGCTAATAATGTTAGTTTTATCTTTAAAAAGATGAACTGAGATAATAAAGATTCATACTAACTAATGACGTTATTGTTTAGTCTTTTGATATCTATAATTATATAAATTACATTTATCAACTTTATTTTACTATAGATGACCAGTAAATGAAGTTGGTAAATGTCATAATCTCTCTCCCCCCCTCTTTTTATAAATACTACAAATTGACTCTTAAACTTATTAAGTTTTACAACTTAACATCCTTATCTCTTTAACTTCAATAATATACCTTTAAACATGTTAAACTCTATATTTTTTTTTACCATGTTCTTTATATTATAACATACTTTTAAGTTTAGTGATATAATAAATTAGCCTCCTAGACCCACTAAACTATATAATCATACTTATTTGCATCATTTTTTTTAAACACTTTTTATCAAAAATAAATATTGATGTTAAAATTTTATTTCCTACATAGAAAATAAATATTTTTGCGGAGTTCGAGTAAAACTATCTTGTGATATCATATTTGCAAAGGTGTACAAATCCGTATGTCATGTGATATCAAAAATCCAAAATCCCTTTATATTTTGAAGTTTAGTTTAACTATGGATGCATCTTTTAAATCTTTAAAGATATCCCTTGTAGCTCAAATGTGTTTACCCTTTTAAATAAATATATAAAAAAGGAAAAAAAGAAAAAGCGCAATTTATTGTATGATGATGTTCAAAATTTGAGTATTTCATGATGCATATGCAAAATAAATAATAATAATAATAATAATAATAATAATAATAATAATAATAATAATAATAATAATAATAATAATAATAATAATAATAATAATAATAATAATAATAATAATAATAAATAAATAAAAACTCGACTATGATGATAATAAGAAATTAGGCCTTTTAATAATTTGTTAATTGTATTGTAAACCTAATGGATCTAAGGATTATTTTACATTCATGCATTCATTTTTATAACAAGTCTAAACCTTCAAATTAACATAATAGTTGTTAGTTTCACATGCGTAATGAAGAACACAATCACGCGTCCTCCATACCCACCACGCATAACGTTTCCTCCATACCCGCCACACATTAAGGTCATTACGGTCTCCACGGGGACGGAACAAGGGGTTCCCGCAGGGTTTCGAGACCCTTATAGATTTTTTCGATATAGTGTTAATTTTTGGAAAAACATCAGATTTTTCTAAATGCATCTTAAATGCACCCGGTCCATCGAAATATGTTTCTATATTACGATTCCAAAAAGTTTGTGCACCCGTTCATATTTGGTCCTGATTCCGTTCTTGGGTCTCCACTCCTCCCCAACCAAGCGTTATGACAAGTAATCAGAGGTGATTTGGTCACGCCGATGTCCATATTATTTTTTTCCAAAGTTTGTGTGTATGAGTGTATTGTGCGGTATATGTCTAATAGTTGATTCAGTTTTGTAAAATATCAGCATGATCTATATGTTTTAACTTTTCTCTTTTTCTAAAATCTCAACGTTACCAACCTACTTGCATGTTTTTACCAACATTTTATTTCTTACCGGTGTCAAGGTTGGTTATTATTAAGCAATTACTTTTAGGGGTGACCACAAAAACCAAAAAACCGAATCGAAACCGAAAAAACCGAAAAATTCGAATCGAAAAAACCGCCCCATTTGACAAACCGGTGGTGGTGGGTTTTTGATTTTGTAAAAACCGAATGTTTGGGGTGGTTTTTGGTTTCATAACAAAAAACCGAACCAAAAAACCCACCCCTCCCACATTTATATACGTTTTTATATAACTGTATCTATATACGAGATTTGCTATTGAATTTTAAATATTTGAGTGAACAACTTTATCTATTGAAAAAATAAAAACAATAGTGTTGCTTAAATTTGTTATATTTTATAGATATTATATTTTTTGTATTCGAACAATAATGTTTTTTGAATGTTTTTGTAAACGAAAAGTGCAAAGTCGTAAAGACATGCAATTCATATTTCACTATTTTAGATTCATGTTTGGTTGTTTCATAAGTTTTTTCGAAGCTTTGGATTGCTAGATTTATGCTATTATTCATATTTGTTTAAATCTTTTTGCTTGAAAACTTGGAATCGTAAAATTTATATAAGATTAAAACTTTCTTGTTTTCAAGTAAGAAAAAACCGAATATAAACCGAAACCGAATCGATTCAATGTAAAAAACCGAAAAACCAAAACCGAAAAAACCAAAACCAATCGGTTTTTAGTTTCCAAAAACCGAAATATACGATTCGGTTTTTGGTTTTACCATAAAACCGCCCCACCCCGCCCCATGCTCACCCCTAATTACTTTAGTATGCACAACCTTTTAACAACTTTTTAATCAAGAAAATTTAACGATATTTTATGCAATTTAATTTGCTCAATTTATAATTGAGGTAAAGCTAAAGATACACAACATATTTGTTCAAATAAACACATCTACGTAATATACTTTCTAAAGTGTCAAAGTTACGTAACATACTTTCAAATATGATTCAATCTACCTAATATAACCTGTTACCAGCAGGTTTACAGGTTACCAAGGATTAAAAGTCACACCATTAGTCCCCAAACTGGAAAAAATTTGCGCATTTGATCCTATTTAGTTAACGGTTGTTAAAATATTTTTTTTAAAACCTTAAAAAAAATTTTTCTTAAAATCTAGATAAAGTCTTTTTTTAAATTTAATTTTTTTCAAAAAATAAAAAATAAAAATAAAAAATCGATAAACGTTTTTTTAAATTTTTTTAAGTTTTTTTTAATTAAAATTTTGAATATTAAAAATATATATTTATAAAAAATTTATCTGGATTAAAAAAAACAATAAACTTTTTTTATACATTTAAAAAAAATCAATTAAAATTTTCAAGATTTAAAAAACATATATATAAAATTTTCATCCGGATTAAAAAAAAAAAAAAAAAAAAAAACCCTTAAAAAAATGTCGATTTTTTTTTTTTTTTTTTTTTTTTTTTTTTTTGTTGAAAAAAATTTAAATTAAAAAAAAAAACACTTTATCTAGATTTTATGAAATTTTTTTTAAAAATTTTTAAAAAAATATTTTAACGACCGTTAACTAAATAGGATCAAATGCGCAAATTTTTTTCAGTTTGGGGACTAATGGTGTGACTTTTAATCCTTGGTAACCTGTAAACCTGCTGGTAACTGGTCATATTAGGTAGATTGAATCATATTTGAAAGTATGTTACGTAACTTTGACACTTTAGAAAGTATATTACGTAGATGTGTTTATTTGAACAAATATGTTGCGTATCATTAGCTTTACCCTTTATAATGTCTTTATAAATTTTAGTAATGTAAAAATATGAGTTTAGTTTTCCTAATCGACAATTTTTATATGCAGTAAAGAAAAAAAAAATCTACTAAAACTGCCAACTAGTATATACTGTATTTGGTTTAAAATTTAGATTTTTGACACTTATTTAAATTTCGATGATTTTAGACAGAAAATTAAAAGCAAATGATTATACAACATGAGAATCATAAAATCACTTTCCACTTGCTATTTTTAGCTAGCTTGTTCTCAATACGTAAATGTGTAACAACTTAACGGCGCTCAATCATTCGAGTACACCTAATATCTAAGCTTGCACGCGTACAAATTCTCGAGCCTTAAGCTAAACACAACTAGACACAAACACAATCGGTGACTCGACTAGATGGAGTTCACGTATGAGCCGGTCGGTACCTTGATGACTCGATTCGAATGGGTTGAGCCACATCATAGACAATGGTTACGTTTTGATATTGAAATATGAGAAAAGAAGTCCATTTGTACACTGCTACCCTTAATGCCAACGCCACCACAAGCTCCTTTTTTGCTTTTTTGGGCTTTCTTCTTTCATCTTCTTAGGGCTATTTTTGTCATATACTAATTATTCATTCTACATGTGGAAATCATTGCAAACATATTTGACAATGACAAACGATTGAGACTCAAAAAAAATGATTAATATCATGTCTAAACTTGCGTTTTCACGGTTTATTTATTTGTAAAATAGTGAATACTTGATTGCAACCAATACGATGATGCACAAGGACGGAATCAGGGTGAGTCCCGGGACCTGGGACAACTATAGAATTTTGCAGCGTAGTGTTAATATTTTTAAAAAATCTTGATGCTTTTTAAATGCATCCGGTTCATAAAAATTGTGTTACTTGATTTATATAATTTTTCATAAATGCACCTGATTAAATTGTCCTATAGCTAGTTCCATCCTGATGATGCATGTAAGTTAGATATAAAATTATGCACACTTTAGGCTTTCTAATCATGTCATTTCTCATTTGATTTCCATAATCCAAGTGGCATTTTGACACGATATTAGTTACTTTATTTAACTTCATTTGAGGTTACGAAAAGTGACAAATGTTGAATTTATGTATAAATGAACATGATCAAGATCATCATCCCACATGCTACAAATTGAAAGTATCCTAATCAAAATACATTCGTAACCATCCCAACCATTACAACTTGTTTTGTACATCGTATAATGTTTCATCAATCAACACGACACCATTTGTTTATGGCTTCAACTTTTATTAACCATAAATAGTCGATATTGAAACATGACATGTGAACAACACAAAGACGGATACATGTGGTACATCGGTCTGTAAATACTTCATAAACACATATTCTAATTACGTACAAGCACATTTAAAATTTACACGTAGCTTTGACGATTTTAGCATGTCGTGCCACGTACCAAATCGTCATTTGGAATGTTTGCCGGGTATTTTAATGTGTTCGTGCTAACGTTGATGCATCCTTTACGACTCTAAACTTGTTATACAGTTTACATGTAAACTAATCATTAGCATTCAATGAATACCACCAAATTTTGGAAAATAACACTTTAGTTGCCTATCGATTAACTATGCAATGTATAACTTGAACCAAAAGTTTATTTTGCATAATTTGTATTTTGATATAAAAATGATTGGGCCTATATTTTTCTATTTCGGTAATGTTGGTATTTGATGTGATGTATAATGTTCTTTTGTGTCCCATTTAATGGTTTTGAGATGGTTTGATATTTTGTGTTTTGCATTATCTTTTTATGTTGAGGTATGTTTGATGGAAATATAAAGAGTAGTATTTGACTACTTTATTTTGCCAAAGTAAAATCTTTAAGCTAGGTGTTATATAGTATATATCTTATATTTAAGCATGATAAATTGTCTTAGACATTGGAAAAGAATGTTATCCAACTTACATTCAAGTAAAAAAAAATACATGTGTAGGCATCGATAGCAGGGCCGTCTTATTAATTTGGATGATCCGATGCGAAATTACGAAATTACAAATGATAACCCTGTGTGTCTGCCCCACTTGCAGAGGGTAATCACCGACCACTTGTCCTTAGTTTATGATTTACACCAAAACTTTAAACACACATATATCAAACAAAAAATAAAATAAGTATATATGGCTATATTATTACACACACTCACACACACACGCGTATATGTTGTGTATATTCACCCTCACACATGCACCTGTCGCCTGTCGGAGATCTTTTTGAAAACAATATCCTTACCTTCGGGTAAGAATATTACTGTCTACATCTTACCTCCTCGTATCTCATCCACGAGATTGGTTTTTGTTGTTGTCGCGTTATATGTTACCAAATTTCTATACAAGTCCCCAAAGATTGTAATTTCGGTATGACATGTTTAACCCAATCCAATACTATTCTTTTGTGAACCATCAAGATTTTTGACAGGCTTAAGTTTACCCGTTATCATCCGCTTTATTTTGATCCATGACCCTAAACCAGCATAGTTCGTTAAAATTCATAATTCGGAAATCAAGCAACCGCGTTTGACAATGAAAGGGGACTAAATGAGCCAGATTTTTGGCATAGTCGGTTCAGGTTGCGTCACTTCGAGTCCAAGACAGGTTGACTTGAAACATATAGGCAGAAATAGTACACTCTACTTAATGTTCACATATACTAAATTTAATCACTAAAACCAAACTATGTATGCATTATTTATGAAGAATGGTCCAAACAAACATGCATGCTCTTACACAAGCAATTTGACTGCTGGCAAGTAGAACGTAAGCAAAGAATACAAGAAGACAAAGCCCACTCCATCTCGGGCAGATCCATACTAGGCCGGACGGATCTGGAAGACAATGCCTACGTACGCAGCTGCGCCTGGCCTTTGCAAAAGCCCGGTCCATGCATGTTAAGCCTGGCCTTTAGATTTCTTGACATAACAGTTTATTTAGCTTAAAATGTTAGAATTGTGTATTTATTAGGTTCAAAAAAAAATCCAAGTAAAACTGAATTGCGACAATGATGGAAGTTTCAAGTCAATTTTCAGTGTTGAATCAGATGATATTTGCGACAAAAGGAAATGGTGTTTAGTACCAGAGGATCCCAGCTCAACATCAAGAGAGCTAAGAAAAAACTACAGAAAATGGCATACTACAAACTGTAGTTGCAGACCTTGGAAAGAAGGAAGTGGAGAAAGCTATATTTTGTAGAAGTACATCAAGGAAAAACCAAAAGAAAAAGGTTTATGTGTGTTTAGTTGTAAAAAAAAGTTCTTAATTTTCATTGTTTGGTTTTCTTGAGAACGGAGTAACTCTTCTTTTTTTAGAGAACGTTTTGAAAACCAAAAAACTCTAAATTTAGGGTGTGTTCAGTTGTTGGAAAATGAGAAGTTTCTCATAAAAGTTTTCTAAAAAACACATAGAAAACATAAAACATGTCCAAAATGAACATTTTTTGAAATTTCTCTACTGATTTTGCTATTATAACTATGATTTAGAGAACTTGAATTTAGAGTTCTCCAGTTATCTGGAGAAAGAAGAGTTGCTCCATTATAGGGGTGAGCAAACGGACCGGATGGACCGGACCGACCAATAAAACCGACTGGACCGGACCGACCACATTCGATTCGCTCGGTCTAGGGTTTTTCATAATTTCGGTCTCGGTCCGGTTCGTTTCAGTCTGGTCCGGTCCGGCTTAAAAACCAGACATTTGCCTATTTGGACTGAGACCGGACCAGACCGAGACCGGACCGACTACATTCGATCCGGTCTCGGTCTAGGTTTTTTTGCTGGATTCGGTCTTGGTCCGATCCGGTTTTTCTCGGTCCGGTCCGGTTTTCACCCGATGAGCCACCTTACTCCATTATCAAGAAAACTAGATTATCAAGAAAACTAGAGAAAGAAAATTAAGAAAACTTTCCGGCAACTAAACACACCCCCAAGTTCTCTAACTTATAGTTATAATAGCAGAAAATTAGTTTTCTGTTTTCGTTAAAGAAATTTCAAAAAATACTAATTTTGAACATGTTTTCTGTACGTGTCTTAGAAACTTCTTATTTTCCAAAAGATAAACACACCCCTTAAATTGTCTCACTTTAAAAGAGAAAGAAATGGAATGTGAACTCTGTCGAGATATAAGAAGAAAAAGGTTGCCTATTAATCTATTATAGTAGACGAAAGTCATAATAACGAAGAAGTAGAAAAAACCAAAAGAATGGCATAAGGGCATCCAAGATTCACCACTGGTTTTTAGTCGAGGCGGAAACCCAAGCAAAGTAAATATATGAACTGAATCTCTAAAGTTCAAGGACTCGGCAGTGATTGCTTTTTATGACCCTAAGTCAAAAGTTTATAAGCAGTTGATTTTCTTAGGTATGCTTTCTGGTCTTGGCAATTTTTATGAAGATTGGACTTCTAGTTAACATAACCTTTTCGCATCGCAATTACAACTGAGTGCAATGTATCCTGCTAATTTCTCAGTCTTTCGTCTGCCTAACTGGAGGATCTCAAAGGTTTGCTGCTAATTTATGTGAATGTGGTTTTTCGGAGTCAAAGATTGAAATGCCCTTCAAAGTTGGAAGCATGCTTCAATACTTCATCCTCTACATGTGATTCCAGAACCACTTTATTTCATGCATCTATTTATTATGCTCCCATGTAATTTCCTCATCCATGTATGTAACTGCTTCACCGGTATAGAACTTCTGTACTTTTTTCCAATTAGAAAATGAAAAGATAAAAAGAAATGGTTTTCGACGAATAAAGATGCATTTCCTAAAACATGGCAAGTAATAGGGATCAAGTTTGATGCAAACTAAAAACCGACTGATAAAGATGCGGCAGATCCCACTTTTCATCTAATGTAAACTACATTATACATCTACGACTTGACATTTCATGCATACATGGCCTATGGAATATCTTGAAGTACTTACATAAACAAATAGTCTACCTCTCGGTTGATATCAGATGTTCTAATCACGACTAGAAAGCTCATCTTTATTTGAGTTACAAGCTACACTTGCAATAAACATACTCAAAAACTTGTATAAAAACACTAGTCTACTTACCGTTACTACCGGGCGGGATCATGTCATATGCTATACACAAAAACTACAGCAACTAGAAACCCTTTTCCACTTACTGTAGCACAACTCTAGACTACATACAATCAGCTATCGAGCATCAAACCTTAAACCTCAACACAGCAGTATCATCGATCCATTTTAGCAAAACGACCTCTGATCCTTGTCCTGCTTTCCGCTCTTACCTTGCGTGACTCGTACCTTATATGCTTATCATACCTATTGTAACACCAACACCAACAAAAGAACTACAGTTAAACTACATTTTTACGCACCTACATAAGATATGTGATTTCTAGGTGTGGGTCGAAACGGTTTTTAGCCTTCCATGAAACACATTTTATATATTTGTTATGACTTTTATAAATTTGCGGTAGTAACTACGATTACAAAAACTATACCAATATAAAATAATAATTCACACGTTATAAAAAATGACCAACATGGTGCACAACCATCTTTTATTGACTTGGATGTACAAAAAAAAGGTAGAATGTCTATAGCATGACAAATGTATATGCATTAGTATTCTATGCCAAAAAAACATAAATAAAATTACCTTCTGGTTTTCTTCTTCTCTTTGTATCTTGAAAGTGCGGTCTCCCGTTCTTGGGTATTAATTTCACGTACAATCGGAAAGGCTTGCACGTTTTCACCAACTGTGTGATGTGATTGACCTTCATGATTAGCATTAGCCTGGCTTGAACTATGGACATTATCGAATTTTTCATCTGGAACTATGCAGTTTCCTTCAGTGTTATGTCCTATTATTTGGTCGAAATGAAATTCATGACCCTCAGTATCACAACTATCGGGGCACCATTGGAAGGTATTCTCCTGTAAATTCAAAAAAAGAGTCACCGCAGAGCCAAGGGGCAATGACGTAATGGGCTCAAAGTAACAACAATGTAATGCCCCAAAACATGTAAAAACTACATTCGGTTATCAACAGTTTTTAGTCCATTTACTCATAATATCTCCAAAAAAATAATAACAAATGTGAGACTATACCTCATATGGAGAATAAACATTCTGCTCCAACTTGTGTTCAAATCCCAAATTTTTACCTTCGAGTCTGTTTTGAGTGGTTACCACAGGCAGAAATTCTTTCATTGGTTTAACAACGTCTTGACCATCATCATCCACGCGTGGTTCAGACTTTGCCAATTCACGGAGCTGGCGAAGAAGTTCATCTTTATATGTTCCAAAAGCAGCATTTCGGTTCTGAAACAGCCTAAGCAAAGTTAACAAGAGACAAAGTACAACAAATATGCTTTTAGTATCTAATGTCGACATCTTAAACATAATAGACTTTATCTGAAATTTAACTCTTTTCTAGCTTTATTATAGATCATCATACCTTTCAAACAACTTCTTTCTCAATTGTTTGCTATAACGTATTTAGCTTGATGTACTTCCATCGTTAGAAATTACAATATACTGGAAATTCTCGTCAAACACTTGCATTCACTCATTGGTCATACCACCAAAAGGAAAAGTGGAAGACCTTCCCAATTGACATATAATGAAATGATCAAAATGAGTGTTTTACATTGCATTTCGAAAGTGATTACATGATATGATATATTACAATTAGATTATTACAGAAGCAGGTTGCAGAATATAATGTTCGGAAATGCTTCGGTTGTTTGAAGTTGTGGTAATCAAATAATTGGTTGTTTGACAGTGTTTTACAATTCCTCAATATTTAAGGATTTTACATGTAAAATGACCTCTAAATTTATTGCCACTATTCCTCAAATGATTATTATATCACTTATAAAAACCCAGAACACAACGTAAAACAAAGCCTTAATTTTGATAACTGGATTACCAGTTTTGAGTGTTTGAAATTTTTTGATTACTTAACAAAGGCATGTAACATGACCACTAAATAATCACAATCAATTTTGTTGCCACTATGCATGTGCCAATGGTTTCATATAAGAAAATAGATAACCAAAATCATTTTCACTATTCTGTCCATACACAAGCAATATAAACTACTTGTGTTTTCAACTTATGGGGCTCTTGTAGTAGCCTTATGGGCTTATTAGCTTTTTTAGAAAAACTAAGCTAATTAAAGTGTTTCGATAAGCCTATAAGCTAAAGCATATGGGCTTATTTAGGGATTTTCCATAAGATATTTTGAGCATATTTTCTGCCTATATAACAAAAGACCATTCTACCAACATAACCTATCCTAAGCTAATCCAAACACTCGGCAGAACCTAACGAGTTTACTCATTTATATATCATAAAGTAGCTACTTACAAAAAATAACCTTCGGCACACAAAACAAGGTTAAACAAACACCCCTAAAACACACCAAGTAATCACTTCCAAAACACAGCCCGAAACACAAGTCATATATACTGTCCATGAACAAACAATATAACCTGCTTCTCTTTTCAGTTTATGGGGCTCTCGTAGTAACTTATTTTCTAGCTATCTAACAAAGGACCATTCCACCAACATAAGCTATCCTAAATAACTTATTATCATAACCTAACGGGGTTAATATTCAAAGAAGTTACTAAAGTTTGATAAAAAAAAATTCGCCTAAATTATTAAAGTTTCAAAATTGTCAACTAGGTTACTCAAACTTATGAAACATGACATTTTGAGGTTATTGAACCTATAAGTTCAGTAACCTAGATGACAATTTTGAAACTTTAGTAACTTAGGCGAACTTTTTATCAAACTTTAGTAATTCTTTGTATATTAACATTAACCTAACGAGCTTACTTATCTATACATCATAAAGTAGCTACTCACAAAAAAATAACCTTCGGCACACAAAACAAGGTTCGACAAACACCCCTAAAACACACCAACCACATAACCACTTCCAAAACGCAACCCGATACCCCTATCACAACAAAAACCCAAACAACTCGCCAAAAACAAGTCATATATACCTTAGGCAAAGGCGGAACACCCATAGCTTGATACCCATGATCCTCACCACTCGAAACAATCAAATCATCCAAACTTACAAACCCGGGAGTCTCCCACACCAAATAATCCTCATACCCATCACCCGGCTCACCCGAACCACCCCGACCCGACCCGGACCCGTTTTTACCCAAATCCTCAAACCCCCATATCCCCAACAAATCATTAACACTAGGACAGCCACTAAACCCTTCAAGCGGCCTCCTATCATGCGCATTTTCCAGCGACTTTTGGTGACACTCCCAGTCACAATTCTGACAGTTTACAACAGAGTCAGTAAAACAAAAAATCGAAGCTGGCGACGAGTTGCAACCGTCGCAAAGCAGTGATCTTGTGTGTTTGATGAAAAGGGGGTTTGTGGAATGCACTTCTCGGTCACATGATAGACAAAGCTTAGCTGTGTCAGCTCTGCAGTATAAAATAGCTACTGACTCGTTGCAGAAGTCACAATTGCGGTTTTTAGTGCTGTCTTTTGGCATTTTTTTTTATAAAATAAAGATTTGATTTTTGGGGTGATTTAGGGGGTGTTATGGAAATCTGAGATATGGGTTTTTGTGGGTTTTTGGTGAAGTTTAATGGGTATTTGATGGATTTTGATATGGTGCTTGATTTTGTGTTTCTTGATTTTGAGGGTTTTGGTTAAATTTGAGGGTATTTAAGTGGATTTTAGTGATTTTAAAAAGTTGGTTTTTGATGAATTTGAATATGTGTTTCTTGATTTTGTGAAATTTGATTGAAATTTTGGTATGAATATTTGAAGAAAATTGGTAAAAATATGGAAGAAAATATGTATAATTTGATGTTTTATGTAAGAAGAAATGAAAAATGAAGTGGTTGGTATGAAATGTACTTCATGGTTTTTTGGTATTTTATTTTTACAAAATTGGATAATATGGAAAATTTTGGAATTGTGGATGGTAGGAATTAATGTATTATGCTTGTTCTCCAAGAAAGATGTGAATTGATAAGGTAGAGTGTTCTCATGAGGATTGATGGTAAGAAATAAATATTTGGTGAAGAAATTGAGAAATTAATTTTTAAGAAAATTAGGAGAAGATTCAAGATATTATTAGGTGATGATGGGGTATAGAAGGACGTGGACATATCTTGGTCTTACAAAAGTATTTTTGTCAATGCGATATTTTATTACTAGTTCTTTACCCTTTCGACTCATGTATGAATATTAGATTGGGATACATAGACAGACATTGACTGCCTTTGGAGTGACTTTTAAGGGTTTTTTTTTTTTTTTTTTAGGGAATGTATTAATGCTAACACTGCGTTCCCGAGTTTTATTTTTGAAAGAAGAGAAAAGAAGTGGAAAGAAAACAAAATAAATTCGTGTTCCTGAGTTTTTTTTAAGAGAGAAGAGAATAGAAGAGAAGTGTAATTTTGGCTAAACTTCTCTCCAAAACTTTCTTCCCAAAAGTGGGATGATTTGGAGAGAAGTTATATATGGAAGCTTTAAATAAATAAAATTACTTAAATAACCTAATATAAAATTTAACTTTTATATATGACCAAGGGTATAATTGTAAAATCATATGTTATCTCTTCTTTTCACTCCTAACCCGGGAACATGATATAAAAAATTTAATTTCATTCATCTCCTCTTCTTTTCTGCCCATTTTTAACTCTTCTCTTCTCTTCTTTCATTTAAAAAACTTGGGAACAGAGTGTAAGAGCATCAGGTGTCGTGAGGAGCTCAAGCTCTTTATTTGGGTCTTACGGGGTAATCACATCATCTTAACAAACCTCTCCTTACAATCTACTCTCACTCACAACTAACTACAACTTACTCATTTGGGCCTCACCATTTACAATTTTTTTAATTCAAATTATCAAATAAACTAAATTCATTTTATTAAAAACAAAATTACATTACAACATATTAAAAAAAAATTAAGAAACATAAAATAAAGAAACGAAAAAAAACAACATACGCAACTTAAGAAATACATAAAATAAAGAAACTAATTATTTTGTTGTTGTTGTTGAAATTGTTCCCATTGATGTTGTTGTCAAACATGCTCGATGATACATCGTTTAAACGATGCGTGTTTACGTTTATCATGTAGTTTTTTTGCTTGCCTTCGTTGCACGTCGCATCGATCAACCCATGACAGTTGTGAATTTATTCGTGGACAAATATACATTTCGCTCATTTCAGATATCGCAAATTTTTGATCTTTCAAAATCATGTTATGCATTACAATGAACACTTACATGATTCTCCCTAACTTGCCCACAGTTCATGCACGCGTCGGCTGGGCAATAATATGCCAACATCCTTGGAGGACACCAAAAGCTCTTTCAATATCTTTCCGAGCACTTTCCTGTTTCGCTTTCCAGACAACATTCTTGGGGTTATGTGCAACCGTAAATGATCTGACAAAGTATGACCATTCCGGGTAAATTTCGTCAGCTAGATAATACACATGCTTAAATGTACTGCTGTTTACTTCAAACTGAACCTCGTGGCTGATGTCATCAAGCATGTCGTCGAATAATGGAGAATTATTCAAAACGGTAAGATCGTTATTCACACCTGCCAAACCAAAAAATGCATGCCAAATCCACAAATCATATGACGTAACGGCTTCAAGCATTATAGTTGGATACTTTTTATCACCTATGTGAAATTGCCCTTACCATTCTTTCGGACATTTTTCCATTCCCAGTGCATACAATCGATGCTTCCCAACATTCCTGGTATCTTATGAACCACGTTATGTGCGTAGTATAAGTTGTGAATGTCATTCACGTCTGATTTTCTTAGAAACTCCTTCAAATACAATTAGAGTATGCACATAGTAAAATTATCTAGACAATCGCGTGCACAATGTTCACCTATTTGTAAATACTCATCTAATGCATCACCTGCTATGCCGTACGCCAATTGGCGTAAGACACATGTGCATTTCATAATCACACTAAAACTCATTACACCCCTAGCATCGGGTCGAACTGTAAATAAATCAAAATGCTTGGGAAAAGGATGATGAGTTTGAATTTATGTTTCAATACCTTGTACTATTTCTAAAAATAGTTTATGGTTCATACGATAGCGACGCCTAAAGTATTCCTCCGTATATTTTGGTTCCTCACCAAAATAGTCGGCCAATAGACGTGCTTCAGCAACTTCACGTTCACGGAGGATGTATCTACGGTGTTTTGAAGGTCCGGCTTCTTGTTGTTGCGCCAATTGTTCGAGCTCATACTGTTGCATAATCATTTCCAGCTCTGCTATCTCTTAAAGATCATTTCGACCCTCATACGAGGAATTGCTCATGTTTCTTGATTTGTAATAAGTGTTTTGAATTAAATTTTTTTTAGAATTTTATTTAAGTGTTTTGAAAAAAAAAGTGTGTAGAATTTGAGTATAAATGTGTTAATATTTATAAGTGTGTTATGTATTTAAGAAAAAAAGTAGTAATAACAAACTAACGTCTCTTTTTTAATCCGTTCCCCAACGTATACCTGACAAACATTCCGAAAATCGTACAAATCCAAACTTGTCGTGCAGGTGAGGAGCAAGGTTTCGGCGAGCAACGAGTAACCACCCCGGTATGGCGGCGAGCTTCGGCGAACTAGCCAGCGTGAGGAGATCCACACCGTATGCTCTAAGAGGGATGGGCTCAAGCAATATAATAATATATATTGTTGTTAAATCCTTTATATGCCAAAGGTCATCAAAAGCTTAGTACTTCCTATTAAGTGGCTTATATAGAGGTGGATTCCATAACCTCTTTTTCAAAAAAAAAAAAAAAAAAAAAAAAAAAACTCCCTAAGTTGCAAAAATCGTCGGAGAAATTGCAAGTTTGTTCCTATGGTTTTGAAAGTTCAAGCGACATTCTTGTTTGGAAATTTTGAATTTGATTTCAATATTTCTTAGACTGAAATTACTAAAATACTACTTTGTTCTGCCTATTTAAGATGAAAGATGATGAGGGTATTTTAGTAATTTCAATTTAAAGAAATCAGACCCAATTTTTCTCCACAAAGACACCGCTTGCACTTTCTAAACTATACGAACGAAACATGCAATTTGGCAGAACCACACGGATGACTTTTGCAATTTACTCTCCATATAAAGATAAAGAAATTGTATTCTGTGATAATTTTATACTCTCAGTATAGTTTTTTTTTTGAACGACACTTCATTAAAAGGAAAACTAGTAAGGAGTTTTAACTACACGTGAAATTTTAACCAATCAGTCCAATTATAAAGCATACGACCTCTAGACTTAAGCCAAGAAAAAGAGTACAAACAAATATTATCAAAGATGTCATTTTTCCTGATAAGGATACTTAAAAGACTAAACCACCAAACCCATCATAAAGAAGTCTCGATTATGACATACATACAATGAACCTTCTCCTTAAAAACATGCCAAGAGCTCAACTAATCTCTTTAATGGTTGTTAGAAACGAATAAAGGCATGTAGGCAACACACCAAATACTAACGAGCCTCCAAACATCTATGGCAATGTCACACTCGAAAAAGATATGGAAGTTTTTATTTTATTTATTTATTTATTTATTTTTATTTATTTATTTGAACAACGTATTTATTAATAAGACTAGCAAGAAGTTAGAAAATTACAAAGAAACCACTTGAGGGTTTTTTTTTTTTTTTTTTTTTTTTTTTTTTTTTTTTTTTTTTATCCAATTAACCCAATTGAAAGATACATTACATCTATAACGACTCCAATAAAAAGAACGCATAACTACATCTACACCGAACCAAAAACACACTTGTTACGGAACGACCAAATATGCCACCACATCCCATAGCACACCCCTTCTAACAATCTTTTATGTTTAACAGATAGCCTAAGATTTAGGATCCAATCTAACCAATCTTCATACGAGTACACCTCCATGTAGCTCACATCCTGCCATCTACAAATCTTTCGAAAAATATCTTTTGCAACATGGCAATTAAAGAATAAATGTCTCAACGATTCCACCTCATTACCACATATCAGACAAAGAATAAAAGCAATATTCATACCTCTACGAGAAATATTGAATCTAGTAGGTAAACAATCTAATCTCACCTTCCAAGCATGAACGTTTTCCTTGATGGGCACTGCTTTAATCTACCGAGTCTTAGAAGACACATCCGGTAACCTTCTATCATCTATCAACTTTCTAACCGACGCGACAGAAAAATCCCCCGAACCTTCCAATGACCAAACCCACCTGTCGTTCAAAGAAACAAGAGACACAACCCTCAATCTTTGCCAACAAGTTTGCCAATTGAGATTGCTCCACATCACTCCTTGGATCACGACGAAAAGAATAAGCCATACTAGAATGCGCTAGTTTAGCAGCAACATCAATTCTCTTATTCGACTCCAAAGCATATAATCTTAGATATCTGTATTTAAACGCCGTATTTTCTCGCCAAACATCCTCCCAGAAAAAAAGTATTCGCAACATTTCCCAATTTTTTATGCATAAAACTAGGGCTGAGCATCGGGTCAGAACCGACCCGAACCGAGAAAACCAAAAACCGAAATTCATCAAAAACCGGAACCGAAACCGAACCGACGGGCCGTCGGTTCGGTTCGGTTTTCGTCGGTTCGGTTCGGGTTTGTCGGTCCATGTGTATTTTGGCATGTTTTTGTCGGTTTTGGGCCGAACCGGACCGAACCGAACCAACCCGAAACCGAAATTCATGAAAAACCAGAACCGAAACCGAACCGACGGGCCGTCGGTCCGGTTCGGTTTTTGTCGGTTCGGTCGGTTTCGTCGGTCCAGTTCGGTTTTGAACCTGCGGTGCTCAGCCCTACATAAAACTATAAATATCAGTACCTTGCCTCTTGAAAACCTCCATCTCCTGAACAATGTCACGCCATATAGACATATGACCAGTTTTCGAACATTAACCAATTTTCCCATCATCACCATGCATGAATAGCTTTGATAACCCTTGCCCATAACGATGACTTTTATGTAGTGGACTGCCAAATCCATTTAAACATGCGAGCTCTATTCAACGCATATAAGCTTGAAACACCAAGACCACCTTTCTCTTTTGGATGCCAACACATTATTCCATTTCACCCATATCGATTTTTTACTACCTAAATCAACACCATAAAAGAAATGACACCGAATAGATTCCATATGGTGAAGAACCTTCATAGGGAACTTAAATATTGACATATGATAAATCGGCATCGACCCTAAAACCGATTTAAGAAGCGTTAGTCTTCCACCTATTGATAGAGTCTTCATCTTCCATTTCGAAATACGAGCAACCATATTATCAACAATCTCGTTCCAAGATTGAATACGAGTCACACTCCCCCTACTTTCGAACCTAAATAAGAAAAAGGCGCCTTAAGAATAGCACACCCAATTTTTGAAGCAGCTTGCTCCACTCTATCCTCGTCCACAGCTATTCCCATTAGTTTAATTTTACTCATATTAATGAGAAGACCCGATGCACGATAAAAGCCATCCAACACATGTACAATCAAGGTCGTCCCATTGATTTGGTTGGCCGGTGCAAAATCATAAATGAGGCCCCCATAAATTACAAAAAGATTAACTATTATGGAAAATAAAAAGTTATTTGATATTACCCAACGTTTGTCTTCTCTTTTTTGTATATGGCCTGGATCAACATTGATAATAGTTAACAAAGACAGTAAAAATTCAAAACATTATATACTTAGATATGTATAAATATTAATTGATGTATACTAAATTGGAGGCCCTTCATAAATGGTGGCCCTGTGTGGTTGCACCACTTGCACATGCTAATCGCCGCCACTGTGTATAATAGTATCAATATTCGAATCACTCCATTGTCCCACAAAGACCGCATCATCAGCATAAAACATATGAGATAATTGGATCGAAGAATCTAACACAATACCTTTAAACATCCCCGCATATACGACTCTTTGAAACGAAACATGAAGGCTTTCCATAATCAAAATAAATATAAAAGGAGAGAGAAGGCCACCCTGTTTGAGACCTTTGAAGAATTGAAATTCCTCCATGGGACTCCCATTCACAATAACCGAACCCCATGAAGATCAAAGACAGTCTTGGATCCATCATCACAACTTATCTCCGAAGCCGAACTTTTTTAAAACATCATCCAAATAATCCCAACGAACCAAGTCATAAGCCTTCTCAAAGTCTACCTTAAAAATGAAAGAGCGTTTCTTCTTCGACTTGCACCATTGAAAGAACTCATTGAGAATAAACAGACCGTCAAGTATTTTTCTATCCACAATAAAAGTCGATTGCACCTCATTAACAATATCCTCCAGAACCACCACAAGACGATTAGACAAAATCTTAGCAATTATTTTATATAAACTCCCTGTTAAACTGATCGGTCTAAAATCCTTAACCATTTTAGCATCAGGGGTCTTCGGAATCAAAGCAATAAAAGAGGAGTTACAACCTTTAGGAATGGACCCAAATTGGAAAAAAAAAATATTTCACCGCCGCCACCACGTCATTTTCAATTAACTTCCAAAAGTGACGATAGAAACCGAATGTGAACCCATCCGAACCCGGGGATTTATCTACCCTGTACCCTAAACCGCCCTTTTAAACTCTTCGTTAGACACATCAATTTTTGAAAAAGATATGGAAGTTGGACTCCACATTACTATTATAAGAAAAGCAAGAGATCTCCGGGATTTCGATACCTCGGACAAGAGATCTCATAGAGTGAGAGGTTGGACTCCACTATACACTCTATATATAGTAGTTGTAAGTGAAAACTATTGATATACATAATGCCTAAAAACGTTATTAATATTTTTCGATATCTCTACGTTTTGATAATCATCAAACGTAAAATCATTAAACGCAAGCTTATTACGCAAACAAGTATTTAGTTGTAAATATTCATTTTAACAACTTAATCACTTAAGGTGTGAACAAACAAATGTCTAATGCATTTTATGATAAAAAAAACATTTATTTAATCACTAGATTTTTTATAAATGTTACAAACATTTTATATCTTTTATAAAATCATTTTTGATAAATAAAGGAAAATATTCATTTTTGATAAAATGTTACAAGTATTTAGTTGTAAAGATTCATTTTAACAACTTAATCATTTAAGGTATGAATAAACAAATGCCTAATGCATTTTATGATCAAAAAAATATTTATTTAATCACTAGATTTTTTATAAAATGTTACAAACATTTTATATCTTTTATAAAATCATTTTTGATAAATAAAGAAAAATGTTTAATTCATAATAAATATTTGAATTCAAATTTTCAACAAAAATATAACAAAAAAGTTTCAGAAAAACCTTCCACAGAAAAAGAAAAAGAAAAAGCTGTGAGCCGTTACAGTAGGGCGGCCCCCTTAAACTTTAAGGGGGCCGGCAACTCTTTAAGGGGACCGACCCCGCTCCTCAGCCATCAACTTTTGCCTATAAATACTGGGCTATTCATGGACTTTTTCCTCACCTTTTGCACTCTAAACTTTCTGTTCTAATTCACCTCTTATCTCTTTCTAAACCCTTTGATCATATAATCATAAGCTTTTGTTTCCAAGTGATCCAAGCTTCAATCACTCAAGTGCAAGAGAAGAATACTTCTATTCATCAAGAGAAGAAGTATTATAACTTAGTGTGATCCTACAACCTAAGTTGTTGGTGTGTTATACTTTGTAGATCATTCATTCATTTGTGTAAAGGTGTGTGCTTTAGTTAGTTAGTTGTGAACTTAAGTAATTAGGTAGATTTGGAGTATCGGTGGTGTTGTAGAGTTGTGAGGTTGTAGTGGTATGAAGTAGAAGCATATAAGTAGAAGTGGTGTGAAGTGGTAAAGTTAAAGTAGTAGTGGTGTGTAGTAGTAGTAGCATAGAATTAATCGAGGTGTAAAGTAGTAACTTAGAAGTAGTTGTGGTGTGAAGAAGAAGTGTATAAGTTGTGAGAAGTTGTAAAGTAGTAGTGGTGTGTAGAAGTTTTGTAGAAGTCGTGAGAAGTAGTGAAGAAGTTGTGAAGAGTCGTGAGATTGGTTCTAGCTACGATTAGAACTCGACATTTTGCTTAGTGTCGAAAATTGGTGTAAGCAAAGGTGTGTAAGGTTTCCTCCGCCATAAAGGAGCTTGTTGACATAGTGGAGTAGGGCGAAGGGGTGCTTCGTTACCGAACCACTATAAATACTTCGTGTCACGGTTTGATCTTATTAGTGGATAATTAGGCCCAAGCCTGGTTTGTGGGTTTTGGTAATTAGGGTTTTACCATTATAAATAATGGTCATTAATAAAGTATTACCGACGAGTTTTCATTGTCTTACATTATCCACTAATATAGTTAAGTCTGCCAGTTCATTGTTAAGTCTGGCAGTACAAAGTTAGTACTGTTTAGTACTATTAGTTAAGTCTGTTTATGAAAATAGAATAGTTATGTTTAGAGATATATTAGGAAAGGATATGCACACGTCTTAGATATCTTATGATAAGATATGCATTATCCTTTCACACGTTTTGTAAAGCTATTAGAGTTTCCTTAATGTATAAAAGGAACTCTACGGCATTGTGTTTTAGACATTCAAGCCTAATAGAAATTAATAGCAAATACGAAGTTAGTTATTATCATTCTGTTCTTCTTACTGTTTGTGTTAAGATTATGTATTAACACTTAAACATACATTGTTAGTGTCTCTCATATAGTTGATTTGGATTTATTCAAGCTAGCTATTGTCTTATAAAGGCTACTAAGATCCATTACTTTAGACTTACAACTTGTTTACTGCCTCTAACTCGATAAGAGATTGAAGATTCGTGTTAATATAATATATTTGATGTTTTATTAAGTATGTTATATTTATGATAAAAGTTTTGTTTCATATTTACATAAGTTACTTAAATATATTGCAGAAACAAGCACTTAAAATCATTCGGACAATTATACAAAAATAAACAACATTATTTCGTTCAGATTAAGACTTTCTAGCCACCTTTTACTGATAAGATATGGTAATCAGATTCAGACATAAAACATCTTAATAAAACAAACACACCCTTAGTATTAGTATGAACTTGACTTTTCCTAATGCATATTTAGGCTCATTCCCAACTCATTTGACTCCTTCAAGTCGGAAATTCACTAAATTGTTTAACTTGATAAGGTATTTAATACTTATACATAACCAAATTAGATCGTGTTTAAGTTACATAAGTTTTTAGTGTGTCCGAGTTGATGTTCAACATCTAGCTTTGGCAAAATAGGCTGGAGCTAGGGTTGGGGCTGGAGCTTATATTATAAGCCGAAATTAAAATTTGTATTTTTATAAACTTGTTTGGCAAATGGGCTGAGACCGGAGCTTATTATTGCAAAATTACTAAAAATGACATAATTTAATAAGTTTTTGTATATGTTAAATATTTTTATGGGTAAATAAGTAATTTATTCTTCAAAAGCCTCGGGCTAAAGTTTTTAGCCCTTTTATGAGGCTAAATTTTTTAGCCGACTTATTTTATAAGTTTTTTCATAAGCCCATGACAAACGAGACTTATTTTATTAACCGACTTATTTAAAAAACCCAAGCCCCGATAAACCCTCTATAAGCCATTGCCAAACACAGCCCTAGAATAAACTAAGCATCTGGTACTATTCAGTCGCCTTTGCCTCAACTTGCCGTGTCTTGGGACACAACCCAAAAATGCCACTCTTTGTAGATGACATTTTAAAAGATGTCACGTTAGGTAGAGATGATCAATCAATATTCCATACGTCTACAATATCTTACCATACATCTTCATAACACACATATATTCTCTATTCTCATTAGAAAATTAGGCATTTAGTTATTACTTTGTAAATCAAGTAATCAACTATAAGTTGTTTATCGAGTAATTTGACATCCTCTCTCTAAAATTTCCTCCTACCTCTCTCTAAAATATCCTCCAACCTAACTCCACCCTCTCTCTAAATAAATCCGGCGGTTGGTTTCGGCCGGCCGTCCGGATCTCTTTTATACTTTCCCCTTCCTTCAATAAAAATCCTTACCCACAGATCTGTCATCTCCCAACTGCCGCCGCTCGCTGCCGCCACCGCTATTCTGCTCAGATCAGTTGCCTTCCGGTCTCCTCTGCTCAGATCTGTTGCGGTCCGTCATCGATGACTTGATGCTGCCTTGGGTTTCGACTTTAGATCTGTTAGGTTTAGGTCTGGCTCCTTTTAGGATGCTTAGTTTTATCTTCTTTATATGTTTTATGTATTTTATGTACTTTTGTCAAGCTACACCTTCATATGGTTGTGTCTACCAAAAGCTCACTCTGGTGATTCCCCCCATCTTTTGTATGGTGTAGTTGTAGTCTGTCACAACTATTATGGTGTATGTTTTGTTTTAGCTTAACTTGTTACCTTGTGTATTTTGTTTGGCAAGTCGGTTTTGATTTTGCCCATTATGTTCGATGTAACTTGTTGTGTTCAAATTACCTCCATTTGTAAGAAGTGAATTGAAATCTCTGTTAATATATATATATATATATATATATATATATATATATATATATATATATATATATATATATATATATATATATATATATATATATATATATATATATATATATATATATGATCAAATAAGAAAGAAAAATTAAAATAAGAATAATAAGAAGAAACCACAACCACAAATTTCAGATGCACCTACAAAAATAGATGCATCTATCCTTAAAATTCTCCCCCTATTTGAAATATGTGACTAAAATTTCTTCTTATTCTTCTTATTTTAGTTTTTTTTCTTATTCGATCCCTTATATATATATATATATATATATATATATATATATATATATATATATATATATATATATATATATATATATATATATATATATATATATATATATATATATATATATATATGGGGGTGTTTCTTTTTCCCTTAGCTAAAGGAATGAGTTAACACAAAGTATATAATAATATTTTTTTATGTGGAGCCCACCATTTTTCTGCTAGTGCCTCTATCCTCATGTGAGTGGTATAATGAAGACTCTCCCCATTAAGACCATTTAACAGCCGTGGGTCTCACATAAGCCCCACACATCCTTTAGCTAACAAAAAAAAGAAACACCCCTTAAGTCGTTTTGGGTAAGAGAACACTAGACAGAAGGCGGTAGAACAACCCACGAAGCTAGCGACATGTGACAGACAAAAAATAACGAAAATTATTTGACAAAATTAAAAACCAACTAAAAAGTAGTATCACTTTTAGCCACTTTTTTTTTTTATAGGTAAGGTAGGACGAAAGGTCCAACTCATATTTTATTTAAGTCTTTTTTTCCCCATAAAATAGCAACGAAGCTTTTCTTAAAATCCCGTCTTGTTAGGCGAATTACAAAAAGTGTCATTAAATGCAATGAACTTTCATAAAGTATTTCAATATATACATTTTGATGTGTTGTTATATCAAAAAGACTGACACATTTCACTATTTTAAACGTGACAACACGTCAAATTGTGGATGTTTGAACATTTTATGAAAGTTTATTGCATTTAATATATTTTTTTATAGTTTACGTATTACGACGTAATTTAAAAAAAAAATTGTTGCTATTTTATGATCTAAACATTTTCTTTTCAAAATTTCTCTACAAATGCATTTTTTATTATCTAAAATAAATAAATGAAAGATTGTGGATGTTTCGATTTGATGTAACATGATAAGATATTGTCGATATTATTATTGGGCATTGATTGGCATGCCTAATTGGTATGACTAATTGGCATGCTTAATCTATGTGACATCTTCTTATTGGTAAAGGGGCCCACACTTTCACAAACCAATAAAACATCAACACTTCAATTTAGACACAAAAGTAGTCATATTTTTAAGTCTCTAAATCATTTCTCATTATTATTATCATCATTGAAAATTTGAAATGATTATTCTTTTTCGAGTTTATTATATCCTACTACCCCGTAGTTTCTTTTGGCGACTAATAATAATAATTTGGGCCCATACGAATATACGATTACGATTTCAAAGCTAGAACTTGCACGAACATGTTGACTAAGAATATTCCATAAAATATTTATTCATTTGCTTTCATAAATTCTATGTAATATAATACAAGTATTTCATTAGTCTCACAAGAGATTCCTTTCACATGTTTATCTAATTTTGGAGTATTTGACTAGCAACTTAAATTCATTGTAATTGTAGTAACATTCCTCTTTGTACCGTCTGTTATCGATGTTAATGACTATATATTAGGGGTGAGCAAAACCGACCAAGAACCGAACCGACCTGACCCAACAAAACTAGCAAACTTGGTTTAGGTTTTTAACGATTTTCAGTTTTGTTCCGTTCGGTTCAAGCCTTAAACCGAACCGAACCAAGCAACTTCAGTTCGGTTCTCGGTTTAAGTTTTACCGATTTTCGGTTTTCAAGTCTGGTTTAAACCGATGCTCACTTTTATGTTATTGACACTTCAATGAAACATATTTAACCAAAGTTCAGATTTGCAAGTTGATGGCAAAGAAATTTTACTAACCCGAACCCACCCATTTTCACCCCTCGCCACAAGCTAGGCACCATGAAATATATAGCTCAATGGTGAAGGTTGAATATTCTGGTCTCTATCAACATGCTAAACCCTCACTCCCTTGCTACAATACCAAGAAGTTTTTGGCTCAACTGTGATTGCAGAGTTTTTGTCTGCAAAAAGAGGGGTGTATTAGAAGTTCGACCCAAACTCAACATGCTCAACCCACCTAATTTGACCCCCTTGCTACAATCTATGCACAACGAAGGCTTAATGGTGAAGTTTGCAGCGTACTGGTCTCTACAAGACGAAGGGTGTACTATAAGTTATTGATACGATCTAAGCACCCAGAAGTTTTTGGCTCAATGGTTAAGGTTGCGGAATTCTGGTCTTTACAAAAAGAGGGTTCTATCACTGAATGAATTCATTCAACATTCAAAGAAAGATCCCATCACAATCCATGTGGGTTTTTCAATCTAGAAGAGAAATTTCACTCTCTTCAAAACAAAATGCAACATTAAAACAAGTCTACAACATGCAAATGGCAAACTTCATGAAGCTAAGTACTAAGCATGCTATCGAGTAAACTTGAGCCATCTAGCGGGAATATATCTCTCGATCAACCTATCTAGCTATTTGGATTATGGCAATATGTCTTGGGGTTTAAATCTGTCTCTCTAATGATTCATTGGTTGATCCAATCCTTCGGGTATTGTAAGAGTTACAGTGGCTGCACTTGTGGCCAATAATGTGAAAAGCTGTTTTGCTAGTATTGTTGCAGTCGTTGCACAGGATAGGAATCTGTAATGCGGGCACAAATCAGTTAATCAGCTGATAAGACCTAACTGTAATATAGAGATGATGAAATGGGCATGCCATAAGGGGTCAGATCAGTTCGGCCCAAAATCACTTTTCTGTTGGACATCTATATTAGAATCTGATGATTTAGTACGCTTTATGCACAAAATTACACTTTAGGCAAGTTTCGAACCGTATGACCCGTTTAATTGTAAGCTAAACATCATATTGACCCGTTTTACCGTTAAAAATGGAACATGGCTCATGTTAATCTATTCATTAGCAAATTAGGCCAGACATCTATTATTGCCTAATGCAAACTAATGAAATATAAAAGTTTTAGTAAAACTCAGTGTTCGTAGAGACATAAAACGGGTCAATATGATTTTAGTTGGAAATCATTTAATTGAAACCTCCGCAAAATTAATTCTTTGTAAGCAGATTTATTTATTTTCAGTTCTACTATATATCATTCAACATTGCTATGGCCATATTAGCCTCAAAACCTTTTGAGGGATATATCTATGACCATTTACCAGGTATAAAGTCTCTAACCGATAAATTATAGCCCATGCTTATGGTGACACATATAATATAGGCTGAATTGTGGCCATTTGCCATTTTAAATCATTTACAATTCTATTATCACTAGATGACACAGAAGATAAAAAGGAAATTTACCATACAACTAAAATGCTGCCTAATATAAAGACAATTGAGAAAGACTTACCTCGTATCGGTATTCTTCAGGCATGGCAGTAGTTTCAATCTGTCAAATTACAAACTTAAAAATAAATAATACGCGTAATAAACTATAAAAAAAAAAACTTAAAAAACATTTTACACATGCTATAATAATCAGATGTTCTAAGTTCATAACTATGTACCTCCTCGTCTATTCTTTGCCAGGTTGTACTCATATCGCAAACTGACTTTGAGCAAATAGGACAACGATATCTGCAAGACAAAGGCAGTAACATCCACGAGTTACATTTTTTTAACACGTTTAGGAAATCTACACATAACAGAAAATTGATGATGAATTAACTGATGCTGTTTTAACATCTCCTCCTTGCATTCCATGTGCATAGTGTGTCCACACTTCATGATTGATGAGCTCTTGATGGAGTCAAAAAGAAACTACCATAGAAACATTATTGTTAGAGCAAGTCACAAACACTTGTATATAAAATCATATACAATTATAATATGTACCTCATAACAAATAGGGCAGTGGTTTTTCATCGAGTTTTCCACACATGCATGATTATCACGCAGCTCTATAGCATAGCAAGATCCTGTGTTGACACCGATAAAGTTTGTTCATTTCCATGTTGTCATATTAGATTCATCAGAAGTCCATCCTAACTCCTAAGGTTCAAAGAAACACAAACTTCAAAAAGATTATGATATTGGGTGACATGTACAATTAGTTTATAAGTTGAATATAGTATAGGTTGTGATTAACTAACTATGCACTTATCACCGATCTTTTTTTGTCAAAAAGGTACAAAAAAAATAAAAAAAAATAAAAAATAAAATAAAAAAATGAGGTTGATTCTGCAACATGACCACATAAAATGATGGAAAAAGCAAGAAAGGACCATGAGAGTGTGACACTACATACCACACTTTTCGCAGTGGAAGAACTTCTCACGACCTCCAATTCTGCAATGATAAATATTCTATCATCGACCAATTTTAAAGAATTACAATATATAATTTCAGAAACATCACTATTCTTAACACTAACCTACATATTCCACATTCATTGCAATGAAACTGTTCCTTTGAAATCTGAATCACAACATAACAGGAAGTTAGTGTAGTTCTCAAAACTTACAATATGAAGCAAATGAAATGTAAAGTGTGTTTACATCATCTTCGTAGAACTTGCAAATATCACAAAAGTATTCCCCCATTTTCACTCCACATTTAGTACAAATCTGAGCAGCCTATCATATCAACATGTAAAATTGTTACAAACTTACATAACCTTGTAAAAGTTTCAAATAATTGTGAAAGTCGTCTCATGACAAACCTGTTGCTCGGTACCGCAAAGTTCACAAATAACCTAAAAGAAACAGCCAAACAATGAATCAATAACCTCAAAAACAACGAATTAATGAATAACCTCATCAGAAACATACTCACTTGCTTGATATCATGACGAACAATCTCATGACGTTCCTTAGGGTTTGTCAATGCACTCTATACACATAATACACCAAAAAATCATCAGTTAACAGGTAGTAAACAAACCAAATATTTAACAAACTACTCATCAACCGCTCTTTGTTTATATTTCGTTCATTTAATAGTTAAAACAAATATGTGCATGACTATTTAAGTCATTTTTAAATGGGACAGACACAACCTGTTTGTTAACGTTCACTTGGGTGACTATTTTCAATTACGTTCAAAAATTACATCTCTATTAAATCTTTTTGTTACTGTAAAATAGTGAATACTTGAGAAAACAAATATAAACAAAAAATAGCTTAGGCTCGTTCGTTTATGTTACACGAACAAGCTTGACTTAGAGGGTGTTTGGGATTACTTATTATTTTCTGCTTAACTGCTTATTTTGAAGCAATCAAAATACTTCTACTTATCTCATCATATGGCAAAACAAGCAGTTTTAAAGAAGCACATTGGTAATTGCTTATTTCAAAGTGTTTATTTGAAATGAATCCAAAATAACTTCTCATAGTCATATGTAACGTAAAACACATTATAAACAGATTAAATTGTAAACTTCTAAAAAGCATTACAGTATTTTTATGGCCTTTATTTTATTTTTTTGGTCTTATTGCATTCTATACAAGATAAGCAATTCCAAATACTATTTCCTGTCTTCCTGAAATGCTTATTTTTACGCAAAAAATAGTAAACAATCCTAAGCACTCTCTAATTATCAAACTAACACGAACACCAGAATTCGATCATTTAAGTACCTTAAACAAACGCAAACCTTGTTCGTATTCGTTTAGTTTACTTACAGCCCTAACAAACTTTTAAGCAATAACTCGTATCTAACAATCAATCCCGAACACTAACAAACACATATATCTGTTCATTTAAGCCTCTGTCTTTGCTTCTAATGCTAAACTTAAACGATCGAGCACAAACAAGCCTCATTGATTTTTGTTAGGTTACTTACGGCCCCTAACAAACTTAAACGAACAAATATGAAGAAAAGAATCCTTTCATTTAAGTGTTCACTTCTAATGTTTAACTTAAACGAGCAAGCCTCGTTTCTAATAACTCGTATTTAATAAGCAATCCAAAACAAATTTCTTATCTAATAAGCTTCTAATACTAAACTTACACAAACACGACCAAAACTCATCCGGGTCATTTACACACATACAAACTGATAATCCATAATAATAAACTCGTTCGCTTCTGTTGTTATACTTTAACAAACGAACACGCCTCGTTTCAGTTTATTTATGGCCCTAACAAAACTTTAATCCCTAACAATAAACATATAAAAACCGTTATATGTAAATAAAAATAAACAAAAATGAATGTCAAGTATATAAAGGAACTATTTTATCCAGAACCCTCTTACAAGATAACTTTTTTTTTTTCTTCAAACTTAGAGAATCGTGTCTCTGCGGTGTCATCATAGCATCAAACATAACTAACTTTTGGCCTAAATACTTTTTATCCGATAATACATTTTTACGACTATTAGTGGTTGTTCGATAAATATTGGGTTAATGAATGACTCGATGGACGGGCGTAACTTGTAATTAACCTATTCTTGCACAAGATCTTACCATGTAAAATCTTATGTACAGGAATACCTTAATTACAAGTTATGCCCGTCCGTCCAATCATTAACCCAATATTTATCAAACACCCACTAATAGTCGTAAAGATGTCTTATCGGATAAAAAGTATTTAGGACAAAAGTTAGTTATGTTTGATGCTATGATGACACCGCAGAAACACGATTCTCTAAGTTTGAAGAAAAAAAAGTTGTAAGAGGGTTCTGGATAAAATAGTTCCTTTATATACCTTGACATTCATTTTCGTTTATGTTTGTTTACCTATAACAGTTTTTAATTTTTTATATGTTTATTGTTAGGAGTTATGGATTAAAAATTTAGTTAGGGCCATAAAAAAAAGAAAACCAGGCGTGTTCGTTTGTTTAAGTATAACAACAGAAGTGAATGAGTTTATTGTTACGACTTATGCATTATCAGTTTGAGGGGGTGTAGATGAAACGAATGAGTTTTGGTTGTGTTTGTTTAAGTTTAGTATTAGAAGCAAATACAAAAGCTTATTAGAACGAGGTTTATGTTTGTTTGTTTAAGATCAACAGCAGAATGGCGGACACGGATAAATGAGCGAATTTTGGTGTTCGTGTTAGTTTGATAATTAGAGAGTGTTTGGGATTGCTTACTTTTTTTTTTAACAAACTACTCATCAACCGCTCTTTGTTTATATTTCGTTCATTTAATAGTTAAAACAAATATGTACATGACTATTTAAGTCATTTTTAAATGGGAACAGACACAACCTGTTTGTTAACGTTCACTTGGGTGACTATTTTCAATTACGTTCAAAAATTACATCTCTATTAAATCTTTTTGTTACTGTTAAATAGTGAATACTTGAGCAAACAAATATAAACAAAAAATAGTTAGGCTCGTTCGTTTATGTTACACGAACAAGCTTGACTTAGAGGGTGTTTGGGATTACTTATTATTTTCTGCTTAACTGCTTATTTTGAAACAATCAAAATACTTCTACTTATCTCATCATATGGCAAAACAAGCAGCTTTAAAGAAGCACGTTAGTACTTGTTTATTTCAAAGTTGTTATTTGAAATGAATCCAAAATAACTTCTCATAGTCATATGTAACGTAAAACACATTATAAACAGATTAAATTGTAAACTTCTAAAAAGCATTACAGTATTTTTATGGCCTTTATTTTATTTTTTTGGTCTTATTGCATTCTATACAAGATAAGCAATTCCAAATACTATTTCCTGTCTTCCTGAAATGCTTATTTTTACGCAAAAAATAGTAAACAATCCTAAGCACTCTCTAATTATCAAACTAACACGAACACCAGAATTCGATCATTTAAGTACCTTAAACAAACGCAAACCTTGTTCGTATTCGTTTAGTTTACTTACGGCCCTAACAAACTTTTAAGCAATAACTCGTATCTAACAATCAATCCCGAACACTAACAAACACATATATCTGTTCATTTAAGCCTCTGTCTTTGCTTCTAATGCTAAACTTAAACGATCGAGCACAAACAAGCCTCATTGATTTTTGTTAGGTTACTTACGGCCCCTAACAAACTTAAACGAACAAATATGAAGAAAAGAATCCTTTCATTTAAGTGTTCACTTCTAATGTTTAACTTAAACGAGCAAGCCTCGTTTTCTAATAAGCAATTCAAAACAAATTTCTTATCTAATAAGCTTCTAATACTAAACTTACACAAACACGACCAAAACTCATCCGGGTCATTTACACACCTACAAACTGATAATCCATAATAATAAACTCGTTCGCTTCTGTTGTTATAACAAACGAACACGCCTCGTTTCAGTTTATTTATGGCCCTAACAAAACTTTAATCCCTAACAATAAACATATAAAAACCGTTATATGTAAATAAACATAAACGAAAATGAATGTCAAGTATATAAAGGAACTATTTTATCCAGAACCCTCTTACAAGATAACTTTTTTTCCTTCAAACTTAGAGAATCGTGTTTCTGCGGTGTCATCATAGCATCAAACATAACTAACTTTTGGCCTAAATACTTTTTATCCGATAATACATTTTTACGACTATTAGTGGTTGTTCGATAAATATTGGGTTAATGAATGACTCGACGGACCGGGGTAACTTGTAATTAACCTATTCCTGCACAAGATCTTACCATGTAAAATCTTATGTACAGGAACACCTTAATTACGAGTTATGCCCGTCCGTCCAATCATTAACCCAATATTTATCAAACACCCACTAATAGTCGTACAGATGTCTTATCGGATAAAAAGTATTTAGGCCAAAAGTTAGTTATGTTTGATGCTATGATGACACCGCAGAAACACGATTCTCTAAGTTTGAAGAAAAAAAAGTTATCTTGTAAGAGGGTTAGTTCCTTTATACTTGACATTCATTTTCATTTATGTTTGTTTACCTATAACAGTTTTTATATGTTTATTGTTAGGAGTTATGGATTAAAAGTTTAGTTAGGGCCATAAAAAAAGAAAACGAGGAGTGTTCGTTTGTTTAAGACATAACAACATAAGCGAATGAGTTTATTGTTACAACTTATGAATTATCAGTTTGAGGGGGTGTAGATGAACCGAATGAGTTTTGGTCGTGTTTGTTTAAGTTTAGTACTAGAAGCAAATACAAAAGCTTAATAGATAAGAGATTGTTTCGGATTGCTTATTAAATACGTGTTATTAGAAAACGAGGCTTGTTCGTTTAAGTTTAACGTCCGACTATGTGTTCTTTTATGTTCACTTATTTGTTTATGTTTGTCTATCGTATCTTTTTATTATATACTTTAGATTTGGTTTACTTAAACAAAAAACAACACTTATAAAACATAATATTATGTATATTCATAAATTTATGTTTATTTTTCTACGTTCAATTAAGTTCGTTCGTTATGTTCTTTTAGTGTCTTAATGAACTACCATAAACAGACATGAACAACCTTATTTTCTTAATAAACGAGAACATGCACAAGAAAATTCGTCCGTTAAAGCGACCGTGTTCGTTTATTTGCTCGGTTAAATTAAAATGAACAACACGAACAAGGCTCCATCTATGTTCGTTCAGTCGTTTAAAGCCCTATGCCGTAAATAACCAAACAAAAATCAACGAGGCTTGTTTGTGTTCGATCGTTTAAGTTTAACATTAGAAGCAAAGACGGAGGCTTAAATGAACAAATATATGTGTGTCCGTGTTTGTTTGCTAGGTTTGGGATTTCTTGTTAGGGCCGTAAGTAAACTGAACCAATACGAGTTATTTTTTAACGTAAAAATAAGCATATCAAGATGACAGGAAATAGTATTTGAATTTGCTCATGTTGTATAGAATGGTGTTTGTTTCGGCTTATATAGCCGGTTTATGGATTATTTGGTTTTGGGCTTATGTTCTATAAGAACTTATATTGAAACTTTTCGACTTATATAAGTTTCTTATGTCATAATGAAACATAAGCCCAAAATCAAATAAGTCATAAGCCAGCTACATAAGCCGAAACAAACACCCCTATGACCAAAAAAAATACTGTAATGCTTTTTATGGGGTGTTTGTTTAGGCTTATTTGATTTTGCCTTATTTTCCATAAGCTCAAATTTTCTGGCTTATTTAAGACCTATGAGCTTATATAAGCTTACTACTCGTAGTAAGCTTGTATTAGCCCAAAAATCTCTAAATAAGCCGGAAAATTTGAACTTATGAAAAATAAGGCGAAATCAAATAAGCTAATAAGTCCACAAATAAGCCGAAACAAACACCCCCCTTAGAGCCCTAACAAACTAATAATCCCTAATTCGTAACAATAAACGTTATATATATATATATATATATATATATATATATATATATATATATAAAAACCCTAACCGTAGCTTCGTTATGACAATGGCGACATGAATAAATCTGATTACAACAGGGAGCTCGTATTTTGCATCGTCTACGGTAATGAATACACCTATAACAATAATAATTTATATAATTAAATTCAAATCTAATAAATAAATAAATAAGATTATTGTTATTGTTATATGAAAGTGAAGGATGGATTTTACCCGTGTTCCATTTTTCCGACGTCTAGAGGATTGGTGTTTTCGTCGTTGTTTGGAGGTGATGACGTCTCGTTCTCCGCCATTGATTTTGTCTGTCTGTTTGGTTTCTTTTGGGGATTTTTGATTTTTGTCTGTTGGGTTTTCTTTTGGAGTCGTTTTTAGGTTATGAATGAGGGCGATGTTGTTTTATATGGGGTGTTTCGGCTTATTAAAACATAAGCCCAAGCCCATGTGAGCTTATTTTTTATAGGCTCGATTTTGTATATAAGTTTATTATTATATGATAAACTTATAAAAGCCGCCAAGTTTCAAAATAAGGCGTAAAATTAGAGGTTATAAAAAATAAGCCGAAATTTAATGAAATTTCGGCTTATTTTTGACAAAAAGGGGTGTTTGGGATTTTGTTTATTAGGGGATTTCTTACTCGTATTTCTTGCGGGGTGCGTTATATTACACGAATGGTCTCTAGAGACAAATTATGTAGCATCTCTAAAACATAGGGACTGTTAGGACAAATTTTCTATTTCATTAAAAAAAACAAATTTTGAGTGATTTTTGCAATGTTAGGTAACATAAGGGTTCATTTGTGTAACCTTTTCTTACATGGTTGGTCGTTAAGGATGAATATTTTAGCAGTTAATAAAATGGAAGGATTATTTACGTAAATTTTCATAGGATGAGTTTTGCATGACTAGTAAACGGCAAGGACTTTTTTTTTTTTTTTTTTTTGATTTTATGTTAATATGCTGGTCATGAAGGACGAATTTTGCAGCCGCAAGTAAACCACAGGGACTAATTTTGTAAATATGCAGATAAAAACATTGTTCATTCAACAGTAACAACCCTGTGGATTGCTAATATTTAAAATTGATAACAACCAAACTGGTGAACGGGTGCCTTTGTTCGTGTTTAGGATACTCGACAGTTTAAAAAATTTACTAATTATACTTATCAGGTTATTTTAGAGCTAATTTTACGAAAATAATACGTTACACACAATTTTTTTGTCGGTGCAGCTGCCCCTGTTCCTATTATAACTCCGCCAACTCTCAGGGTGATTTTTATTGAATCTTATAAATCTCGTGTGAGTATATTATATGTCTTGCAATAAGATTATTAGATGTTGGTTATTAGTGGACAACTGGTTGGAGAATATTTCGCTTAAATTCGTTAACTTTCGAGCTGATTTTCATATTTCAGCTTAATTTATATCAAGTTCACAATTCTAGCTATGAACTGTTTGCAAAACCTATAATTGAAACTGATGCGAAGAATGTAATTACTGTGTAGGATAACCCTTTTTTATTTCTCTTTACTTCTCTTAAATTTTATAGATAACTAATTTTGTATTATTTTTCTAAGGGAACACATTTCGAACACACTTTTAGCAACTTATAGAGGTTTTTGATTAAGCTAAATAATGTATCCGCTTGGCTTTTAGAAAACAAACACGGCATAAATCAACTTGTTCACCTATAAATTGGCCGAGTAGGCGCTTCTATGTAGAAAGTATAAGGAGAAATATCATTCACCAAATTGAATTCGAATTCATCTTTAACACAACGGACATGTAAACTACAAAAACAAACTTTTGCACCACAAGCTTTATGTTTAGTGAGTTGGCCCTAAATTGGTCCATGGTCTCACACACATGACACAATGACCACCCGAGAGGATTATGATAAAAACAAACAAACACAAACAAGAGCAACATGATGAGGTACAGAGAGCCCTCTCGAATCCAAACACCATTTCAGATCCAAAAATATGTATTGATACCACTTCAAACTCATACCTGAAGATCAGCTAGTGACATATATGAGCCTGGTTACAGATCTACTGGATTGTGCATCCACATGAATTCAGATTTCCCTCATTTTGTTTGGCTGCAGTACATAAAAGCAGAAGCCATTAGATCTCCTATCGATCACCATTAACAAAAAAGCATATGACATTTAAATTACGCATTCTTTTAAGAAAAGGGTAGTAAAAATGGGCAGATTTAGGTAATGGTCAACACATCCAGCTTTTGTAAGTATGATTACAAAAAGGAATTAATTTGAAACACAACAAAGTTCAAGGACCAATTTGAAGGTGGAAATGGGAGGGTCTGGTTAGTTGCGCAAAATAATAGATGCAGGTGAAAACGGACAATAATTCTTGATGTGACTGAAAATGGTTGGTTGGCTCAAAACCTACAGTATTAATGTTTACACACACGACTACAAAACCTACATTATTAAATATTAATGTTTACACACACGACTACAAAACCTACATTATTAAATATTAATGTTTACACACAACTACAAAACCTACATTATTAATGTTTACACACGACTAGTCGACTACAAAACCTACATTATTAGAATTATTCTATAATAGTACTTTTAAATTATTTGAACCATTTATGTGTACAACTCACCTCCAATTCTTATAGTTTCACCCATTATCCCCTCTAAAAACAAAATACAACATAAAGACCAGTTTTACGGAAAATGGGTCGCAATCACTGGCATCATGAAAAATCTCAGGGATGATTGAACAAAATTAGGAATAACATGAAAGGGCGGTGATACACTTACCTGACTTCTTTTTGGTGAGAACAGGCTGAAATACAACATGCATTGTAATAACTCCTCCCTCTGCAAAGGCGCCATCATGTACCCTAGATTCTGATAGTGTCTTATTGTTCTCTAAAACTTTTCCCAAATGTATAAGCTTCAAGTCATTCACTGTCTTGGGTAATTGAGATTTACCTGTTGGAATGGCAAATTAGAGTTTCAGATAATAGTACAGAGCTGTGTGTCACAAGTAACTAAACAAATCGAGAAACGAACCTAAACGCACATGCAAACATGCAAGTGCACATCAAGTAATACATGGGCCGTAAATGCTTATAGCATAAGTGTAAATAAAAGATCCATACATTATGTTCACCTTCACAATCTCACGATGCAAACTACTATAACATAACTGACTAGTAAATCTAGACAATTCCATTCCACAGTCAGATAAAGTTCAATATTGTAAATTTGATACAACATGATGATTCAAGTATTCAACATCAACATTCTTATCAAAGATCAATTACCTTTCTCTCCATATTGGAAGTAACTACAAAATGTATCGATATGCAAAAAGAGATTTTTACCATACAGCAATAAGTAATAAGTTTTGTAGAGTTATATTAAGATTCCATGTATAATAAGATACAATAAAGCACAATTTCATCTAAATTCGATTCACAGAAAATCTCAGCAACATATCCAGACCTCTTTTGTGTATCAAGAATAGTGGTCTGAACAAAGTTTGAAATAATTCTTATTGACTTTTGACCAAATTAAAATGAACTTTTACAATGTACTTATGTAAGCAAATATTGCACTAACCCAAAACACTATGATGACAAAATCTGAATCAATTAATGTATGGATGTACTTTCACTACTCTGCGAACATAAATAGCTTGATGTGTCACAATTTGTAAGAGAGGCGAAACTGTCTCAACAAATACACATGAAATCGGGAACTAATTTTGCATTTATTAATTAGAATAGATCTAGGGGCGTGCATGTTGTTAGATAATGGTAGTACTCGCTGTAATGAATAATTTCCAATCTGGGGTTCCCCAATTTACTAGCAATCATATATATCAAAGTTCATGTCGTCAAGTTTTTCAACAAGGAACTTACAGCCAAAAAGGATTACGAAAGGTAAAGATAAGCTGAACGCATGAACCACAAAAAAGATTACCACAAACCTTGAGGCCACTCAGAAACAAGCTTTTGCTTAACAGCAACTACAGTAGTTGAAGGTGCATAACTGCCATGGCATATATCTGTTCCATCAAATATTCTAAATTTAAGTTCTACCTCCTCATTGCCTTCAGCCATCATAAACCCTATTCTCTAAACCAAACTTCTGGATCGGCTGCAACACGTCAACAAAATAACCAGACACAGGAATATGTCTCTCTGAATTCACCTGCACAAAATTCTCAAAGTTGAAAACTAGAACACGTTTCCATGAATTTTGCTGACAATGGGACTATATACGAGTAAAATACAAAATCCAGCTATCACATCAAAGAGGACAAACAAACAATAAATACAACATAGAGCATGTTCATTGCATCTTATCAAGTACGATGTCATTTTTGTGTCCATCTCTCTCTCCTCATTCTATAATCCACTTATCTTTCAAAATAAGGGGGACTGTAGAAAAGCATTCTGAAAGCGATCATATGCATTTCAAAAACTAGAGTGTGAATGTGATTCTCTGCATCATATAGTGACAGTGCAATTGTTTTATAGCTACTTTCACTACAACTAGATGCAAATAATGTAACTAATATGAAGTACTAATAGTGTTCGACTAATTATGGGATTGCTAATTGGAGTGTTTGGATAATCCAAACTGCTTCTGCTAATCTACTTCTTTTGGGGCAAAATAAGCAGTTTTAGATAATCATGTCGGGACAAGCTTATTTAAAAGTGCTTATCAAGATATACATGACCTTTAGGTCATGATATCGAACCTTAAACCCTTTTAATCTATGCAAACAAACTGTCTCATTATTTATCATCTATATATATTAAATTATTCACAGCATAAGCTAGAAAAAGATAACCAATCCAGAGTCCAAACTCCAAACACCCCTTAGGCCTTAACTATAATGGCATAATTGCTTATAACCCGTACATCCTAAACAGCATCCAAACATCACTATCCTAAACTCACAAACCAACTTAAAACACTACCATAACTTCCACTTGCTTCTTATTTTCATCAAAATATCAAATAATCGACTTATTCCAGATATTGCAACATAACCGCACATCCTAAACAACATCCAAACGTTAATCGTAAATCCACACACCAATTCTAAACATTGCCATAACATCTTATTTTCATCAAATAATCTACTTATTCCACTCTTGCAAAATAACCACACATCCAAACATTATATTTGTAAATTCACACACCAATTCAATTCACTACTAAAACTTATTTGTTCTTATTTTCGACTTCTCGTTAACTAATCGACTTAGTGCATTATGAGGAGATTAAATAAGCAATCCCAAACACCCTATAATTATACAGGCATAATCACTTTTTAAAGCGTAAATCCTAAACGCCATCAACAACAAACAAATACATGATCCTAATTCCACAAACCAACTCAAAACATCAAAATATCAAATAATCGACTTATTCCAGTATCACAGCATAACCGCACATCCTAAACAACATCCAAACATTACAATTGCAAATCCACACACCAATTCAAAACACTACCATTTCTTCTACTTTCTGTTTTACTTTCAACAAATAATCGACCTATACAATATACCATTACCGCAACATAACAAATTTCAAACGGCACATCAATTCTTATATTCACACACCAATTCTAAACACTACCATAACTATGACACTTCTTATTTTCAACTTCTCGCTAAAATTATAGACTTATTCTTCCCAAAACCAAAACCAAAACCGATCCGCAGCATTTACACTATAACAAACAAAATCAAAACAAGAAAAATCATACAAAAAATCGACTTATTTCGCTACCGCAACATAATCACTTTCAAACCGCACGTCCATCAGATCATCAACAACACAAAAACCTTCTAATCTACTTTCAAACACTAATTCTATAACATATCTTCTTACTTTTTACTTCTCATTAAATACTCGACTTATTATTCCGATAACAACAGATGAATCGTCATTCAAACCGCACATCCTAACAACAACATTCAAACATCACAATCCTATACTCACTACATACCAATTATAAACGCTACCGTATCTATAACATTTATTCTTATTTTCGACTTCTCGTAAAATAATCGACTTATTCCACTATCACAAAAATAACTGCATATCCAATTCTAAACACTACCATAACTATAACATATCTTCTTATTTCGACTTCTCATTAAAATACTTGACTTATTATTCGGATAACTGAAACCGAGCCACAACATTTACACCTAAACAAATGAATCGTCATTCAAACCGCACGTCCTAATAACATTCAAACATCACAATCCTATACTCACAACACACCAATTATAAACACTACCATATCTATAACATTTATTCTCATTTTCGACTTCTTGTAAAATAATCGACTTATTCCACTTATCGCAAAAATAACTACACATCCAATTCTAAACACTGCCATAACTATAACATATCTTCTTATTTTCAACTTCTCGTTAAAACTATAGACTTATTCTTCCCAAAACCAAAACCGAGCCGCAACATTTACACTATAACTAAAAAAATCATTCAAATAATTGACTTATTTCGCTACCGCAACATGATCACTTTCAAACCGCATGTCCATCAAATCATTAACAACACATCTTATTTAAACACTACCATAACTATAACATATCTTCTTATTTTCGACTTCTCGTTAAATAATCGACTTATTATTCCGATAACCGAAACCGAGCCGCAACATTTACACCTTAACAAACACTATCAAAAAAGACGAATCGTCATTCAAACCGCACGTCCTAACAACAACATTCAAACATCACAATTCTATACTCACTACACACCAATTATAAACCACTACCGTATCTATAACATTTATTCTTATTTTCGACTTCTCGTAAAATAATCGACTTATTCAACTATTGCAAAAATAAGTGCACATCGCCACATCCAATTCTATAATCTACTTTCACACACAAATTCTATAACATATCTTCTTATTTTCAACTTCTCGTTAAAATTATACTTATTCTTCCCAAAACCAAAACCGAGCCGCAGCATTTACACTATAACAATCGACTTATTTCACTACCGCGACATAATCACTTTCAAACCGCACGTCCATCAAATCATCAACAACACAAAAGCCTTATAATTCTAAACATAACATTTCTTCTTATTTTTCGACAAATACTCGACTTAATATTTCGATAACCGATACCGAGCAACGACATTTATTAAACTAAAAGAAACATTAAAATGATTTAGAGACCTGAAAGAAGACATTAAAATCTGAATGACAGATTGGAGATGAGAATAACCACCACTTCATATGATCCAACGGCTATCAATAACACTAACTAATTCGTTACTGCAATTAACAACAACAACAACAGATCTCATTAATTTATTATTATATAAAAAAAGTTTATTTATTTATTCAATTGAGAGTGTGAATGTGATTAATTTATTTATTTTACCTGACAAAGATGCCATTAACGAATGATTAATTGATTGATTTAAACAGTTTTTTTTAGGGTTTGAAAGCTGGGTGAAGAACAGTTTCTGTTATAATTTGGGGATATTTTTTCGGTTGCACTTCTCAACTGACTTTTTGTTTGGGCGTTTGTTTTGGGCTTATATATTGGTTTTGATAAGTACACGCGTGCATTTTAACGAGATTTTATAGCGATAGATAATTGTAGTGATAAAAAAAAATTTATGGATTATAAACAAAAAATAATAAAAGTTTGAGGATTTGGGGAATTAAACATAATGTTTTGAAACCTGGTTCGACCCGGCCGATTCCACCGGTTGAACTGATTCTGATCAAAAAAGGGGTCAAATAAAACCGTTTTTTGTATTTCGAAACTCGGTTAGACCCAAAAATTGGCTTTGCATATTTTCTCCGAAAATTGTGGTGTAAGCTTTGACTAATTAGTATATACATTAAATACATTTTAATTTAAAATTATTTCATAATTTTTTCTTAGATAGATGATTGAACTTTTTAAGTTTGACCATGATTGAGTTTTTTTCACATTTCAAGTTTGATCATTTTTGTTTTATAGATAGTATAGATATATTTTGAAACTTTTGACTTATGGGGGTGTTTGTTTAAGCTTATCTATGGTTTATGAGCTTATTTATTGTTAGGAATACGTTTATTCCACTGAAGACTCGGTCACCCCAAGTATTGTAATAGCATAGTGTAGCTCGTAGTATTCATTAGTTTAGAGTAGCATTTGTGGAGTCGGGTCGGGTCTTACCCACTGTCAGCCCGGTCCACAGCCCGTTTGATAGGGCGGTAAGCTTGTAACTATAAATACCCTCTCCCACCCAAGGGAGAGGGTTGGACCTTCATTTGCAATTTAATCTTTCTTTCATTTTACAAAGGCTCCCATCCACTTTCTCTCACTAACTTTCTCTCACTAAATCCCTACACATTCGATCCATATAAACATATATCTAAGCTTGTTATAATTTTAAGTGTATTACAATTGGTATCAAGAGCCATGGTTCTATCCTAGGATAGGTGGTATACATAAAAATCGTGGCTTAGATTATGTGTTGTTAGTGGTTCGAATACTTTTAGTGGTTTTTCTCTCATGTTGATCTCGTATAGTGTTTTTCTTGGTGTTTTGTTTGTACTTTCTTAGTTAGAAAGGTCATACACATATTGTGTAGCTCTTGGTTTGGTTATATCATCAATCTAATGGAAGATATGATGAATTCGTGGTTAGTTTCTTCTTAGCGAGTTGGCATATTCGTGGTAGAGAGTTGGCTGTTTTTTATTAGCGAGTTGATAATAGAGATTTGGCGGTTTGCCATTTTTGGGTATAAAGCCAAATCGCTAGACAGCGACAGCTTTGTCTTATTAGTTTACCGAGTTGACTGACCAGCGAGATGATCTTTGCTAGCGAGTTGTGATCTGTGTAGCGAGTTGACTACTTGTAGCGAGTTGTGACGAATCCAGCGATTTGATCCTTATAGCGAGTTGGTATTTGGTAGAGGGTTGAGTCGGTGTAGCGAAGTTGTTCACTTACAGCGAGTTGGGATTTGATTAGCGAGTTGTCTATCTTTAGCGAGTTGTTCAGTTCCAGCGAGTTGTTCACTTACAGCGAGTTGGGATTTGATTAGCGAGTTGTCTATCTTCAGCGAGTTGTCCATCTCCAACGAGTTGTGTACTGTGGCGATTTGACTTGTCTGGCGAGTTGGTTATACTTGATAGAGAGTTGAACTAGTGTTATTAGCGTATTGGTTAATTTTTCATATGCAAAATATTTTCTACAATTGTGAAACTTGTGCACTATTGCGACTCAAGTTGTTACTACCATTTCTACTGTAACTTGACATTGTGGGACTAATCTTACGGCTTGACTAGTTACTTCTAAAGTAACCTGACGTTGTGAGTCTAATTCTACGATTTGTCTTGGTCCACTGTAGATCTGCTGTAATTTGACTTGTTGCAACGATACACGAAATTCACTTCTGTTTAAAATACTTGGTACCTTTCATAACATGGCAAGCACCTCCTCAGATGACATTCAGGCAGCTGGGTCTGATACACGCCCTCCTATGCTGGACAGGACGGATTATGAATCATGGGCACAAAGGATTCGACTCTATTGCTTAGGAAAGGAAAACGGGGTAAACATATTGAAGTCCATTGATGAAGGACCTTTTCACCCGGGTTTCACCAGAGACACGATTGAAGCTACTGATGAACTTCCAGCTGTAATTGGTCCTGACAGACTCCGTACCTATAATGAGCTGACAGATGAAGAAAAGAAACGTTACGATGCTGACATCAGAGCCTCGAACATCATCATTCAAGGACTTCCAAAAGATGTTTACAAGCTCATCAACTACAACACAGAAGCCAAAGCTGTCTGGGATAATGTGAAAATGCTTCTCGCAGGGTCAGAACTAACAAAAGAAGATCGTGAGTCTCAGTTATATGATGAATTTGAGCACTTCAAAATGAACCCTGGTGAAAGCATCACAGACTACTACGTCAGATTTCACAAACTAGTCAATGACATGAGAATCATCAAGATGACAATGCCCAATATCCAGCTTAATTCAAAATTTGTGAACAACATGGCACCAGAATGGGATAGATTTGTCACAGCTGTTAAACTCAACAAAGGGCTCAGGGATACAAATCATAAACAACTCTATGCATATCTGCAACAACACGAGAAACATGCTGCATATGATAGGGTATTGAGGGAAAAGCTTAACCCTCCAGCTGCAAATGATTCACTTGCATTTGTCACAAATGTTCAACAACTCAACCAGTCCTCACAAGAGCATCCTCAACCACAACAGCTCTCATCCAGATCTACTGCAATGATCAGTAAATCATCTACACCTTCATCATCTACTTCTAACACCCAACTTGATTCTGGGTACTCTCACACTGACATGACGATTGACAACCTCTCAAACCAAGTCTCTCTTCTTGTTCAACAATTCCGGGCTGGTCTTTCATCAACCAACAACCAACTCCGAACCTCGTCAAACCCTCGAAGTCAGGCAATTATTGAAGATGGTAGAGTTATAGTGCAGAATGTGCCAGGAAGATAGACAGTGAATCAAAGGAATGCTGGTAGAGGGAATGGGCAGTACAGAGTTGGTGATGCACTTCAAGTCCAGGCTAGGCAGCCAAAGTGCTACAATTGTGGTGGATTGGGTCACATTGCTAGAAACTGCACTCAACCGAAGCGTCCCCAGAACTCTGAGTATTTTAAGGACAAGATGCTGCTAATGCAGGCACAAGAGAATGGGACTGCTCTGGATGAAGAAGCACTACTCTTCCTGGCTGGTAATGATGGGAATACATTCGATGCTGATGTTGATGATCAACCGGTTCAGGATTTGGCACTCAATGATCCGAACATATTCCAAGTGGAGGATTGTGATGCATTCGACTCTGATGTGGATGATGAACCTACCGCACAGACAATCTTCATGGCCAATCTGTACGCTGCTGCTTATACTCCACAACAGTCTAGTCCCTCCATCACATCTCCTATTTCTGAGGTACCAACGCTGTCCAATCTAAATAATACCACCACTCTACAGGGGGCATGTAACTCGGTACAACTCAAGGATATTGACAATTCAGATACCACTAATGTGGGAAATACTAACAATATCCCATATGAAAGGTATATGGTTGACAATAGCCTGACAGTTGTACCAAGTGATATGCCGTCCGTTGAACAAGAGCTGCATGAGCACACTATATACCACCATGATGATTCCTTGACCACTAGATGTAACCTCCTTAAGGACCAGGTGGCTTTATATGAACAACGTGCTAAATTTGAGCTTAATGAACGAGAACAGAAAATGGAAGGTTAATTGCGTGTGTACATATCTGAAAATAACTCCAAACAAGAAACGTTGAGAAAAGAGTTAACGGCTTTGAAAAAACAATTGGATCAAACTGTTTCACAAAAGCAGGAGATTCAAAAGGTTCTGACATCTACCAAATTAGAACACAAAGAAAAAGAAGCAAAACTGCTTAATGATTTCTCAAAACTCAAAAACTTGAAAAACAAATTAGAAGATAAGTTATACACGCAAGACCAAACCATTCTATCTGCTCAAATGATGTACAATCATAGGAGGTTTAGAGATGAATTCAGTGTAAAGGATGCCTCTAAACCGAAAGTTAAATGTCTTAGAAATGGTATAGGTGCTCAACCTGCGTTATATGATGCAAACAATATGCTTGAGCCTGACCATGCCCCTCCTGAAGTGAGATCATATGACGAAATTAATGAGTGGGAAGATAGAACTAAGAAAAAAATCACAGAGCATTTGAAGGACCCCCAGTGCATTGCTAAGAATATTGTGTTTCACTATGACTATTCTGTAGACAATCATTCTGCCATTTTTATTCCACAAAAGAAAATTCTCCCAGAAAAGGTTTTTTGGAATATAGACATTGAGAAAATGAGAGCTGAAAGGCTTATAGGTAACACACGTACAGTTTTTAAGATTGCTGACCCCACTGTATATCCCATAAACACACCTAAGCACCTTGTGCCCTTCACTCTTCCCACGCAGTGTAATACTCTCATTGGTTTGTATGTATTAGGCCAACTGTTTAATGATTTTGAGCTAACTTGTAAAAAGAGAATTACACCAACTGGGATTACGGAAGGGGAAAGGGGTTTTGAGCAAACAAAACGATGTTACCTAACTGAAGTCATGCCATTTTTCAAACTTCTCAAAGAACACTTTGATGGTCTCAAAAAGACGATTAATAATGATGTCACTGAAATGAAAAAGACCTTTAATGAGGTAGAAAATGAGGGTAAACAATTGGCAATTGATCTCAAATACAGTGAAATAGACAGGAAAAATATTCTCATCATGAATGAGAACTTGATTGCTAACTGCATTGCACAGGATGTATTTTACACCATGACCGATTCAGCTTTATCTGCTCGACAATTTCATGAAATGTCGGTCACCTTGCAAGTATTTCAGAATCGTGTGATTGAGCTTGAGGGGGAGAATTTGAGATTACATACCAAGATTCAAAACGATGACCATGATAACATGGTCAGGAAATTTTTGAAACTAGAAGTTGACTATCTTAAGTTGCAACTAAAATATCAACATCTAGAAGAAAGCACCAAAATTTCAAATGCCAAGACATCCTCGGATGCTCCTGACTTTGACACATGTTTTGAATTAGGCAAAAAGGATGAAACGATTCAAGCTCACTCAAACACGATTCGGAAGTTGAGGGCTCAAATTGCACAATTAAAGTCTAACATGGGCGAAGATACTAATCACCAAATGTCTCTAGATTCTCAAAAGTTTCAAAAACAAGGCATCATTAACGATCTACAACATGAAAATGAGTGGCTTCGTGATGAATTGTCAAATGCTAAACAACGATACAAAGAATTATTTGAGTCAATTAAAATAACACGTGATCAAAACAATGAAAAAGTCACTTCTTTGTCAAACGAAATTGAGAACCTAAAGACTATGGTGAAAGGGAAAATGCCCGTTGGTCCATGTGACCGTGAGTATAACAATGTTCATGCTTGTTCGAAATATTCGTGTGATGCTGTGGAAGTTTCTCTACCCCTTAGGAACAACAAGTTAGTTCATAGCAACTATCTTAGACATCTTAAGGAATGCCTTGTCATACTTAGAGAAACCGTTGAGGAAGATAGGATAACCAAACCGCTTGATGAAGTAGTTATTGATGCATGTGTCCTCACTAATAGAGCTCAGGAACTACTAGAATATGCTATTAGTACATGCCCCAAGAATGACAACAAGCTGCAAAGGTTATATACAACACAGTACAATGATAGAAACAAACATGTTACAGTTGATATCCCTCAGACTTTGCCTCAATCCAACGTCATGATCACTAACAAACAAGCAGCAAACAAGCTTACTAATGTTCCAATCATTGCTTCTACAGGAGTAAAAGGTGTGCTTAAAGCTAGCGGGCCACAGCCTAGGTGCAATACAAAGAATGATAGGGCTTTGCCGGCTAAGAGTGGACTTAAGAATAAAGTAGAAGAATCGTCTAGGAACAATAAGAAACATTTGGTGAATGAAAAGAATCGTGTTGATTCAAACATTTGTTTAAACAATGATGTAATTGATTCGAATTCTTATGCTATTTGTAAAACATGTAATGAATGTTTAACTGTTGGTAATCATGATGTTTGTGTTGTGCCTCTCCTTGAGCCTTCTATGCAATATTCGGTTAAGAACGTTTTGAATGATAATCATGATACGCAGGTTTGGATATGTACAGGAAAATCTTTTACAAATGTTGGATATCAATGGAGGCCTACTGGTAGGAAGTTCTCTCTAGGAGAAAAGTGCCCTTTAACTAGGCTCACTAACTCCAAGATAGTGCCAATTAAGAAATGGATACCCACTGGTAGAACATTCCCGTTAGAAGCACGTAGAATCACCTCTAGGTCTAGTGCATCACTTAATACGGATACCAACAGCATATCCGTGACTTATGATAATCCAGTATTTGCATGTGCTAACCTAACGGACCCCAATGGCTTGTGGGGCTCCAGCTTTTTCAGTTATCCACTTTCGTCTGGTTTCAAATGCAGGTCGTACAAATCGTCCTTTGGTATTTGGACTCAGGCTGCTCAAAACATATGACCGGAGACCGCTCGCGGCTCAAGAATTTCGTGGAAAGGTTTATTGGTACGGTTAGATTCGGGAACGACCATTTTGGCAAAATAATGGGTTATGGTGATTACGTTTTTGGGGACAGTGTGATATCTAGAGTCTACTACGTGGAGGGACTTGGACACAATCTTTTCTCTGTGGGCCAATTCTGTGATTCAGATCTTGAAGTTGCCTTCAGAAAACACACATGTTTTGTTAGAGAATTAGATGGTGTTGAACTACTCAAAGGAAGTCGGGGCACCAATCTTTATACCATCTCAATTGAAGACATGATGTGGTCCTCCCCCATTTGCTTACTCTCAAGGGCGTCCAAGAACAAATCCTGGTTGTGGCACCGTCGTTTAAATCACTTAAACTTCGGTACCATCAATGAACTCACCCGAAAAGATCTTGTTCGAGGCCTGCTAAGACTCAAATATGAAAAGGATCATCTGTGCTCTGCATGTCAAATGGGTAAGAGCAAGAAACACACCCACAAACCCAAAACCATCAACTCCATCATGGAAGTTCTACATACCCTTCACATGGATCTTTGTGGACCAATGAGGGTTCAAAGTATCAATGGAAAGAAATATGTGCTTGTTGTTGTTGATGACTTCTCTCGCTTCACATGGGTAAAGTTTCTACGATCAAAGGATGAAACTCCAGAGATCATCATCAAACTCATCAAGCAACTGCAAGTTCGACTCAACAAGACTGTTAGGTTCATTCACACTGACAATGGAACAAAGTTTGTTAACAAACATCTTAATCAGTTTTATGAAAGCATCGGCATCAGTCACCAGAAGAGCATTCCACGTACTCCACAACAAAATGGAGTTGTTGAAAGACGCAACCGCACCTTGGTTGAAGCCGCTAGGACTATGCTCATTTTTTCTAAAGCACCCATGTTTCTCTGGGCCGAGGCTATTGCAACAGCTTGCTACACACAGAATAGATCCTTGATACACCCTCTTCATAGCAAGACTCCATATGAACTGGTTCATGGCAGAAAACCAAACCTGTCGTTTCTACGGGTATTCGGTGCTCTGTGCTATCCGACAAATGACAGTGAAGATCTTGGGAAACTCAAAGCCAAAGCCGACATTGGTTTTTTCGTTGGGTATGCTCCAGAAAGAAAGGGATACTGAATCTACAACAAGCGTATCAGAGACATAATGGAAACCATCCACGTTACTTTCGATGAGCTGACCGAGCAACAGGCTCCTGGACACTCAAGTTCAGGACCCGGATCAAATCTACTATCTCCTGGACCCATCAGCTCCAGGATTATACAGAGTCCCACTTCAGCTACTCCGTATGTACCTCCTTCAAGTGAAGATTGGAATAAACTGTTTGACCCCATGTTTGATGAATATTTTGAGCCTCAAAACTTGGCGGCTCCTGAAGCTCCCATCATCCCACTACCTGCTGGTGGAGGTAATGCACCACACTATGAGGCAGGGCCATCTATGTCTATATCACTAGGCTCAGAAGCTCCAACCATCAGTCATTCAGTCACTACTGCTAATAGTCAATCTTCATCAGTACAACAAGAAGCCTCTGTAAATAATACTCCTGAAGTAAATCCTTTCGCTCCTCCTGAAGACGAACCGTTTGTAAATGTATTTGCTCCTGAATCCTCTGATGATACTACATCCTCAGAAGAAACCTACACGGCAACCTCAGTTCACTACCCTCAACCGCACGAGCATCTCAGAAAATGGACAAATGATCACCCGATCGACAACATCATTGGAAATCCTTCTTGTCCAGTCTCAACTCGTAAGCAACTAGCTACGGATGCCTTATGGTGCTTCTTCAACTCCGTCCTCTCTAGAGTCGAACCCAAAGACTTCAAAGAAGCAATGACTAAGAACTCATGGTTTACTGCTATGGTAGATGAGATTCATGAGTTTGATCGACTTGAGGTATGGGAATTAGTACCTCCTCCAGAATGTGCTATGATCATTGCTCTCAAATGGATATTCAAAGTCAAGCTTGACGAGCATGGAGATGTCTTGAAGAACAAGGCGAGACTTGTAGCAAAAGGATACCGACAAGAAGAAGGAATAGACTTTGAAGAATCCTTCGCTCCGGTTGCTAGAATAGAAGCTATAAGGATATTTCTTGCTAATGCTGCCAGTCAGAATATGGTAGTATATCAAATGGACGTGAAGACGGCTTTCTTAAATGGCAATCTAAAAGAGGAGGTGTATGTTAGCCAACCCGAAGGATTTGTGGATCCCGAACGTCCTAACCATGTTTATCGCTTGAAGAAGGCTCTCTATGGACTTAAGCAAGCTCCTAGAGCATGGTATGACACTCTGTCTAAGTTTCTTCTGGCTAACAAGTTCACCAAGGGAGTTGTCGATCCTACACTCTTCACCAGAAAAACAGGCAAAAACTACCTGCATGTTCAAATATACGTTGATGACATCATATTTGCCTCCTCTGATCCTCAGGAGTGTGATCGTTTCTCACAAGAGATGAGCTCTCAATTTCAGATGTCCATGATGGGTCAAATGTCATTCTTTTTAGGTCTACAAGTCTCTCAAAACCCAAATGGAATTTTCATCAATCAATCCAAATATGCTTATGAAATTCTGAAGAAATTTGGATATGAATCGTGTGACTCTGTTGATACTCCCATGATAGAAAGATCAAAACTTGATGAAGACAGTATCGAAACTCCTGTTGACCAAACCAAGTATCGAAGCATGATTGGTTCCTTGATGTATATCACCGCCAGCCGACCGGATCTCCTCTTTGCAGTATGTATGTGTGCTCGGTATCAATCTAAACCGACCAACAAGCACCTAGAAGCAGTTAAGAGGGTCTTTCGGTATCTTAAAGGAACAGTCCACTTGGGTCTATGGTATCCCAAGAACACAGCTATGGCACTTACAACTTACTCATATGCTGATCATGCTGGGTGTAAAGATACTCGTCGAAGCACGTCAGGAGCTGCTCAATTCCTAGGGGATAAGTTGGTTAGTTGGTCTTCAAAGAGACAAATGTGTACTTCCATCTCTTCTACTGAGGCGGAGTACATTGCTATGTCCTCATGCTGTGCCCAAATTTTATGGATGAGATCACAACTATCAGACTATGGCTTCTCCTACAACAAAGTCCCCATGTATTGTGACAACCGAAGTGCAATTGCTCTTTGCTGCAACAATGTCCAACACTCCCGAACGAAACACATTGATATTCGACATCACTTCATCAGGGAGCAAGTTGAGAAGGGAATTGTGGAACTGTACTTCGTTAGGACCGAGTTCCAGCTGGCTGACATCTTCACCAAAGCACTTTCCAGAGAACGCTTTGAATTCATTCTTCCTCGATTAGGAATGAAGAGTCTCACGCCAGAAGCTCTGTCAGGTCTTCAGGAAGAACAGGAGGAGTAAAGGAGGTGCTTCACATATCCTTGTATATAAATCCAACAAAAAAAAATTAATTAAAATTAAAATTACAAAAAGCTTCTTCTCGCGACATGTCTCTTGTGTAATCAATATTATGTACGTCTTTAGAAATGTCGTTCAACAATGACACGGAGTCATACATATGCTTGAGCAAGAGTTCATTTATGTTTTAATAATGCTTTCTAAAACATGTCGCTCCCCAAATGCTTTCAATATGGCTTGTAGTCATTTCAGGCTACAACCCGGTCTTCAAACTTATGGTTTGCTATTACTTCAGATAGCAACCCGGTCGTCATACTGGGGAAAGTTCGTCGCCAAAAAGACGTCTATTCCTAACAAAGGCATGAATTACTTTACATTCGTGCCTTTCCGATCTGATGTACGCTTAAGTGCATCATTTCGTGAAAAAGAAGAGAAGTCTTCTTTATCAAACAAATACTTTCCTTTCAAAGATTCTTCGGGAAAGTATTTGATCCAAACTTGGTGGTACCATGGTTTTTGAAGATCAACATACACTTAAAACAGTGTTTTAATATATACCACTCAATCGATGCAAAAAGAATTTATCTTTTGTGCAAAATACGATTATTGAAAATGCGTCATCGATTGAGGGGGAGCATGATTTCAAAAACTATATGTCATCAAAACAAGATCTTTGTGCGTAAGGGCGTATTCGACATGTGATTGTTATGTGTTAGTATATGAATTTTTCATGAGTTTCTCGTTAAACTCTAAATCATTTATAAACTCATCACTTCTACCACATAACATTCTCCCTCAAGGTTTGAGGGGGAGCAAATGTATCATCTCAAAAATCAGTAATTCTCAAGGTTTGAGGGGGAGCAAATGTATCATCTTTCTCCCAAAATCTTTTAACTTATTTAAATCACTTGGGATCACAAATCTCAATTGGTTTGAAATTTTTGATCGGGGGAGAAAAATGTGATTTAAATTATGGAAATCTGATTAAAATATGGTGTTGATTCAAAATGTATGCTCTCTTATATGTGCTAAACCCTTTTGTATACCAATGCACATATTAAGGGGGAGCAAATGATTTAAGAAAAAAAAGGATCCGAGCATCATGTGAGATCGAGACTCAGTCTTAACCAATGAATTGACGAAACAAAAACCGTCTTCAATCGAAAGGACTTGTCCTGGCCGGGTAATAACTTCAAGCTGGGTTAACCAGTGATGTAAGCGTGTCTCGAAGAGGACTTGTCTGAGTAGAGTGTACCGTTTCGAGAATCCTTTTGTGAATTTGATCAGGCCGGGTAATAATTTCAAGCTAGTTTATCTAGTGATGTAAGCGTGTCTCGAATGCCTGTTCATGTTAACTAAAGGTGGATCAATTTTAAAGTGCAACTCTTCCCGACATGCGCAAATTTACTATCAAAACATCGGTGCACATGTTAAGGGGGAGCATTTGAAAATGGTAAAACTCTCAACGTGTTAACAAAAAATTGAGTTTTCGATCATAAACACGTTGAGAAAACTTTCAATGATTTGGTTTATGGCAACATAGGATAGTCATGAAGTTATAAGGTGGCTAAGGTTAGGAAAACCGTCCTATGATCCGCCAGAGCCGGAGGGATCTACCCATGGACAATACCATCTAGATAGTACTAGAAAGTCCGTAGGTATGATTATGAAAAAAGGAGAAATGTGAGTATGGAGAAAGAAGGGGTTGAAGAATGAAAAAGAAATGAAATGAGAAAGGGTGAAAAGAAATAGCCCTCCATTTATTCAATCTTAGGGCAGAAACCGGGTTCAATTCATAATCTACTGATGGTTGCTAAGGCGACATTGGTATTGAAGACAAGACGTCATGGACCCAGTGACGCACTGCACTAAACCTTCTAGCCACTCAAGTTCTCTTAAAAGAACTTGTTTCATTCTCACGGGGAACCGGTGTAATCTATCGACTTATCTCTTAGAGATGGTTGATATTGAAGCAGGAGACCTCTCCCTAATCTCCGCATAGGAAAACCAAATGCACTTATTGAGTCTAGAGCCTCGAGATACATAAAAAGATCTCATAGGATCACATGCTACTTCTACCCTGGGTGTTCAACATTAAGGACACCAGTGGTAAACTTATGAGTCCTACGCAGATCTTAGCAATCTGCCAGAACATTTATGAGGGATGTTATTTATGTAACTCCCAATGATTGAATGGAAACTCCTGTCAGGGTCAACATCAAGCAGCCCTGAAAGCAGGTCACTTAGGTAATTCCATCGACTCACCTAATCGTTGATATACTACGGTATAATCTTAAAAGGCCCTCTGTGGGCTTTCGTTTAGGAACGGTCTTGGTGAGGGTTAGAAGGAGTCTTCACACTATGCTGTTGACAATCTCTAAGTCTAAACCTGTAAGTACCGGAAGATTTGTTGCTAACTGTCTACTTGCAGGAATTTCGGACGGTTGCAGAAGTAGATTGCTGAAAAGATGCTGATCCATCAACACATGCTCACACTACATCATCACATCCTTTGATATCATGATCATTATTTGGGCCTCATTCATGCTTCCATAACTCTGATGCTGAAGATCATGATCCTGAAAAATGTGAGCATGCCACTACAAAGATGATCATATCACATGAAGAGGTTATTACTCTTTGATGACTTTCAGACTCACATTTTTGGATGGTGAATTCGAAGTAACTCTCAAAGACCATCTATTGTTAGGAATACGTTTATTCCACTTAAGACTCGGTCACCCCAAGTATTGTAATAGCATAGTGTAGCTCGTAGTATTCATTAGTTTAGAGTAGCATTTGTGGAGTCGGGTCGGGTCTTACCCACTGTCAGCCCGGTCCACAGCCCGTTTGATAGGGCGGTAAGCTTGTAACTATAAATACCCTCTCCCACCTAAGGAAGAGGGTTGGACCTTCATTTGCAATTCAATCTTTCTTTCATTTTACAAAGGCTCCCATCCACTTTCTCTCACTAACTTTCTCTCACTAAATCCCTACACATTCGATCCATATAAACATATATCTAAGCTTGTTATAATTTTAAGTGTATTACATTTATTTTTCGATTTATACATCATATAAGCCTCAATTTGGACGTTGAGTTTGATATCAATTCGATTCTTACCGTGTGTTTTTAAAAGTTGTGTATAAACTTCCAAGTGAATAAAAAAATTTGGACGTTGAGTTTGATATCAATTCAATTCTTTCAATTCTTGTTTTGTCGGTCCAACTTAATAATATAGTTCATTTTGAATTTTTGACCAATAACCATATAAGATTAAAACTAATAACCAATTATGTCATTATATCATGGACTGAGAGCCAGACTAACATAATTGATCCGATCCAATCTTGTAATGCTGAACTATCTTTTCTCCAGTTACACGGATGTATATTTTAAACTATTTGTTTGTATGTTGCTTGCATATATATTAACCTTTTTGCTAAGCTATTTAAAAAAATAATCGTGTTGATAATACTTTCTTAATGATTTTGAGTTATACGAAGCTTTAGAAAGTTTATTCATAGTAAACATAAGCTTATATCATGATTAGTTTTATGGGTAGAAGGTGTGTCATGAGATATTGACATGACACAAGTATAATCTTAACTACTTATAATGTCTCAATGGTCAAAGTGAAATTGTGAAATCCTTAAATTTAAGTCAATTCCCAGTTTACCCTTCTAAACAAAATGTCAAGCAATGAATGGAAACTATTAACATTTCGAAATGCATGGGAAGTATTCGTGGAAACAATATTAAGGCAACTTTGTAAATTTAATTAATTAAGGAAACTTTATAGGAATGATTCAAAGCACTTTGAGTTGACTTCTGTTTCGTAGAAATGGCACCTATATACACTAATTAAGATATATCTTAACTACACAATCGAAAGTTGACTATAAAATTAAAATATGAATTACGTTTCATTTGTATTAAAGTTGATTGAAACTTATTTGTAGTAATGTAGTAGTAAAGTTGATAAGTATAGGAATTATTTATTAAGATCTCAAAATGACAATGCAAATTCTGTGCTAATCGTGTATTTGTAATGCTTTCTAAAATTAATACTTTCCAAAACATATTCTATATCAACACCACTATCCTCATTTTTATTTTCAACTTTTGCTAATTTCATGGTTAACTTTTGCCATACCTATTCAGATGATTGACAAGGTTCAGGAGGAAACCAAGAACCGCACTGGTATGCTTCAGATCAAATTTACTAACTTGTAACAAAAAACAATATCTTCAGTCTGTGTGCACTTAGGTTTTAGCTACCATAAGAAAACATTTGTATGATTTTTTGATTGGTTGTTTATTCATTGTTTTGCTCACAGATAGAAAACCACCAGGTTTAGGACGTGGAAGGGGAAGAGGTGGTAGTGATAGGAGCCAAGGAGACGCTATGGCGGGAACCCAAGTGGCAATAGAGGTAAATTTCTGACTTTTTAAAGGCTCTTTCTTGCATTTTTAACATACTGTGATGATCATTTCAAGTTGTCATCACTCAAAGAGGGTTTGTTTTTTTGTTGCAGTAGGAGGTTGCGGTCGTGGGTGATATTTGACATATTATGTGACTGGATGCTGCATGAAGCTTAAAGCCTTATTCGATGTTTCTTTTATTGTCTAAGGCATGTACTGTTTCGTTGGTACATCTATGGAATGTAGAAATTGTGGTTGCAAACTATTAGTCTTGAAAGGGTTGGAGGATTAAGTATATATTTGTCTCTTGTAAATCCAAGTTAAATGTGGTTTCAGTTTGTTTTTTATACTGATTGGAAAATTTATGGAATATTATCTATGAGTTGGAGAATTAAAATTAGGTGTGTTTGGATATGTGTTTTAAAAGTAATTATGTGATATAATTTTATCAAAACCAAAAGGTTATAATAGATATTAGATTGTTCAGAATTAGTTAACATAGTTGTTTTAGTGTTTTGTACAGCAATTTTTACATGAAACTTCACGTTATAAAAAAGCAATCGAATGTGAAATTTGGTCTATTCAACAAGTGCTTTTACATTCACCCGTTGAAATGAAAAAAACAAGATATACGAGTCTTATTAATGGTCATGGTTTCTTAATGTAATTGGATACAGATTCATCATAAAGAAAACATGTACATGTATATCTTCTTTACTCTTTACTACTTATAATGGGTGCATGCCAATTCTTAAAAACTTATAACTTAATCTAAGAAACTATAAACAATATGCTAATAAAAAACTAAGAAAGTGTGTTGGTCATGTACAATCTAGGAAACTATTAACAATATGTCAATCAAAAAAACACTGTTAATAGTAATTTAGGAAACTATTAACAATTTAATATCACTTGATTTTATGTATATATATGATTTCGTTTACGGTTTACAACCCACAATTTGAACACTTTTTATATGTTTCCAGATAAATTATAAAAATATTCTATTACTTGAATTATCATATATTACAATATTATTCAATTAAACTTTGATCATTTTACGTTATATGCATAAATGTTATATAAAAACACTTAACAAAAATATTACAACTATAATTATCTATCGATATAAAATCCCGTTGTTATGCACGGGTACTCGTCTAGTAATGTAAAAATGTTCAAAGATGAAAAGTGGAAAACTGAATTTTGGGTCAATGCCCATAATGCCCTTGTCAAACTATGAAAATCAAAGTATGGAAATCGAATGCCAATCAATGAATGATATAACTCAATTGGTAATTCAGATGGAAAGTATATGACAATCATTTTTGAAACTTATGCCAATGAATGAATAAGGTTGCTCAAGAAAAGTATATGCCAATCAATGTCAATGAATCAATATAGGGGCGGGAAAATGATTTAGGGGATGTTCAAATTTGTGCTTGGGTTGTTGCCTATATAAATAGGTGCCTGTACCATGGAAAACCCAGTGTAGTTCGACATACGCATCAAGAAACATGCACCTAATAAGGTTGCTCAAGGAAAGTTTCTTGTTCTTAAAAGTTGTGGTCTTTTTAAATTTTAGGATATCAGAATGAAGAATCTGTTTTATATAAGTTTTTTCCGTTGTATATTGTGATATGGGTTTCGTTTACTAATCTTAAAAGTAGGTTTTTTTTTTTTTTTTTTTTTTTTTTTTTTTTTTTTTTTTTTTTTTTTGATGTGAGAATGAATATAAGCTCTTTTGTGTTATATTAGTAGGTTTTTAGTAATTTGTGATATGGGTTTTCTATTTTGCTCTTAAAACTTGTGGTTTTTTGTTACAGGAGGATGTGTGAATGATGAGTCTTTAAAGGGTGTGTCGAAATCAAAAAAAAAAAAAAAAAAGAAAAAATGAGCACTGATTGATATAACAAATGGTTTGCCGATTATTGGGCTTGCAATGGGTAGTCTAAAGACTTCGTGTTCTAAGGAAGGGGTCATGATGTTGAAACGTGCTGTTACGACTTCTGGATCTGGTGAGTCGTTGTTGAGGGGTCAGATTAAGACTTTCTAAAGTTTAAAGCATGCATGATTGGTTTTATATGTAAACATCTGTAGGTACACACAATTTTAAAACTAAACCAATTATTTGAATCATAGTTGCTTCATAAAGTGTAAATTAGACTCACACCTAAGCATAACTCTTAGATTGTATCTGTTGGCCTCCAATAATTTGATTAGAGGTGACATGTGGGCAGGTCGAAATAAGGGTTGGGTTGATCGACCCGTTAACACTTTATCTCTTTTTAAAAAATATAAGCAACATATAGATCACTACTAAAGAAACAAAATTACGACACTAAATATAAATATGTGGACAAAATATTTTCAAAGTTGTACAGATTATGCGACTTCCACAGTTCGACTCATCTATTTTTTCAAGCTAAACATCTTTATTTGACCGTTTGAGATGGAGACACAACCTAATATAATTTGACGTATCATTTCTTATATCAGTAATCAATACCTTCCAACATACTAAAGAACAACTTTGAGGCACAGATGAGCATTCCAAAACTGTTCCCTTTTGAATCAATTTTGAGTACTACAAAACATAAAAATCATAACCTTTCAGTTATCCAATTCACCACCCAGAAAGACTAATACACCATTAGCTGTTACATACATTAAAAAGTCGATTAGTTCCTAAAAGATCGAAACCTTGAAAACTAAGAACTCAAAACGACACCAAAAGTTTTAGCTTTCACTACTCCTCTGCCGGGTGATCTGACTCTAAAAACACGTTCCCCTCACCTTGGCAGTCATCTACTTTAATAATCCAATGACTCTTCTTTGTTCCACCATGGATGCTGCCATAACATTTTAAGATTTCCCAGATAGTCTCATAAAAAAGAAAAAAAAACTTTCTCCAATAGGCAACAAATGTGTTGTTCACACTTCTTCATTTGTTGGGCTTATGTATTAGTCCATATTGCTTTTATGTTTTGAATGGTCGTATCAAACATCATATAATAGAAACCTATTTCTATTTTTAGTATATGTTGTTTTGTAACATTTCAGATAGCATTACATCTTGGTCATTTAGATGTGTACAAATGACAAGAAGACAGCTTGCGGTATAATACTAATGTGTAACTGCGCAGCCGGAGGTAGGTTCATGTGTGAATTATGCAGATATGGTGGTGTATGTTGCAGCTCAAACAATGGCGAATGATGGCATGGAAGGAGGATGATTGTTGCTGTTACCGAGATGGTAGTGTGTATGAAAAAAATTAGCCACTTAGTTATTTCAATTGTAACGATATTTGTTTGTTCCCATATGTAATCAAAAGAAACCTTACTTACACATATATTTATAATAAAAAAGTTTTAACCGTTGCCACCGAACATGTTTAAACCGGCACAAAAACTATTAAATGTTATCGTTATGCGTTGTTACCTTACTATTACCTCTCAACGACACATGTAAAAAAACATGCGCTCACAAATTAACGCACCTAGATATTGTTGAACACTATACACCGCTGCCGCTAGGCGCAAGTGCTCGGCTAGTTTCCTATAAAATGTTTATTATTTTGGATGACCTAAGAGCATCTAATGGTAAATCTTTTGGAAATATTTATAAAATTTCTATTTCCATCTCACTAATAATGTTAATTTATTATATATTCATTTTATAAACATATTATTCTTACACTTAAACCTGTTAAAGCTTTGTAAGTTAAAAATATATCAATTGAGTAGTATGTGTTTGGTTGCAATTTAGGTCCATAAATTTAAACCTATTTTATTTCAAGTCATCATAAAACCTCATCAGACTACAGTAACTTTGAAATAGTAAAATAAACCTAGTGCTCCAACTTTGTAGGGCTATTTAGGAGACCAACCTTCACGATCATAAAAACCCTAAAAAGTTTGTTTCGTGTTTACAATTCAACAAGAATAATTTTAAATTAACTAGGTAACAAAACAGATGAAAACAAGAATAAGAAGAAGAAGAAATAACCTAAACCCAAAATAGGGTTTTGAGAAGTCGAAATATTGATAGTGAATACGAAAAAAGTGGAAGGGAACACACTTTATAGCCATTAGATTATCCATCTTTTAATCTCAGCCTTTGTAAATCACTAATTAATGACTCAACATTCCCTCTAAAACCATGATTTTGAATATTCAAATAAAGTAAGCTACATTCCTATTATATAGGTTTATTTTGAACAATTAGTTTTATGTGGTGTAGCATGTGACCAAGTAAGATAGCATTTTTTTCGTTCAACATGTTCTTGCATATATTTGCAGGCAATCCACTTAAAATCCTACGCTCTTCGTATCTGGTGAAGTTAGCCATCAAGTAAAATCTTTTTAAATATTGAATCACTATCATGAGCTATTGTCATATGTTTTTATCTTTAACGTCAGTTATAATAAACTCAATTTGTCATTTATCAATATCTTTCTTCATTCTTGCAGTGCACCTTCAAACTATGGTGGGTCGACTATTCACATTGAATGATGTGATTAATAAAGAATTATTTGGTACATTTTAAGGGGTCATTTAGTCTCAACGTCATATGAATATGATCAAATATTACCCTAAATCGTTTCTTTTTGCATTTTAGGTACTTGGGACGAGAAAGATGAAAACCAGCGTGTATTGGGCCAAATTGGACGATGAAACATAGAAAATCAACCAAGTCATGAATCTGTCATACATTGGACTCTGACGGCGTCACGACCCACAACTTGACGCCGTCACTTGTATTTGAAGACCCAGATTCTCAGTGAAAAGTTTATACGTGGCTGATGCGTGGAATTGCACCCTCGCAAAAGGTTTTACCTCTCAAGGGATCTTGAGAAGCTTGCAATCCCCACCAGGCAGTGTACCTGACCGTTGTAGTATATTATAGTGAAAAGTACTGGGGGATTGATCGTTCAACTCAAAGAATAGTGTTCGCTAGGATTAAAACTCACAAAAACTAGGTCTAGAGATGAGGGATGATTCTTTTTGTATTTTTATATTTTAAATGAAAGCAAGTAAAATCTCGGTTTTGGAAGGAGTGGGCGGAATTAGTTGCTAATCAACTAACCCAAATAACTAAAGATGCAATCAAAATAAAATAAACTAAACTTAAAATAATTATGGCAAAAACAATAATGAGAGAAAATGTGTTTACTTAGATTTCACTACTCCCTAGCTATCTTTTACCGGTTGATTAGTTTGTTACAAATGCATGGATGACGGGTTATATTCCTTAATACCATTCGTAGGGCCGTGTACGATCTTTCCTAACTCTATAAGCTTCTATCTCTTCCTATGTCGAGCCGACTACTAGCTCCTAACATGGCCTCATTAGTAGTTACCTATGCATTAAATACAACCAAGATATCGTAGTACACCTCCGATCATGTTTCTTAAGACGTTCAAGCAAGTTACCAATTGGAAGTCTGCCAGTTTTCTTAAGCCTAAAATCGAATTCATTCATCCACAACAATTATAAACAAACAACCAACCCATAATCAATATCTAAGTTTCATTACATCTAAGCAACACACAAAGAAAACCTAGCCTAGCATGATAAAGAAAAGACAAGCGTAAGATATAATCAAACAACACATAGACATATTGAATGATTTGATGAAAGACTTATCTTTAATTAAGCATGGATGAAACAAGGGTCTGAAACCCTCAAAATATCAGTAAAATTCGTCTAGGGTTTACTCCCTTCAAAGTTGCACACAATGAATGAAAACTAGAAAACTATATATAGATTTTACATCCTGACGGCGTCAAGAGTTAGGTCTGACGCCGTCAACTCGCCGCCAAAATAATACTCGTATTGCCTAGATCCACTTCTGACGCCGTCACTCTTTATATTCTCTGGGCCGTCTCTCTTTGTGTTATACGTGACGGCCTTGGCGACCCTAAAGGGTGACGCCGTCACGAACTCTTTAGAAAACTCTCTGGCGCGTCACGTGTAATTGATTTATCCACCTCTTTGTTAAGTCTTGACGCCATCACTAACATCCTGTGACGCCGTCATGTACAATTTCCAGCATGATTTTGAGACTTTGTCGTTTTCTTTACTTTTTTGCTCCAAAAACGTCCAAAATGCTTCATTTTGTAAATTTCCTATCAAAAGTACCTAAAATGATAAAAGGAACGATTTAGGGCAATATTTGATCAAATAATCTCTACTTTGGCCTTAAATGACCCCGCAAAAGCCGTACACTTTTCGCTTCATCAAATACCCTTACACTTGAGATTTGCTGTCCTCAAGCAAATGCGCTTTTATTCTAATCAAAATACAAGTTAGGGGTCATCTAACACTAATATAAAAGTAATTGCAACAAATAATCGTTCCACTTCAACCAAAAATAAGCACGGAAATTATACACTAGCACCTCACAAATAGTGTTTAGATACTCACATCTCTCGGGTGTAATAAAGTATATATCACAATATGGAAATGGAAAACATCTCTCACTACCTGTCATAGCAAATAGATTACAATAGGCTTGGGAAAGGATCAAACCTCCACCACTTGGCGTAAGCACCTAGGATAAACTATCAAAGAGGTCTTTTAAAGGGTTATAACGTGAGGTGTAGGGATATGGTAAACACGGTTTTGTTGGATAAAGGCAATATTTACTGGTGGTGAGTCAATCATCTTGGTCAATTACATGTAAAATGTGGCGTTGCTAAGCCAAGACTCGACTCGACTTAAGCTAATAAAAAACTAACAAAACATAAAATAAACATAAAAGGAAACGGGATGGTAGTCCGTATATATATATATATATATATATATATATATATATATATATATATATATATATATATATATATATTTTTTTTTATTTTTTTTTGCATACACTCTTGCCCTACCATCCAAAATAATACATCATAGGGAATTTACATTCCCCTTACACTTGAACTTTTACGTACTTTACAATCAACTATTCTAATGACTTGAATTAAGATAATCAAAACACTTGGAGTACTTTTTAAGACTAACGCACATATGGGGGTAATAGCTGACGTCTTCCCCAATACTCCATAACAATAGTACTTTACCCATGAGTCTCAATCGTCCCAAAACAATATGTACAAGATATGACTCGACTTAGCAACCATGTAATCAATTAGATACTTAACTAAGGGTTTAAATAAATAACAATAATGCACTAAAGATGAGTGCATACACGGAAGGCTAAGGCGATTTAGTTGTACATTTGGGGTGGATTGTAAACAAATTCTTCCTTTAAGTAAAATGCTTAAAGTTAGAAACGAAAAGATAGGCTCGGAGGGGTGTACTAGGGGTATCGTGTACTAAAAATGAGTACAACGCAAAGGTGTGAGAAAAATTAATTGACTTTACTGGTCAAGTAATTATGATACGAGTTTAACACAAGGGTGATCCTAATGCCTCTTATCATGTAGTAGATCCTAACTAGACGAATGTAGTCTCACTAGCGGTCTCGGGATGCATCACTAACGCAAGTTCTAGAATCTAAGTACTACCGGTACACTTTGGCATTCACATACACTATTCTCCTAGAGAATGATCAATCCCCGTGTCTTGCCTATACTACACTACAACGATTAGGTACACTGCCTAGGAGGATTGTAAAACTTCTTAGAGGTCTTACAAAACCCCCATCAGTTTGACGAATCAGATTCCTCAACTTATAACTTATAGGGTACAAATATAGCTAACTTAAATAATGTATGTGATATATAGGTTAACACGATTTATGGTTACTTAATAATGTAATATATATTTTTGGTAGATGAATTGAATGATTAATATTAGTGTATTAGTGTAGTATCAGGAATAGTGTTGTGATTCAAAATTACTCGATCCTCATTTACTTAGTCAATTTTTTGAAAAAATGTTACATTATTTTCTAACAAAATCTGTTGATGTTTAAGGAGGTTCTTATCACTGTTTTATTTTTTGGGATAAGATATTACATCAAATTTAAGTAGGTGTTAATTAATCATTTATGTATGAATTTTAATTGCAATCTAATAAGTTACTCTTTATAGGTTCTTACACAGGGAAAATTAGGATGTTAATCATGAAATAGTAAAGGAGAAAACTAATTAAAGAGGTATTTAGTTTGTTGAAGGTCTTAATGGTGGTATTGTGGAGGGTAGGTTTGTTGTTGGTCAATTCCTACAACAGTATGAACAATTTTTAGGATGTGCATCTCATGTTGAGGTTGGAAATAACGCAAGTGAGTTGTTTATAAGGAAAATCTTTCAATTGGAAGCTACTCATATGATTAGGATGGTGGCTGTGGAGGAAGTCATAACGACTATGTTTAGTATTGGTGATAATAAGTTCCTAGATCTAGATGGTTACACTTTGGTTTTCTTCAAAGAGGCTTGGGATGTGGCGGGTAATGATGTAACTGAACCTGTTCAAGAATTCTTCCAAAATGGTAAATTGTTGAAGGAATTAAATCACGCAATCATTGCTCTTCTTCCAAAAGTGCAAATTCCAAGTAAGGTTAGTGATTATCGGCCCATTTCTTCTTGTAATGTTATTTACAAATGCATTAGCAAGATAATCTTGAATCGTATTACCAAATTTTTTAATGATATTGTTAGTGAAACCAATTGGCATTTATTCCGGGTAGGAATATATCCAATGTGTTATTAACTCAAGAACTTGTGAAAAATTATCACTTGTCAAAGGGTACGCCTCAATGTTCTTTCAAGGTTGATATTCAAAAAGCATATGACACAATTGTTTGGAATTTCTTACATGGCATTCTTGGTTACTTTAGATATCACCCGGTGATGATTAATTGGATTGTGAAATGTGTATCGCCTACCTCGTTTTCTCTCAATATAAAGGATATGTTTACATAGTTACTTTCAAGGAAGACGTGGCCTAAGGCAAGGAGATCCCCTGTCTCCTTATTTATTCACTCTTGTTATGGAAGTTCTTATGTTAATGCTGTAACACAACATGCATAATTGTGAGCAGTTTAGATTTCACCCAAAGTTTAAGAGGTAAGAAATTATTATTAGATGATAAATAAGGCCCAAGCCCGGTCTGTGGGCTTAGGGTCCATTAGGGTTTACTCATGTATTGTCTATATAATGTGCATGAATAATGATAATAACATACGAGAATTATGTAGTCCAACATGGTATCACAGCTAGTTTCCTAACCCTAAACATTATATTTTTATTTTTCCGTCTAAATACACCACAAACAACAAACCAAATTCCGAATCTCATATTGCTCGTCTTTTCTATAATAATTATTAATTGTTTTTGTTGTTTTTTATCCCCACCACAATTATTAGTCTCTTCATCAATTGTTATTAACTTTGCTTGTTGTTTTATCTTTTTCGTTCCACCACAAGTAAGGACGAGATCAAAGCCAAGTGCTTACCATCTACATTAATCAACATTGTTTTCTTTTCACACCATTAAATTATACTTGATACCACTAAAGCTAAAGTTCCTTACATGGTTCTTGAAAGACTAGCGATGGCAGATGCAGTAGGAAACGTGGAATTGAAGGCTTGGATAGATTTGACAGAAAGGATACTCCTGAGGCAACATTGGGCCCAAGAACTACCAAGGTTTTGATGTTTATTTTTGAGGTGGATCTTTATGTTTTTCTAGGGAAAACATTTGTTTGGAAGGTTCTTTGGGGGTTTGAAGTTTTAAAACCAACTTTCGTTTTTTTAAGAGTTTTCTTTATTTTCTTTCAAAAAAAAAAAAAAAAAAAAAGTTATAGTTCTTTTTATGTTTGTTTGTTATGCGGTTGTTCGTACAGCTTTGTTACCGGTCGACTAAAGTTGACCGTTGGTACCAGTCCCTAAAGACGACCGTTGGTACGGTGTTGTTACCGGTCGACTTAGCCGACCGTTGGTACGAGTCGACTAAAGTCGACCGTTGGTACGAGTCGACTAAAGTCGACCGTTGGTACAGTTTTGTTACGAGTCGAATAAAGTTATGTTTTTATTATATTAATTTTTTTCTTTTCTAGTTTACTACTCCAGTCCGAGCTTTCGCGATTTCGCCGCTTGGACTGCGGGGGAGTATTAGATGATAAATAAGGCCCAAGCCTGGTCTGTGTTTTTTGCTTTGTTGATGATTTGTTTTTGTTTTCTGCTGCAAATATTAGTTCTATTGAGGTTATATGTGATTCTTTGGAAGAGTTTAAAGTGTGTTCACGTTTGGTTCCGAGCTTGCAAAAGAGCACGACCTTTCTCGCTAATGTAACTCAAGTTATGAAGACCCATGGTGTTATCTGTTCTTCCCTTTGAAGAAAGAGAGCTCCCTGTTCGTTATATTGGAGCTCCCCTTACATCAGCAAGGCTAATGTATAGGGATTGTAAAGTGCTTATTGAACGGGTTAAAACAGAAAATTGATGATTGGAAGAATAAATCGCTCTCGTTGTGTTCTTCCCTTTGAAGAAGAAGAGCTTACTGTTTGTTTTTTTGGAGTCCTCCTTATATCAACAAGACTAATGCATAGGGTCTGTAAAGTGCTTATTGAATGGGTAAAACAAAAAATTGATGATTGGAAGAGTAAATTGCTCTCGTATGCGGGAAGGATACTACTTATATTATCTGTTATATCGTCTATGCAAGTTTATTTGTCTTCTATGTTTATTTTCCTACAACTATTAATAAGGAGACTGAAACCTTAACGAGAGGTTTTCTATGGTACCAAGGAGAGATGAAACGTGGGAAAGCAAAGGTTAGGTGGGATCGCGTTTGTCTTCCAAAGGATGAAGGTGGTCTGGGGATTAGATGGTTGAGGACTTGGAATATTGCTTTTATAACAAAACATATTTGGAGTATCTTAACTAATAAACAATGGTTATTGGTTAAATGGATTCATGCTTATTGTTTAAAAGGACACAGTTTTTAGGATGTTCTATTCATGTAGATGCTAATTATGGATGGCGAAAGATTATTCAGATTCGTAATGAGGTTAGACAGTTTTTCGTTCATAAGATTGGGAATGGGGAGTCGGCTTATGCTTGGTTCGACAAATGGAGTGATAATGGTCCTTTGAATATTTTTATCACTCACAGAGATATTCATAGGGCAGGTTTTAATGTGAATGCTAAGGTAAAAGGATTTGATTAATGAACATGGGTGGACATGGCCGATTGACTGGTCATCTAAATATGATATGTTAAACGTCATGGAGATGATTCAACTTAATGATGTAAATGATAAGCTAATGTGGAGGAATGTTGATGGTAAGCTTGAGGAGTTCTCCATTCACATGGTTTGGTAGTCTATCCGTCCTACCGTTGATCGGGTTCCATGGTTTGATATGGTGTGGTTTTCGCTATGTATCCCTAGGCATGCGCTCCTTGTATGGTTGCTTTGGGAGTAAGGTTAAAAACGCAAGATATGATACTTGGATGTGATCTGCCGCCAAGTACAAGAATAGAAGAATTATCGTGTCCTCAATGCAAGACTGTTCAAGACTCTCATACTCATTTGTTTTTTGAGTGTCTTTTTTCGCGACAAGTATGGAAAAAAGTCCACAATTGGTTCATAATCCAGTTAATGGGAATTCATGGAAGGATTTTATTGAGGTGGTGAACCCGGTGGCGAGAAGAAGACTTCTAAAAGTGGTCATAGCCAAAATTTTGTTTGGATCGCCATTCTATTACGTATGGCAAGAAAGAAATAATCGTCTTTTCAAGAAGAGTTCGAGACAAGTTAATCAAGTGTATGATTTGATTGTATCAACACGCGGATGAAACAAATGATGGTAAAGTTGAAGAATCCATCGCACCTGAACTACTTGAAAGACAATTTGGCAAATTCATGGAATGTTGTAATTGGGCTCGGGTAGTATAGGCTTTGGTTGTTCTGTTAGACGTGGTCTTTCAGATTTGGTCATAAGATTTTCACAATGATCTTATTTGGTTTTAATATAACTAGTTATAATACCAGTGCACGCACGGGGTTTTAACATAAAATTTTAATTACATATTACCATAATATGTTACTCTTTTTTTTTGAACTTATTCCATAAAATTAAATTGTGCATAATAATTATTATTATTTATTCCGCGTAATTGTTTGAACCAAATGAGCTAAAGAAATTAACTCTAGATGATTTATACCGTTTCTTCATTATGCGTTTAAAAAAGTTATTTTTACGACATATTCGGAGCCTAGACATGAACAAAATCTAACGAAAATAGTGAATAAATGCAAATATATATCAATGACAATGATTTCAATAATCCAAAAAGACAAATAAATGCAAATATATATCAATGACAATGATTTGAATAATCCAAAAAGATGTAATATGATATTTTGTTCTAAATGTCAACAATCAAATTGGCAACCCAAAACACCCTCTAAAATTGTAGTTTTGTAACAAACTCAAACGCCCATAAATGCTACAGCAGCCATACCCAAACACCCCTTAAAAATTTTGGTTCCGCATCATATTCAAACACCCTAAATACAGCAACATCCATACCCAAAAGCTCCTTTAAAAGTGAATTTTACAGTAGCCCAAACACCCTTTAAAGTTCAGTTTTTCTGCACCCCCAAACACCCCTAAAAACAGCAATAGACATACACAAACACCCCTAAAAAACTCCCTTAAAAGTGTAGTTTTTCAGCACACCCAACCACCCCTAAAAACAGCATTAGACATACACACACACCTCTTAAAAACTTCAGTTTGCAGCAGCCCAAACACCCCTTAAAAGTTCAGTTTTGCAGCACACTTTAACACACCTAAGAAGAGCAGTACACATGCATAAACACCCTTTTATAATTGCAATAGACATACACTTACGAAATCTATATCGACCCATGATGGATATGGTGCTGTAATCCCATCTAATGTACCATGTGTCGTTATATCAATATCAATAAAATGAAAATCAATGAATGGTGGCCGATATAGATTTTGTTTTTAACCTTGTTAATTCTGAGTGTGCATGGAAATATTATATTCAGAAGTCAAGATTATTATTGAAAAAATACAAAGTCTAGAATCATTTTGGCACATTAACTATTTATAAAGACTCAAGTTTGTTTGAAAAATAAAAAATGAGAGGTGCTTAGGACCCATCCTGACCGATACAAAATTATTAACCATTTTGACTCATAACCTTACCCGGCCTGACCCGACCGAACATCGTTCCAGCTTTGTTAGATGTTAACAGAAATTACAAATTCTAATTCTCTTTACCAGTTCATCTAAGATGACCAACTAACCATCATTTTATCATAATCTACCATAATGAGTTAACTTGAATAGTACAGAGTATCCTCAGTGTTTACCCTACTTATAACGTACTATGTATATTTATAAAATAAGAACCAACCTATTTATATAGTGCTTCTTTTAGTCTATAATAAACAAATAAGTATGCTTTAGAGAGCATTTGTTATTTCTTATCTGCAATAAAAGAATCAGTAATCCATATATACACTTATAACCAATCTAAAGAACCTCTAAATCAATATTAACCGCCTAACCGAATAGCAAACATGGAAGTCAACAAATTATGTAAGTTTTAATTAGACAAACACAGTTTGAGTGATTAAAAAGCTTGAAAATAAAATATTTAAATTTTTATTGACCTCAGTAAAATCGCTGATTCCGCCAAGTTCTTGTCAAAACAGAGACAAACTAAAATCGGTTAACTTTATCATGAAGAATGAAACAGCATAAGACTCCATGGTCAATAACAAATCATACATTTATCGTAAAACGAACATTAACTTGAATGGCACATACATTTATCGTAAGCATAAGACCTATATGTTTCGTACTGCATAAGCAATAAGTTAACAATCAAGGTCTAAAATTAAGGTGTTTATCCCCCAAAGTTTTGAGGTCCAAATACTTCTATGGACGTGTGTGTATTTTTGGGTGTTTGTGAATTTGTTTTGAATAGGATTTTGAATTCTAGAGTGCAACAACAAATAGCACGATAAATAGTCATTGGCATGTAAATAAAAGGCATTTCCTCGAGAAGTTAACAAAAGTAAAATCAGGGGAACTTCTATTTCAGTTAAAGAAACACTATTGATAGCCATAAGAGCTTTTAAAATCTGATTAGCATGTTCACGCTTATGGCTTAACTATTTTTATGTATCTTCTTGTAGGTACCCACTAATTACCTTCCTGGATACCAGAACATAAGAATACATGCCTTAGAATATAAAGTTTGGGTGACTTACAACGTGGTTTGACTCATTTGACCTGTACTACCTTTATTTATTTATTTATTTATTTTTTATCCTTTTGATCCATTAGACAGCAGTACAATAATAACCTGGCACCTTTAAACAACAACCAAACACCCCTGTAGTCATCAGTAAAAACAAAAAAATTTCTTGTAGATTCAAGTTGACCTGATAACATGAATAAAACCCTATAAAAACCTATAAGATAAAATGAATTTAGATAATTAGAGCATTAACTCCTTAGCCGTAGGAGTGTAGGACGATCTTCAGGCTCATATGAAAACATTTTGCCACCTATTTGCCAAGTATTATTATGCCCATAAAAGATACCACTGTTGTGTTTAGAAACAGAAAGCTGCTTGACTTTTTTCACGTAAATCTAATAGAACATAATCTGTAGTTAGCTTTATGTGTAATTTTATTGTGATATATATGACTCAATTAACTTGATTCTGACTCTACCTAAATAACCCCAAATCATTAAATCAAGAAGTGTCAATTTCTTTTACAGCTATAGCTATTTATTCAAGAATAATCTAATTATTTGTCAAATATTCTCCCAGTTCAAATTGTGACACAACGAAAACTAACCTGTTTCAACCCAAGCATGATGCTATTAAGCAGGAGTTCATGTTAAATACAGGAAAAGAAAGTGCTTACCTGTTATATATTCTTAGTTGGGTCATTTTTGAGTGAGCTTTACCCTCCATTGCGTTGCAAGATTGCAAAAAGAATAAAAGAGCACAAAAGTAGAGGTTGCAACGTCGATCCATTTATACGTAAAGAAGTTGACTTGGGCTGTAATATTTTCCTATAAGGTCAAAAAGTAAAACTTTAGGCCCACATACAATAAGGCAGAGTTAGCTAAGTAATAAATAAGCTTTTATCACATATATTTTGTAGTGATCATTAGCTGCAAAACCTCAGCTCATTTTCTTTTGTTGATTAGATACATGTTGCTCATACATGAGAATATGATATACACATATTTTTACTTGAATAATGAAACAAATATCTAAAACCATAATATAATTTATATCGTATACCACTTATCACAAACCAAATTCTTCCGAAATTACAATCCTTCCAACGGGTTGTGAAAAGACCTGTTTGTTTTGTCTCACTGTTTTTCATATCCAGTTTTCAAAAACTTTCCATTCATATGTGTTGTTCTTCACAAATAGGTCTTTAAGTTTGCGTTTATTTGGTCGAATTGTAGGCAATTTTCCTCCACCATAATATACACTATATCCTGATACAAAAGATGACAGTTGACTTCTTGCATCGGTCATCACAAATACATTAGCTGCTATAGAGGTTATATTCGAGTATTGGTAAATGCAAAAAGTGCATAGAGTTATATAATACTATACTTGTGTTTAGATACTCTTTAGTAACATATTAGGAAACATTGTCATTAAAGCAATCAGCGTTGATTTTCAACAATAAATATTCGAACCTGGGAAAAATATCCGAGTGGCACGCTTGAAACCAAGGCCAGCAAGCATAAACTGACATAGACCTTCTGCTTCAAGCCTTTCTAATAAGGGTATCCTGAAACCAAAGCAAACTTTAACCTCAAAAATAGACCATCATACAGATAAAACAGCAGGGAAAATCATGCAAAACCATTAATAACATGAAGAATCCTAAAAAATTCATTATCAAACACCTTAGATCCATTTCCTACGACACAATAGATAACTACATTTATACTTACAACCAACTATGTTACAACTATTTATGTTAAAAGCACACTGACTACATACATAAATTATGAACTGAAAACTTAAGGTTCTTCCAAAGATAAGTCATATTGACATTAACAAAAACACCAATTAATATGTCTCTCCTTGATGTCCATCACAGTTCATTGAACATGTTCGGATATTGAACCCAAAATATTATAATAAATGCCCACTGTTGCTATAACATGATTTAGGCTTGATCCTAGTGTTGGATATGTGATAGCAACGAACTAAATCATTCTTTCAATTGGTCACCGTAATATTTCAGAATTAATTTATTGTTCTTTCAATCGTTTTGACTTTTTTTAGGGTTGGGAAAGTGGGTTAGAAGAGAAGAATGAAAAACCAATTCTTATGTGGATTGAAATTTGGGACTGTGTTAATTTCTTTCGAAAATTTTATATTTGACCCCTAGTCTTTTGAAATTAGCCCCGCCAGTTATTAAGTTTATTTTCTCACAAAATTGACACGTTGATTTTTATACACAATTTGTTTGAAAAACGAAATTAAGTATTGTTTGACAAAATTGGATTCAATTTTGACTTTTTATTACCCAATCACGTCGCTCGATTTCGCCTACGTGTCAAAATCAAGCTCTCCTATTGGTTTAATTTTTTTTCAATGAGAAGGGATTTTCAAAAAAACTCAGAAATGATGTAATTCTTTTATTATATAAAAGATTCACTTGGTAGTAACCCTTTATCAAAAAAAAAAAAAAAAAAAAAAAAAAAAAAATGAAAATAAAAAATATACTTAACTTAATTTATAAACCATTTCAAACTTATGAATCTTTTTGTGAAATTTTCATTGTGGATGCTTTGAGAAACATCTTCATTAAATTATTGTTATTAAAGGCATAAATAGGAATCGCTAAACAACCCCTTATTATGAATGAAAGCGTTACGCTCGAATCATAAGTGCTTATTCGGTTACTTTAACAGTTTTACCTTAAAGAAACTTGAATGTTTGAATTTATATCATGATTCAATCTTTTATATAATAAAACAAAACCACTATTGGGAATTTTCCATTTCAAAAAAATGCATTCATACCTTATTTAGTAATAATTTTATTTAAAAAAAAATTATTTTCTTATTAGGTAACATTTTATATTTATCTATAATACAAGTAGAAAATAAATACAAAAAATATAGATAAGATGCAATTAATAATAAGATTAAAATTTTTAAATAATTATCTTTAATAATAAAAAACTATAATTAAACATCATAAATCAAACAAAACAAAAATTAAATTATTTGTTTTTTAATAAATAAAAATATGTGATTCAAAAATTTAAAAAAAACTTGTGCGTGCGCGGGCATTATAACTAGTACTTAAATAATAAATAATTTAATAGGGTAACATATGATAATAGGATAACAGATGAAGAAAATATGTGCATTCATGCTTCTATGAAATTATGCTATTTCAGTTTAACATATAACATCTATAAATACTGATCGAACACAGCTTTACCTAAATTCATCTCTATTTTCAGGATTTAGCATTCATCTTCTTTGTCAGATGAAGTTTCTCGGGGTTCTTGTTATTGTCACGGACACGATCATGCTAACGGGCAAAGTACATTCAGAACATTGCCCCCTTTTCGACATAGAGAGTTGCTATGATTCGATTGTGGACCCTAGTGCAACATCATTACTATGTTGTCTAGAGCTAATGCAACACAAAAATTGTATCTGCTACTACGCAAAACATATCACGGACTTAAATCAGGCTTTCCATGATTGTAATATTAACACCAAGAAGCTTTGTCATTAAGTGTCTATATAGTTTTTTTTGCAATTTACATTGTCATAGATATTGACTGTCTTTTGATTAAAAAATGTTACCCGAATTCTTAAACTTACTTACATTTGATGTATTATACTTAGTTACTTTGAGCAGAGTATAGTGTTGTTCACTTCTATTGTTTGTCTTATGGTCCTATAAAGAGCACGACCCACAAATCACATACACTTTAAACGGCTGAAACAACATATACACCAGTTACAATGATAGTTCTTCTTAGCGCAATGCAAAACCAATGGCAAGACGTGGCAATCTGCAACTCAGAGAATTTAAAGGTAACCAGCTAGTTGGCCAACCAGCCATTTTCAATATTATGCGAGATCTTTGCCAGCAAGACTGATAAGAACTGATTCCTGAAAAGATCTGTATTCACTGTTCCGTGATCCCCTTCTTTTTTGATACTAAGCAAAGAATGGAGCTACAATATCTTGAGTATCTATATTTTTTGGTCAAGTTGGTTAGTTGCCTTTAGAATAGCATAAACGTTGGCACTTAAGTATTGCCAAGAAATGCAACAAGACATACATAGCCTCATGCTTAATGGGACCACTAGGAACGGGGGCTAGCAGGTGTGTCCCTCTAACTTATTATACCATGTTGGCGAAACTCTAATGACCGTAAATGAAAACAAAGTGTGATGCTTGATGGAACAAAAGTGATATGACCTTGCTATTATACGACATTTTCACGAATTATGAAATATTTCCTTTCCAAGAGAACTTTCATAATCGATATGCATATTTCGCCTTATTCATAGATTTGAATACATGTACCAACTGCAAAGTATTTTATGCGCCGCTGTATTCCACCCTTATTATAGTTCTGATATGACTTTTATCTATCTAGTATGACATGACATCTAGTCATTAAGATAAGTCTAATGTATACAGGGCACACACTTGGACCATGCAAATCAAGATTATCCATGTTTAATAAACATAATCTTGAATTAAAAAAGAGATGATGCCAGTATTAGGAACATTGTTTATTAGGCAGACAAGCACATGGATTCGTTTTGCATGCATAAAAGTTTATGTGAAAAAGGAATATGCAGAGCAAGTTTGATGAAGAAGCTGTTAGAACGTTGTAAACTCCATAGGTGTATCGTATTAGCCAATCTATATATATGGTACACATAGCATGAAACTCTAGTGGACCCAAACCCATAACTGGGCTTGGACCATATTTATAGTCTAATATTCCGCCGCAAATAGCAATCCGAGCGGCGAAATCACAAAAGCTCGGATTGAATATTTAAACTAAAATAAAAGCAATGATTTATTGATGAAGAAATACGACAACCATGAAAAAAAAAATTCTTCAAGCGGCAAAAGCAAATAAAAGCAGTAGCGAAGGCAAATAACAAATTTGCTGATGAAGACATCCGACAACAAACGAAGATTACTTCATCATGCAACAACAACAACCACAAGAGCAAAAGCAAAAGCAAAGAAACAAAATCAAATCGTAGAATTTTCTTTGCGGCAGTCAGCTTCCGGCGGCCAACGGAGGTGGTTCAAGTTGGGTTTTGTGCAGATTTAAAAAACGAAAAGAATGGCGCTAACCTTCCAGTTGTTTAAAATTATGACCAAAATAATACACAGTTAGGATTTTGGCCAAAAATTTGTAATTTTTTTCAAAGAAAAAGAATAACGGCAACGGATGATTGGACATGTCACCTAGCGGAGGCGACACCTAGATTGATAAATGTGATATTCCCATGCAATCTTCTTTATTGGAACTTTTTGAAAAAGGAAGTCTGAATGAAACAAAACACGATAATTATTAGAAAAGAGTGAATGAAAATGAGAGCTCGAGGGATTGAATTCCTTTCTTTATGTGAAAGTGGAGAATATATCTCTTATAGCTTTTTGCAAACGCAAGTACGAATGTCAGCGGTTCGATATATTCCAGTTCTCCATCTTTCCTTCGGTTTGCAAAAAAGCAAAAATTGGTCATCTTTATAACCGAAAAAACGGAATATGGTTATTCTTAGATTGAAAATTTGAATTTACAGCCTATTGAACAGTGAAAATACTAAAGGCAGCATCTGGATTCTTTAACCAAATTGTATGGATACTTTTGGTTATTCTGGATCTAAGGCTTACCAAAGGTACACCCTATCATAAAATAGATTGTGTCATCGATTGAAATTACAATAACTTATATTTATAGGCTTGCATAATCTTGATGAACAAGATATCTAATCATATTAGGAAATTTAATAAACATAATAAAAATAAATATAAACCCTATACATATTTTATTGTCTAATACTTTCTCCGGTAGTTTGGATGAGACTTTTGAACGGACAAATTTAGTATGAATGTTAAATCTGCTTCTTCTTCTCTTGTTGTTGGTTTGCACGGATATAGACTTGTATTTGACGACAAAGTTGCACACTGCTTGACGGTTTCCCCCTTTTTGTGACTTTATTTTATTTTTTACATCATAGCTTGTTTTGCCTTTTGGAGTGAGCGACAATTTGGCGGTTATCTCTTGGCTTTGACAACAATGATATCCGATGATGAAGAAGATAGTATTGACACGACTAGGGTTTAAGTGTGACAGGGTTTATATGTTGGATATGAAAAAAAAAAAGACTATTTAAACAAAAATAATAAAGCAAAAATATATCAATCGGGATCCTTCAGGATCACCGGCGCGTAGCCATGACCGGAGGATAGCAAATTTTTGGTTGTCAATCATACCTAAAACTCTGATAACTTGTAAAATAGCAAAGCTATATTTTATTGATTGTGTCCCGATTGATATTACAATAACATATATTTATACGCTAACATAATCTTGATGAACAATATACCTAATCTCTTTATGAAACAAAATAAATGTAAACCATATACATATTTCATTTTATTGTCTAATAACTTTTGGTTAACGGCCTATCATGAAAATTTCATCGAGGGGTGCTCTACGATAAACCATTCTTTTCCGTCGTAAATGAAATAACAGTTCTTTTTTTTTTTTTTTTTTACACAAGACACTTGAAAACCTTTTTCACGGTATGCCTGTGGCTTGCATGTAGGTTTTGGCAGACATAGAAACAACATAAATTATCAAAGCATACAAACACCTAGCACTCTAGCTTGCAGAGTCTTATTACTTCCTGCTGTTGACATTTTCTTGTCAAAGATGGTATTTTCCTTTTTCCCTTTCTCTTTCATTTTTGTTTTAAGTTTTACTTAGCGTGCGCGCACACACACATATTTTAATCTCAGAACATGCAAAAAGAATAAAAGAGTGCACTAGAGTATACTTTAAGATCATTCATATAAAGGATAGCCATGCCTTTTCATCACCTAAAATCTACCAATTCTAATAATATCATATTACATAGAAGCAAATCGCCTTACACATACAGTTACACTAATGATGAAAGTTAATCAAATACGAAAACAAGCTGCTCCATATTTGAGTCGAATAGAAACTAGCACACATGGTCTTGACGGAACTTATTTCTTCGAAGTGCGTACCCACTCTAAGCTAGTGTCTGGTATGGCCTCAGGAGAGGGATGAGGGCCCCACTAAGGTGAAGTGACATCACCTCATTGGTGGACCCAATGAGATTACCCCCTATGTATACAGCTGGCAGAGGTGGTGAGTTGCATCCTTGGTTCACAAGAGCCTTTTCTATTTCCCGACCCTTGGGATCATGGTCTGTTTCGTGAATCAAGGGTTCAACCCCAAGTTCATGGAACAAAATTTTCACAGCATAGCATAAGCAACAAGTGCTCTTGCTAAAAATGACAACGCCATTCTCTGATGTCAATGTTTGTATCTTGTCCATCCTACGAAACTTCTTTAAACAATGTCACGTGTTAAATATGAAACTCAAGTTTCACAAACCTCTCGGATCAAATTAAATTTTGATCTGCTAGTTAGGAAAGTAGGTGAGGGTTAAGGAGGAAGATATGAGATGTGATTTAATTTGAATGTCTCGCCCTACTTCTATTTATATAAATCAGGCAATGTTAGACTCGTTTTCTCCAAACAAGAGCATTCAAATGAGATGCTTTTCAAAGATGCTTGAAAACTACTAAAGGTACTTTTGAGAGATGGATACTTTTTCCCTTCCGAACACCAAGGAGCAAGTTGATGCCATTTTCTTTATTGTATTTGCATATCCATTTTAAAAACATTATGGACATCTGACAACTGAGTCATGTTTTAAATCCAAACGTGAAGGGTTGAAACGTCTTTTCACTTTTGTAATTAGTATTCTGACACTGTTTATAACTTGTAGTTTTCCAAGGAGTAGCCAACCAAGCTTATATGTTAAGCTTGAGATTATATTTCAACCGATGTGGGATTGGGTTTGTACACCCAACAATCCTCCCCTCAAACCCAAACCACCATGGGCCTCCCCTTCGACTATAGCTACAATCCCACCTTTTTCATACCGCCGACCTTTACCATCGGAACACACCGCCTTTTACCGGCTTCCTTTCGGTACAAGGTTTACTGGGATCCACTAATACCGTCGAACCGGGGTCAAATCGAGGGAACACCATCCACATCATCACTGGGCCCAACCTGTCTCTGATACCACTTGTAGAGATTCCTACGGCCCAGCATCTCACCAAGTCCAACATATAAGCCCAACTGAGGTTCCATTCTAAAACTAATTGGTGATAGAAGGAGTAGCCCACCAAGCTTATATGTTAAGCTTGAGATTATATTTCAACCGATGTGGGATTGGGTTTGTACACCCAACACAAACGTTTTTTGGAGTAATATATTTACCGGGTCTTTTGATCTTTTACCAAAAAAAAAAAAAAACTTGTAGTTAGAGGTTCTAATGTTAGTATCAATAGAGGTCATCTATGTTTAATTGTTTATACATACAAAAACTGAATATACCTATAATTTCTGTTTTCACTCATCTATGGTTCAGATTCATTCTCTGATTAAATATAAATTTACTTCAAATGATGATTAGGAAAGCCTACTTAAATATTTGCTCGACTTGTGCAAGCTTAGATCCATAGGTTTGAAGCTGAACAATGTTTAGTTCTGGTTTGAAGTTCACATTTTGAGTTCAGTTTTTATTTATTATTTTATTTAGTTATCATTATAATTTTTTTAATGAAAAACAGAACATTGTTGTTCATTTTTTGTTTTGAAGTTGAACATTTTTTGCTCTATTTTGTTGTTTTTGGTGCTGAGCAAAGAAATTTCAGACAATGTTCAATGTTTTAGACTTGAGACTGAACATCATTTTGTTCACTAGATACTGAATCAATATTCAACATTCCAAGTTTTGAGATCAACCTTTTGAAGGTTGGTTCATCAAGTTGTGTGGTGAATATGCCAGCCAATTGATATTCGGTAGGGATGAAGTGAAGTTCAATGTCCCGTTTCATGATATGATATATGATGAAATGATATCGAATATCAATATGCTTTGTTCTTGAGTGAAGGAGTGGATTGTTTGAGATTGCAATAGCACTTGTGTTATCACAAAATATTGGCACTTTGTTATATGCTATGTCAATCATTGACTTGACTTTTCATTCATAGTATATTGGCACAACATCCGGCAGCCACATATTCAGCAGAATGCTGAAGACATGGCAACTAATTGCTGTTTTTAGCACTCCAGCACACAAGTTTCCCTCCTAGCAACTGACAAGCACCTAGGTGCTTTTTCTGTCAATGTTTTTTTTTGGGTAAAGGGCCTCGACCCGGTAAAATATATTACTAAAAAAAAACAGTTAAGTACAAAGGAATGTGGCTGAAATACCATATTAACCTCAAGCAACCGCTTGAACAACCACTTTATCATTCATGACATGCCATAAATGATTCTACTAGTTACACACAACTAGAAAACCAAAACAAACCAAGCATAAACTAAGGGTGCGTTTGGTATGCTGCGAGGAATGACAATGGGTATGAGTTTGATAGTAGTGGTGGGTCCCTCAACTATGAAAGATCCATTCCCCCCTCAAGAGTTGTATATGGAGTATGGAATATATTAGACTTTCATAGTCATAGTTGTGGGCCCAGGCATTCTAAACAAACACAAACTATCACTTTCATAGTGATAGTTTGATTCCCTTAGGAGGAAACCAAACGCACCCTAAGACACATCAACCTTTATGCTAACCAAAGAAAACAACCTATCCAAGTCTAATGTCATGCATGGCAGCAGCCTTTAATTGGGCTGCAGATAGACCACAATCATCAAAGTAATAATCATCATAATCAATGTAGTCACATGTACCATCTTTCCATTGTTTCAAAAGACTCCTCTCGTTCCATCCACTACCAAAATAATTAGTGTCGTTAGGATGTTCCAGAGCTTCATCATCGTCGCTATCAGAAACAACCACATTACCTACCTTAGAGAAAGGGTTACCCACCAGAGTCTCAATACCCTTTCAGATCAAATCCTAAGCATTTAGGGTACTAAAGACCTAAAGATTCTGTTGACAACCACCAAGTGTGATTGCATTGGGATTTGCTTGATATCTTGTAAAAAGGCAAGTTAAGAATTGAATGTCAGTTCTGCTCACAGTTAGATTCATTGGTGACCCAATCATACCCCTGAACTAAGTTTCATTTACAAATTTTCCATTCAGATCGGGTGCTATGTTGTTAGGAGGTATCGTTGGAGTTTTGACTAATGAGAATTCAGTAATTTCATATTTCTTCACCATATCCTTGACATATTTTTCTTGATTTATTGAAATGCCTTTTTCTGATTGCTAAATACAAAGAAGTATGTGAGTTCTCCCATCATATAAATTTCATACTTCTTGGTCATCAGCTTGGCAAATTGTTTGTAGAGTTTCTTATTTGTTGAACCAAAAATTATATCATCAACTTACAGTTGTACAAGATTGACATGTTTTTTTTGTACACAAACTATGTGTTGTAAATCTTTCCTCTAACAATTTTTTTTATCAAGGAAGGCTGATAATTCCTCATACAATGGTCTTGGGGCTTGTTTAAGTCCATAAAGAGTCTTGTCCAGACATGGTGCGGAAACTCACTGCTTTCAAAACCTAGGGGTTGCTTAACATAAATCTATTCATTTAGTTTACTATTTAGGAATGCACTTTTGACACCCATTTAAAAAACTGTGAAGTTCATGAAGGGTTTCTGTGCAAACAACACAACGATTTTCACACACTTACTTTCACAGAAATACTGAAGGGTCACACCGGTGCACACTAAATAAAACAATACAAGTGGAAATAAGAAACGAGTTAGGAAAATGAAAAGAGGTTTGAGAGGAAATGAAAATACGGCGATATTTTCATTTATGTGTTAAATAGTTATTACCCAAAAGGGTTGTTTGTTTTGTTCATCGACCGAAAATCCCAGGGGTGTTTGATTTCAAGTCAAAGTATAATACTTGTTCACCAAGTATTCTAGAATCCTCTTAAGTACCCTATAAATACAAAGGCAATTTAAGGGATTCTTATAACTCTTCAAATAACCTTAAAAGTCTCTCGCCTTTCTCTCTCCTTCTGTGTTCGATTGATCAACAACCCCAAAGGGTTTCGAACACTTCTTGTTCGAAACCCTAAATCGATCGCATCCTATACCTTAAGCGACCAGAAGTCGATTAAGGGTTTTACGCAGTTCGTAACTCGCCTAACTTGTGATAGGTTTGAGCCCATTTCTACCTGTACACTACCCAGTGGATACCTAACGCAACCCTAAAGGTGGTTTTCTCCGAGAAACCCAAAAATTAATCGTGTAGTAGCAAGGTGATCAAGATGATGTTCCGTACAACAGATAATGCAAAAAAAAAAAAAAAAAAAAAAAGAAAAAAACCTTACTACAAGCAGGATAATCAAGTAAGTTTTCTAAACACTCTTTATATGTGTTAGGTTTAGGTTATGTCACTGTTTAGTAGACCTATACATGTACAAAGTGTCGTTACTATGTCAAGACTCGATAAACCAACTCTACTCTCTTTCGTTGCTTTTCTTGACACTTTCTTGACTTAAACATAAGCAGGATGGCAATCCGTATATTTTTTTTTTCTTTCTTTTCTATTTTATTTTCTTCATTTTTTTTGATTTTTTTCATACACTTTTGCCTTGCCATCGTTTTCATCTACTTTAATAATAACATAACATAACTAACTTGATAATAACTTGAAACATAAACATACAAACAATACTAGGACCCGAATTAAGAGGATCAATACATGTTGAGTACTTAAGCATTAACGTACATATGTGAGTCATAATTCGACGTTCTTCCCAATTACTCCATGAGTCCCAATCTTCCTAAAAGTGTATATACAAGATATTACTCTAATTAGCAATCATATAACCAACTAGACAATTAACTAAGGGTTTAACATATGTGTGGAAAACTAGAAGGGGGGTTGAATAGTTTACCGTTTAAAATCTTCTTCACTTGTTTAGTTAGCTTTGAAACTTTCCGTTTGATCAAAGATATATACACAAACACAATATATAACATGCAAGTAAATGAAAGAAACGATCAAACCACAACACGAGTATTTATCATGGTTCGGCTACAAGGACTCTTTTTCCTTGCCCTACGTCCACGCCCCGAGTATCCAACTCGAGAGTTTCTTTCACTAGTCATCAAGCTCCTTTCACCGGCGGAGAAAACCTTACACGTCGCTTATACTTTTACCGACACTAAGCTAGATGTCGAGTTCTTTGCCAAGGGTACAACCACTCCCGTTAGTTCTTTTACAAGGGTACAACTACTCCCGATACACTTTGTATTTTGAGGACTAAAATACTAACCGATCACTACTGAAAATACACAATCAAATGAAGTGTAAACTACACAAGTCTACACAATGCTAAGCTAACAAGTCTTGCAACGTTGTGTTGAATACTTGTTACTTTTAATGAGCTCGTGAATCTCTTTGCTACAAAAAGAAACTTCACATATGAAATGTTAAAGTGTTAGATGAAAGAATGAATGTGTGTGTGTAAAATATGATATAGAGTGATAAGCCAAAAATCAACTTGTGGCTTGGTATTTATAGCAAAGCCTTCTGCAGGCCTGGCGGATACGGCGGAACCCTCAGATGGGTTCCGCCCATGTACCCCCAGGGTTCCGCCGGGCTTGCAGTTGGTTTTGCAATAAATCTTGCAAAGCAAACAAAGTCACATCTCATTACACCTTGCAAACCAAACAATGTCACATCTCATAATATCTAGTCAAACACTAAACTTGCAAGCAACCACATAGTGAGTCAAACACATTTCTTTCCATAAATGTATATTGACAAAACTTGCCATAAATGTGATGTGACAATTCTATTTTAAGAAATAAAAAGTGTTGTGTTTTATGAAATGTAAAGTGTAGCAAAAGTCTAGTTTATGCAAGTCTTTAAAACTAAGATTATGTTTTACTTAGAAACTAAAGTTTACATTTTTCGTTAACAAAACTTAGCGAAGATCGTAAAATATAAATAACGTTTTTAGGCGATATTTGTATTAACAATCTCCCCCTTTTTGTTGATGACAAAACATAAACTTTGTTTTTAAGTAACTCACAAAATCTTGGTGTTTAAGACTTAAAAAAAAATTATATTAAACTTGTTTTACTTAAGTGATGAAAATCATATTAAGTTTTGAAGGTTTAATATATTTCTCCCCCTTTTTGTCGAAACAAAAAGTAGAGTAGCGAAGCGGAATAATGCACTTGCTCCCCCTTGGTTGTTACTCCCCCTAAAAGGAGTGCCAAGATGGGAAACATGGATTTTTTCTTATCCTACAAAAAAATGGTTAGTTGGTTTGGGTTTCTTGGTTTGAGGATTTTTTTGGGTTTCTTGGTTTGAGGGTTGGTTGGTTTTTGGTTCTTGGGTGGAGGATGGATTTGGTATTGAGTCAAGCAAGGTGGTTTGAAATTCCATTGCTTGATGAAGGTGGTTCTCAACCATGCTTTGGATTTCCTCATATGAGGGGAAGAAAGACTCAAAGGTTTGGGCTTGAGAATGTGGTGGAGTTGGGTGATCATGGTTTTCAAAGTTTGGTTCTCCATAAAGAGGACCATGAATGTCATGGTAGATAGGGTGAAACAACAATGGTTTGGGTTGATGGTACACTAGTTGTGGTGGTTGGGTGTGGTTAAAATGCTCATTTTGGTCTAGAATTGACCTTGGTGATTCATTTGCAAAAGGTGGTGGTTGTGTAGGTGTTGGTGGAAGATCATTTAGATATTGGACAAAAGGGTGTGGTGATGTGGGAGGAGACCCAAATAACTCCATAGGTTCAATTTTGGGTAATGGTGATGGTGATGGAGTTTTGGATGGTTGGGTTGGAGCACTTGGTGGAGTTGGGTCAATGGGCGATTTAGTAGGTGGTGGAGTGAGCTCATTGGGTTCATTGGGTGATGGTGATGGAGATGCAAGGTTCAAAAAGTGTTCATTTTTGATAGGTGAGGTGAATTCATCCGAAGATGAGGAGCTTAGGTTGATAGGTTGATTAGACCATAGTGGTTTAACACTTATCCGGGCGGTTTTCCGGATGGGTCGTGATGGTTGAGAGGTGATTGTTGACTTAGTCATGGTGAAAAATGGTTTAGAAGTTCAGAAATTGTGATGAAGAAGGTGTAATTTGATAGTGTTTAGGATGGTTTAATTTATAGTGATGAAGGATTGTGGAAAGGAGTGTTTGGATTTGATGTTAGTCCATACAAAAATGGAGGTTCCTAATGATTTGGAAAACTAATTGTGGGTTGTCATATCATGGAAGTCAATCCAATGAAAATGGTAAAGTGAGAAGACAAGGTTTGCACTAAATGCTTAGTGGTTTTAGTAAATTTGTTGAAGTATAAATGTGGAAGGATTTGTGTGCAAATACTTGAGATGTTAGTCTTAGTAATGTGTTTGGGATATTTATGAATGAATGTAATTTAGCACGCGGAATTTACTAAAACATACTAAAGGAACAAAGGTAGTGAAAAAGTAAACGTGAGTAATTTTAGAGTGATGAACACAACATGAATAACACAAAACGATTCAATATTATTGATGAGATAATACGGGTGATCTAAAGTATCACCAGGATTACAAGTGTAACCTTGAATCTTTGATACGTGAAAAAGGATTTAGAGATGGAAGTTATGCATGGAAGTCTATGAAAATCTATATCTAAGAAGGTGACTTAAGGGTCCCTTTTATAGTATAAGGAGCCTTTATTACAAGTTATCAAGTTGCTTAATATAATATATTAGAGACTTATCTTATCCTAATATTACACCTTTCAAGGTAAAACACTCCATTATATCTACTGAGACTTCTGTACTACTTCTACTTAACGTATAACTTTGTACAAAGACAAATAATACAACTAAATATCTCTAAATAAAATATAACAACTTGTCGTTAAAACTGGCAGGACCTTCTTTAACTAGCAGTACCTTATTACCCAGAAGGTACTGTTAGTGTATCTTCAACATCAACAAAACTGAAGAGGCAGGCTTAACTATCTTTTGGCAGGCTCTTCTGGCAAACTCTTTAACTTGTGCATTTTATTCCCAACAATCCTCCCCTAAACTTGTTATTCCCTTCTAAAATAACCAAGTTTCTTGTGAATAAAATTCATACCTTGAGGATTTGAGGGAACTCTTCCAAAAACCTTATCTTTTTCTCCTTAGGCTTTCATATTGATCCAATATGCTTTCCTTCAATCTTTTGACTGCATCAGTTTCTTCTTCACACAATAGCTTGTTGGAGATCAAGACTGATAATACTTCATAGCTTAAAGGATACTCCTTCTCACCTAGCATAAAGAGTTCTATTCCACTCTGAGTGGAAAGATGATGAACATGACTCATACTGAAGTATTCCCATGTAACAGATAAATCATAGTAAGGAAATTTCCAATGTGTATCAGTAGGATTTGGATCATACAATCTGCTGAACTCCACCCATAGCTCTTGCTCCTTTGCACCAGGTTTATACTTGGTTTTCAGCTTCTCTTGAACTAATACCCATAATTCATCTAAATCCATTCTATTACATGCTCTAAGTAGATTTTCAAAGTTCTTGAAAATCTCAACCTTGTTTCCAACTCTTGTTATCTTCCATGCTTTGCCAAACTTGTCATTGTAGATTTCCCAATCTATGACTGGATGCCTTGCATGTAAAGGTTCAGCAAAAACAATTTGTGGAACATGGACAACCATTTCTCTTGACTGATCAGGAGGCAAGACTGCTTTCTCTGCTTGTTCCTTCTGATCATCTTTTCTTCCTTTGGAAGGCCTTTCTTGTGTATCCATGAGAAAACTGGTTTTGTTTCTTCTGTAAGCCTCTAAGTATAGAAGCTTCAATTTATCAAAAGATTTACCTTTGAGTTGATGATCCTTCATGTTCACTTCTCTTTTCAGATATATCTTGAAGAATTTCTTCTGATCTGCCTTAGAATGAGGCATTTTAAATCCTTTCTTCTGATTCTTCTGGATCTGCAGATAGACATCATCTAATGCCTCTTGATTGTATTTCTTAGTGATGAAATCATTGAGTTTGATTGTCATTTCATCTGAGCTAAGAGACTCATCACATACCAGAGTATAAGCTTCACCCCTTACAATTGGATCAATGGAAATGATGTATTGCAGCTGAGCATCAAACTTTTCTTGTAGCATTCTTGATTCTTCTTCAGCCCCCATAACTTCTTCTTCATGAAGCTGTTTGGATAACCTTTCATTTACAGCCAATTGTGCTTGCTCTTTCTTCTTCAACTTTTTAGGCTTTGGTTCATCTTCAACCACAATTTTCTTACCCTTGTCGTTGGGTGATGATTCTAGACTTGGAGCAGCAGATTGTTCGTCAGAAACAAGAAACCTCCCCTGAGGCTGTGATCCCCTCTTTCTTTTGTAAAACATTTGATCAGAACCTTTTAACTCCATAGCCAATAGCTTCTGAATCCCAGCAGGCTCTTGCTCTGCTTCAATAGTATCTTGCTCTGCTTCAGCAGTATCTTTTGCACTAACAGGCTCTTTTTCTTGAATAGCAGGCTCTATTTCTTGAATAGCAGGCTCTTTATCAATCACTTGAGTTCCTTCATGAAATTGAAATTGAATCTCTTCTTCATTTTTAGAACTACCCATCCTCCCCTTTTTGGAAGAGAGACCCAAACCTTCTGCATCTGAGCTTGAAGAACTAGAAACAACCAACTGAGATGTTCTTTTACCCTTCAATAATTTCACCTTCAACTCTAATTTCTCAACCCTCTTAACTAACTTGGTGTTGATCTCTGTAAAATGTTTGTTTTGATTTTCACGAGCAGTTTGCAAGTGCTGCACTTGCTCTTTTAATTCCCTTACAGTCTGAGCATCTACACTTTGTTGTGGAGGATATTGTGGTGGTGAGTTATGATGTGATAATGATGGTGATGTTGCAGATGGTGTTTGTGTTGGATGGTGAGATGGTAATGGTACTGGTGATGGTGGTGTGACTGATGGTACTGGAGGTGTGATGGATGGTACTGGAGATTGGTGTGGTGATGTGGATGGTTCTTCAGAATGTTGTGGTAACATTTCCTCAAAAAGTGGTACTTCTTCTCCTTGAAAACCAATTTTCATGTTTGAAAACACCTTGTGTGTAAGTTTGGGAGTTTTAAAAGGTTTGTTTGGGGGAAGTAACAAATGTTTGGATTTGTTGATGAGGCACTGAATGAACCTTGGGTACATCAAAAACTTTGTTTCACTGTCCACATTTTTAACCAATCCTTCAAAAATATATTTTGAAAAGTTGAATTTCTTGTTTGTTGCCAGGCAAATGAGAGCTGCAGCCATGTTACTACTAAACTGCTCCTATGAGGTTTTCTTTTGGCTTAAACAATGAAGGATGGTATGAATCAAAAATCTCCATTGAGGGGTAAAATGCTTTTTAAGAAATGTAAGCTTTGTAGAAGTTACATTATACCCCATTTTTGTCAAATTTCAAAGATTTCAGCATCAGGAAGTTGACTAATGCCATCTGAATCATCCAAATGAAGATGTCTTCTAATGGATGATTCGGTAAAAGTCAGGGTTCTGCCATCCACTTTGACCATTAACTCTTGAATCCCATCCCTAAGAGTTTTAACTCTAGCCGTTTGCCAAAATTGTGAAATTTGAGATTAAAAAATAGTGGGATTCACGAGTAAAGCAAACCTGATATAAGAATTATTTAGAAAATCCATTGCTTGATGAAAAGTTTCATTGTCATCAGACTTTTCCAAAAATGCTAATTGGTTGTGACGTTTGACAAAACTTAGATGAGCCATGGTGAAAGGTTTGATGAAAAATTTGATTATGATGGTGGGATTTTATTGTTGTACTGGTAGAAGATGAAAGGTGAGTGTGAATTGTGATAAGGATTGATTATGAGAAAAATTACTTTTGACCGACTATTAAAGATATGGATAAGTAATTAAAGAGGCAGTCAAAAAGATCTTTTATTATAATAACTATATCCTTAATTCGAGGAAAACATGAGTAATTCACAAAAATACCCTTTAAAACAACGGCTATATTTTTAACCTGACAGACTCAACGGCTATGTAGCAGTACCATTTTACTCTACCAGTACTAAAATTTGAACTACCAGTACCTTGTTTTTAGAAATAAAACTTGGCAATCTCTTTGAAATTTTAGAAAACATCCCTTATAGTTTTTAGCAAACTATCAGCTATCAACGGATTTGAGAAGTCTTTACCAAGAGCCGTTTGCTTTTGGACTAGTCAGCTCTTTAAGTTTTGAAAAACTTGGTGAACTGATTACCATTTCCACATCCTAATTTTGTTAGCAATCTTGAGTAACCTGAAATGGTTAGTTGTAAACCAAAAGAACAGAGTGCAAAGCACTTGTTTTATTGCATTGTAAACATTTAAACATCAAGATTAGCAAAAGCAGAGCAAACTTTGAACTAGTGGTACCAATTTTGCACTGACAGTACCTTATGACTAACTAGCAGTACCATGTTTAAAGAACATAACTTGTTTATTTTATGTACAAAAACACATGTTTTTCAAAGATTTATCATACCAATACCTGCTACCAGGTATTTAAACCTACCTAAATCAAAAGCTTTGGTGAGAAGATCTGCAAAATTCTTTTCAGAATCAATTTTGACAACTTGAATTAACCTTTTCTCATTGCAATCTCTTATGAAATGGTGTCTAATTTCAATGTGTTTTGTTTTTGAATGTTGAATTGGATTTTTAATGATACAAATAGTACTGCTATTGTCAATGTAAATAATGGTGTTAAGAAAATTGTACCCATAGTCAAGCAATTGATTCTGGATCCAAAGAACTTGGCCACAACAACTTGCACTTGCAACATATTCTGCTTCAGTTGTAGAATTGGCCACCATTGTTTGCTTCTTGCATTGCCATGATATGAGTCTGCAGCCAAGAAATTGGCATCCACCAGTTGTGGATTTTCTGTCTAGGGTTGCACCAGCATAGTCACTATCTGAATAAGCTACCAAAGCAAAAGATGATTCCCTTGGATACCATAGACCCAACTTAGGTTGACCCTTGAGGTATCTGAAGATCCTTTTGACTGCTGTGAGATGAGAAACTTTTGGATTTACTTGAAACCTTGCACATACACATACTGAGAACATGATATCTGGTCTTGATGATGTAAGGTACATCAAGGACCCAATCATTGATTTGTAGTTGTGCACATCAACATCTTCACCCTTAGCATCTTTGAGTAACCCCTTTTCTGGATCCATTGGTGTACTTGCAACCTTTGAATCTGTAAACCCAAATTTCCTTAGGATCTCTGCTACATACTTATCTTGGCTGATAAATATGCTTGCATTTGATTGTTTCACTTGGAGACCCAAAAAGAAAGTAAGTTCCCCCATGGAACTCATTTCAAACTTACTATGCATACATTTTTCAAACTCCACACACAACTCCTGATTTGTGGATCCAAAGATAATGTCATCAATATAAATCTGCACCAGCAAGATGTCTTTCTTGGTTCTTTTGATGAACAAAGTTGGATCAATCCTGCCTCTTTGAAATCCATTTTCCAATAAATAGAAAGCCAATGTTTCATACCATGCTCTAGGAGCTTGGTGTAGACCATAAAGAGCTTTGGTGACCTTGTACACCTTGTCTGGATATTCTGCATCAATGAAGCCTGGAGGTTGAGAAACATACACCTCTTCTTCAATAGTACCATATAAAAAGGCACTTTTGACATCCATTTGGTAGACAGTGAATCCTATGAAAGAAGCATAGGCCAAGAATAGCCTAATTGCTTCAATTCTTGCAACTGGAGCAAAAACTTCTTCATAATCCACTCCTTCTTCTTGAGTATACCCTTGGGCCACCAATCTGGCTTTGTTTTTGATCACTATTCCCCTTTCATCCTTCTTATTCCTGAAAACCCATTTGGTTCCAATTTCCCTGTAACCTTTGGGCAAATCAACCAGTACCCAAACCTTTTGAATTTTGAATTGAAGTAGCTCTTCTTGCATTGCTTCAACCCAGCTTGAATCATCTAAGGCTTTTGTAATGTTTTTGGGTTCTACTTGTGAGAGAAAGCATGAAAACAGGCATATGTGGGCAACTTCATGGTTCTTTTCTTCATACACAGCTAGGACAAACCCATCTTTGTCTGAAGATAAGACTTGAGTTCTTGTTTTAACACCAGAATCAATGCTGCCAATCACATTATCGATGAAGTTATCTTTGAGTATTCTTGTGTTGTGTGTTGTAGGAACATCATAGGAAATTGGAAGGTTTCCAATCCCTACATCTTCTGGTAAGGAATCATCTGATAGAACATTTAATGGTTCAGCAGGACCAATTTGTGAACTGGCAGTACCATCTGTTGAACTTACAGTACCATCTTGTGAATTGGCGATACCATTTTCATTTTCAGAATTTTCTTGATTCCCTTGATCTTGAGTTCCATGATCATCTCCAACACCTTCATTTGTTGTATTTGAAGGCTCTTCATGACTTGAAGATGAGTCCAAATCTTTCCAAATTGGCATCAAGATGTAATCTTGATCCTCAGTTGTTTCAACATTGTCTTCAAAACCTGCATTATCATTAGTATTTGTACCTGTGACAGGCACATAATTCATAGAATCTGAAAGCTTATCAATGTCAAAACACCAATCTGGTCCAATGCCTGCAACATTTGGTAGTTTCTCTTGAAACTTTATGTGCAGGTTTTCTTCCACTAGCCTAGTGCATCTATTATACACCCTATAGGCCTTACTTTGCAAAGAATACCCTATCATGTAGCCTTCATCAGCTTTTCTTCAAACTTTCCTAGATGATCTTTGGTATTGAGAATAGTGACATGACATCCAAAAGGTCTCATAAAACTTAGAAATGGTGTTCTACCAAACAAAAGTTCATAAGGAGTCTTTCTATGAGGTTTAATCACAAGAACCCTATTCTGCACATAACAAGCAGTACCTACAGCTTCAGCCCAAAATGAAATAGGCAACTTAGAGTCTACTAGCATTGTTCTAGCAGCCTCTATAAGAGTTCTATTTTTCCTTTCTGCTACTCCATTTTGCTGTGGGGTTCTAGCTACACTATATTCTCTTTTTATTCCTTTTTCTTTGCAAAATTCATCCATAACTCTATTCTTGAATTCTGTCCCATTGTCACATCTAATTACTTTTACTTTCTTATCAATTTAGTTTTCTATCCCTGTAATGTAGGACTTAAGGATCTCACTTGTTTCATCCTTAGTTCTTAAAAAGAAAACCCAAGAAAATCTGCTGTAATCATCAGTAACTACAAGACAATATCTTTTACCATTCAAGCTATTCATAGATGTAGGACCAAAGAGGTCCATATGAAGCATGTATAAAGCTTGAGAAATTGAGTTATGAGTCTTGGGCTTACAAGAAGCTCTATGTTGTTTGCCTTTTAGACAATGAACACGGGTGATCTAAACTATCACCAGGATTACAAGTGTAACCTTGAATCTTTGATACGTGAAAAAGGATTTAGAGATGGAAGCTATGCATGGAAGTCTATGAAAATCTATATCTAAGAAGGTGACTTAAGGGTTCCTTTTATAGTATAAGGAGCCCTTATTACAAGTTGTCAAGTTGCTTAATATAATATATTAGAGACTTATCTTATCCTAATATTACACCTTTCAAGGTAAAACACTCCATTATATCTACTGAGACTTCTGTAATGCTTCTACTTAACGTATAACTTTGTACAAAGACTAATAATACAACTAAATATCTCTAAATAAAATATAACAACTTGTCGTTAAAACTGGCAGGACCTTCTTTAACTAGCAGTACCTTCTTACCCAGAAGGTACTGTTAGTGTATCTTCAACATCAACAAAACTGAAGAGGCAGGCTTAACTATCTTTTGGCAGGCTCTTCTGGCAGACTCTTTAACTTGTGCATTTTATTCCCAACAATAAATCTCAGGGATTTCAAGGATCCTTTAGAAGGGTTCCTTCCTTTATGTGTGAAGGGTCCTTGGGGTGGTTATGGCTATTTTTGAATTTTGGCGGGAAATGGTTTTGGTTGAGTTATAAGGAATGAGAAGTACCCTATTGTGCTAAACACATTGCAGGAAATGAGTTTCTATCTAAAAGGATTGGATTTTGGTGTTTGGATGTTCAAATGTTGAAAACAAAAACAAAAATTCTGCAGGCAACTGGCAGAACCCTCAGACTACACAGGTGGAACCCATTTGAGGGTACCGTCTGGTCCGTTGGGGCAATTCTGGGTTTCCCAGAAAATACACTGGCGGAACCCATTTTTGGGTACCGCCGGATCCGCCAGTGCTGAAAAAAGTGACAGTCCGCGTTTTTGACCCGCGAGACGATTTTCAAAATTTTCGAAAACTCCTAAAATAAAAAAGATAATGTATTTCTGGTTAGGCAATGCAAAAAATTGACACGTAAATACACATATCATATGACTTTGACCTTGAGGTCTAGAATTTCACTATACTTAGTGAAAATATCATAAACAAGAAAATTTGACAACTTGCCAAAAGTTGTCTACCTGCATCAAAGTTAGATACTGCATGTTCCAAATTGTATTAACCATTGTACTACCACACAAATACATCATAAACATTGTTTAAACAACCAAATTAGTTCAAATAGCACCTAGTGCCAAACACTCCTACACACCCGCACTCATTGACGGTCAATCTTGTTCTTAAGCTTTCCAAGGAACCTTCCAAGATTCTTAAACATCCCCTTTGTTTGCTTGAACTCCGCCGACTCATTAGGAATATCCTAAAGTTGGGATAGGTATTCGAGAGGTGGGAGCCTAGAGTTTGGCAAATTGTCATCTTCACTCATTGAGGAAGATGATGATGAGGTAGGAGGATGAGGACGTTTTCCTTGGGCTTTGTAGACTCTCTTATCACTAAGTGGAACAAAGGTGTATGGAATGAGAGAGTAGTCAAGACGAAGACCATTTGGAGTTGGTGGAATGGGTGAGATGAACCTAAAGAGACGGGTCAAGAGCATTCCATACGGCATAGCCGTTGTGCCATGCACGGGAATGTTGACCATTCTCTTGGCCATGTAGTAGGCAAGGTTGAAGGGTTGCCTAACGGACAAGGAGTAGAGCATGTAGCAAAGGCAAAGGTTGATATGATCTCGGTTTCCTATTGTGCTAATGACATTGGCTCTAAGGACTTCCTCCCATTTCTTGAATTGGGGCTTAAGTTCATTCATTTCTATTCCATATGGGTCCTTATCGACCTCATTTCCCGAACGGGTTCTCCTAGTGTTGGTGGTCCTAACAAAGAGGTGGTAACGAAGTACATATTTTGACACAAGAGGTGTGTCATAAGGATGGATGCGGTCTTGGAGGTTGTCAAGAGTTGAGAGGGAGTGCAAGTTGGAGTAGATGCAAGTACCTTGGTTTGGGACACCTATGATTTGAGCAAACTCTTCAAGAGTGAAGGAGTATTGATGACCACTAGTCCTAAAGTTGATAGACATGTGACCATAATCATCAGTGGAGAGAACGGCGGATGCATAGAACTCTAGAATGAATCTAGGACAAATAGGCTCGTCGATATTCAAAAGACACTCAAAGTTGATTGTGGCAAATTCGGCATAAAGGTTTGTGCCTTCTAGGAAAGACGGGTCAACGGTTCTACCCTCATGGACATAGTGTTTTTCCAAGGCTTTGAAAACATTGACTTGGTTTGGGGTAAGGCCTTTGGTTTTGTGGTGTTTTGGTAGGTACTTAATGGTGTCCTTGTGGTCGTAGTGGGTTAGAGGAGGCATGATGATTCCTAAAACAACAAAATTTCACATTTTAGTTTAAGTAAACTACTATTATAATGTGGATGTTCTAGTGTGTGCCTATATGAAAACAATGTGGAGGTGCGGTTATCTTGACTCATTTTGATGCTTCAAAAACGTTTTATAATACAAGTTTTGTTATAAAACAAAAGATAACCCAAACGCTTCTAGTTCAATGTAGCTTTGTTTGAATGTACCCGAAAATACATATTGGTTATGTATTCCCTTTAGCATTCAAGAGACATTATGCAAGTGATGTTTTAAACATAACGTTTTGATTTTGTATTCTCAATGTGAGACGAAAAAATATTTGTCCTACTTGTGAGAAATTTTTTTGGAAAGATTTGACATGGGGTGTTTTAGCAAACATGTTTATACTAATTAAGAATGCAATTCCTAACTATAGGGAACATGATTAGTTTTGTTAAACACCTAATTTTATGCATGAGTTTCTCAAGTTAATGCATAACCCCAAGTTTTTGTTTTTTGTGCAAAAATAGAATTCCTAGACTCAGATCAGGATTGTAATCAAGTTTAGAATACTTACAATGATGATTGATTAGCAATGTTGGTGAAGGGAAGACCAAGAATTCGTAGGTATGGATGGATGGTAAAGTGAATAGTAACAGTTTGGAAGTGGTGGTATGAGATAATGGGTGTTTGGTTTAATATAAACAAAATATTGATTCTGCAGGTCGGCGGACACGGCGGACCCTTGAGTTGGGTTCCGTCCGTTGTGTCTGAGGGTTCCGCCGACCCTGCTGAGAAAAAGACTTATGGATTTGTTTTGATTTTTGTGATTTTTGTCTAAAGTCCAGAACTACAATGTAGGTTCCATGAGTCCTAAGCCTAGCCTAAGAAGGTTAAAAGGTTCACGTTTAAGGGGTTTTGTGAGAATGTCGGCTATGTTGTTTTCGGAAGAAACTTTCTCAATTGAGATATTTCCTTTTTGAACGTTGTCACGAAGGAAATGATGACGGATTTCAATATGTTTGGTACGAGCATGTTGAACTGGGTTTTTGCTAAGATCAATGGCACCTTTGTTATCACAAAGAATTTTGATGTCGTTGAGTTGAATTCCGTAGTCGACAAGAGCTTGCTTCATCCAAAGAGCTTGTTGACATGCCTTTCCGGCCGAAACGTACTCGGCTTCCGTTGTTGAGATAGCAAGAGCCGTTTGCTTCTTAGAGAACCCTGAGGTGAGACAATGTCCAACAAAAGTACAAATACCACTTGTACTTTTTCTATCGACATAGTCACCGGCATGATCCGAGTCGGCATACACTATGGTGTCTATTCCCATTCCTTTGGGATACCATAAACCTAAATGTGTAGTGCCCTTAATATACCTAAAAATCCTTTTAACGGCTTCGAGATGAGTAGTATTAGGATCTTCTTGAAAACGAGCACATAGACAAACACTAAACATAATGTCGGGTCTACTAGCCGTTAGGTAAAGTAGACTACCAATCATACCTCTATATTTAGTGCTATCTACGGATTCACTTTCCTCATCCTTGGTGAGTTTAGTTTCTGTGGACATGGGAGTTTTGATAGGTTTTGAATCTTCTAATCCAAATTTCTTAAGCATGTCCTTAATATATTTAGATTGGTTAAAGAAGATACCATCTTCTAGTTGTTTAATTTGGAGTCCAAAGAAAAAGTCGAGTTCTCCCATCATACTCATTTCAAACTCGTCATGCATGATTTTTGAGAAATCCACACATAATTCTTGACAAGTTGATCCGAATATAATGTCATCAACATAGATTTGTACTATGATAATATGTGAATCTTTCTTCTTAGTGAAGAGAGTATTATCAACTAAGCCCATGGTATACTTATGGTCAACTAGGAAGGTTTTAAGTCGATCATACCATGCTTTTGGAGCTTGTTTAAGTCCGTAAAGAGCCTTTTTAAGTTTGTAAACATGATTTGGTTTTTCAAAATCGATGAAGCCCGGTGGTTGAGCAACATACACTTCTTCATTTATGACTCCGTTTAGAAATGCACTTTTGACGTCCATTTGAAAGAGTTTAAAATTGTGTGCACATGCATATGCAAGTAAGATTCTAATTGACTCGAGCCTAGCAACCGGAGCAAAAGTTTCATCGTAGTCAATGCCTTCTTGTTGGTTATATCCTTGTGCAACTAGCCTAGCTTTGTTTCTAGACACAATTCCATTTTCATCCATTTTATTACGAAAGACCCATTTTGTTCCAATTATAGTTTGACTCTTTGGTTGAGGAGCTAATGTCCATACATCATTCCTAACAAATTGGTTTAACTCTTCTTGCATTGCAATTACCCAAGACTCATCTTTAATGGCTTCATTAATGTTTTTCGGTTCAATGGTTGACACGAAACAAAAGTAGTTGCTTTCATTTTGAACTTTTGACCTTAGTGTTCTTTCGTTAATGTTGCCTATGACACCATCTAATGGATGACTTTTAGCTTCTTTGACATTGACAAGTTCTTTGTTTAATAGTTCATCTTCCTTGTCATAACCTAAAATCTCTTGACTTTCTATTGTTTGGCTTTCAACTAAGTCATCATCTACCAAAGGTGATGTCTTAGAGGGAGGTGGACTCTCGTCAAATGTTACGTTCAACGATTCCTCGACTCTTAAGGTTTCTTTGTTCAAAACAATGTAAGCTTTACTATTTTGTGAATATCCAAGAAATACACCTTCATAAGACTTTGGGTCAAATTTGGTGAGATAATCCTTGGTGTTAAGAATGAAACATTTACTACCAAACACTCTAAAGTATCCTAATGTAGGCTTTTTACCTTTATATAGTTCATAAGGAGTTTTATTAAAAAATGGTCTAATTAAGACTCGATTTAAAATGTACTTTGATGTGTCAACGGCATTACACCAAAACTTTTGTGGAATGTTTTGTTCATTAAGCATTGTTCTACTCATCTCTTGCAATGTCCGGTTTTTACGTTCTACTACACCATTAGATTGAGGAGTACGTGGAGCCGAAAAGTTATGAGTAATACCATTAATATCACAAAATTTTCCAAATTGAAATTCATTATCAAATTCACGACCGTGATCCGTTCTAATAGACACAATATTAGACCCTACTTGATTTTGAATTTTCTTACTTAGAATCTCAAATTTATCAAAAGCTTCATTTTTACTTTTCAAAAATTTTGTCCAAGTATATCTTGAGTAATCATCAACTATGACCAAAGTGTAGAAGTTACTTCCATAACTTTGTATAGCGGATGGACCAAATAAATCCATATGCAAAAGTTCTAGACACCTAGATGTAGAAACCAAGTTGTTAGCCTTATGGCTACTATGGACTTGTTTACCGACTTTGCAAGCATCACAAAAGTGTTGGTCATATTTCAACTTAGGTAGGTTTCGAACTAAGTCTTTGGAGGAGAGGTTTTGGATTAGTCTCATGTTAGCATGTCCTAAACGTCTATGCCATAAAGTTGAAGATTCATCTAATGAGGTAAGACAAAGTTTGTCTCTAGATGTTGGATCCATCTTCATGACGTATACGTTGTTCTTAAGGGCACCTTTGGCTATGGTTATACCATCTTTAAGTATTTTACTTCCGTTTTCACTAAAAAGGACATTATACTTATTACGACAAAGTTGACTAATACTAAGGAGATTAAAACCTAAGTTATCAACATGAGCTACATAATCTATAAAAAGGGAGTCATGAGAGATTGTACCTTTTCCGATGATTTTGCTTTTAGCTTTACTACCAAACGTAACATTACCTCCGTCACATTTGTGATAAGTAGTGAAGAGGCTTTTGTTACCCGTCATGTGCCTTGAACAACCGCTATCTTTAATCCATTCATCCGGTTTCAAATAAACTTTGAGGCACACCTATTTTATGAAAAACACTCAAACATTTGGTCCCTAATTTATCATGGGTCCATTTTGGTTAAGCATACCATTAACTTGTTCCAAGTATGGAAATAGAGCATAAGGGTTCCATGACATGTAATTTGGAGTTTGGTAATGTCTAGGAGTGTTTTGGTTCCAAACATGTTGGTAGTTTGGTCGAGCGTTGAAGTTGCTCTTTGGAAAGGGGCGTTTGGGAATTAGAGTCTTAGGTCTTGGTTGAGTAGTCTTAGCTCTAAATTCATTTTTACTAAGTCCTACTGCAGTTTTAAACAAAGGTTTTGTTCCATTTTTATACGTAACTTTAACAAATTTTGAACGATTCGATGTGGATGGAGTTACTGCTGCAGCAGGGCTGGCGGAACCTTCGGGTCCAACGGGCGGAACCCTGGATTGGGTTCCGTCTATTCCGCGGGCTGCTGTAGCAATTTTGTTTGTTTCTTGTGCAATATTTTCTTGTTTCGTTTGACCCTTTGAAGTTTCTATTTTCATGAATCCTAGTCCTGTTTTATCAAAGGGTGACTTTTGAATTTTCATAATTTCATCCGCACAAGAAATGCTTTTATCGAACTTCTTAAACTTTGTGGTTTGTTTTATTAGATCATTTTGAATAGTTTTAAGTTTCTCAATTTCGAGTTTAAGTTCTTCACATGATTTTCAAGAAGTGTCAATACCTTTACTCTTTTCTAACCTCTTAGCTTTTTCTTTTAATTCATAAACTTCATTTTCTAAAAACTCCTTTTTAGTTTTCAAAAACTTATTTTGTTTATGATTTTTAAGCTCAATTCACAAAGTTTGTTATATTCTTTTTGTAAGGTGTCATCATCAATAGAGGAGTAAGATGAGTCGGAGAATACCTCATTTGAGTTATAAGCCATGAGAGCAATATCATCATTCTTTGGCTCATCGTCATCTCCTTCATAGTCACTCCAAGCACCACCCACAAAAGCTTGTTGAGGTTTGCTCTTGGGTGGTTTTGGACATTCTCCTACAAGATGACTTGTGTCTCCACACCTATAACATTTTCTTTCAACTTTTCCTTTCCTATCGTCACGATCTTTTCGGAAAGTTTTCTTGTCATCTTTAGGTTGCCTTACAAACTTTCCTCTTCTACGAAAGAACTTCTTAAAGTCTCTAACGGCCATAGCATATTCCTCATCATCACTATCCGAAGTAGATTCTTCATCATCACTTGATTGGACTCTAGCTTTCAAGGCAATGGACTTAACTTTTTCTTTCTTGCCTCTAACTAGTTCCGAATCTTTTTCCATTACCATTTCATGAACTTTGAGGTTTCCAATTAGCTCATCAAGTGACATGCTTGAAAGATCTTTGGATTCTTCAATTTCCGTCACTTTTGCTCTCCACTTCGGATGGAGTGCTCTAAGAAATTTCCTGACAAAGTTCTTACTACAAAAAGATTCATCAAGTGCTTTAAGTGAAGTAATAATAGTGTTAAACCTAGCAGAAGCATTATCAATAATCTCATCTTCGGAAATAACAAATTGTTCATATTGTTGAACAAGAAGATCAATTTTGTTATCTTTAACTTGTGAGTTTCCTTGATGAGTGACAATTAAAGATTGCCAAATATCTTTGGCGGTTTTACACAAAAAGACTCTTTCATATTCTTTCTTAGGCAAAGCGTTGTAAAGCATCATTTTAGCTTCATTATTTTTACCAATCAATTTCTTTTGATCATCATCTTTTATGTTAGTAACTACGTTATCACCATCAATGATTATATACCATAAATCTATATCTTTAGATTTCACGTAAGTTTCAAAACGGTTTTTCCAATATATAAAACCATTTGCTTCAAAGAGTGGTGGTCTTTGCATAGATTGCCCTTCTTTGTAATTTTCAAAATCCATGGATCGTTTCAAGTTTTAAAACACTATATATTTTAAAAGCTTGAGTAACGTAGCTCTTGATGCCAATTGTGGAAAACTAGAAGGGGGTTGAATAGTTTACCATTTAAAAATTTTTCACTTGTTTAGTTAGCTTTGAAACTTTCCGTTTGATCAAAGATATATACACAAACACAATATATAACATGCAAGTAAATGAAAGAAATGATCAAACCACAACACGAGTATTTATCGTGGTTCGGCTACAAGGACTCTTTTTCCTTGCCCTACGTCCACGCCCCGAGTATCCAACTCGAGAGTTTCTTTCACTAGTCAACAAGCTCCTTTCATCGGCGGAGAAAACCTTACACGTCACTTATACTTTTACCGACACTAAGCTAGATGTCGAGTTCTTTACCAAGGGTACAACCACTCCCGTTAGTTCTTTTACAAGGGTATAACTACTCCCGATACACTTTGTATTTTGAGGACTAAAATACTAACCGATCACTACTGAAAATACACAATCAAATGAAGTGTAAACTACACAAGTCTACACAATGCTAAGCTAACAAGTCTTGCAACGTTGTGTTGAATACTTGTTACTTTTAATGAGCTCGTGAATCTCTTTGCTACAAAAAGAAACTTCACATATGAAATGTTAAAGGGTTAGATGAAAGAATGAATGTGTGTGTGTAAAATATGATATAGAGTGATAAGCCAAAAATCAACTTGTGGCTTGGTATTTATAGCAAAGCCTTCTGCAGGCCTGGCGGATACAGCGGAACCCTCAGATGGGTTCCGCCCGTGTACCCCCAGGTTCCGCCGGGCTTGCAGTTGGTTTTGCAATAAATCTTGCAAAGCAAACAAAGTCACATCTCATTACACCTTGCAAACCAAACAATGTCACATCTCATTATATCTAGTCAAACACTAAACTTGCAAGCAACCACATAGTGAGTCAAACACATTTCTTTCCATAAATGTGTATTGACAAAACTTGCCATAAATGTGATGTGACAATTCTATTTTAAGAAATAAAAAGTGTTGTGTTTTATGAAATGTAAAGTGTAGCAAAAGTCTAGTTTATGCAAGTCTTTAAAACTAAGATTATGTTTTACTTAGAAACTAAAGTTTACATTTTGTCGTTAACAAAACTTAGCGAAGATCGTAAAATATAAATAACGTTTTTAGGCGATATTTGTATTAACAATATGGTTTCACGATAATGCACTAAAAATGAGTACATACAAGGGGCTAAGGAGATTTGGGTGTAATATTTAAGTGGTGTGTAAACTATGCTCTTCAACAATATTCCAGAATCCATCAAAATATCATTAGAACTGGGAAAAGATAGGCTCAGAGGAGTATAGAAGGGGTATCTTGCACAAAAAATAAGTACATAGTAAGGGTGTAGGGGCAATTGCTTGACCAATGAAGTCCATGTAATTATAACAAAAGAAGGCTAAAATAAGGGTTAATCCTAATGCCTCTTATCATTTATTAAATCCTTACCATACGAATATGATCTCACTAGCAATCTCGAAATGCATCACTAAAGCAAATTCAAATTCAAGAATCCAATGCATTACAGGTACACTCTCAAGCATTAAAGTTGAATGATTCCTAAATATCTAATGGCGAACTTCACTTTTTTATAGAGTACCCCCAAGAAATTCTTAGTTTTATTTATTTATCTTTTCTGAAAAGATTTTGGAAAAATCTAACTTTCAAAACCTACAGAAATTTATTTTGACTCTCTTCAAGCATTTAACTCGAACAAACACACAAACAAGATAGAATATATGCTAGTTATAAATTTTTAATTTTTACATGTTTGAATTTCGTTCTTAAATACCGACAAAGCATTCCTTACACTTATCTTTTTGAAAAATACTTTTATATGCAATTAAGAAGTTAAAAAAATAAAGCATTTTCATAAATTATTCGAAATATAAAATATTAAACAATTATAATCAAACATATATATGACACACAGGTAAAGACCAAATGAAAAACATAAAAATAAATAAATGTGGGTTGTTTTTCACATGCAGCGCTTTTCTTTATTTGCGAGTCTTGTAGATAGACTCAAAGCCATTCCTATTACCCTTCATGAAAATGATCCATGTCTAGAACTTCTTTTGGATCATATGTTTCGGAAAGTTTTCTAGTAGTAGGAGTTATTTGGTATGATCTTATTAAATTTCCTCCATGGTGATCTATTAATTCAATCCTAACATGCCATGATCTATCCCACCAATCGTGGTGTTTTCCAATTCCGACCATTCTTACTTAAAACCTCTGAATCCCACTTATTTGTCTTTAAATCAATTGGTATTACCCCCCAAGAAATCCGTCATTTTCCAAAAACACTAGTGCATCTCTAAACGGATTGAGCTCCGAAATAATCTCCAGGAAGATTCCTATTAACAAAATCAGTTTCTAGGTAAAAAGGACGTTGAGGACCTATGATATCCCCAGGATGAGTGCCATAAGACTGTCTCCAATCTTGAGTTGTCCAAGACGGGTCTTCATCATCTCCATACTTATGTTTTTTTAACTCCATAGATTGACCTAGTGTAACCTTCATCTACTGCTATCTTGGATTTCCTATAATCAATGATTACACTTGTGGTTGCTAAAAATTCTCTTCCTACAAGTAACGAACATGCAGGGTCTTCAGTAATATCTATGACATAAAAATCTGCGAGAACGGTCCACCTTTCTATATGTACCTCCACATCTTTCAAACTTCCTAAAGGATAAGCCACGCTTCTATCTGCTAATCCTATCCTCATTTTCGTGTTTTCTAATTTTCCAAGGTTCAGACTTTTATAAATGGATAATGGAAGAATATTGATGCATGAACATAAATTGGCTAAGGTATCAAATGGTACGGAATTTGGTATCCTACATGTTAAAACATATAATCCGATGTCATCCAATTTTTCAGGTAATTTATTTTGAACAAAAGCAGAGCCGTTCTTTCCAAACTTGATACTCTTAACTTATTTATCCAGGAGGGTATTATAAAATGGAGCATGAGTCAAAACATCAAGAATTAGAAGATTGAGATGCAAAGCTTTGGATTCATCATTAAGAGTTGTTTCGGGTTCTTGGGTTTTTGGTGTTTCTTTGACTTGTTTTAACAACACTTAACTTGGTGAATCTTTGGTGTGTTTTTGGCATTTTGAATTTTTTTGCGTTTGTTTGAAACACATTTTGATCGTATTGACCGAATGGAAAGAATTAGGAGGGCATGGGTATTCACCTTCCTTTTCAGACAAGAACAAGCAGACGAAACCGATGAAATAGAGTTACGTTTAGTTTCAGGTTCTTGACGGTGTCACTTGGGAGTGCACCCATCATTTGATCATTAAGGACCTTCTAGAGGGTATCAATTTTATTTGTCATCGCTTTGTTGTTGTTTGAAATCGGCTTCAAACCTGGACAAACGAGCTTCTTGAGATGACATAGAATTAAACACTAATCCATCAAGATTATTCGAATTGTTTGAAGATTGAGGATTATTATTAAACGTACAAAGGACTAGTCATTTTATTGAAAATGGTTAGGTTGGTTTGAAAAACTATTTTGAGGCGAGTTTTGATTTTGTCTCAACCTAAAGTTTTGGGTGATTCCTCCAAGAGAGATTATATGGATCACCGAAAGGTGTTTTGCTCGAGTTTGAAAGTGAACCACTTTTCTCCCGCTTAATCGGTGTGCGAGGATGCATAATCCACAAAATCTTGCTCGGTATTTTCCATTCAATTATGAGTGTCATGGGGACCAATACATAATTCGCATGAAGAAGCGATTTTGTTCATTTGATGTGAAGGTTTAGGAGCTTTGTAAGAACTCATCAAGAATTTCACTTGATCTTCTAGTTCAATGAGCCTACAATCGGAAATGCTTGAGACATTGGAAGACAAGGATATTGTCTTGACCGTTTTGCTCCTATGTTCACGAGGGCCATTCCAAATTTTCTTGTCATAGAGGGCAAGGTCCTTTATTTTGGCCCACGAGTCCTCCACATTTTTGTCACAAAGCTTACCAGCAGCAGCGTGGTCAATGGCTTGCTTAGTGGAGTAGTTGACGTGATCATAAAAGATTTAGACTTGGAGCCAAACAACAATGCCATGATGAGGGACTTTTTGAAGTAAGTCCTTGAAATGAGTCATGCATCATAAAGATTTTCACCATGATGTTGTTACAACATCAAGATGTCAATCCTTAGCTTGGTGGTTCTCCCCGATGGGAAAAATTGTGCGAGAAAATGAGAAGTGATATCATCCTAATTCGAGATGGATCTAGCGTGTAAACGCCGAAGCCAATTGCTAGCTTGATCACGTAGAGAGAACTGGGAAAGACGCAAGCGCGCTGTCTTCTTAGTAGCACCGTTAAGTTTAATGCAATCAATGATTTCTAGAAAATCCTTAAGGTGTTGATTTAGATCTTCTGAATGAAGCCCATGGAATGCACATCTGTTGTGCACCAACCGGCTGGTGTCGGATAGCAAGGTAGACGCATTGGCTTTTTTAGGAAGCTCAATGGTGTTTCGATAGCCCTTCTAGCTAGGATGGGAGTACTCACCTAGAGTACAGGGTCTAGGCAGGTTTGGTGGGTTTTGGTTAAAAGGTGGGTTTAGTAGGTCTTGGTTAAAAGGCGGCTTTGGTAGGTTTTGGGGATCGGGTTGGTTGAGTGGAATTTCATTCAGCATGATGGAAATGAAAAGAATTACGAAAAAATAAAGTGAAGAAAAAGATAGATACGAGAAAGCTACAAAAGAAAAAGAAAAATCTCATTTATAGGAATCTAGTGAATAGACCTAAATAAAATAGAAATCGAACCTTGATTATCCCCGTCAGTGGCGTGGCCGGTGCTAAAAACTTAATGCGGCGGATTTAAACACTGAAGTTTTACAATCTTACAAGGCAGAGTACCTAACTATTGTAGTGTAGTATAGGCAAGACTCAGGGAATTGATCATTCTCTAGGGGAATAGTGAGGTAGGTTTGAAGTGTATGCCGATTTAAGTCTAAAGGTTGAGGGAATATTATTTTTTGTATTTTGTTTAAAAGCAAGTAAAAATACGGTGTTTGAGAGAGGTTGGTTTTAAACTACCAATTAAACTAAAATGCGATAAAATTAAAAAACAAGAAAAGTAAAGTGGTGGCGAACTTCTTATAAGAGGGAAAATGTATTTACCTAGAATTCCATTACTCCCTAGTCATTTTCTTTCTATGTTTGTCGAATTGTCATGTCCTTGCCTAATGTAATGCAAAGTATTCCTTATTACCTATTGTGGTTTAATTTGGTCAGTCCTATGTCTATAGATTAGCCTAAGTGAACGACGCCTGTTTGATTTGTCAAGCTCACCCAATAACTAATCTACGCAATAAATACTCGCCTAATTAACAACCTAAGACATAAGTAATCAATTAGTCATGTTTCAGTGGATGTTCAAGCTAGTCTAGTTTTCCCTAGCCAGGTTTCCAACTCCTAACATGTACACCATTAAACAAGAGACAAGAAACAAAGCAATTAATAACTAGGTTTCATGCAATCCTAAGTAACACTAATTAAATTAGCCTTGCATAGTAATAGAAAGAGAAGCTAATAAAAAAATCAAACAATAATACATACACATATTGAATGATTGATTAAATAACTTATCTCAATAATACATGAGGTCTTCAATGGCTAAAAAGGCATGCAAAACTGCTAATAACCGACTAGGATTCAGTGGTGTAAGTTCCTCTAAATTTGCACACACAATAATGAAAAGAATGCCTTTAGATTTATAGATTTTGGTTGTGATTGAGTCACCATATGGGTATATGGGTGTGATGTTGTTTGTACGCCGCCACTTAAGGTTTTGATATTGCACCGACTTAGTTGTGACGCCCTCAACTACTTCTAACGCCCTCTTCACAAGCTGTCTCTAGCCACTGGACCATCAGCCACAATGTGACGGCGTCACATTGATGCGTAGGGATTGCACCAGGCTTTACCTCTCAAGGGATCTTGAGAAGCTTACAACCCCCACCAGGCAGTGTACCTAATCGATGTAGTATAGTATAATGACAAGTACCGGGGGATTGATCGTTCAGCTAGGAATAGTGTCGCTAGGATTAGAAAACCTAAATACTAGATCTAAAGATGAGGGATGATTCTTTTTGTATTTTTATATTTTTTAGAAAGCAAGTTAAAATCTCGGGTTTGAAGGATTTGGGCGGAATTAGTTGCTAGTCAACTAACCCAATACTAAAATGCAATCAAAATAAAATACTAAAATGAAAATAAAACTATTTTAAACTAAAGTTGTGAGCAATATGTGGGAAAACTGTGTTTACTTAGATTTCACTACTCCCTAGATATCTTTTACACGTTAATTACTTGTTATAGTTGCGTGGATGACGGATTGTATTCCTTAATACCATTCATGGGGTGGCGTACTTACTTCCTCAATCCTATGAGTGCCTACTTCACTCCTATGTCGAGCCTGCAAGAAGCTCCTAACATGGGATCATTAGAATTTACTCATGCATTAAATACAATCAATAAAACCTAGTACACATCGGTTCATGTTTCCTAAGACGTTCAAGCATGTTACACAATGGAGATCTGCCAGTTCTCTTAAGCCTAACATTGAAATCATTCATCCAATACAACCATAAACAAGTAATCAACACATAATTAACATCTAGGTTTCATTAGATCTAAGCAAACACAAGATAAATCTAGCCTAGCATGTTGAAATCAAGACAAGCACTAGATATAGACAACCAACACATAGACATATTGATTGAATTAAGAGAAGACTTATCTCAATAACAAATGTAAGGATTCAAGGGTTGAAAACCCTTGAAAAGCTGTAAAATTCGTACAAGGTTCGGCCCTAGGGTTTCTCCACACAAGTTCCTCTTTAATGAATGAAAATTAGAAAACTATATATAGATATTAGGAGGTGACGGCGTCAAGAACAAATGTCTGACGCCGTCATCTCGCCGCCCAATAAATCCTCGGACTGCCTTGATCTACATCTGACGCCGTCATGTAGTCCCTTTTTGCAGGCCGTCACACAATTAACTCTTGACGCTCTACTTGTGACGCCTTCATGTTTGTACTGGGTTGTCATGGATTTTACTCTTGACGCCGTCAGAATTGCCTTCTTGACGCCGTCACACACTGTTCCCAGCATGGAAAATTAAGTCTTTTACGTTTTCTTCACTTTTATGCTCCAAAAACGTCCGAATTGCTTCCTTTTCCAGATTTCACTCCCAAAGTACCTAAAATCACAAAAGGAACGGTTTAGGGTAATATTTGATCAAATAAATTCAATTCCGCGCTTAAATGACCCCCTAAAACTGGTTCATTTTTCGCCTCATCACACATTGTATTTGTGATGCCGTCACTTGACCTCGTCACGTGGTCTTTGTCGTTTTTCTTGATTTTTTGTCCAATCAAGCCCAAAACTTGTATTTTTTTTTACATTTTCTCCCATGTAACTAAAACTCAAATAGAAGCAAATTAGGCCAACATATGATCAAATATATACGAGTTTAGAGGCTAAATGACCTCTTAAAATGTATGAAATTACACCTCATTAGCAAGGTCAAGATTCTAAAATGGTTAGAGTTTCTTAAAGTTTGGCAACAGCTTAACCACTTCTTAGGAAGGCTAGTGAAAAAACCAACATTTATTTGATATTTACCAAGTTTGACACTATTATTTACCGGTTTGTTCATAAGAATTTTGTATTTAGTAAAGGTTTGACAAACAATTTCACCTTCAATGTGTTTGAAGGTGTTTTATGTAAGGTTCTAGTGGTTCCTGCATGTTCAACAAAACATGCAACAACTGAAGTAAACACATATTTGGCCATGCAGCCAGACAAACCCTAACTAGCAAGATCTTTCCTAATTAGTGATATAACTTGACCTTAAACACATATAAAGGGTGTGTGGAAAACTATAAAGGGGGATTGAATAGTTTTACCATTTTTAAATTTAATTTGCTTTGATAACAATACGTGAGATCAACTATTGCAAATAATAAAACAATAAGTAAAGTGCAAGTAAAGAAAGAAATGATCAAACCACAACACGAATGTTTATAGTGGTTCGGTCTACAAGGACTTTTTTTCCTTGCCCTACTCCACTCCCGGAGTATCCAACTAGAGAGTATCCTTCACTAGTCAACAAGATCCTTTAACCAGCGGAGAAAACCTTACACGTCGCTTACACAAGATTACTGACACAAAGCTAGATGCCGAGTTCTTTTACAAGGGTACAACCACTCCCGTCACTCTATGTATTTTGAGGACTAAAAAACTAACCGATCACTACTGAATAAATAAAATCAATGGTTGTTTGAATAACTAGAATTCACACAATGATAAACTAACAAGTCTTGCAACTCAATGTTGAAACTTGTAAGCCTTTCGGATGAAGTTGTGATTTTCTTGCTACAAAAGAATCTCACTAAAATGAAATGTGAATGAGTTAGATATAAGAGATGAGAATATGTTTGCTAATGTATGATTGTAAGTGATGAGAAAACACTTTGGTGTGGCTTGCTATTTATAGGCAAATGTTGCCAACAAGCCACCGGTGGGGCGGAACCCTTTTGAGGGTTCCGTCCGTTATGGTGTTTGGTTCTGCGGGAACCTGACACAAAATCTCCAAAAATCTTCTAACAAATCTAACCAAAATATTCACCAATCTTCCATGGATTCTTTAGTAAAGATATAAACAATATATTTGCCATATCTATCAAAGATTTCCATATCAACTAAAGATCTCAAAATTTCAAAGATCTTCAAATGATGCATGCCATGATGTCATTGAACATTTCTAATTTTAGAATATGAAAATGTATGTTTGTAAAATGTATATGTAACTAAAGTGATGTTTAGTTTTTAATAAAAGTTTATATGTAAAAGACTTTAATCATATTTATAATTTGCTAAAAATAAAGTTCACAATTTGTCGTTAACAAAATTTAGCAAAGATCATAAAATATAAATAACGTTTTTAGGCGATATTTGTATTAACAGGTCGCTTACAGAATACCTACTTGTTTCCTTTAGTTATGTGAGCTTTTGAATCAGTTTATTGCATAGATCTACCTTCTTCTTTTTTGATCGGTCACTTTAGGGTTTTTAGAAGGAAAAACACTCTTCGGGTTGCATCAGGTATCAAGGTAGAACTAAGGATTGAACCTATGTAAGTTATGGGATGTACGGAACCAAGGTTAACCAATCGACTAGAAGTCAGTCAGTACTAATCGACTAGAATTCTAGTGGAACAAATCAACTAGAAGTCGATTTAATGGAAATCGACTAAGGGTTTAACCCTCGGTCGATGATTGGTTGGAGAGGCAGAGAGGAGATGGATTTAAGGGTTAAGGAATGTGTTATGAGAATGTCTTATGAAGCCTTTGTATTTATAAAGCTCATAAGGAACATTCTAGTATACTTATCGGAAAAGTATTGGAGGTTGATTAGGAAACAAACTCACCCCTTCATCCTTAGGGTTGATTGACCGAATTTAAATCCCTAGAGGACTTAATTTTTTTAGGGATTTAATTTATGTCTTTTATTAATTATTACCCCCTAATATTTATCCCGGATAGATATTAAGCTTTCGATATTTACGCTTGAACCCTTTAATGAAAATAATGTCATACTTTCATTTCCTCATTTACTCAATTTCATTTCGTAATCTCGTTCTTATTTTCATTTGCATGTTCACTGGGTGACCCTTTGGCATTTTTGTGAAGGCAACTGTGAAAGCTTGTTGTGTGGTTTGCACAAAATCCTTTCATTGTATGCTAGCTTCAAATCCACGAACCTATTTTCCTTGACTTCTGATGGTCCCTCTTGGCTTAGAAACAAGTCTTCCCATGCTTGGTAGTGGGACAGTTATGACCTGCTCTATGAGGTCATCAAGTAGGCTAGAAATGATGGGTAAAAGGTCAACGACCCGGTAAATATATTACTCCAAAAAAATGTTTAAGTACAACGGATATGGGTGAATCCCATATCTCAGCCCGTTACATAGGCGAAAAGCTTACATAACAAGATACTTCCTATTTTCAAAACAAGAAAACAAACCATAACTCACATGATAGTAGTGACTCTGACAAAAGATAAACTACTTCCTACGACCTTGGAGACTAAGACCATAAATGGCATTAAGAGCATCCAATTCCCCTGGAAGATCATAAATTTGCTTTGAATAATTATCATAGTCATACTCATCTTCACGCTCATGACCACCACCAAAAAGATTTGTTGGTTCATCGAACGTGTTAAGAACCTCCTCCTCTTCACTATCCGAAACCACAACCTCACCCACCTTAGAAAATGGGTTAGCTCTCTTAGTGACAGAGGTAGACGGAATAGGATGACCAGCATCATCCACAAGAGTAGCTTTCCCATCGATCAACAGCTTTTCAAGCTTACTAATTTTCTCAACAATAGGAGTAGAACCAACTTTCATTGTTCCCATAGAATCACTCACAAGTGGTTCTTGCATAACACTCACAAGAGGGGCTTGTGGAATAGTACCAGTCGTAACTGATTCATCCTTATTAACTTCCATTGTACTGCCAGCATCCACATCCATGTTAGTAACAACCTTAGGAATACTAAAACCATCTGTATCATCCATATTATGAGCATCAAACTGATTAGAAGTAGTGATTTTGGTTCCACTCATACTAGCCATATCAGAAACCTTCTTCTTACTGAGATTAGCTGATGAGACTTTTGAGTCATTGATCAGATTGACAACTCTTCGTTCATCATTTGACCTAAGTTTGTCCAGACTAGTTGTTGGGACGTATGGTCCACTTATTATTGTTTTCAAGAATTAAGGTTCTATACTCACAATTTGATATAGAAACCTTTTCTTTCATTTAGTGAAAATTTTCAATTATAGTTTAGGAGCGACAATGTAGCTTCCCTATTGTTTAGAAATTGAGGAACTTCATTGTTTGCCATGGTGGATCTTGATTTTAAAAAACTTTGAGCAATCTGTTTTGAAAAAGTTTTATAAATTAGAATGGACCTGATACAACTCGTTGGACCCTTGTAATGTAATAATAACACAGGTACTAAGTTAAATCATATTCCGTGCAAACATATGGACGTACATAAACAATTTATAGCAATAATACTTAAAGCAGTTTAAACATAAAGACACAAAGTAATTTTCAACGTTTTACAATTCTTATTTGAATGAATCAAATAATTTGACAAAGGTTACTTGCGGAATAGCAACTTTAGTTGAATGACAATATGTGGCGATATCCTCTTTAACTTAAACACTAACCTGTGTTATGTTTACATACAAACTTTCCATACTCGCTGAAAGTTCAACGACCAAGTTTGATTCGTGGAGCAATGATCTCTTGCAATTAATGTGACAACTCATTCAAGAGAGCGTTACTCCTCGAATCAAACTTGGTCGTTGAACATTCAGCGAGTAAGTAAAGTTTGTACTTAAACACAAGACAGGTTCTTGTTTAAGCTAGAAAGGAGATCAACACACACTGACATTCAACTGGGGTTGCTATTTTGCAAGTAACCCATGTCAAATTCTTTGATTCATTCAAATAAGAATTGTAAAACATTGAAAATTACTTTGTGTCTTTAAGTTTAAACTGCTTTAAGTATTACAGCTATAAATTGTTTATACACATCCATATATTTGCATGGAATGTGATTTAACTTGACTTATTATCACATTACAAGGGTCCAACATATACTAATAACAAACCAAACATTTTGGATTGGCCCTAAACTAATACAAATACAAATACTAGTCTAACACAAATACTAATACCAATTTGATACAAATAAGTCCACTGAAAAGCCCCCCGCAGTTGAAGCGGGAGGGGAACGGACACTCAAACTATCTCGAAACACTGCAAAGGAAGACCTTTGGTAAAAATTGTTACTTAGAGTTGAGGCGCGCCTCTTTGTAGTTGTAATCATTGAGCAAATCATAGCTAGATCGGGAAAGAGATCATGTTGAGCAAATATACTGGTAACATGAGCGAATTTATCTCTCAAGCCATTAATAGCATACATAATAACATCATCATTAGTCAATGAAGAGGCAATAACATTAAATAACATAACAATGGATTCTATCTTTTGAAAGTAAGCATCAACAGTTCGATCATCGAGTTGTGTGATCCGTAATTCACCCTTTAAAGTGATAGTACGAGTGCATCGTTCGTCATTATGAATGAGGGTTAAGGTTATGAAGAAAAGCAATCAACTTTGTTAGGGTTTAGAAAGAATTCGACTATAGTTGTTGAAGTTAGGGAAAAAGTAGTTGACTTTAGTCGACTAAAGTTGCAAAAAGATAAAAAGATGAAAAAACATAAAAAAGTTAAAATTGATCGAGCTTTATCGACTTTAAATGAAAAGAAAAGAATATAATTCACCACCATTAATATTCATCGGTTTGGGATCACACATTTATTCATTGATTTTAACATATCGCATACTTATACTCATTAAAATTCAAGAGCTAAATATGAGACAAATGTCTGAAACATAGAAAGAAAAGCAGTACTAAATAGTAAAAGCAACCATGGAACCTAAAACCAAGTAACGTAATTGTTAACCAAAAACCAAACAATTTTTTCAAACTTGATTTTTCTTCTTATTCTTCATGACTGAAAAAAAAGCTTTAGGTTTTAGGATTTTGGGCTTGATACCATATAAACAGTGATATATTGTTAATATTTATTGGAAAAAATTATGTGTTTCATCCTTGTGTTTTACCCAAAATCAAACTTGTCGTCCCTATTCGATTTTAATAACATGGATGATACCTATTTTTCAAACTAGTTGCCACAATAGTCCCTATTTTGGATGTCGGTTGTTAACTCCTATCACGTGTAATACACATGAGGGTACAAATGTAATTTACTTTCGAATATTTTATTCACCCATTTAACAAGTACCAATCTGCCTCTCTACATACTCTTTCCTACGTTACTATCATCTTCATTAAAACTATCTTTTAATATCCATTTTATTCTACGAACCTAATCAATCACAAGTCTATAACACTCTCTTCTCTACACACAATCAAGCAACCATTGTCGTTCACGACGTCCATTCACCAACTCCCACCACTACTTCCATCCACTAACCGCAACCATTGTCATTATTTTCATATTTCTTCAACTTATCCTTATCATACTTTGTCTTCGTCACTTTAAACAAATCCCTATATTTGTGACAAAGTGGATCTAAAAAAACTAGAAACATGGGGAAAAGCCCACTAAATTTGAACAATCGTTGGCAACGCAATTGGAAACAGTTGCATTGGTGGTGGCCGGTGGTCTACGTTAGCTAGGTGACAGTGATGGTTGTTTTAATCGGAAAAAAAAATAAAACTTTGGATTGAAACCTAATTTCCTACTCACCAATACTCTCTCTTATAATCATCCCTTTTACCTTTTTCACATTCGTACCCACCAATACTATCTCTTATAAGAAAAGTGTGTAAAGAAAAAGAGAGAGTGGGGTGAGTTATGACTTAAGATAGAAAGCGTTGGTGGTGTTTTGGTGTGTTTGAGAAAAGAATGAAGATGAGAAAGATAAGTTTGAGGAGGTCGATAAAAGAAATAGAAAAATAAATATTATATATGAAAAAAAAACATACATGAATATATTGTGATTTAAAGAAAAAAGAGGTGGAGTGACGAAATTGCCCATCCATACATAAGAGGGGTCGTAGGTGCAACTAGTTTGACAAAATGGGTGTCATTCATGTAACTAAAATTGAATAGGGATGACGAGTGTGATTTTGGGTAAATCACATAGACGAAACATATAATTTTTTATATTGATTGATTGATGGTAGTATTTACATGATATTTAATATTTATATTAGTGGCTAACCTAACACCTTGACTTGGGCTTAAACCGATACAAATACAAATACTAGTCTAACACAAATTAATACTAATACCAATCCAATAAAAATAAGTCCACATAACAATTACTTAATGTTCTTGACATCTTCTAGTCAAAGATGGTGTGTTCCTTTTTCCTTTCTCTTTCATTTTGTTCTAAGTTCTATTTAGGCTATGTTTGGCGGGGAGCGTTGTGAAGCTTTTTGGGATGATGAGCGGTGAGTAATGAGCATTTTAATTTTACTAGTCGTTTGGCAAAAGAGTGGTGAGCTTTGACTAATTTTCAGGAAAATAAATTTTCCAATGCTTCTTTAATTAACGGTGAGCGGTGAGATGGGACTATTGCTCACAGCTCACAGCTACTGCTAATAGCTCAGAGCTACAACTACTACTCATTGCTATTATTCACTGCTACTTTTAACAAACAACCCTTAGCGCATGAGTGCGGACACACATATTTTAATGACAGAACATGGCAAAAAGAATAGAAGAGTGCACTAGATTATTACTTTAATATCATTTATATAAAGGATAGCCATGCATTTTCATCACCTAAAAGCTACCAATTGTAATAATATCATACTACATAGAAGCTAATCGCCTTACACAGTTACAATAATGATGAAAGCTAATCAAATATGAAAACAAGCTGCTCCATATTTGAGTCGAATAGAAACTAGCACACATGGTCTTGACGGAATTTATTTCTTCAGAGTGCGTACCCATTCTAAGCAAGTGTCTGGTATGGCCTCAGGAGTGGGATGAGGGCACCACTAAGGTGAAGTGACATCACCTCATTGGTGGACCCAATGAGATTACCCCCTATGTATACAGCTGGCAGAGGTGGTGAGTTGCATCCTAGGTTCACAAGAGCCTTTTCTATTTCCCGACCCTCGGGATCATGGTCTGTTTCGTGAATCAAGGGTTCAACCCCAAGTTCATGGAACAGAATTTTCACAGCATAGCATAAGCAACAAGTGCTCTTGCTAAAAATGACAATGCCATTCTCTGATATCAATGTTTGTATCTTGTCCATCCTATGAAATTTCTTTAAACAATGTCACGTGTTAAATATGAAACTCAAGTGTCACAAACCACTCGGATCAAAATTAAATTCTGATCCAATGGTCAAGGAAACTAGGAGAGGGTTGAGGAGGAAGATATGAGATGTGATTTACTTTGAGTCTCGTCCTACTTCTATTTATATAAAATAGGGAGCGTTAGACTCGTTTCTCCAAACAAGAGCATTCAAATGAGATGCTTTTCTAAGATGCTCGAAAACTACTAAAGTTACTTTTGAGAGAGATATATTTTCTTTTCCAAACACCAAGGAGCAAGCAGATCCCATTTTTTTTTATTCCATTTGCATAAACCTGAATTTTCAAAACATTATGGCCATCTGATAAACCGAGTCATGTTTAAATCCAAATTTGAAGGGTTAAAGTGTCTTTTTCACTTTTGTAATTAGTATTCTGATTCATTCTATAATTAGTAGCTAGGGGTTCTAAACTTCTAATGTTAGTATCAATTGAGGTCATCTATGTTTATACATAAAAAATAAAATCACATTAATTTCCGTTTTCGCTCGTCTATGGTTCTACTCATTTATCTGATTAAATATATATAATTTTACATCAAATGATGATCATGAAAACGAACTTAAATATTTGCTCGACGTGTGCAAGCTAAGATCCATAAGTTTGATTCCTGCACACTCTATGGACCTCTATGATTCTAAGGCTGGTCAAGTACAGTTTTATTTCTAACATATTCCTTCTATCATCAGAAATATATTATTCGGGTAGAAAGATCTACAATGAGATTGCTTTCAGCAAGGCATAATTCGTGATAACATGCCCACCAACTCGCTTACATCATATAATACTGGTGAATACTGTGTATGAGAGAACTAATTCATCTATATTGCCTACAGTCTTTTTGGAACGTCCATATATATACATTTTGCCTCCATTACTATTGAGTCAAAATTTTAGTGAAGTCCCAAGAAAAGCTTTGTAAGAAGTTTAGATTATCAAAAATTTCAGAAATTTTTGTTTTGAACTGCGAATATTATTAAAAGAGAAAGATGCTAGCAAGGATCTAGATACAAAAGGCCTAACTAATTGAGTCTATACAAGCATGTAGAGGATTATCAAACCAAACATCCCAGTTTACAGAAGTTTATGCATCTACCGCTAATCCAATTGTAAGATAACTGTTGAATCTCCTTGAGGACCTCGACGCTAGATTGGGGTTTATCCGTGAACACCTTGTGATTTCGGCTTTTTCACATAGCCCATGCTGATGTGACCAAGACAGCTTGAAAGCATCTTAACTGAACAGGCTTAAAAGAAGCTTTTATTCTTGGGCAAAAATTCTGAATGCAATCAAAACTTTCAGAATTGACATGAGATAGATCGAAAATGATTCTTGTCTGTATGAATATAATATCAGGATTCCGGATACACGTATTCTACTGCATGTGTTGATAACATTCACCTTCATACTTCAATGCTTATTAGATACTTATGGAAAGTGGGCAGGTTTTGCAGCCCGGCAAATGAATCCCGACTCTCGTCCATGTCCTATGCACTTGCTTAATTTGGGCTTTTAACCATCTACCCATATTTTACAAAAAATAGAAGGATATCGTGATCCTAGTGTTGTCCCTAATCGATCTGTTGCAAGTGTTTTAACTGAATAATAATTGTATAAATCGATCAACTGTAAATCATATACATACACATTGTTTATATGGGTCCTATCCGAACCATTGTGTCTCTTCACCAATAGGTATAACTTCTTGTAACCACCTTCAACCGGTATTCGGTTATTAACTAACACATTCGGCCCTTAGGCTTTGCGTTTATTACATAAATACCGAGGAATGAATCGTGATTAGGTCTACATTCTCCCCCTTAATCTCGATTGTTGCTTCGTCCTAGATCTTGAACTCCGAGCATTTGTCACATAGTGACAAATTTCAGTCTTGTCGCATACTGTTGGTTGCTTACGAGTGCACCACGTAATAGGTGATTCTCCAAAGTTGAAAACAATTCCAGTAGTTCCTTTTCCTTGATCAGTATTGATTCCATAACTACTGTCACTATAACCTGTAATTTTACAGCCACCGTCTTTTTTGTTTATAATACCATGCTCCTTTGTTCCTTTGATATATCGGATTACTTGCTTTATTGCCTTCAAGTGGTGATCCTTTGGTTCTTGCATAAATCTGCTGAGTAGTCCGACTGAGTAAATTAGATCTGGTATAGTATGTAGTGGATACCTGAGACATCCAATTAGGCTTCTATAATAAGTTGCGTAAACTGGGTTTCCATCTTTCACCTTGACCAACATAGTTCCCGGGTCCATAGGTATCTTCGTGTCATTACTTTCCATCATACTTGCATCTTTTAAGATTTTGTTGATGTAACCTGTTTGCTTGATTGTAAACTCGCCTCCTTTCTGAGTAACTTCTATCATGAGGTAATAAGCCAACAATTCTAAGTCGCTCATTTCAAATTTGTCTTTCATCTAGGATTTGAACAAATCTATTTCCTTCCTTGGAGTGCCCGTGATTATCAAATCATCAAATAAACTCCAACTATTAGAGTGGAAGTATTGCTTTTCTTTGTGTAAACCACTTGTTTGAGATTAAATTTCTTAAAGTCTAATGACTTTAAGGTTTGATCAAGTTTTATGTTCCAAGCTCGTGGTGCTTGCCTTAAGCCATATAACGCTTTCGTGAGCTTGTAAACTTTCCCTGAATTTCCTTGTTGTATGAAACCTTCAGGTTGTGTAACATAGACTTCTTCCTTCAATTCTCCATGTAAAAATGCTGATTTGACATCCAAGTGATGTACTTGCCATGTATGGTATGCAGCGATTGCTAAAATCAAACGAACTGTCTTAATGCGTGTAAATGGTGCAAATACTTCGTCGAAGTCTATTCCTTGTACCTGCACATATCCTTTTGCTACTAGTCTTGCTTTGTATTTGATGATTTCTTTTGCATCCCTCTTGGTCTTAAAAACCCATTTGAGTCCTATTGTCTTATGATTTATAGGCAAAGTAGTAAGAGTCCATGTGTTATTCTTGTTGATTGAATCCAGTTCAGCTTCCATAGTCTCGATCCATTTTTTATCTGTTGATGCCTCCTTGTAGTTACGTGGTTCTTCTTCCGTAAATAGGACTTTCAGTTAAACTATACGTACATTATCATATATTTGACTTAAGTCTTTGAAACCTCGTACTGGTGTATCATCAAATCCTTTTTTTGAGTTCTTTATTGAACTAATAGTAGCATCTTCCTCATCTGAGTTTGGGTTGTAAGTATATGTTTGTGGGGTAATTGGAGAGTTTGGAGCAGTAATTGGTTTGTTCCTGATAGGTATCGTTATTATTTTTTGAGTTGACTGATGTAGTGTTTCCATTGTCAACTCTTCTACTACAAAATTTGCCCAAAACGAGCCTTGTGTACTTGTTTCCTCTCTGTTGTTATCCCAATCCCATGGTTTTGTTTCCATAAACTTTACATCCCTCCTAACATGTTTCCTTTTTCCTTTTGGATCATATAATCTGTATGCTTTTGATCCTTCCTCTATGCCTAAGTAAATCATGGGTATGTTGCTATCATCTAGCTTTTGCAAATGAGGTATTGTTATCTTGGCATAAGCTGTGCACCCAAATATCCTTAGTTTTTCCAGATTTGGTTTCTGTAGAGTGCCTCATATGGAGTTTTGTCCACCAGGGCTCTTGTAGGTACCCTGTTTAGCATGTAGATGGCGTGTCTGACTGCTTCCGCCCAAAAGTTTAGTAATAATTTCATTGCTTTCATCATACTTCTAGTAGTAGATAACACTGTTCTATTTCTCCTTTCTATGACTCCGTTTTGTTGTGGTAAGTAAGGTGCCGTCGATTGTCATGCTATTCTATTTTCTTTACAATACTTGGTGAATTCATTAGATGTGAACTCACCTCTCTTATCTACTCTTGCATCCTTAATTTTGTTCTCATTTCCATTTCAATATGTTGTCTGAATTCTTTGAAAGTGTTAAAGCCTAACCTTTTTTTGATATCAGAAAGTAGGCCCACATGAACCGTGTACATTCGTCCACTAACAAGAAAATGAGTTTCTTTCTGGAGTGTGTGGCTGGACTTATAGGGCCACAGAGGTCTCCATATACTAAATCTAAAGGGTTCTTTGATATGAATTTAGCTTGACTTGGAAATGGGGTCCTACTGTGTTTCCTAATAAGCATGCATCACAAATCTGTCATGCATTATTTATTCTTGGTATTCCTTCCACTAGACTCTTCCTTGTCATCCTATTGGTGTCCTCTAAGTTTAGATGACCTAATCTAGCGTGCCATAACCATGCTTGGTTATCTACATTTGCTAAGAGACATATGGTTGTTTCTATTTGCAGGATGCTGTAAAGTTTATTTTTTGATCTTTCAGTCTTCATTAACAACTTCTTATTCTTATCATACAAAGTCAGTTAGTTTCCTTCCATGAAGATTTTACATCCTATCTCTGTGAGTTGTCCTAGGCTTAGTATGTTGCTCTTGAGGTTTGGAATGTAGTATACATCTAATATTATCTTTTGTTCGTGATTCCTACATCCTAACAATATAGAGCCTCTTCCTTTTATTTCTACATATAATCCATCTCCAAAACAAACACGTCCTGTTATGCTTTCATCAATAACTCAGAAATGACTCTTAGTGCCCGTCATATGGTTACTTGCATCTGTTTTAGTATACTTTCCGGGTTAGAATTTGTCCTTCCTTCAACAGTACTTCCTCGTGTTCAGTTTTGTGTGTTGCCATTAATAATGATGGTTCTTCGTCTTCTTTGATAAGATTTGATTGTTCTTGAGTTGTAGATGATTGATTGCACTCCTTTCTAACATGTCCAAGTTTTCTACGCTTGCGACATTGTGCTTTGCTCATATACCACTCACGACTATTCCATTTTGTGTTTGTTTTTACTTTGTGAGTTGAGCCTTCCTCTTTTGAGTCATATTTATTTTTGTTATTTTGCCAGTTTCCTTGTGAAAAGTTTGATCTGCCTCTGCGATTGCCAAATCGCCTTCCCCTTTTTTTCTAGTGTTCTCCATGTGTGAATAGTTAGTTTTCCTGGCTTCCTACTTTTCCTCCTTTTCGTAGTTTTATTCTTTCCTCAAATTCTTTGAGTTTTCCAATGATCTCATCTAAGGTAACTTCGTCAAGATCACTGTTTTGTTCTATAGATGCGACGATTTGGATGAACCGATCTGGTGCGGAGTCTAATAGTTTTCGTACTAAGAGCGGTTGGTCCAATGTTTTTCCTAATTCTTTTGCCTTAGTGCCATAGCCATTTAGTTTAGCGGTAAATGCATCCAGTGAGTCGTCCTCCTTCATTTGGAGTGTTTGAAAACCAATCATCAATGATTGTAGGTGTGCTTGTTGCACTTTCTGTTCTCCAACATGTCTCTTCTTTAACAATTCCCATAGTTCTTTTGCTGACTTACATCCAGCGACTTGTAGTATCACATCTTCGGTCAACGCTTGATATAGAAAGGCAGTCGTTGCCTTATCCTTTTTCTCATCTACTTGCGTATTTTCCTTACGTTCTATCATCTCCCATAATCTGTTTGCTTCAAATATAACTTTAATTTGTATAGCCCAAACGGTGTAATTTGTCGTTTTTAAAGTGGGGCATTGATAGAGAGTGATTTGTCCTATTGGTTTTTGTGTTATAAAAGCGCTACTAAGATCTTTAGCCGACATTCTATTTATACGTATGATCTTCACTTTCTAAAGTTTGGGATTTCCTAATAGTATGGGAACTAAAAATTTATACTAAAGTTTGGGGATTTCCTAATAGTATGGAACTAAAAATTTATACTACTGGTATAATAGAAATCCAAGAAATTTAGATTTCTAACCTGACCGTTGTGTTATATCACAACCGTATCCCCTTCTGTGTCGGTCCTTGAATGCCGCTACCCACAAAAATTTTCTTCCTTCTTTTCTTTCGGTCTCACGTTACTATCACCAACAATAGAAACGTTGTTTTTTTTGTGTCGGTCTTCCACAGCCGTTACCCACAAAAACTTTTTCCTTTTTTTCCCTTCGGTCTCACATTGCTATCACAAGATAGAGGCGATTTTTTTTGTCGGTCTTCCACTACCGCTTCCCACAAAAGTGATATACAACAATCTTTTCCCTTTTTCTTTTTCACATGCTGCTATCACAACGATAGAGGCTTATTTTTTTTGGTCGGTCTTCAACAGCCGCTACCCACAAACATATTTTATTTATTTATTTATTTATTTATTTATTGGGTAAAAGGGGATCACCCTGGTAAAATACCCACAAACATGTTCTCCACCAAGTCGCTGGTGTGGTCTTGGTTTTATTGTTCCTTCAATTGATTACATGTTCCTCTTCTCCTTCAAGAGTGGATTGAAGTCGTTTTAAATTTGCAACTTCCGGGTTCTCATCGTGCACTACCGTCTCCAAAGTATTCCAATTGTTATTCATGTATGTTTTTGTTTTGACACCGTGTTCTACCAAATCCTATTCTTGGCCGGCGTAGAGTTGTCTTCGTTCACAGCTTTTGGAATCAACGAGCGTGTTTAGGCTCTGATGCCAAATGTTGTCCCTAATCGATCTAGTTGCAAGTGTTTTAACTGAATAATAATTGTATAAATCGATCAACTGTAAATCATATACATACACATTGTTTATATAGGTCCTATCCGAACCATTGTGTCTCTTCACAAACAGGTATAACTTCCTGTAACTAACTTATAACTATCTTTAACTACCTTCAACCGCTATTCGGTTATTAACTAACTAACTAACACATTCGGCCCTTAGGCTTTGCGTTTATTACATAAATACGAGCAATGAATCGTGATTAGGTCTACACCTAGAGACCCATTTTCAAAGTATATAGCAATATCGATATACTAACTTCATTTTCAAACTTCTATTAAAAAACTACCTACTATTCTAACCAATTTCCAGTATGTAGATATACAAACTTCATTTTCAAACTTCTATAGAGAAACTACCTAATATTCTACCAATTTCCAGTATGTAGATATACTAACTTAATGTAACGACTTATACTAGTCAGATGCAAATCAATCATCAACATGTCAGTATGATGGATTTCAGACATATGGCATTGTGGTGAGCAATAATGGTGAGTTGGATGAGAATGCATCCAGTCTGATCCACCAGACGCTCGAGGCACTTTCCCCATTGTTTGATGAGATGTTGCAGGGGGAGTTGAAAAACCTTAAACTGCTAAAGACTCCTGGTGATGCCTTAAATTTGAGTGTTTATTTCCAGATCAAACGATCATTAACACATTTCATTTGTGTTCAGAAAGGTAGTAGTTAGAGGCGGAAATTACTATCTACTTCGGTTATGATTTATCTCTATCGAGTCATATGTGTTAAGCGGAAGACTCAATGAAAAAGGAAATGGGCCCAACATGTTGAAAGTCATCGTTAGCATTATAACGCATAAAAACCTCCTAAATCTCTTTATAACGGAAGTTAGATTTCTTACTTTTTTAGTTATGGTATAGCTTTTGTTTTCATAGCAGCAAATTATTTATAAAATTAGAAAATATGGATAAAGAAGTGTGTTCATGTTCGGTCCATCCCACCCGCACCTAAATGTTACTCATTTTCACCTATTACCTAATCCATTAAGCCACATGACCAGCCCACTTTCAGCCTCTAGTAGTAGTCCTTAAACTCAACTTTGAAAAAAAAAAAAAAAATTTATTTGGACATGAGTTCAAAGCAAAGTCAACATAGGTCCCTTACTTCAAAGATAGGCTCACAGCAAGCTAAACAATTTTTCTTGATTTAAATCAATGCTTGCAAGCATAGGTTCTCAAATAAGGGCCCAGGCATTTTCGACTCATGCATATTACCTGAGCTTAGTTTATGCTCGAAAACAACTCTAACTGACAGCATGGTTAAGATACCATTTATTCACAACCTCACATCCCTGCTTACTAAACATAGACAAAAAAATAAAATAAAAATGAAATTCTATATTGTTTGGGGACATGAAAACACATAATCATATTGCAGGAATTAAAATGAAGTCCAACCCAAGTCAATGGTCAAGGGGTATAAGATGTGATTTGTGGGTGAAAAGTCAAAATTCAAAGTCAACCGTCCTGATGTTCGCAACACCAACTCAATAAAGACTTTAAGTAGTTAGCAGTAAACATTATTTTTTGATCATAAAGTATAGAAACCTCACCTCTCTTTCAATTTTGATGGCGGTTAGAACAGAGTTGCTTACTTGTCACCACGGACAAGGACCATGAATTTTCTGCCAAAACATGTCAGATTATTAGAATTTAAAGTTTTTATTGATCGTTTGGTTACTGATTTATCATTTCTGTCCGATGAAAGTAAACTATGATAATAAAATTAACAAATAAGGAAATAACGACAATAAAGTATGTATCTTGAACACAAGGACGCCATATTTTACAAAGTGCGATTTCTTTATATACAGTCAAGAGAGCAGGCAAAAAAGAGCTGCTCTTAGTACACTTACAGTCATGTTATTTTAACATGATGTTGTGCTAATTGGTTATCTTTACTATAACACACTTTGATATAGCATTTTTATTTTCTTATAGTGTTACTAGCTAGAACCAGATAGCTCTTGCTTCAATGAGCTTTTGTTTCAACGATCCATCAACATGAAGGGAAATGATATCTCTAGCTGAGCCTACATATTTACCACCTATGAACACTGCTGGTATAGCGGGATTACAACCTAGGCGCTTTAGGGCCCACTCCAACTCTGCATCATGATCAACTTCATGGATTGCAGGACTTGCACCGAGTTCGTAGAATAGTGCCTTGATACTGTGGCACATGCAACACGAACTCTTGGTGAAAATGACTGCAGCGTTCTTAGATGCCAAGTCTGTTACTCTTTCCATTAAGGAAATTTGTTATGTTAGATTTTGAGGGTTTAAAAGTAAGATGTGCTGGAAGTGCTTATCTTGTTAGACTTTGAGGTCTCGTTGGTTCTTATATAGGGGATACGGAGGGTCAGCGACTGCATCATTTAATTCTCAAAGAAAGAAGAAACGCCTACTATACAAGTATGATAAAGAAATTCCTTTTGGATATTTGTTTGGATAAGAATGATTCTCCTGATGATTTGCTCGAAAACAATCCTTTGTGCTATTAACAAGTTGACACATGGTATCTCTTCGATCACGATGCAAATCTCTTTATGATGCCCCTAATGAATTAATAGTCATAATCTTAAAAAGTATAAACTAATTTGGGGTCTTGTTCCTTGCATCAAATAATAATTGTATGTTCCGGGAGATGAGGGGTGGAAAAGTGGATATATATATATAAATATATATATATATATATATATATATATATATATATATATATATATATATATATATATATATATATATATATATATATATATATATATATATATATATATATATATATATATAGGTAAGACTTTCTTGCGAGAACTAAGAGAACCACAAAAAACATACATGCACGCCTTCAATAATTGTTTTTTTTGCACATATGTTCTAAAAACAACATATATGTTTTAAAAAAAACATAGTTGTTCTAAACAATTTGATAAAAAATTGTAAATACAAAATTTTTCTTTGAAAGTGTGCATATATGTTCTTATAAGGCGTGCAACGACAATAGTGCGGTCGTGTGTAAGGTTTTTGTGAAAAAAGAGGATGAGTTCATGATGATATTGAAGAACATAGGTGGATACTTACGATTGTAGATGATTTGCGTGTATTTTTATTTTATTTAAAAGGTGTGCATGTATATTTTTTTATGGTTCTCTCAGTTCTTGCAAATAAGATGTTTCTCGCAAGAAAGCCTCCCATATATATATATATATACATATATATATATATATATATATATATATATATATATATATATATATATATATATATATATATATTCTTTAACCAGTACACTAATAACTAATTTATGAGGTAAGCTTTCTAAGAATAATCTATTAAGAGTCAATCTAAATTATTTCTTACCCCAACACTATAGCCTATAGGTTAGCTAAGTCAAAAACAAATTTTCAGCCAATTATTGTGCAACTCGATCTTTACGTTTGCCTCTTCATGCTGCGAGTTTTGATTGGATGTTGCTTTGTTGCTGATGTGTGAAAGAATAGAATTTATCCGATTCCCTTCCACTTTCTGCATTGTCCCCTGTTAATATCAATCATATAAAAAATGAGCTTACCAGCCAATCAAGGTAAAAAAAAAAAAAAAAAAAAAAAAAAAAAAAAAAAAAAAAAAAGTTCTACATAGCATATTTGTGAATACCACCCTTATTAATCTATAAAAATATGGACATATTAATGTTGTTGATTATTATGTACGCAATGTGTGGGCTAAGTATGGTATACAAAAGGTTATGATGAATGCTAAGGGATTCTTTTTTCTTTAAATTCAACTCGAAGAAAGGTTTCTTGAAAATGGCCCATGACTGATTAGAAATGTTCCTATTATTCTTAAACCATGGTCATTGAACACCAATTTACTTAAAGAGAATTTGACCAACATTCCGGTGTGGGTTAAATTTCATGATGTTCCTCTTGCCATGTTCTCTGATGACGGTCTGAGTCTTCTTGCTACATTGATTGGTACACCGAAAATGTTAGATGCTTATACTAGCCAAATGTGCAAGGAATCATGGGGCCGTAGTAATTTTGCAAGGTGCATGATTGACGTGAAGGCGGATGAGGTTCTTTGGGATAGCCTCACTGTTGAAATACCTTTGCTTGATGGGACGGGTTCGACTATTGAGAAGATTCGGCTTGAATATGAGTGGAAACCGCCTCGTTGTAATAAGTGTATGGTATTTGGTCATACTCTTGTTGATTGTCCTATATTTGTTCCACCTACTACTCAACCAACATTGAGTGTTAATGATGGTTTCCAAACAGTCAATCATAAGAAGAAGAGTAATAGTGGTGGTCAATTTGGTCCTAATAAAGGAGGTTTCACAAAGCCTAGTGTGGGTAAGAAGGTGCAATATAGACCCAAAGCGCCTCCTACTGAACCAAAGAAAGTGGATGTCAACGGGAAGAAGAATGCTGATGTGCCTAGGACTAGTGGAACGAAAATTGTTACTTCTAATCAGTTTGATGCACTAAATATGGTTGATACTGATGGTTTTGGTATTCCTATTAAGGAAGTGACTTTGGAGGTGAAATCTGGAAGAACTGAGGCAGCTAAAGAGGATTGGTCTTTAAAGACTAATACTACATCACAAGAACCCCTTGTGAGTGTTCCGAAGGAAAAAGAACTGGGTGGGACTTCTAAGCCTAGTTCCTTTTCTTCTCCATCTACTTCTTCTACTAAGAGGGTTAACCCATTTTCTAAAGTGGGAGATATCGTTGTGTCTGATAGTGATGATGAGGTGGTGGTTAACACATTTGATGAGTCCGCTAATCTATTTGGTGGGGGTCACGAGCGTGAGTATGACTATGATGGGTACGATTATGATGACTATGCGCAACAGGTTTCTGATCTTCCTGGGAATTTGGATGCTTTTAATGCTATGTACGGCACTAAGCTTCAAGGTTTTAGGAAGTAATTTATTTTGGCATTGTTTTTGTTATCATTTGTGTAGTGGTTCGTTTTCCTTTTAGAAAATAGGTAGTATCTTGTTATATATGCTTTTGCCTATGTAACGGGCTGAGATATGGGACTCACCCATATCCTTTGTACTTAAACATTTTTTGGAGTAATATATTTACCGGGTCTTTTGACCTTTTACCGAAAAAAAAAAAAGATTTTCACCATGATGTTGTTACAACATCAAGATGTCAATCCTTAGCTTGGTGGTTCTCCCCGATAGGAAAAATTGTGTGAGAAAATGAGAAGTGATATCATCCTAATTCAAGATGGATCTAGCGTGTAAACGCTCAAGCCAATTGCTAGCTTGATCACGTAGAGAGAACAGGAAGAGACGCCAGCGTGCTGTCTCCTTAGTAGCACCGTTAAGTTTAATGCAATCAATGATTTCTAGAAATTCCTTAAGGTGTTGATTTAGATCTTCTGAATGATGCCCATGGAATGTACATCCATTGTGCACCAACCGGCTGGTGTCAGATAGCAAGGTAGACGCATTGGCTTTTTTGGGAAGCTCAATGGTGTTTCGATAGCCCTTATAGCTAGGATGGGAGTACTCACCTAGAGTAGAGTACAGGGTCTAGGCAGGTTTGGTGGGTTTTGGTCAAAAGGTGGGTTTGGTGGGTTTTGGTTAAAAGGTGGGTTTAGTAGGTCTTGGTTAAAAGGCGGCTTTGGTAGGTTTTGGGGATCGGGTTGGTTGAGTGGAATTTCATTCAGCATGATGGAAATGAAAAGAATTACGAAAAAATAAAGTGAAGAAAAAGATAGATACGAGAAAGCTACAAAAGAAAAAGAAAAATCTCATTTATAGGAATCTAATGAATAGACCTAAATAAAATAGAAATCGAACCTTGATTATTCTCATTAGTAGCGCGGCTGGCGCTAAAAACTTAATGTGGAGGATTTAAACACTGAAGTTTTACAATCTTACAAGGCAGAGTACCTAACTATTGTAGTGTAGTATAGGCAAGACTCAGGGAATTGATCATTCCCTAGGGGAATAGTGTGGTAGGTTTGAAGTGTATGTCGATTTAAGTCTAAAGGTTGAGGGAATATTATGTTTTGTATTTTGTTTAAAAGCAAGAAAAAATCCGGGGTTTGAGAGAGGTTGGTTTTAAACTACCAATTAAACTAAAATGCGATAAAATTAAAAAAACAAGAAAAGTAAAGTGGTGGCGAACTTCTTATAAGAGGGAAAATGTATTTACCTAGAATTCCATTACTCCCTAGTAATTTTCTTTCTATGTTTGTCGAATTGTCACGTCCTTGCCTAATGTAATGCAAAGTATTCCTTATTACCTGTTGTGGTTTGGTCAGTCCCATGTCTATAGATTAGCCTAAGTGAACGACGCCTGTTTGATTTGTCAAGCTCACCCAATAACTAATCTACGCAATAAATACTCGCCTAATTAACAACCTAAGACATAAGTAATCAATTAGTCATGTTTCAGTGGATGTTCAAGCTAGTCTAGTTTTCCCTAGCCAGTTTTCCAACTCCTAACATGTACACCATTAAACAAGAAACAAGAAACAAAGCAATTAATAACTAGGTTTCATGCAATCCTAAGTAACACTAATTAAATTAGCCTAGCATAGTAATAGAAAGAGAAGCAAATAAAAAAATTAAACAATAATACGTACACATATTGAATGATTGATTAAATAACTTATCTCAATAATACATGAGGTCTTCAATGGCTAAAAAGGCCTGCAAAACTGCTAATAACCGACTAGGATTCAGTGGTGTAAATTCCTGCAAATTTGCACACACAATAATGAAAAGAATGCCTTTAAATTTACAGATTTTGGTTGTGATTGAGTCACCATATGGGTATATGGGTGTGATGTTGTTTGTACGCCGCCACTTAAGGTTATGATATTGCACCGACTTAGTTGTGACGCCCTCAACTACTTCTAACGCCGTCTTTACAAGCTGTCTCCGGCCACTGGACCATCAGCTACAATGTGACGGTGTCACATTGTATTTGTGATACCGTCACTTGACCTCGTCATGAGGTCTTTGTCGTTTTTCTTCATTTTTTGTCCAATCAAGCCCAAAACTTGTACTTTTTTTTAGCAATTTCTCCCATGTAACTAAAACTCAAATAGAAGCAAATTAGGCCAACATATGATCAAATATATACGAGTTTAGAGGCTAAATGACCTCTTAAAATGTATGATATTACACCTCATTAGCAAGGTCAAGATTCTAAAATGGTTAGAGTTTCTTAAAGTTTGGCAACAGCTTAACCACTTCTTAGGAAGGCTAGTGAAAAAACCAACATTTATTTGATATTTACCAAGTTTGACACTATTATTTACCGGTTTGTTCATAAGAATTTTGTATATAGTAAAGGTTTGACAAACAATTTCACCTTCAATGTGTTTGAAGGTGTTCTATGTAAGGTTCTAGTGGTTCCTGCATGTTCAACAAAACATGCAACAACTGAAGTAAACACATATTTGGCCATGCAGCCAGACAAACCCTAACTAGCAAGATCTTTCCTAATTAGTGATATAACTTGACCTTAAATACATATAAAGGGTGTGCGGAAAACTATGAATGGGGATTGAATAGTTTTACCATTTTTAAATTTAATTTGCTTTGATAACTATACGTGAGATCAACTATGGCAAATAATAAAACAATAAGTAAAGTGCAAGTAAAGAAATAAATGATCAAACCACAACACGAATGTTTATAGTGGTTCGGTCTACAAGGACTCTTTTTCCTTGCCCTACTCCACTCCCCGAGTATCCAACTAGAGAGTATCCTTCACTAGTCAACGAGATCCTTTAACCGGCGGAGAAAACCTTACACGTCGCTTACACAATATTACCGACACAAAGCTATATGCCGAGTTCTTTTACAAGGGTACAACCACTCCCGTCACTCTATGTATTTTGAGGACTAAAAAACTAACAGATCACTACTGAATAAATACAATCAATGGTTGTTTGAATAACTAGAATTCACACAATGATAAACTAACAAGTCTTGCAACTCAATGTTGAAACTTGTAAGCCTTTCGGAAGAAGTTGTGATTTTCTTGCTACAAAAGAATCTCACTAAAATGAAATGTGAATGAGTTAGATATATTAGATGAGAGTATGTATGCTAATGTATGATTACAAGTGATGAGAAAACACTTTGGTGTGGCTTGCTATTTATAGGCAAATGTTGCCAACAAGCCACCGATGGGGCGGAACCTTTTTGAGGGTTCCGTCCGTTATGGTGTTTGGTTCTGCGGGAACCTGCCACAAAATCTCCAAAAATCTTCTAACAAATCTAACCAAAATATTCACCAATCTTCCATGGATTCTTGAGTAAAGATCTAAACAAAATATTTGCTATATCTATCAAAGATTTCCATGTCAACTAAAGATCTCAAAATTTCAAAGATTTTCAAATGATGCATGCCATGATATCATTGAACATTTCTAATTTTAGAATATGAAAATGTATGTTTGTAAAATGTATATGTAATTAAAGTGATGTTTAGTTTTTAATAAAAGTTTATATGTAAAAGACTTTAACCATATTTATATTTTATTAAAAATAAAGTTTACAATTTGTCGTTAACAAAATTTAGCAAAGATCATAAAATATAAATAACGTTTTTTAGGCGATATTTGTATTAACAGGTCGCTTACAGAATACTTACAGGTCGTATAGATTTACCTTCTTCTTTCTTGATCGATCAATTTAGGGTTTTTAGAAGGAAAAACACTCTTTGGGTTGCATCAAGTATCATCGATACTGCACAGGTAGAACTAGGGATTGAACCTATGTAAGTTATGGGATGTACGGAACCAAGGTTAACCAATCGACTAGAAGTCAGTCGGTACTAATCGACTAGAAGTCTAGTGGAACAAATCAACTAGAAGTCAATTTGATGGAAATCGACTAAGGGTTTAACCCTCGGTCGATGATTGGTTGAAGAGGCAGAAAGGAGAGGGATATAAGGGTTCAGAAATGTGTTATGAGAATGCCTTATGAAGCCTTTGTATTTATAAAGCTCATAAGGAACATTCTAGTATACTTATAGGAAAAGTATTGGAGGTTGATTAGGAAACAAACTCACCCCTTCATCCTTAGGGTTGATTGACCGAAATTAAATCCCTAGAGGATTTATTTTTTCTAGGGATTTAATTTATGTCTTTTATTAATTATTACCCCCTAATATTTATCTCGGATAGATATTAAGCTTTCGATATTTACGATTGAATCCTTTAATGAAAATAATGTCATATTTTCATTTCCTCATTTACTCAATTTCATTTCGTAATCTCGTTCTTATTTTCACTTGCATGTTCACTGGGTGACCCTTTGACATTTTTGTGAAGGCAACTGTAAAAGCTTGTTGTGTAGCTTGCACACAATCCTTTCATTGTATGCTAGTTTCAAATCCATGACCCTATTTTCCTTGACTTCTGATGATCCCTCTTGGCTTAGAAACAAGTCTTCCCATGCTTGGCAATGGGACAATTATGACATGCTCTATGAGGTCATCAAGTAGGCTAGAAATGATGAGACTTTTTGAGTCATTGATCAGATTGACAACCCTTCGTTCATCATTTGACCTAGGTTTGTCCAGATTAGTAGTTAGGACGTATGGTCCACTTATTATTGTTTTCAAGAATTGAGGTTCTATACTCACAATTTGACATAGAAACCTTTTCATTCATTTAGTGAAAATTTTCAATTCTAGTTTAGGAGCGACAATGTAGCTTCCCTATTGTTTAGAAGTTGAGGAACTTCATTGTTTGCCATGGTGGATCTTGATTTTAAAAACTTTGAGCAATCTGTTTTGAAAAAGTTTTGTAAATTAGAATGGCTCTGATACAACTCGTTGAACCCTTGTAATGTAATAATAACACAAGTACTAAGTTAAATCATATTCCGTGCAAACATATGGACGTACATAAACAATTTATAGCAATAATACTTAAAGCAGTTTAAACATAAAGAGACAAAGTAATTTTCAATATTTTACAATTCTTATTTGAATGAATCAAATAATTTGACAAAGGTTACTTGTGGAATAGCAGCTTTAGTTGAATGACAATATGTTGCGATATCCTCTTTAACTTAAACACGAACCTGTGTTATGTTTACATACAAACTTTCCATAGTCGCTGAAAGTTCAACAACCAAGTTTGATTCGTGGAGCAATGATCTCTTGCAATTAATGTGACAACACATTCAAGAGAGTGTTACTCCTCGAATCAAACTTGATCGTTGAACATTCAGCGAGTAAGTAAAGTTTGTACTTAAACACAAGACAGGTTCTTGTTTAAGCTAGAAAGGAGATCAACACACACTGACATTCAACTGGGGTTGCTATTTTGCAAGTAACCCATGTCAAATTCTTTGATTCATTCAAATAAGAATTGTAAAACATTGAAAATTACTTTGTGTCTTTAAGTTTAAACTGTTTTAAGTATTACAGCTATAAATTGTTTATACACGTCCATATATTTCATGGAATGTGATTTAACTTGACTTATTATCACATTACAAAGGTCCAACATATACTAATAACAAACCAAACATTTTGGATTGGGCCTAAACTAATACAAATACAAATACTAGTCTAACACAAATACTAATACCAGCCCGATACAAATAAGTCCACTTAAAAGGCCCCCGCAGTTGAAGCGGGAGGGGAACGGACACTCAAACTATCTCGAAACACTGCAAAGGAAGACCTTTGGTAAAAATTGTTACTTAGAGTTGAGGGGAGCCTCTTTGCAGTTGTAATCATTGAGCAAATCGTAGCTAGATCGGGAAAGAGATCATGATTAGCAAATATACTGGTAACATGAGCGAATTTATCTCTCAAGCCATTAATAGCATACATAATAACATCATCATTATTCAATGAAGAGGCAATAACATTAAATAACATAACAATGGATTCTATCTTTTGAAAGTAAGCATCAATAGTTCGATCATCGAGTTATGTGACCCGTAATTCACCCTTTAAAGTGATAGTACGAGTGCATCGTTCGTCATTATGAACGAGGGTTAAGGTTATGAAGAAAAGCAATCAACTTTGTTAGGGTTGAGATAGAATTCGACTATAGTTGTTGAAGTTAGGGAAAAAGTAGTTGACTTTAGTCGACTAAAGTTGCAAAAAGATAAAAAGATAAAAAAAAAAAAAAAAAAAGTAAAAACTGATCGAGCATTAGTCGACTTTAAATGAAAAGAAAAGAATATAATTCACCACAATTTATTCATCGGTTTCGGATCACACATTTATTCATTGATTTTAACATAACGCATACTTATACTCATTAAAATTCAAGAGCTAAATATGAGAAAAATGTCTGAAACATAGAAAGAAAAGCAGTACTAAATAGTAAAAGCAACCATGAACCTAAAACCAAGTAACATAATTGTTAACCAAAAACCAAACAATTTTTTCAAACTTGATTTTTCTTCTTATTCTTCAAGACTGAAAAAAAAGCTTTGGGTTTTAGGATTTTGTGCATGATACCATATAAGCAGTGATATATTGTTAATATTTATTGGAAAAAATTACATGTTTCATCCATGTGTTTTACCCAAAATCAAACTCGTCGTCCCTATTCGATTTTAATAACATGGATGATACCTATTTTTCAAACTAGTTGCCACAATAGTTGATGTCGGTTGTTAACTCCTATCATGTGTATTACACATGAGGGTACAAATGTAATTTACTTTTGAATATTTTATTCACCCACTTAACAAGTACCAATCTGCCTCTCTACAGACTCTTTCCTACGTTACTATCATCTTCATTAAAACTATCTTTTAATATCCATTTTATTCTACGAACCTAATCAATCACAAGTCTATAACACTCTCTTCTCTACACACAATCAAGCAACCATTGTCGTTCACGACGTCCATTCACCAACTCCCACCACTACTTCCATCCACTAACCGCAACCATTGTCATTATTTTCATATTTCTTCAACTTATCCTTATCATACTTTGTCTTCGTCACTTTAAACAAATCCCTATATTTGTGACAAAGTGGATCTAAAAAAACTAGAAACATGGGGAAAATCCCACTAAATTTGAACAATCGTGGGCAACGCAATTGGAAACAGTTGCATTGGTGGTGGCCGGTGGTCTACGTTAGCTAGGTGACAGTGATGGTTGTTTTAATCGGAAAAAAAATAAAACTTTGGATTGAAACCTAATTTCCTACTCACCAATACTATCTCTTATAATCATCCCTTTTACCTTTTTCACATTCGTACCCACCAATACTATCTCTTATAAGAAAAGTGTGTAAAGAAAAAGAGAGAGTGGGGTGAGTTATGACTTAAGATAGAAAGCGTTGGTGGTTTTTTGGTGTGTTTGAGAAAATAATGAAGATGAGAAAGATAAGTTTGAGGAGGTCGATAAAAGAAATAGAAAAATAAATATTATATATGAAAAAAAAAACATACATGAATATATTGTGATTTAAAGAAAAAAGAGGTGGAGTGACGAAATTGCCCATCCATACATAAGAGGCGTCGTAGGTGCAACTAGTTTGACAAAATGGGTGTCATTCATGTAATTAAAATTGAATAGGGATGACGAGTGTGATTTTGGGTAAATCACATAGACGAAACATATAATTTTTTATATTGATTGATTGATGGTAGTATTTACATGATATTTAATATTTATATTAGTGGCTAACCTAACACCTTGACTTGGGCTTAAACCGATACAAATACAAATACTAGTCTAACACAAATTAATACTAATACCAATCCAATAAAAATAAGTCCACATAACAATTACTTAATGTTCTTGACATCTTGACAACTTCTAGTCAAAGATGGTATGTTCCTTTTTCCTTTCTCTTTCATTTTGTTATAAGTTCTATTTAGGCTATGTTTGGCGGGGAGCGTTGTGAAGCTTTTTGGGATGATGAGCGGTGAGTAATGAGCATTTTAATTTTACTAGTTGTTTGGCAAAAGAGTGGTGAGCTTTGACTAATTTTCCAATGCTTCATTAATTAACGGTGAGCGGTGAGATGTGACTATTGCTCACCGCTCACAGCTACTGCTAATAGCTCAGAGCTACAACTACTACTCATTGCTATTACTCACTGCTACTTTTAACAAACAACCCTTAGCGCATGAGTGCGGACACACATATTTTAATGACAGAACATGGCAAAAAGAATAGAAGAGTGCACTAGATTATTACTTTAATATCATTTATATAAAGGATAGCCATGCATTTTCATCACCTAAAAGCTACCAATTGTAATAATATCATACTACATAGAAGCTAATCCCCTTACACAGTTACAATAATGATGAAAGCTAATCAAATATGAAAACAAGCTGCTCCATATTTGAGTCGAATAGAAACTAGCACACATGGTCTTGACGGAATTTATTTCTTCAGAGTGCGTACCCATTCTAAGCAAGTGTCTGGTATGGCCTCAGGAGTGGGATGAGGGCACCACTAAGGTGAAGTGACATCACCTCATTGGTGGACCCAATGAGATTACCCCCTATGTATACAGCTGGCAGAGGTGGTGAGTTGCATCCTAGGTTCACAAGAGCCTTTTCTATTTCCCGACCCTCGGGATCATGGTCTGTTTCGTGAATCAAGGGTTCAACCCCAAGTTCATGGAACAGAATTTTCACAGCATAGCATAAGCAACAAGTGCTCTTGCTAAAAATGACAATGCCATTCTCTGATATCAATGTTTGTATCTTGTCCATCCTATGAAATTTCTTTAAACAATGTCACGTGTTAAATATGAAACTCAAGTGTCACAAACCACTCGGATCAAAATTAAATTCTGATCCAATGGTCAAGGAAACTAGGAGAGGGTTGAGGAGGAAGATATGAGATGTGATTTACTTTGAGTCTCGTCCTACTTCTATTTATATAAAATAGGGAGCGTTAGACTCGTTTCTCCAAACAAGAGCATTCAAATGAGATGCTTTTCTAAGATGCTCGAAAACTACTAAAGTTACTTTTGAGAGAGATATTTTTTCTTTTCCAAACACCAAGGAGCAAGCAGATCCCATTTTTTTTATTCCATTTGCATAAACTTGCATTTTCAAAACATTATGGCCATCTGATAAACCGAGTCATGTTTAAATCCAAATTTGAAGGGTTAAAGTGTCTTTTTCACTTTTGTAATTAGTATTCTGATTCATTCTATAATTAGTAGCTAGGGGTTCTAAACTTCTAATGTTAGTATCAATTGAGGTCATCTATGTTTATACATAAAAAATAAAATCACATTAATTTCCGTTTTCGCTCGTCTATGGTTCTACTCATTTATCTGATTAAATATATATAATTTTACATCAAATGATGATCATGAAAACGAACTTAAATATTTGCTCGACGTGTGCAAGCTAAGATCCATAAGTTTGATCTGCACACTCTATGGACCTCTAAGATTCTAAGGCTGGTCAAGTACAGTTTTATTTCTAACATATTCCTTCTATCATCAGAAATATATTATTCGGGTAGAAAGATCTATAATGAGATTGCTTTCGGCAAGGCATAATTCGTGATAACATGCCCACCAACTCGCTTACATCATATAATACTGGTGAATACTGTGTATGAGAGAACTAATCATCTATATTGCCTACAGTCTTTTTGGAATGTCCATATATATACATTTTGCCTCCATTACTATTGAGTCAAAATTTTAGTGAAGTCCCATAAAAGAGCTTTGTAAAAACATTAGATTATCAAAACTTTCAGAAAATTTTGTTTGAACTGCGAATATTATTAAAAGGGAAAGATGCTAGCAAGGAGCTAGATACAAAAGGCCTAACTAATTGAGTCTATACAAGCATGTAGAGGATTATCAATCCAAACATCCCAGTTTACAGACAAGTTTTTGCATCTACCGCTAATCCAATTGTAAGATAACTATTGAATCTCCTTGAAGACCTCGACGCTAGATTGGGATTTATCCGTGAACACCTTGTGATTTCGGCTTTTTCACATTGCCCATGCTGATGTGACCAAGACAGCTTCAAAGCACCAAAGGGCTTGTGTCCCAATGGTACCCTATGTTGTGTGAGAAGCTTCCCAACTAAATGGTTGCGGGTTCAATTCCTGCTTAGGACATGTGAGATAGATATATTGTGTGATAGTTAAAAGTTCCCGTTCTAAAAAAAAGAAAAAAGAAAAAAAGAAAAAAAAGAAAAGAAAGACAGCTTCAAAGCATCTTAACTGAAGAGGCTTAAAAGAAGATTTTATTCTTGGGCAAAAATTCCGAACGCAATCAAAAATTTCAGAATTGACATGATATAGATCGGAAATGATTCTTGTCTGTAAGAATATAATATCAGGATTCCGGATACACGTATTCTACTGCATGTGTTGATAACATTCACCTTCATACTTCAATGCTTATTAGATACTTACGGAAAATGGGCAGGTTTTGCAGCCCGGAAAATGAATCCCGACTCTCGTCCATGTCTTATGCACTTGCTTAATTTGGGCTTTTAACCATCTACCCATATTTTTCTAGAAATAGAAGGATATCGTGACCCTAGAGACCCATTTTCAAAGTATATAGCATATCGATATACTAACTTCATTTTCAAACTTCTATTAAGAAACTACCAACTATTCTAACCAATTTCCAGTATGTTGATATACAAACTTCATTTTCAAACTTCTATAGAGAAACTACCTAATATTCTACCAATTTCCTGTATGTAGATATACTAACTTAATGTAACGACTTATACTAGTCAGATGCACATCAATCATCAACATGTCAGTATGATGGATATCAGACATATGGCATTGTGGTGAGCAATAATGGTGAGTTGGATGGGAATGCATCCAGTCTGATCCACCAGACGCTCGAGGCACTTTCCCCATTGTTTGATGAGATGTTGCAGGGGGAGTTGAAAAACCTTAAACTGCTAAAGACTCCTGGTGATGCCTTAAAATTGAGTGTTTATTTCCAGATCAAACGATCATTAACACATTTCATTTGTGTTCAGAAAGGTAGTAGTTAGAGGTGGAAATTACTATCTACTTACTTACTTCGGTTATGATTTATCTCTATCGAGTCATATGTGTTAAGCGAAAAGACTCAATGAAAAAGGAAATGGGCCCGACATGTTGAAAGTCATCGTTAGCATTATAACGCATAAAAAGCTCCTAAATCTGTTTATAACAGAAGTTAGATTTCTTAATTTTAGTTATGGTATAGCTTTTGTTTTCATAGCAGCAAATTATTTATAAAATTAGAAAATATGGATAAAGAAGTGTGTTCATGTTCGGCCCATCCCACCCACACCTAAATGTTACTCATTTTCACCTATTACCTAATCCATTAAGCCACATGTCCAGCCCACTTTCAGCCTCTAGCAGTAGTCCTTAAACTCAACTTTGAAATATATATATATATATATCAGGGTTCTAAATAGCGCGCCATAGCGGTGCTATAGCATCGCCATAGCGCGAGGCGTGGCCTCCACGTTACGAAACAGGCCAAGGCGTCTTCTTAAGGCGTAGCGTGTTATGAAGCGCGAAAAAGCGTGGTAAGGCGTGCTATAGCGTGAAGCGTGGCGCTTTATTTTGAAGCTTTTGTAGGATTTAGTGATTTTCTATTATTGGGCTAGAAGGAACTTGGGCTTGGGCTAACTTTATAAATCAAATGCTAAAAGATAATATAAAAAGTGAATGTGAATATGTGAATGTGATGTTTTATACCGTAGTTTTTAGGTTTTTACATTTTATCTTTTATCTTTTAGCAGTTTACTCTCACGGAGAAAGTTTTATTTAAAGAAATGACGAAAAATGCAATAATAGTTTAGCTTTTTGAGTTTATTTCTTATGTATAACGCGTTTTGTAAACTTGATGTATTATATATATATATATATATATATATATATATATATATATATATATATATATATATATATATATATATATATGATATAAATATATAAATTTATAAAAAATTATGCCGTCTTGGTCACACCTCAAAAAACGCTATAGCTTCGCTATAGCTCGTATAGCTTGAGGCTTGGCTTCGCCGCCACGTCACGTCTCACTCTATTTATAACTTTGATATATATATATATATATATATATATATATATATATATATATATATATATATATATATATATATATATATATATATATATATATATATATATATATATATATATATAGCGTATCTTTATTTTCAGAACCATGTTAAGTGCGGGAACTGCGAGAACTCCAATTTTGCATTAGAAAACATGCATGTTCATATAAAAGATGTATGTTTTCTTACATACACCTTAATACACATACCTGAGTAACATACATGTTCATATAAAACCCCGTTAAGTGCAACATATCAATGCAAAATGGTTTTATATGAACATGTATGTTATGCGTATTTTTATTAAGGTGTATGTAAGAAAACATACATGTTTTATATGAACATGCATGTTTTCTAATGCAAAATTGGAGTTCTCGCAGTTCCCGCATTTAACGGAGTTCTGAAAATAAAGCCTCCCTATATATATATAGGGTGAGGTTATTTTCAGAACCAAATAAATTGCGAGAACTGCGAGAACCAATATCAACCAATCAGATTTTTTTGGATATTTATTTTTATTATTTAATTCAAAAGGGTACAATAGTAAAATTACATTTTTATTTTCTTTTTGATATTTTTAATAAAAAAAAACGTTTTTAGGTTCCTAACTTTTAGGATTTTTTTTCTTTTTTTTTTTTTTTTTTAATGATGCATGATTTGAGAATGTAAGGTGCATATGTGTTTTTTTCGTATAATCTAGTGATCAATCTTAATCCTTTGTTTTCGGAATTGTTTTTTTTTCAACATTTATTTTTTTTAAAAGTGAGGTGCACATGTGTTTTTCTAAAATAATGTGTTTTGGAGTACAATTTTTTAATATTCAAATCTTAAAATCAAGAACATAAACATTATACAAATGTCTAAAAGAAAACGGAAGTACAATATGTTGATTATACATATGTGCACTAATAATAATTAACGTAATAAGAGACTCTCGTGATCTTCGTATATACATGTTGCCGTATATGCACATTTATTTTTCCTCATTGGCCACTCTCAATCTCTTTGTATGCATATGTGCATTTGAGTTCGTCCATATGCCCTTATAATACGTATGTGCACTCTTTATATTGCTCATGATACTCATACCTGTGACCACAAACAAATAATAGACGAATTATTAATCATAACAACTAACAAAACACATATGCCAAAAAGAACAAGTTCATGAAACTGTAAAAACACATATGCATAGAAGGTTTTAAATTCACCAAAAACTGTAAAAACACATGTGCACTCTCACTAACACATGTGCACACCCCTTTTATTGATTTTATACTAATCATAAAACATATATACTAACATATATATTTAATTTACCGGGTGGAATTCCTTTTACCAAAAAAAAAAAAAAAAAAAACAAAACAAAACATATATGCACAAACGAGTTAAATATAGGCGTTCTATTATTCTGAAGTTATCAATACGAGAGTAAACGTCATCTTGAATTACTTTATTCAAGTTTAGTTACAAATTAAATATTAGATCGGAAAAGAATGGATCACGATTACAATACGAGAGGAGCACATCACAATAAAATAACGGATCATGATAAAATAATCAATAAACATCAAACAAATACTTGATCAATGGATATTAAAAGCAATCTAGACTAATGCACAAGCAAAATAAACAAGGAACCAATAGGCCAAGAGTCCAACACCTTCAAATATGAAAAATCATGACGTCATGACGCATATACAGATATAAACAATCTTGACTTAACAAAGGCATGTGCTTTAACCCAAGTTGCATCCATATATTCTTTTAAAAATGGGAGATGATTTGCACACTCCACTAAATGATTGGGACACTCCAATTAGTTGTGTTTGGACATTTATAACCTCACATAGGTAAAAGTGTAAGTGTAACTGTGAGGGTATAAATGTCCATACACAATAGATTGGAGTGTCCCAATCATTTTTTTGAATGTACAAATCACCTCCCTTTAAAAATGGATCGAGTTTCTTTAGCCTTCTATTCCATTTTTCAATTTTAAAAGAAAACAATTAATTCGAATGGACCCACTAATAGAAGTTCTTATGAAACTTGGAAAACCAAAACATTAATCGCGATAAAAAAAAAAAAAAAAAAAACTAGGAGTTAATAGCAAAAGAAGCCAATTAAAAAAATTCAAAAGACGCTTAAGAAACACTTTTAAACAACAAATCTTTACCTTTGTTATGCTAGATAATAAACATAGATCCACCGTTATTGATGTTCATCTTTTTCGTTTTATGAGAGAAGATATGGAGGGTGGCTGCCATTCTACTAGAAAGAGAGGGAGAGGGTTAAAGGTTGTAAGTTGTAACTGATAGGTTATGAGATCGATGCTATTTTTATGGAGAATAGAAATACCTAATTTGCCCCTAATTTAATTTTTTCTTTTAAAATAAGTTATTGATATTTTCAAAAATGCCATCTTGCATTAACATGATATACATTATGCATTATTAGGAGTACAAATGTGGTTCTCGCAGTTCTCGCAATTTATTTGGTTCTGAAAATAACCTCACACTATATATATATATATATATATATATATATATATATATATATATATATATATATATATATATATATATATATATATATGTATGTATTAGACGAGTACCCGTGCATAGCAACGGGATTTTAAAGCGGCATTTAATTATAATGATATTTTGGTTAAATGGTTTGTGTAACGTTTTGTGTAACCAAAATATCACTATAACTACCTGCCTTGTTTCTATATACGTGTATACGTGTGTATTCATTCTTAAGTTGACAAAACAATTTTACATACGCCACATGACCAGCCCACTTTCAGCCTCTAGTAGTAGTCCTTAAACTCAACTTTGAAAAAAAAAAAAAAAAAAAATTTATTTGGACATGAGTTCAAAGCAAAGTCAACATAAGTCCCTTACTTCAAAGATAGGCTCACAGCAAGCTAAACAATTTTTCTTGATTTAAATCAATGCTTGCAAGCATAGGTTCTCAAATAAGGGCCCAGGCATTTTCGACTCATGCATATTACCTGAGCTTAGTTTATGCTCGAAAACAACTCTAACTGACAGCATGGTTAAGATACCATTTATTCACAACCTCACATCCCTGCTTACAAAACATAGACAAAAAAATAAAATAAAAATGAAATTCTATATTGTTTGGGGACATGAAAACACATAATCATATTGCAGGAATTAAAATGAAGTCCAACCCAAGTCAATGGTCAAGGGGTATAAGATGTGATTTGTGGGTGAAAAGTCAAAATTCAAAGTCAACCATCCCGATGTTCGTAACACCAACTCAATAAAGACTTTAAGTAGTTAGCAGTAAACATTATGTTTTGATCATTAAGTATAGAAACCTCACCTCTCTTTCAATTTTGATGGCGGTTAGAACGGAGTTGCTTACTTGTCACCACGGACAAGGACCATGAATTTTCTGCCAAAACATGTCAGATTATTAGAATTTAAAGTTTTTATTGAGCGTTTGGTTACTGATTTATCATTTCTTTCCGATGAAAGTAAACTATGATAATAAAATTAACAAATAAGGAAATAACGACAATAAAGTATGTATCTTGAACACAAGGACGCCATATTTTACAAAGTGCGATTTCTTTATGTACAGTCAAGAGAGCAGGCAAAAAAGAGCTGCTCTTAGTACACTTACAGTCATGTTATTTTAACATGATGTTGTGCTAATTGGTTATCTTTACTATAACACACTTTGATATAGCATTTTTATTTTCTTATAGTGTTACTAGCTAGAACCAGATAGCTCTTGCTTCAATGAGCTTTTGTTTCAGCGATCCATCAACATGAAGGGAAATGATATCTCTAGCTGAGCCTACATATTTACCACCTATGAACACTGCTGGTATAGCGGGATTACAACCTAGGCGCTTTAGGGCCCACTCCAACTCTGCATCATGATCAACTTCATGGATTGCAGGACTTGCACCGAGTTCGTAGAATAGTGCCTTGATACTGTGGCACATGCAACACGAACTCTTGGTGAAAATGACTGCAGCGTTCTTAGATGCCAAGTCTGTTACTCTATCCATTAAGGAAATTTGTTATGTTAGATTTTGAGGGATTAAAAGTAAGATGTGCTGGAAGTGCTTATCTTGTTAGACTTTGAGGTCTCGTTGGTTCTTATATAGGGGATACGGAGGGTCGGCGACTGCATCATTTAATTCTCAAAGAAAGAAGAAACGCCTACTATACAAGTATGATAAAGAAATTCCTTTTGGATATTTGTTTGGATAAGAATGATTCTCCTGATGATTTGCTCGAAAACAATCCTTTGTGCTATTAACAAGTTGACACATGGTATCTCTACGATTACGATGCAAATCTCTTTATGATGCCCCTAATGAATTAATAGTCATAATCTTAAAAAGTATAAACTAATTTGGGGTCTTGTTCCTTGCATCAAATAATAATTGTATGTTCCGGGAGATGAGGGGTGGAAAAGTGTGTATATATATATATATATATATATATATATATATATATATATATAGGGTAAAGATCAAATAAAAAGACAAATTTACGTAAAAAGAATAAAAAGAATTTAAAAAAAAAAAATTCTCAAAAAATTCAAAAAAAATTCCACAAGATTGGGTATGTTGGTTCATGAAAAAGTTGTAAACGAAGTTTTTCTAAAAGTGGATACTTTATCCGAAAAAAATTTATCAAAAAATACGTTTGCGCATTAAATTGTTTTTTTGTGCATCAAAAATTCGATTTTAGACCCAACTTCTTTTGACTTTTTTTTTATCAAAATAACATTGTACATCTAACTAAAACAAGTTAAAAATTTTGTGCATTAAAATTTTTTTGCGCATTCAAATTCGTTTTCTGTGCATTAAAAAAAACGTATAAAAACTCAAAATTATAAAAACTTCTTTCACAAAAGTTTTTTGCACCAATATACCCGATCTTGTGGAAGTTTTTTTGGAATTTTTCGAGGATGTTTTTAAATTTTTTTTTTTATTTTTTTTATGGATATTTATCTTTTTATTTTAACTTTACCCTATATATATATATATATATATATATATATATATATATATATATATATATATATATATATATATATGAGACTTTCTTGCGATAACCATGTTATCTGCGAAAACTAAGAGAACCACAAAAAACATACATGCACGCCTTCAATAATTATATTTTTGCACATGTGTTCTAAAAACAACATATATGTTTAAAAAAAAACATAGTTGTTCTAAAGAATTTGATAAAAAATTGGAAATACAAAACTTTTCTTTGAAGGTGTGCATGTATGTTCTTATAAGGCGTGCAACGACAATAGTGAGCCCGTGTGTAAGGTTTTTGTGAAAAAAGAGGATGAGTTCATGATGATATTGAAGAATATAGGTGGATACTTACGATTATAGATGATTTGCGTGTATTTTTATTTTATTTTAAAAGACGTGCATGTATGTTTTTGGTGATTCTCTTAGTTCTTGCAAATAAAATGTTTCTCGCAAGAAAGCCTCCCATATATATATATATATATATATATATATATATATATATATATATATATATATATATATATATATATATATATATATATATCATGTATACGTTTTATGTTATTAGGAACTATATTTAGGGAAAAGAGAATCATATTAACCGATTATATGTCTAATCTATTCCTTAAATATAGCTTAACAATATCAATTGTTTAAGCATGACTTACTTATTTTGTATTGTAAATCACAAAAAATGGCTTGGTCTAGTGGTTGAAGCATTTGTATGTGGATTAAATGACCCAGGTTCGAATCCATATATGCAATTTTTTAATTTCAGATTAAAATACGAATTTTAAAAAAAAATTGCCTAATTTTCGAAATTAATTAAAAAATGCAAATAAAATAAATCAAAATAATTGCTTACATGGCGACAATGTGATAACATGACTGATGAATGAATTACTGGGCAATGAGGTGACATATTCTTCAAATGACTGATGACATGGCTGATAATGAATTACTGGGCAATGAGGTGGTATATTCTTCAAATGCCTCCTGTTATATATATATATATATATATATATATATATATATATATATATATATATATATATATATATATATATATATATATATATATATATATATATATATATATATTCTTTAACCAGTACCCTAATAACTAATTTATGAGGTAAGCTTTCTAAGAATAATCTATTAAGAGTCAATCTAAATTATTTCTGACCCCAACACTATAGCCTATAGGTTAGGTAAGTCAAAAACAAATTTTCAGCCAATTATGGTGCAACTCGATCTTTACGTTTGCCTCCTTCATGCTGCGAGTTTTGATTGGATGTTGCTTTGTTACTGATGTGTGAAAGAATAGAATTTATCCGATTCCCTTCCACTTTCTGCATTGTCCCCTGTTAATATCAATCATACAAAAAATGAGCTTACCAGCTAATCAAGGTAAAAAAAAAAAAAAAAAAAAAAAAAAAAAAAAAAAAAAAAAAAAAAACAGTTCTAACATAGCATATTTGTGAATACCACCCTTATTAATCTCTAAAAATATGGACAAATTAATGTTATTAAACAGTTATCGTTTAAAGTAAATTATGGGACTTTGTCGAGTGTATCACCGGGACATGGGGTATTCACCAAGAAAATAGCAACTGGTATAAACAACTTTAGCTCTACGGTCACTATCTAATAGAATCTCTTGGGCATAAAAGGTTCTATTTCTTTATTCGGGATGACGATTACAATTTAAGAATCACAGTAAAGCTATGAGAATTCGCAAAATATTCACTTCATGAAAGATATGTATGGCCTATCACGATGAACCAACGATGCTTCCAGATAAGTCATGATCTGTTAGTGTGTCAGAGGTACTGGATATTGCTCACTAGTATCAATTTTATTATTGATCTTTTGAGCTTCAAAAAACCTACTTAAAAAATGCAGATAAACAATAGATATATTTAGTCATAAGAAGCAACATCTCCATGTTCAGGAAGCTTGGGGATATGACAAGAATTACAAATTCTCGTATTTTTTTTACACTTTTTAAAGAGAAAAAGAAACATATTTTTCATGTTAATTAGGATTTAAACTTAAAATGGAATTAAGGAAACTAAGATCTCCCAATGAACAAATAGAAAAAGAAAATAAAATTGAAATACATGATAAGCTTTGCATGTTGGATGTGAATTTACATGCTAAATATGAAAATGCATCTTCCTTTCGTAGCGGAACATACATGCTGCTAACTAATTTTGAAAAGACTAATTTACTAACTAAATTAAAAAAGTCCCCTCGGGTGGTAGTTAACACTGTAAATAAAAATACCACTTAGGGTGACATAGTGGTAACGAGCTTGAGTAACTATTGAGAGGTTTCGAGGATGCTTATGTACTCCCTCGTCACAACAACATACTACCGTCCAACCGAATGGTATTGATAAGGTTGTCGAGGATGCTTGAAAGGATTTTGATAATACAATGCATAAGGTCTAATTGGAGAATGTTTTTTTGGGTAAAAGGTCAAGAGACCCGGTAAATATATTACTCCAAAAAACAGTTAACACTACAAAATTTTAGACATTTGCTCACTAAATCAAGTGTGAGCAAAAGATACAAAACAGTCACTAAAATCTATATATTCAACTCCCACTAAAAAGAAAAAGAGTAAGTACTAAAGGGATCACTAAAAGTGTTTTCTTACTAAAATTTTAGTGAGCAAATGTCTAAAAGATTTAGTGTCTAAAATTTTTTAGTCACTAAAGGGTACACCACCTTTCTACATAATCACTAAATTGACACAAATTTGTTGCAAATTTCAGTCAGCAAAAGCTGACTTTGCAATTACAGATACATATGCTTTCTGGCAGAAATTCTCAAATGTGCAGATCAATCTCAAACAAATAAATTGGAAAATATAAAAACTGTATTTCTCAAGTTATGTTCAAACACATCAATTTCAAACAATCCCAATCACTAAAACAATCTCAAATCTCAAATGTACGAAATATGGTAACTGGAAAAGAACTCCGCCCAAAGCCTGGCATTTACAAGAGAAATTGGAAAATTGGACTCTGTAACTTGAATTGGAAAAGACCATCTATGTCTCTGTAACCTGCATTTACAAAATAAAAATTGGTGTATTAGTGTATGGAAAATTAGTGTAAAATACCAACAGTTGGACTAAAAGGTTTACAAAAGGAAAATTTTAAAGATAAAAGCTACCAATAAGCTATTGTAAGCCTAAAGGGAGGATTAAGCTAGGAAACTGAGGGGGACCTAAGATAGCACTAAAGGGACAAATAAGCAGTTATGAAAGACCCTAATAAGCACTATTAAGCTAAGTGAACCTAAGGGCTGCAAAGGGGTGAAAATGACTGACAAGCTATATTTAGAGGCCTAATAAGCAGACAAAAAAAATTCCTAAAAATAATTCAAAAATAGAAGCATGGAGAAATTAGCCATAAATTACCAATCTTAACACAAGATACGCATTGATTACATGACCGAAAATCATCTACTGTTTTTTTAATCTAAATCAACTAATAGATTGATAGTAACATTTAACAAGCAACTATACTTCAAATCAACTTTATTAACTACAAAATGTAAAATCGTCTACTCTGTGTTATTTTACACAAAAATAAACATACTCTAATGTAACACTGTCATTTTCGCTACTAATAATAACAACCTTCAACAATAACTAAAAATATACTAATCATCGTGTATACTTTCTACGAAAATAACCGAATCACAATCAACTTATAATCATCTATTAATTTTAACCTTCAACTAAATCAGAACAGTTCATAACAAAAAATAAATCAGATTCGAGTAGAGAATGATGACAGTAAAACACACTTGTATCCATGTGAAAATAGAAAACTCAAACACATAAAGTATCGACATAATAATATGTGAAAGATAAGTACTTATTTCATACCATTTCCAAATGTATATAGTTATAAGTTTAACACGAAATGACATGATACCTTCTCACAAGCACCGGCTTCACTACCAGGAACACTGTACCAGCATTTTGGTTTTCCCCTGAAAGTTAACGACGACGACATATTCTATTAGGCATAATTTAGACATTAAGCATAATTTTAAAACAGACAGTTTCATTATTAAGCATAATTTAGACCTACTTTCGAATTTCTGTCTTCCGTTGGTATGACATTACTGGTCTTTCGCGCTTTAACAAAAGTTGTGTAGGATTACACATTCATCCGCTGCTAACCTTATTATCACTTGTTCCACATGGTTTTAGTTTTCCTTTTTCCCTGAGATTACAAGTAAAATGTATGTAAACATGGGATAACAAATCTTTAGTATGTCTGCAATTATAGAGAGAAATAGCAACAACCTAACCTCTAACTCTAATTGTTTGGCTATAAGCAGACTATTTTTGCACCCAAGTCGATGTCGAATTTCTTTTAGCTAAACAAAAACAAAATAAAAAATGGTGTCAAAATCACAGATGGACGCGAAATGAAAATCTCGGATGAATATAATCATGAATAACTTACCCTGTCCTTGCCAGAATTGTGATCTTGCAAAAATAATTAAACTGTCGCCATTTTTCCGACTAAAAAATATAGCACGAAATATTTATTAAGCAAACCAACCGCTGGCCTCTAACTATGTAATTGAGCGAGCTCCAAATTCTGCTGTTTCATCTTATGCAAAGTAATTTGTTTTTGAGTGATAATAAGAATATCATGTGCATACATGTACATTGACAACAAGAGTAAACACAAAATTATTCTAAATCATATGTTGAAGTGCTAAATTACTAATTCAACTAAATTGCCATCAATAATTCTAAACCAAATGACCACTTTCAAGAGTCGAAACCACAATAAATTCATGTCTGAGTCTCGTTTTTTCCCTTGTTAATTAGACCTATATAAACTATGTATGCTAATGAACTTTTAGTCAACTAATTTATCGACAAATCACATTCCTATTATCATAATATTGAATGAAACAGGAAAATCATACAATTGCTGTGTTTTTGCAGCATGTGAATAGTTTGCGATAAAAAACTGGAAAGTTGCAACCAATTAAACTAATAAACTTCATTCAAGCATTTTATCAAACACCTTAACTGCACCTAAAAATATAACATTACAAAATCAAACAAAAGGAGAAACCCTTCCTGATCAGATATTCAAATAAGCACAAATTAACATCTAAACCTAATAAGCACATAACAACATATCGATAATATGATAAAATTGTAACTAACACGAAAACTCAAAAGAATAAGTATTTTACCTAACGAGATGAGTACGGTGGAGCTGGTGATGACGACGGTGAGTACGGTGAGCTGGTGATGACGGTGAGTACGGTGGATCTGGTGATGACGGTGCCGGAGTTGATGACGACGGTGGAGCTGGTGGTGACGGTGGAGTTAGGGTTTATCCATTTGGGATTTGGGAAGATGAGGTGAGATTTGAAATTGTGAGATGGGTGTATACTCCGCTTTTTTATTTACTCCACTTTTTCTTTACTCTGTTTTTTTTTATTAACTTTTTGGATTTACTTACTTTTATACTGAGTAAGGTTTAGTAGGCAAATGTTATTTTGACAAATTTGATTTGGAAAGGGCTTTTTATTTTGGTATTTGTCATTTAGTGGGTAAAAGTTTTATTTTTTTACTTTTATAGATTTTAGTAGGCAAAAGTTTTAGTGAGTAAATGTCACAAATTTTGTAGGGTAAGTACAAAGGATATGGGTGAGTCCCATATCTCAGCCCGTTACATAGGCGACAACTTACAAAACAAGATACTACCTATTTTCCAAAAGGAAGACAAACCACTACTCAAATGATAACAAAAGACAATGACAAAAATTACTTCCTAAGACCTTGAAGCTTCGTGCCACACATGGCATTAAAAGCATCCAAATTCCCCGGAAGATCATAAACCTGCTGCGCATAGTCATCGTAATCATATCCATCATAGTCATACTCGCGCTCGTGACCCCCACCAAATAGATTAGCGGACTCATCAAACGTGTTAACAACCTCCTCATCATCACTTTCAGACACAACGACATTTGCCACTTTAGAAAATGGGTTAACTCTCTTAGTAGAAGAAGTAGATGGAGAAGAAAATGAACCAGGCATAGAAGTTCCAATCTTTTCCTTTTCATTCATATCACTCACAAGAGGTTCTTGTGATGTAGTAGCAGTCTTAACAGACTCATCCTGTTTAGCTTCCTCAGTTCTTCCAGACGTCACATCCAAAGTCACTTCCTTAGTAGGAATACCAAAAACATCAGTATCATCCATATAAAGTGCATCAAACTGATTAGATGTAACAATCTTTGCTCCACTAGTACTCGGCATATCAGCAGTCTTCTTCTTGTTGGCATCCACTTTCTTAAGTTCAGGAGGAGGTGCTTTGGGTCTATATTGCATCTTCTTACCCACACTAGGTTTTGTAAAACCTCCTTTGTTGGGACCAGATTGACCACCACTATTACTCTTCTTCTTATTATTGACAGTTAGGAAACCATCATTAACACTCGGCGTAGGTTGAGTAGTAGGGGGAACAAACTTAGGACAATCAATACGAGTATGACCAAATACCTTACACTTATCACAACGAGGCGGTTTCCACTCATATTCAACCCGAATCTTCTCAATAGTCGAGCCCGTCCCATCAAGCAAAGGTATTTCAACAGTAATGCTATCCCTAAGCACCACATCCAACTTCACTTCAATCATGCATCTAGCAAAACTACTACATCCCCACGATTCCTTACACATTTGGCTGGTAAAAGCATCTAACCTTTTGGGTGTACCAATCAATGTAGCAAGAAGACTAATACCATCATCAGAAAACATAGCAAGAGGAACATCATGGAATTTAACCCACACCGGGATGTTGGTCAAATCCTCTTTAAGTAAATTGGTGTTCAATGTCCATGGTTTAAGAATAATAGGCACATTTCTAATCAACCAAGGCCTATTTTCAAGTACATCGTCAACACCTTTACTCGAATTGAACTTAAAGAAAAAGAACCCCTTAGCATTCATCAGCACCTTTTGTATACCAAACTTTGTCCACGCATTGCGTACATAGTAGTCAACAACAGGAAAAGCAAGGCGTTGTCCTAGGAAATACCCATAAAGAGTATTCTCAAACCTAGTATTCATCTCTTCAACCACTTTCATCCGGACAGAAAGATCAACATCAGCCCTCTTGTTACTACTTTCCAACCTAAGAAAATTAGACATGTGTTTCTGTGGCTCGTTTGAAGTAGCACCCGCATAAGAGACCGATTTAACTCCAGTATTACCAGTATTATTAACCTCCAAAACACTAGGACTATTAGCCATTTGTGATTGTGAATTAGGGCTAGGAACCAGATTAATAGTGTCATTCGTGGGAAAAATACTCATTTTTCCAACCCTATGAGAAACATGAACACCATCACCTTTGGGAAGATTAGCATCCATATCGTTAACAACATCACCAAGTGAAACCGGCTTCACTTGGTTTGGTAGTTGCTCCATGTTAGCATCACGAGTTGATTGAGACCCCAATACACCATTATTAGCAGCAGTGCTAATGACAGGAGTCTCGTCATTGAAAGGTAATGGAACCCCATCATCATCCACAAACACAAGCTTACCTTCGACAATTTTACGTTCCATGTCACAGATCTTTTCATCAACCCTAATATTCCTGGTAGAACAAGCAACACCTGACGAACCACTAGTTTGATCGGCCAAACTAATTGCACCATCTTTTGGCAGCCCCCCTGTAATAACCCCCTTTGTAGCACAACTAGAATTCAAGAAACCCTTATTCATCACGCAAAAAACACCACACATACAATCACCAATAGCGTAACCATCATGTATGCAAAACCAATCAAACGGTAAAACCCTAATCGCAAGATTAGGGTTTATAGACAATCGACCAAAATACACCTAACCAGCATCCATGTTGAACCGATCCAATAGTAAGTATAAACAATCAGAATAGGATCTTAATATAAGTGACAAAACGACCAAAGATAAATCGAAAAAACCCAAAGTCGGTTAAGACAAAATGATTTCACCAGCCCTCACAGAAAAGAATAAAAGACCACTTAATCTTGTGAAACCCAAGTGTAGATCCAACCAAGAACTTATTAACAAGGGTGTTAATCAATACCAAGATCAGATTAAAGCAGAAGAACACAAAAGATTGAGCAGAATTTTAAGAAAACGATGAGAAAGTTAGGGGTAGAGGAAATCGCCAAAGAGGGAGTCGTTTAGGATTTTTTTTTCCCAATTGGAGAATGCTGAGAATGCTTTGAAATAGCTGCCTACATCATATGCTTGTGCGACTTCCAATGTACCCAAGAAACAATCGTCTAACTTTTGTAGGCTGGAGTGTAGCAAGAAATCGAATGATGTGGATTTTTCTGTGCCAATGAAAGTGGTAGAAGAGGTAAACTCTAGATATGAGAATACGTTATATGGTTATTTCCTTTGTAAACGTATTACTTTTTCGGTTGTTGATTATTATGTGCGCAATGCGTGGGCTAAGTATGGCATTTAAAAGGTTATGATGAATCCTATTCTTTTAGTTGAAATTTACCTCTCAGAAAGGTGTTGAAGATGTACTTGAGAACGACCCGTGGATGATTAGGAATGTGCCTATAATCCTTAAAAATTGGACTTTAAACACTAATCTGCTCAAGGAAGATTAGACCAACATTCTGGTGTGGGTTAAATTCCATGATGTTCCTCTTGCTATGTTCTCTGATGATGGTCTTAGTCTCTTAGCCACATTGATAGGTATGCCAAAATTGTTAGATGCTTATACTAGTTAAATGTGCTTGGAATCATAGGGTCGAAGTAGTTTTGCTAGGTGCTTGATTGAAGTCAAGGCGGATCAGGTACTTAGGGATAGCCTCACTGTTGAGATACCATTACTTGATGGGACGGGTTCTACTATTGAAAAGATTCGGGTTGAATACGAGTGGAAACCACCTCGGTGTGATATGTGTAAGCTTTTTGGTCATATGCTGCTTGATTGTCCTAAATCGGTTCCACCTCCTACTCAGCCTAAACAGAGTGTTAATGATGGTTTTTAAATGGTCAATAACAAGAATATGGGTAAGAATGATGGTCACAGTGCTCTGGGTAAAGGAGGTTTTACTAAACCTGTTATGGGTCCTAAGTTTAGGTATCAACCTAAAGCGCCTCCTCTTGAACCTAAGAAGGTGGATACTACAAGGAAGAAGGCTGCTGATGTGGCTAGTACGAGTGGTACGAAGATTTCTACATCAAACCGGTTTGATGCCCTTCATGTGAATGATACTGCTGACTTTTGTATTCCTACTAATGAAGGGACTAAGGATGTGAATTCTGGTATTCTAAAGGAAGCTAAGGATGACGGGTCTCTTGAGACTGGTAATGTATCACAAGAACCGCTTGTGAGTGATTCAATGGGAACAAAGGAGGTTGGTTCTACTCCTATAGTTGAGAGATTGGGGAGCTTGAAAAGCTACTTATTTATGGGAAAACTACACTTGTGGATGATGATGGTCATCCTATTAAAAAGGTTGATTATCCGAGTAATAATAAGGATTCTCCGTCTACTTCTTCTACTAGGAGGGTTAATCCATTCTCTAAGGTGAGAGAGATTGTTGATTCCAACAATGATGAAGAGGAGGTTGTAAACACTTTTGATGAGTCCATGAACCTATTTGGTAGTTGTCATGATTGTGAAGATAATTATGATGAGTATGCGGATCAGGTCTATGATCTTCCATGGAATTTGGATTCTTTTTATGACACGTATGGTATCAAACTCCAAGGCCTTGGTAGAAAGCAACTTTGTTTTCACTACAACATTCACTGCTTTCAGCGGGGACATTTCCTCGCTTTCAGCGGGGACTTCTCCCCGCCCAACACTTTCGGCGGGGACATGTCCCCGCCGAAAGTCCGTCGGTCAAAGCCCTTCGCTGTAAACTTTCGGCGGCGATGGACAACACTTTTGGCGGTGACACGTGGGACCCACAATGCTAGCGTGGACAATTTTGGTCAGGCCAAACATGCCAGCGTGGCACTACTTTTGGAGGGGACCTGTCCCTACCAAAAGTATTTTCCGTAGTTATAATTAGCCCTTAATCCTAGAATTAAATAATAATTTACACACTTTCGGCGGGGACACGTCCCCGCTGAAAGTGGTTTACATAGTCAATATGTCACCCTTTTGGCGGGGACACGTCCCCGCTAAAAGTGTTATCCATATATTGCACCAAACTTTTGGCGGGGACATGTCCCCGCTAAAAGTGGCTGACCCATTTTGCAGCAAATTGCTGCAAAATGGGTAATTTCCAGAATTTTTCCGGAATTTTTCCCGAAAAAATCTACATGATCACTACAAATTCACAACCTGTATATCATCTAATTACAACACCACAAGACACTCAAATCACAAATTCACCAAACATAATATCATACATATCGAAATTTGTTAAAAATTAACAAAATCATGTGTTTGTATCCAAATTCGCAAAATATGGTTCAAAAACCATTATGACATGATCACTACATAAGCTAGCTATCCGCTATACGCTACAAAACTATACGTGGGAACAATGTAGCAGGAATCCTAACACATTTTTTTTTGGGTAAAAGGGCCTTAAACCCCGGTAAATATATCCAAAAATCAATGAAAGTACAATTGACATGGACGTGCATCCCATGTCCTCTGCCCGTTACATAGGCGATATGACTCAACATATGTAACTAAGCTACAAACATCTGCTAAGCGCAGAAATAACCCTACACTGCTAAACAAACAGAATAGAAAACCAAATTACATTTAAATAAACAATCTAAATGTAAGAAAACCAGGTTCAATGAACCACTTCCACAGTGAGCGACTCCGTCTTCAATGTTCTTAATTGCTTGACCTGCGAGTGCACCACCAACTTCTAGCAACACAAACCATGGCCAAAGGTCACCAAAGCATCACGACTGTGTCACCAATGCATCTCAACTAGACTAGAGCGCACCCATGACGACCGCCCCCCACCCTAGCCGCACCATGCCTTACCACCAACAATCCAAACCACAGTAACAATCCTTACCAATGCATGTACTACAAATCATGCAGGTAGACATACTAAATCATCAGCCAGCTGCACACAAGACGAACCAAGTAGCTCGTTGAATGAATAACATGGTGAACCCTGATAAACAGATCCACCAAAGCGCAGCCATGATGATACACGACCAAATAAACACCACTCTCTCTAAACCCACTTCTTTAAACGAACATGACCTCATCCAACAACACCAACATACAGGTAAATACCACTTCCAAAAAACGATCAGTAGATAAGAAACCCTAAATAAGGGTTTCGACAATGAAGCACAATCCCAAAATCGATACAAAAAATCGATTAAGGATCATCAAACCAGAACCAATAACAAGTAAAAACCAATTAAGGTTTTATAAAACATATGCACAAACCACAAACAGATCGTCCCGTATATATAGCAAATCGGTTTAAAACCGACATACACCAATCAGGATAAAAGGAACGATTAAAACCCTAAATAATAACGATTCACAATTGAGGATACAGATTAGGGTTTCGGCAAAACTAAGGACGATTTATATTTAAAATTTGTGATAACCGACTCAACCCTAACCAGAAAAGAGTCGATCAGTCACAAATATGGATAGTAAGATCACTTCCAGCCGCCAGCCACAAGAAAACACAACCAAGAAACCGATTGCATACCAATAAACAGAGATTTAGAGGTAGAGAGACGATTTCAGTGGTTGTTAATGGCCGGAAAATAGAAGGGTGGGTGGCGGCTGATCGCCCCTAGAGAGAGAGAAGTTTAGGGTTTTATTCTTTTTTAACCAGGTGCAATCTTAGGAATCCTAACACATAAACTACATAAAGACATAATAATCCATGAAACTATCCAAACATTTGTCCATAACCCAAACAAATATAAATCAACCGATCACGTGGCGCATAATCTCGAGGTCAGACATGGTCGTCCCCCCGGAGGTGCTCTCCGTCCGCATCTGTATAATCTGGTTCTGTTTTACAAAAAAACAAGCAAAGTAATATATAAGTCGTGATTTATTATATTTGCATTAATGTGGGTGAGTTTTATGGAAATAAATTATACTTACATATCTAGCCTCGGACAATGTAGACTCCCAGACGCCGTCTCTCGTATGGTTGTGTCTGTACAGCGCAATCAAGTCTCTACCATCCACAACGTCGGTGGGTTCTCTCAGCTGTTTATAAATAAACTCAATAACGACTTACCAAACACTATATATATAAATGAAATGATTAAAAAGTGTCTTACGAAGTTATCGCGTATAACAGCTAACGAATGCGACCCATGAAGGCTGGCAGTCGGATTGGCGAGCTGGTTCTGCCTGTTGGTCTCCCATCTCTTCAAATTATCCGGGTTCGACCAGTGCTTCACCTGCGTATTATAAATAATAAAAAATATTATATAAATAAATTATTATTATTGTTGTTGTTGTTGTTATTGTTGTTGTTGTTGTTGTTGTTGTTATTATTATTATTATTATTATTATTATTATTATTATTATTATTATTATTATTATTATTATTATTATTATTATTATTTATAACAATAACAATAAAGTGTGGATCCAGAAATTTACATATTCTGCCAAATCCTCTTCCGAAATGTTCTCCGGGCGGTTTGCCTTGATCTCGTCCAGCTTCTCAACCCCACCTTGCTCAGTAAAATTCATCTTTTTGTGCCGCCATTTGTTGTTGTCGTATAGCTTTTGGAGATAAGCTTCAATACTCTTGACAATATCGTCTCCATCAGCACTGGCAAGGTGCTCGCCGAGATCAAAATAATGCTGCAATAAAGTATAATTAAAATAAATATTCAAATTTAAATAAACAATCAAATTTAAATAAATAGCAAACTTAAAATAAACAAACACAATAATTAAAAAAAATAAAAGATAAAAAAAAAAACTTACGTGTAGCTGGTCGTCGATGTGGGCCTTCGCGGTAGCAGGAACAACTGACCAGGATTTGTAATGCATAGGAATTGATTGCCGTAACAATTCCCCGACCAAGTTGGAGAACCACTTCGCGTGCGTGCCCACATGCTCCCACATCCCTTTTTCGTTCTTCCGGAATCTGATCGATACCGGATGACCAGTCTCTTTCCTCTCATTCCGGAGCCGCTTGTTCTTTGTGGGACCATGCACCGACTTCCCGCTTTTCCCAATTTGGCATTGGGCTTGGGAGGTCTGGATTTAGATCCTACAAGTAATCAAATTTAAGTGATGATGACATAAAATAACAAGTTATCAATTTCAAATAATAATCAAGTTTAATTAAAATAATCTAGAAATTCTTACTCTGACAATCACTGCCTATCCTCGTCGGACCACGGGGTGGCTCATTGCCTCCATCGCCACCGTGGCTCCTAGCAACAACATCTGCCATCTGTAAACGTACTAGTACAAGAAAATATAATTAGTGAAGAAACACATATACATATATACGCATATATACACACATTGAAATAAATAACAATTTATACAAAAAAAAAAGAATAAATAATTAAATAAATAAATAAACACATTTTACCACTCGATAACAATTTCATTCAAATAAGTGTCATTTAACAAATTACAATTTGAAATCAATCTCCCTCATCACTAAGATAAAAACCCTCATTATTAGTGTCAGCTTCATCTTCACGATTGACGTGGTCTTCACCATCAGATGCTAAATCATGAGGAACGTAGTCATCATAATCAATATTATCTTCGTCGTCGTCGACATAATTGATAATTGGTTGTGGTGGTGCCTCAACTTCCGCTGGCTCAACATCTCTATTTATGGTGTCATAATTCAACGTATCCAAGTGTGACATGTGATGATGTGTTGTCATGTACAATATCCTGATTGTCTTCTACCACGATGATATCCGGGTTCCAAATCTTTCGATGATAAGAATCTTGGACGGCCTTGATATTACCATGTTTACCCGGGAAATCAAGGTAAAAGACTTGTGTTGCTTGTGTTGCAAGAATGTATGGTTCACTTTCAAATGATACAAGATCTGTCATAATTTGTGTAATGTTGTTTCTATAGGTACAATGTTTTATGCGACCATTGTTATTAGTTTCGAACCATTTAACTTTGAACAACACAACCTTGAACGGAATATATTGAAACTCGATAATTTCTTCAAGCTGGCCATAATACATTCCTCCGCTAGGATTAGGAGTTGAAATTCCATTGTTCTGGGTTGAATGACGTAAATCACGGCCGTGTACGATAAACTTCACACCGTTCACTGTGCAAGAGTCGGCTGAGAATGCAGCACATGATGGTCCACAAGCCAAAGCGAACAACTCGGAAGTACAACTTGGTTCGTCCTTTACTTTCAATTCACGAATCTAAGAAAAAAAAGCTAAGAATAGATATAGATGAGTAATAGTCGCTATTTTTACAGGGTTTTACATACAACAAGTCTACCTTGTTCCCAAACCAGCGAGGAAATCCTTCTTGTATGTCATTGCTAGGAAATTCCCTGTAAATGTTCATGATATTAGAATAAGTCGTCGAATAATAACTTACGTAAAACAAAATTTTGAAATAAAACGTGTACCTCTTGTACTCGTTCATGTACGGGTCGATTTCATGACTGTTGTGTAGTACATACCATACTACTTTCTGCATTGCGTCCGGTTCAAGCCGAATTAATGATTGTTTACCATTCAGTTTACAGGCTGATCGAAACACTTGAAATCGACTTGTTGGGCTTGAACTGTCCTCATTCTGGTCAGGACGATTAAATCTCGTCTCAACACCCTGAAAATAATGCGAACAGAAAGTTAATGCTTCATCAGCAATATAACCCTCCGCTATTGATCCTTCAGGCTTAGCTTTATTTCTCACATAATTTTTGAGCTTTTTTATGTACCTTTCAAATGGATACATCCACCTCATGTAAACAGGCCCGCCTTGAATAGCCTCTTCTGGTAGATGAATAACCAAGTGAATCATAATGTCAAAAAAAACTGGAGGATTGATTTGCTCGAAACTGCACAAAATTTTGATGAGCTGTTCTTTAACTTTCAACATGTCATCCACCATCAAAGTTCGAGCGCATATTTGTTTGAAGAATGAACAAAGCTTGATTATTGGTGTTGCGGTGGTTTGGTCCTTCAAGTAATTTTGAAGTCCAGCAGGAAGTAACCGCTGCATCATTATATGACAGTCATGAGCCTTCAAGCCTGTTATGTTGTTATCACTATCTGTCACTTTATTCTTGAAGTTAGATCCGAACCCATCGGGTAGTTTAACACCTTTGATCAATTGGCAAAAAAATCATGATATTAGAATAAGTCGTCGAAATGAATACGCGAAATGAATTGGAACAAATGAATTTTGAAATAAAACGCGTACCTTTGATGAATTGACAAAAAAGTTTTCTTTCTTCGGTAGTGAAAGAGTACGTGGGATGAGGCTTAGAGCACTTCCCGTTTCCTTTGTTGACGAGCCACAAAGTATCACGAATTTTCAAATTCTGTAAGTCTTGTCTTGCCTTGTTGGTGTCTTTTGATTTGTCATTCATTAACAAAGTACCCAACACACTTTCACACACATTTTTTTTCGATATGCATTACATCTAAATTGTGTTTTAGTGTAAGAAAAGACCAATATTGTAGCTCGTAGAAAATAGATACTTCGGTCCAATTCAATTCACGATCATTATCACGTTTTTTCTTCGCATCCCCAAAACTTGGATGTTTCCCCGGGATACGTATAGGCAATCTCCCAAGTTGAGTCAAGATGTCATCACTGGTAAATTTTTTAGGAGGTGGTCTATCTTCTACCGGAGTATAGAATGCCCTTCTGTTCTTTCGCCATTGATGAGGCAAAAATGAACCGTTTTTAGGGGGTCATTTAAGCCCGAAATCGAATTTATTTGATCAAATATTGCCCTAAATCGTTCCTTTTGTGATTTTAGGTACTTTGGGAGAGAAATCTGGAAAAGGAAGCAATTCGGACGTTTTTGGAGCATAAAAGTGAAGAAAACGCCAAAGTCTTAATTTTCCTTGCTGGGAACAGTAGGTGACGGCGTCAAGAAGAAAATCTTGACGGCGTCAAGAGTAATTTCCATGACGGCCCAGTACAGAATTGACAGCGTCACAAGGTAGGGCGTCAAGAGGAAAATGCATGACGGCCTGGAAACACATAACACTTGACGGCGTCAGATCTGGATCAAGGCAATCCGAGGAGTATTTTGGCGGCGAGATGACGGCGTCACAAATATGTTCTTGACGCCTTCAGACCCTATTTCCTATATATAGTTTTCTAATTTTCACATTAAAAGGAGAGAAGTTTTGGAGAAACCCTAAGTACGAACTTGGTACGAATTTTACAGGTTTTTCAAGGGTTCTTAGCCATTGATCCCTTTCATGTGTAATTGAGATAAGTATTCTTTTAATTCAATCAATATGTCTATGTGTTGGTTGTCTATATCTTGTTCTTGTCTTAATTCCATCATGCTAGGCTAGATCTATCTTGTGTTTGCTTGGATCTAATGAAACCTAGATGTTAATTATGTGTTGATTACTTGTTTATGGTTGTATTGGATGAATGAATTTGATGTTAGGCTTAAGAAAACTGGCAGATCTCCAAATGGTAACATGCTTGAACGTCTTAGGAAACATGAACTGACGTGCACTAGGTTTTATTGATTGTATTTAATGCATGAGTAAATTCTAATGATCCCATGTTAGGAGCTTCTTAGCCGGCTCGACATATGAGTGAAGTAGGCACTCATAGGATTGGGGAATTAAGTGCGCCACCCCATGAATGGTATTAAGGAATACAATCCGTCATCCACGCAACTATAACAAGTAATTAACATGTAAAAGATATCTAGGGAGTAGTGAAATCTAAGTAAACACATTTTCTCCACTTATTGCTCACAACCTTAGTATAATCTAGTTTATTTTCATTTTTAGTATTTTATTTTTGATTGCATATTTAGTACTGGGTTAGTTGACTAGCAACTAATTCCGCCCAAATCCTTCAAACCCAAGATTTTTACTTGCTTTCTAAAAAATATAAAAAATACAAAAATAATCATCTCTCATCTTTAGAACTAGTATTTAGGTTTTCTAATCCTAGCGACACTATTCCTACCTGAATGATCAATCCCCCGGTACTTGTCACTATACTATACTACAACGATCAGGTACACTGCCTGGTGGGGGTTGTAAGCTTCTCGAGATCCCTTGAGAGGTAAAGCGTGGTGCGATTCCCACGTATCAGCCATCTATTGTTCGGTTTTAAGAATCTTCTGTGACAAACATAAGCGGTTTTGCTTAACACGCGAATAGCTGGAGCGTCTATATTACAGGTCGGACATGCCCTGTAACCTTGCTCACTCCACCTAGATAAACTACTTCGAGCGGGAAAGTCATTGATAGTCCATAAAAGCACTGCTTTCATACAGAATTCAGTGCCTGTAACAGCATCCGTAGTCATGACCCCATCTTTCCATAAAGTCTTAAGATCTTTAATCAAAGGCCTCAAGTAAATATCGATGTCCTTCCCGGGTGATTTAGGGCCCTGAATTAACAACGTCAACATAAGAGAAGTCTCTCTCATACATATCTAGGGAGGCATATTGTATGTTGTTAATATTACTGACCACATACTGTAAGACTGACTAAGGTTGCCGTATGGTTTGAAACCATTAGCAGCCAACCCTAATCGCACGTTTCTTTTTTCATAAACAAATTATTTCTTATACTTGATATCAAATTTCTTCCATGCTTCACCATCAACCGGGTGTTGCATCTTACCGTTCTCCGTAGACTGCCCAGAAGCATGCCAAGTCATATGTTTTGCAGTGTGTTTAGACTTGTACAAACGTTGTAGTCTAGGAATGATAGGAAAGTAACACAACACCTTGTTAGGAACTTTCTTCCCCAGTGTGTTCTTGTCTTTCCATCTACTAGCATCGCAGATGGGACAGTTCTGCAAATCTTCGTTACCCACCCCCCGATATAAAAAACAATCATTTGCACAAGCATGTATGGATTCGTATCCTAACCCGATCGTTTTATATGTCTTCTTTATTTCATAGTATGACGGTGGTATTTTGTATCCTAGAACGGGCGGGAAGCATTCACGTAGAAATTTTAGTGTTTCGTTAAACGTGGTGTCACTCATTTTACCTTTGACATTAATGTTCGTAAACTTTGCCATAAGGTCAAATGAAGACATCCATGTACAGGCCGGGTATAGTAGGTCGTTACGTTGAGGAAGTGTTGTTGCTTGAGTTGGCTCGTTACTTGTCTCGCCAATATTTTCTTGAGTTGGCTCATTCGGACACATATCATGAAGAAAATCAGCCATGTCACTCGTCCCGGGATGATTTGTGTTTGGTACCAATGTTCGGGTATCCGGTTCACCGTGATTATACCATTTCGTATAACTTTGGTCCCAACCATTTGAGTGTATGTGATCAAACAAATCTTCGTACTTTATCCAACCATTGTTATAACAACTAGCACATGGAAAATGTACATTCCCATCAATATTCACAAAGTTCTTGGCATACGCGCAAAAAGCTTTAAGACCTTTTAAAAAATCGAGGCTAGCACGAGATAATGAGACCCAACTCTTATCAATTGGCATAAATGCGTTTTAATGATGCAACAAATAATTATATAGAATCAAACATGTTCACAAGTTGTACGTTTTAATGATGCAATTACGAGTTGTGCGTTTTGTTCACCTAATCCAACTATGGAAGGCAATCCTAACCCACTTTTTGAATGTCTCGTCTCATATATGAATGCGTATAATTGATTTACTATTTGAGAAAATTTCGGCAGCATTTCCCCTCAACTCCCCAAATATGTGCATTAATGACATATTCGTAGGAGTAAAGGGGAAACACTGTCGAAATTTTCACAAATAGTAAATTAATTATACACATTCATATCCTAAATGAGACAAAACATTCAAAAAGCAGTCCCAAACAAGGGACTTTCCGAAATTAATTTCTAATAAATTAATTTCGGACGGGTTTTCTATGGGATGATTAACTTCGGACGGGGAATTTCCGAAATTAATCACTAAAGTCCTAACATATTCGCATTGTCAATCATAAGACTCAATTTTCCGGCTTATTAGGAGACTTGTGAGCTTATATTAGTTTATTATATCATAATATACTTATATAAGCCAACGGGTCTCCAAATAAGCTGGAAAATTGAAGCTTATGAAATATAAGCCGAAATCAAATGATCTCATAAATGGTTTATTGCATGTAATCGTTCCACCAAATTTTAAGATTTCCAGCATGAAACGAAAAACTCATCTGATACTATATATACTTCGAATTAGAGTACGTTTAAGAAGCATCTAATGAATTTTGTATGCATTTTGTATGATATATAGTTGTATACAGACAAGCAGCCATGGTTTTCGACCTATTTGGCCACTTAAAGTTGTTTGCACCTAGCAAGTCCCCATGACACTACTTGTGTTGTGGTACGCATCACGAGCACACCCCATGGTGTGTCGTGTTCCAAACACCCTTGTTTGGACAGCATAAACCAAACTGCCCATGTGGGCAGCTGTTAACCAAACCGCATAAACCAATCCCAAACGCATTCTAACATACCTAAACCAGCTCATTCTAGCATACCTAAACCGGCTTATTTGGAGACTAGTGATTAACAACCGGCTCATTCTAGCATACCTAAACCAATCCCAAACGCATTCTAACATGTCCTAGTGATTAACAGCCATATAATCCTTTTAACCAAACGTACCTAACAGCTTAACCTACTGAATTCATTCGTAAACCAATCCCAAAAGCACCCTAACAGCTTAACCAAACGTACCTTTTCTGGTCTTGGCAGTCGGCTACTGAATATGGCTGCTCTCAGCTGTGGTCTCAACAGCAAGTGGTCTCGGTCTCAACAGGCGGTCTCGGTCTCAACAGGGGGCTAAAATATATATATAAACACAAATTATTGAATACAAACTTTCGGCGGCGACATGTTCCTGGTACAAACAGAAAAAAAAATGAACATAAATAATTAACATAAACCTGTGGTCTCGGCTATGGTTCTCGGCTTCGGGTCTCCACTTCCCTCAGCAGCAACTGTACCCAAAAAAAGAATTAACAAATAATTTAAAAAAAATAACAAAAAACTATATTTAACAAAAAAAAAAAAAAAAAAAAAAAAAAACAAACTTAACAAAAATTAACAAAAATCAAGAAATTAACAAAAATCACAAAATTATTACCTGTGGTCTCGGCTATGTTTCTCGGCTTCGGGTCTTCTAAACGAGAGGGATAAAGGAAGAAATGAGGAGAGAATTAAACGAGGAGAGAAAAAGAAAGAATTAAACAAGGAGAAGGGTGGAGGAGAAAATTAAACGAGGAGAGGGGTGGAGGAGATACATCGTGCACAGTGGTGCGAGTGTGGTGGTGGAGATGGTGGTGTAGTGGTGGGGATGGTGGTGTAGTGGTAGGGGATGGTGGTGTTAGTGGTGGTGAAGAAGGAGTTTTTTTTATTTATTTATTTATTTATTTATTATTTTTTTTACAAGTGCTGTGCCAGATATCTTAATAATTGAGGTATAATAGTGGGATTTACTTTCAGCGGGGACCGTTCCCGCTGAAAGTTTGTCTTGTCTTTTAGTACACACTTTTGGCGGGGACATGTCCCCGCTAAAAGTTTTTACAATTCGTCAAAAACTTTGGCGGGATAAAGTAAATGCTTAGAGGGAAAAATGAAATTATTGGTAACACCTTTTAGAGGGGACATGTTCCCGCCGAAAGTGTGTACCATTTTAATTAACTTAGATCAATAATAATTAAACCATTTAAATTTAATTATTTATAATTAATTTAAATCATTTATGATTTATTTAAATCATTTAAAATTATATATAAATTATTCATAATTAATTATTTTTATGATGTATTTATAATTATATTTAAATAATTTAAAATTATTTTTAATTCATTTTAATTAAGTTAAATCATTTATAATTAATTTAAATCATTTAAAATTGTTTTTAATTCATTTTTATTATGTTAAATCATTTATAATTAATTTAAATCATTTAAAATTATTTTTAAATCATTTTAATTAAGTTAAATCATTCATACACGAGATGTTAAACGAACGAGTCGAGATGATGTGGTATTACACGAGATATTAAACGAACGAGTCGAGATGATGTGGTATTACACGAGATGTTAAAAGAACGAGTCGAGATGATGTGGTATTACACGAGATGTTAAACGAACGAGTCGAGATGATGTGGTATTACACGAGATGTTAAACGAACAAGTCGAGATGCTATGGTTATACACGAGATGTTAAACGAACAAGTCGAGATGATGTGGTATTACACGAGATGTTAAAAGAACGAGTCGAGATGATGTGGTATTACACGAGATGTTAAACGAACGAGTCGAGATGATGTGGTATTACACGAGATGTTAAAAGAACGAGTCGAGATGATGTGGTATTACACGAGATGTTAAACGAACAAGTCGAGATGCTATGGTTATACACGAGATGTTAAAAGAACGAGTCGAGATGCTATGGTTATACACAAGATGTTAAAAGAACGAGTCGAGATGATGTGGTATTATGGATCAACTTTTGGGGGGGACAACTTTTGGCGAGATGATGTGGTATTATGGATAAACTTTTGGCGCCTAAACTTTTGGCGGGGACATGTCCCCGCCAAAAGGTTGCATGTAAACTATGGATCAACTTTTTAGCGGGGACCTGTCCCCGCTAAAAGTGTGGCGGAAAAAATACGCGGGTATAATTAAGGGTAACTATTTTGGTCAAAGGTACAAAATACTACAAATACTTTCGGCGGGGACATGTCCCCGCCGAAAAGTGAGCGTTGAAAATCTTTTGACCGGTCAGCGAGATTGTGTGCCAGCTCAGCGCCGTTTTTGTCATTTAGTGACTTTCGGCGGGGACAAGGGCGTCCCCGCCAAAAGTGTCCTCACCCGTCGTATTGATTGTTGTAGTGTTTCATAGGAGTCTAGTGGTATGGAGTAGTGGTTTATTTTCTTATTTAGAGAATTGAAAGTATCTTGTTATGTAAGCTTTTTCGCTTATGTAACAGGCTGAGATATGGAATCACCCATATCCTTTGTATTTAAATGCTTTTTGGAGTAATATATTTACCGAGACTGTTTACCTTTTACCAAAAAAAAAAAACTATTGATAGGTTTCAAGTTCAATTCCTACTAGGCGCAACAACTCTAAGTGGCCGCGTGAACCTTCCTGAAAAGGAGAGGGTTTTACCCGGTTTGAGTCTGTGTGGCAGTGTACATTAGTCGGCGAAAATGTTGGAAACAATGGTTACCCAAAAGGAGTACTTCCTAATTAATACAACTACCCAAGCCAAGCACCGTACGAGTTGAAACCTCATTCTGTATAGTCATGTCAACGTTAAGGACAAAGAATAATTACATAAGCTTACTGATTATTATTGTTATAAAGCTCAATATTTTGACAGCACGATATATCTTCCAAGTGAAAGGACAAGCTACACAATAGATTTTGTAAAAGGAGGTGCCATCTCGGCATGTATTATTGGTGTAAGCATAATATGATGTACATTTTATTCCTGAAACGTCTTTTCCAAGGTTATTTTCCATGTAGTGCTCAAGCATAAATGAGCATCACACCAAGTGGACAAATGATCCTGAGCATTTCCATGTTTGTCTGCACAGAGAAGCAGATATTACCTAAATAAAAGAAAAGAGTGAGACGAGGAGAAAAGCACCAATCAATTAAAAAGCTCACCAAATGAGAATCTATTGGATGCCAAGATTTTACATTAAACAGCCACATAGATATGCTGTCATATAATGAGACGTGGCCCTTATGTATACCAGTGATACTTATTGAATATTTTAATTGTCTTGTGTTATCATTAAGCATCTCCACAATATTTACAATTACATAAGATTAGTCTACCTGTAAACTACTATGGATTAAGCCCATGATAACAAAGAATGGGCCAACATGGCTAAGTAATATGGCGTCTAAGACTCCCCCGCAGCTCGAGCGGGAGATGATCGAACGCTCAAACTGGAACGGAACTTTTCAAACAAAGCGGAAGGCAATCCCTTAGTGAAATATCATCATACTCATATCGAACAAGCTTGGGGTTTGTATCTATGAGTGCGCGAGTAGGATTACAATGAACCATATGTGCCCGCTTAAGTAACTCAAGATCATACTTCCAATGAGAAAGAAACATCCCTGTAGCATCTCGAGAAACAAAAATACCAAAAAAATAATTAAAAGCCCCCAAGTTAGTCATATCAAACTCCCGATGTAAAAAAGATATAACACGCTATAGTGAAGCTATAGAGGATGTAGTAAGAACAATATCATCACATAAATTAATGAGTAAGCAATGTCACAATACCAAGCTAGTAAATAAATAATGATTAATCACATCGACTATGAGAAAACCCAACTCTAGTAACATACCCTATAAACCATTGAAACCAAGCACGTGTCCATATAATTATCGTTGTAAGCGACACACCTGAGACGGAACCTGGGATCCACAAAACCAGGTGGTTGATGCATATAAAGTGTCTTAGACAAGTCACCATTATGAAAGGTATTCTTAACATCCAATTGGTGAATAGGCCACTTCTAACACAAGGCAAGACTAAGAACACTTCCGATGCAAGGCAAGACTATGAACTGTCCCAATGGTGGCCGGTTAGACAATTGAGCTAAAAGTCTCATTATAATCAATAACAAGTTGCAGGCTGATGCCATAAGCAACTAAACGAGCCTTATATCGGCTAAGGCTCTTATTGGCATGATACTTGTGACGAAATAGCTATAGAGAGCCGACCGTATTTGCACCTTGAGGTTGAGGCACAATAACCCATGCATAAAGTTTAATTAACGTGTAGCATCCCGCCAATGCGGATCTTTAAGTGCAAGAAATGGGGACTTAGGAACCGGAGAAATAGAAGACACATGTAAGGAAAGACATTGAGTGGTTTAGCAGTGCCAACATGAGCACAAGTGACCATAGGGTGAGTACGAGTGGGTTGAGCCGCGTGTGGATTATTTGTTTTAGAAGGTGGGGCTGCATGAGGTGTATTTTGGGTTGGACAGGAGAGCCAATGTGGGCCAAAGATGGGTTTGGGCCGGACTTGACCATGTAGTGAGTTATGCCTATTTAGGCATCGAATGTTTGATGTGGGCCAAAGATGGGTGTATTTTGGATGGATCTTATCCGTGTTGTTTGTTGTACGTGGTGGTGGTGGTGGTGGTCCCGTCATGAAGGAGAAGAAGCAGTCGACTAGAGGGGGGATTTTTTAGGAGAATAGATTTTGTGGGATCAAAAGGCTATCATACTATATTGAATATTATAATTGCCTTATGTTCTCATTAAACATCTCCACAGTATATACAATTACATAAGATTAGTCTAAAAGTAAACTAATATGGGTTAAGCCCATGATAAAGAATGGGCCAACATGGCTAAATAATATGGTGTCTAACAATAACGTGCTCCACCGCTACACACCTTGTACAATGCCCCCAAAGTAAGAAAAGAATGAAAAATAATATTACAAGTTGAATTTTAGTATAGTAGAAACTCGATTAATTAATACTATTATATGCCCATGGAAGATAAATTATACTACATGGACTACTATATCAGCACAAGCTTAGGATTTTCAAGAGGATACAATAATGTGGTAGTGTTATCTGACTCTTCGCTTTGTTTTGAGCCAAATATGCAAATTCTTACATGACAGATTAATATTCTTTCCTTTTTAAGGCTGCAAAAAATTTGCGAGTATCTAATTCGGCATTTGTACTATATTAAAAGATTCTTGTTATATCACCATAGACAAACGAAGGGTGTAATGAGGGAGTGGAAGAAGTGAACTAACTTCCTGCAAATTCTCTGAACTGGAAAAAAAAAAAAAACCCCCACTATATTATAAACCTAACACATAAATTGCAATATCAAATTTATAACTCATCAGGTAAATGCTAGTTCTTAAGTGGTTTGTTGAACTTAAGAAGTCCTAAAACTCATCACCAGTTTCCAATTGGTTACACGTAGATGGTGCAAGATATTGATTGTCTAATAAAGCAAGGTTCCTGCTCTAACTCATATGTTCATGCCATGCAGCTTACAGCCAAGTTAAAGGGACGTGCGAATCGACATGATTTAATATACTAATTATGATATCACAACTGGTTGTTATATTCAAAGTTATAACCAAACATTCGATGCCTAAACAGGCATAACTCACCACGAATCACTTGATGTGAAATAATTCTTGTGTACATCGTGTGTAGCTTCATGAAGTAATGTGGATGGCAATCCTTTCCCATGAGCCAAATGAATAAAGTAGATATAGTTAGGTATTTGTTTGATTATTGTGTGGTTATCATTATTGATGATATTTTCCATGCAGAACTACTTGATAGAGAATTTTATTTTTTATATGCTTACTTTTCTCGTCACTCTCCTATCCTTCTTCCTGTTACTTAGAATCTTGCATTGAGAAAAGTAGGGTGTCTATTCAATTTAGGAAAACATCTTCCACCTAAGCAGATGCCTTAGGATTAACACATAAACTGACATATATTCATGTTCAAATACATAATTACTAAACTGTCCTTTCACATCTAATTACTGCAGAGGATTTTCGTAAAACTTCATCAAGGTTAAAGATGTCATTCAACATGTAAGATGCTACCGTGCATATCAATATACGGAGAAGCAACTTGCTATGCTACACTATGGAAATATCAGTTAACATGTGAAGCCTGATAAATGATACCGTACATGGAAAAAAGAATCTACTTTTAAGTATCAAGTAAGCACATCAACCCAACATCGACCCACTATCTATATATAGCATTAGCAAGAGCTCCGGTTACTCACAACAAAATCTACACTTCCCAAAACATCTAGTATATACACATAGCATCTAGCTATCACTCACTATTCATTCAACCAAATTTACCATTAGCTTGTTCATTTTTATTCTTTAACTTCCAGAGATGGCCATGGTTACAGCATTGGTGAATGATAGATCAGTAGTTATATTCAGCAAAAGCTCTTGCTGCATGTGCCACACCATTAAGACACTGATTAGCAGTTTTGGAGCCAATCCTGCTGTTTATGAGCTAGATGACCATCCAAAGGGACAGCAAATAGAGAAGGAGCTGAAAGGATTAGGATGCAAACCAAGTGTACCAGCCGTGTTCATAGGACAGGAGCTGATTGGCGGTGCTAACGAGATAATGACCCTTCATCTGAAGGGTCAGCTTGTGCCATTACTACTCAGGGCTAATGCCATATGGGTTTAGTGAAGTGTGTTCAATAATGTCAAGATGTGACAGTTTTGAGTTAGAGTTACGTTAGTACAACTAAAGGAGTAGTTTGATGCTTCTGCAGTTGTTAGAGCAGGGAAGAAAAGAGTTATTTTTTGGCCTTCTTTTCTGCTAGTGTTTTTTTGACCTTTCTTTCTTTTTTTTAAGAGTACATGATGATGTATGCATGTGCCAACTTTCACGTGTATTTTCTTATTTTGTGAAGCAACAAGAAATAGTATGACTTCTAAAAATTATTGTTACTGTGTTTTGAAGTATCAAGTTAGTTGCTAAAAGATTTTGATCTCATATTAGTACATAACTATGCATCCCCACATTGTACTAAAGGATCTGAAGGTCAGGGATGAGCCCTGCATTTACACAAGCAATAAATGGTATTTTAATACATGCATGGGGACTATGTAGTTAAATTACATATAGTAGAAAAAAATATAGCATGATGAACACTTCCCAAATAAAAAAGAACATATCCCGGGGGAGTCTCAGAGATCTTTTCCTCTAAAAGATTATTATTCATGTTAAACAGCAAGAACTTGGTTTTTGTTGCAGTAATAAAAAGTTAAACATGCATTTTGGGCCTCCCATTGTAGAGTTTTAACTGCCTTTCAGATGACCTAAGACTTAAGAGGCATCTTAGTACAGCAACCAGTAGCAAATGTGATTCGTGATTACTTAATCATCTAGTGCTTCTCAAACTTATTATGGCTTAGACATATTACTTAATGGATTGTATTTCCCTACAGATGGATTGATAGAATAAGTTCCTATAACTATTTATGATATAAGATTACACGAGATGACCTTTACTTACACATATTTCTTCTATGTGGCCTGCCTCCACTTACCAACCTCACTAACAATTTGGGTTATTCCACTCTTCCTTACCAGGATTCTACATAAGGCCTAAGTAAGGTCAACTGAGTCTACGTTCCAATTAAGGGTCGAGAAACCAGGAGCGAGCAGGATTTTGAAATTAAAGTGCATGAGCAAGCCATAAAATGTGAGTGCTCGTGCACAATCTAGATCTTTCCTGATGTGGGTGTTTGTGTGTATTTATTCCTTCGTATTTTCAGAGTATCCGTAGTAAAATCTCTCATTCAACACATGATCAATTATTCATACTTAGTCTGGAAAGTTTGAGTAGCTATTAGTTAGTGACAGTCTTCATTAAATTTTGTGGGATAATTTTATTTAAACGTCCCTTTAGACATGTGAAACATATTGAGGAGAATTTCATGTAGAAACTAATTCAATAATAAATAAAATCTTTTGATGTAACTACCCTAGAGATAAAAGAATGAACAGAAAGATGTCTTATGTTTGTCGACCTTAAGATTGTTACAGAATCACAGTGTCACACTTTGCACAGAAAAGAACTATGCGTCCCAACAAGTCACTTGCATTATGATAATATACCGTTACATGGGATTAAAATACAAGTGATCGATTTGATTAACCAGAAGACACAGCATTACAAAAATGGCTATTAGCATCATGATAACAAATGCTGGAATCTCCATTGGTTTTTATTGGTTTATAGCATCTGAGATTTTATGAATAATTACGATTCTCAAGTGTTGTTAAGAAATTTTTGGCATACCTTTTGAGGCAGAAAAAAATAATAATTATCTCGTGAAGGTGTTTTGGTATGTATATTATGCATTCTATCTTTAATCCACTTTTCTTGAGGAATATGTTTTTTTTATCTCACCCACATCCAGAAAAGTATCAAAATGAAATACAAAGATTTATGTTGGCAATCCTTTATCCTTTTCTGGAATTGAAAAAGGGCATTATGCAAAATCAGAAAGACATTTGATGCGTGGACTCGACTATGCATTCCTAATTATATTTGGGCACAGACACTTCACTTGATTAAATTAGAATAAACAAACGGAGTAGTAGAAACGTATATCTTATTGTCATGCTTAAGAATCTAAAAGACACGATATGTAGATAAACCATAAGATAATCCAAGACACTAAGCAGTGCCTATGACAACATACATATATTAACCATAGGCCTATAGTCTAAAAACAGAAGTTACATCACCAACTTCATAACGGGCTAAGCATAACCTTGAGTGCATCTCTGAGTAACTATAGTTTGACATGATACGATACATATAGCAAAAAATCTGCAAGCCAAAACATAGAAATTGAAGAATATTTGTTCTATAGATGGTGTGGCGCCTAGGTTAGTTAGGTAGATGTCATGCAAGTTGGTGACTCTAAACAAGCGGCCCTTAGTTTTGTCTATGGCCATTTCTACAAGTTGATACCATGTTAAGAACTCAACTCACCCTTTCTTCTTTTCTTTTGACTCTTTGGAATGCATATATGTGACGATGTCTAATACCAGGAAATACCTCATGTACATATATACCCTGTTGTACGGCTTTATACATGATCCTTTGGAACATAAGATGGAAATATGTAATTATGCCCATGATTCTGATCGGATGGAAAAGAATAGGAATGAAGATAAAAAGTGAGAATATCAGAATGCCATCTGGCTGGATCAAGTTAAACCTCAAATTCTCTGTAACAATCAGAGTGCCTGCTTTAAAGAAATATGGTAGAACTTTAGTACTAAGTCAAATAAATGAAAACATAAACTGGATATCAGTTTTTAATTGCTACTGCTTGATGAAATTTAACTGCTGTGATTATTAATTTGTGTAGACTCTAATCTCGACATTGCTTGATACTTATGTAATAAACGAAAGCCCAAGGGCAAAATACGTTATATAGATAGTTTATAACCGAATGGTGGTTATGGTAGGTAATTAGTTATGAATTCGGTTATGTAGTTACCGAATAGTCACAATGGTTCAGTCGAACCTGTATATATATATAGTACATTTACACGTTCGAATGTTAGACGATATATACAACTTTATTCAATAAACTTGCAACTTTCTATCGACTAATACTAGGGACAACAATTGGCATCAGAGCCTACGTTGATTCATACGCTCGTTTGAACCCAAGAACAGTGAACGAGAAGAACCATACGCTGGGAAGGAAACGTCTCGGTGGAACGTGTTGTCAAACAAACAACACCTGAATAATTTTGGAGCCGTTGAAGAAGATAGTGCATGATCAGAAATCAACGGAAGTTGCAAACGTGGATTAACACCAAACGACTTGGTGGAACAAGCTTTGTTGGGGACTGCATGTTAAACGCAACACAAAGGAAAGAAAGAAAACAACAATGTTGTAGATACTTTGTTGAGGACTGCTATTAAATGCAACACAAATGAAAAGAAAAAACATATCAACATTTCGTTTGATAAGAAGGAACTTTGTTGGGGACTGCCATTAAGTGCTACACAATGGAGGGAAAAGAAAAGGCTAGCAAACTTCTGTGGGGACTGCCATTGGATTGCGACATAGAAGGAAACGAGTACACACAACGCTTTGTGATAAAAGCAAGTGGCTGTTGAGGAACGACAAAAAAGGAAAGGAACAAAAAAAACTCACAACGCTTGGAACTATAAGCATGTGACCAAGTTAGGCTTTGTGGGCAACGGTTTGAAGAATACCCACACAAAAGAAAAGGAAAAAGATAACTATACGTGATTTGTGGGAGACAACTTGGAAGTCGACACAAACAACATCAACAACGACACCATTCGTTGTTTGGAGGAATACCGATGTAACACCTAAAATCTGAAAGCTTGTGAAATGACTAAAATGCCCCTACATATTTAAAATTTAATTAAAAGCTTATAAAGTCTCCAAATAAATCCCAAACTTCAAACAATGCACAAGTTATGTATCCAAATAATTTTGACAACTTCATTTAACATTTATAAAAGTTAGAAAATTACCAAAATACCCCTCATAGGGCCGATTGACACAAAAGTTATTTATATTATGATTTATTTCATTTAAAATGAAAGATATCTTTGTAATTAAGGAAGATAATTATCACAAATATTCTAGCAACCAAAATTCCGAAATTCTGGTCCCCCCCCCCTTTATACCACACGATTTTCCCTTTAAAAAAAATCAAACCATATCTTTTCTCCACAAAACCCTAATTTGCCGATTTTAATAAACACACAAAGAATTCCCTTGGCCTCCATTCGACATTCACAACACTCCTAAGCAATTTTCTGTGATCTATCATCATCCTAAGAAGCCAAGAAAAATACCCTTTTGAATTTTTGAAGCTTGGTTCGATCGTAGCAATTGTTTTCTTTTGTCGAGCCCTACAAACAAGGTAAATCGTTTATGCTCCAATCGACCATTATAAAATTCATTCATCATTTTTCTGATGTTCCTTATATGTATTGAGACCCACGAAAATTGGTTTCAAGGTTGCTAGGCCATTGGTGAAGTCGTGACGATTTTTGGATTGTTTTGGCCATACGCGTATACATCTGATCGAACAGCTTGTTCTACACGTTCCATTCTTGGGTTGGTATTTTTCTCAGACCCTTTATACCTCATAAACATCAAATAAATTGTTTGGTTCGACCCATGCATGCTCGACATCACTTTTGTGAATTAAAACCCTAAAAACGAGTGTAATTGTGTAATATACCTTCCGATCCATAATAATTCCTAATAAAATTTATACACACTTATTATGATGTATATTGATCTGTAAAAATGTTGGAAGAGTTATCTTGGTTTAAATCATGTGTTTCGAAATTATTCTTGTTTGTGTAAATCGTATATGAAAGAAAAAGAAAGAAATAAGTCGAGGGCCTAGGGTTTTGGTTTAGGGCTGGAAAAAGGTGATAATTAATGATATGTAATGATGAGTTAATGGTTGGGAATTGATTAGAAGGATTAGGGTTTCTAATTCCTTTATTTTTGTATTATACGATTTGGCAAAAAGGTTTTGGGTGAGTTTTGTAAACTTTATAACTTAAAGGTTAATTCTGGAACTTAAATTGGGCTGTATATTATTCGACAAAAATATATGATGAGGGTGCTAAGTGTAAGTTTTACATTTAAATGGATTAAAATGTATTTTAAACTTAATTAGGGTTTGTTTTGTAAATAATTAAAAGAGAGGGACTAAAGATGTAATTTTCAGATACTTGGAGCTGTTTTGAGTAAATTAATATATTCAGGGGTTTATGTGTCATTTTGACCATTTAATGGCTTAATATGTAATTATTAATAATTAAAAGTTGAAATTGTAAATGAAAGGGTTAAATATGTAACTTTTATAACTTGAGGGACTTAAGGTGTAAATTATGAAAGTTTGAGTATCCATTAGTATAACATCTTAAAATAAGTGCTCACCATGTAAAATGGATAAGTTAAGGGTTTAATGTGTAACTTTAAATACTAAAAGGTTTAAAGTGTAATTTTGGAAAGTAAAGGATATAAAATGCAAAGTTATGAAACCCCAAGGACCAAAGGTGTAATTATGTAAAAGATATCTTATTACCATTAATAATGATTCAACTTTCTAAATATGGAAACTTTCTAAAAGTGGAAACTTACTATTTATGGAAACCTGCTAAAATGGAAAGTTACTTAAAATGGAAAGTTACTTAAAATGGAAAGATATGAATTTAAAGAATGAATTATGATTCCCCCTCTTCTCCTCTAGGTGTGAAGAAGAAAAGATCTTGAGCTATTCCTTATTCTGTGCTTGTTTCTATTTGTGCTTTCGTAATAAGGTACGGATACTCTGCCTTTTCAGTAAAGGCTCCTATATTCTTCTTATGACTTTGAGCTATGATTCAGTTAAGATTCCCCAAGCCATTGCTATGTTTCCTTCTGTTGTGAACTGCCTCTGATCTCTGTTAAACTTTGATTTGTTAGCTTCTGATCTGATTTCGTTGCTATGATTTCTGACCCTTGAATATCCGATATCTCTGGTTCATCTGTTATGATAATTTGATATGAAAACATTTTGAAATATAACTTGATGTTATGGAAGGAACTGTTTTGAAATGACACTCTATGATTTCGAAACGAAACCATTTTAAAGGAAGGATAAATTGGCTTTTATGAAGAATGTTTAAAAAGGGAGATCTTTGAGATGAAATGGGTAAATAACTATTAAAGTTTTAAATCTATTTTCTCTTAACTCTTTCACATTTTATTTTGAACTTACGAAACTTAATAACGAATCTTTTGAAATGAACCTTTGGGAATGAACCTTGGATATTCTGAACCATTGATATGACTTCTGATATTATGATTTTGAGATGACCTTGAGACATGACTTTGAGATAAACCTTTGCTATATGACCTTTTGCATGACTTTGAGACCTGACTCTTAGTTTGATACCCGAGCCATTTATGTTTCTCCTACCTATGGAGGTACCATAGGCATGTCTGTGATGCACCACTGGCATGACTCATGTGTGGGTGAGTGATTTCTCACGCCGTCCCTTTTATGATTACTATTATGGCCATTATGACTTTGAGTATATGACTTTGAGATTGACTTTGAGTAAGGGGCGTATGGATTGCAATCCTAGATCTGATCTGTTTAGTGGATTTAACTATGACTTTGAGTTGACTTTGAGGTGACTGGTGCTGTGTGCAATACACGCCTTTCACAATTTCTGGGAGCTAGCTACTCCACTATTATGATACATGAGGACACCCCTCATATTATCTGGTTGCCTGAGAGGTATCCCCTCTGATTGTGAGAATATGAATTGAAGGCTTATGACTTTGAGATATGACTTTGAGTTTTGGGCTCGTGGTAGATGACTATCCTTTCTTCTTTCTATTCTATTACTCTTTTATCTATTCCTTATTCTATTTCCCCAATGCACGATATTTCAGTTCTGTTTCATTTTCATTGCTTTGTATATGTATCTGTTCACTGGGCTTTTTAAGCTCAGCCGCATTTCCTTTTCCTGCGGCAGGTTTTAGTAAGAAGCTGGGTTATGGAAAGAGTGTACCCTTGGATTAGAAGACTTGATAGCAAATCTGGACTTGATAACCTGGTAGATCCTAAATCTTTTTGAAACTTTTGTATTACTGTAATTGTATGCTTTATTATGATCTGATGTGAAACCATTGTTGTGATATCTTTACCCTTGTCGGGTTGGGGTGTTACAACCGAGGGAACAAAAGGTTCTAGGGTTTGCTTTGTGGGAAACGACTTGAAGTCGACACAAACAAAAAAGGAGGAAAACAACACCAACGTTAAGGAATAAGTTTGGAATACCGAATGAAAAAGAAAGAGTCTCGTTTGATTTGTGGGTGGAAACTTGAAGTCGACACAAAAAGAGGAAGAAGACCTGTATTTTTTGGGGGTAGTGAATTGTGTTTAGACACAAATAAACAACAACGAGACAACAACAACAACATTTGGGAACACCAAAAGGAAAACAACAACAATTGGATTGGTTTGGTGATACTAACGGGAGAAAGAAAGACATAAAATTGTTGTGGGTATAATCATTTAAGTACCGACACACAAAAGGGAATAAGGCTGTGTTTTAACACAACAACGAGGTTACAAATCTAAATTTTCTGGATTTCTATCATACTAGTAGCATAGAAGTTTATTTTTCGTATTATAAGGAATTCCCGAAAACTATTTCTGTTCCCGTACTATTAGGAATCCCATACTAGTAGGAAAATCCCATAAGTTATAAAATGAAGATCTTAAGCACACTTAGGATGTCTGCCGAGCATCCTAATAGCGCATTGATAACACCAATCGCACACTATCAATGCCCAAATTTAAAATTGACAAACTACACCGTTTGGGCTATGCAAATTAAAGTTATACTTGAAGCGCACGGTTTATGGGAAATGATAGAACCTAAGGAAAATACGCAAGCAGATGAGAAAAAGGATAAGGCAACGACTGCCTTCCTATATCAAGCATTGACCGAAGATGTGATATTACAAGTCGCGGGTTGTAAAACAGCGAAGGAATTATGGGAATCGTTAAAGAAGAGACACGTTGGAGAAGAGAAAGTGCAGCAAGCACGATTACAATCATTGATGATTGGATTTCAAACACTCCAAATGAAGGAGGACGACTCAGTGGATGCATTTACGGCTAAACTAAAAAGTTATGCCACTAAGGCAAAAGAACTAGGAAAAATATTGGATGACACTTTTAGTACGAAAATTATTAGATTCCACACCTAACTATTAGATTCCACACCTGATAGGTTTATTCAAATAGTTGCATCCATAGAACAAAAGAGTGATCTTGACGACGTTACCTTGGATGAGATCATTGGAAAACTCAAAGCATTTGAGGAAAGAATAAAACTTCGAAAAGGAGGACAAGTAGAAAGCCAGGAAAATTTACTATTCGCACATGGCGAACACTTGAAAAGGGGAAGGCGATTCGGTAATCGCGGAGGTAGATCAAACTTTTCACGAGGAAACTGGAAACGTAATAGAAACAAATATGACTCAAAGGAGGAAGGCTCAGCTCACAAAGGAAAACCAAACACAAAATGGAATAGGCGCGAGTGGGCCATGAGCAAAACACAATGTCACAAGTGTAGGAAACTTGGACATTTTAGAAAAGACTGCAAAGAATCATCAACAACTCAGGAACAATCAAACCTTATCTTAGAAGATGAAGAACCATCACTGTTAATGACTACACATGAAACTGAACATGAGGAAATACTGTTGAATGAAGGACACATTCAACCCATAAAATATGCTACAACAGATGCAAGCATATGGTATTTAGATAATGGTGCAAGTAACCATATGATAGGAACTAAGAGTCATTTTAGAGATATTGATGAAAGCATAATAGGACGTGTTTGTTTTGGAGATGGATCGTATGTAGAGATAAAAGGAAGAGGCTCTATATTGTTAGGTTGTTGGAACCACGAACAAAAGATAATATCGGATGTATGCTACATTCCAAACCTCAAGAGCAACATACTAAGTTTAGGACAACTCACAGAGATAGGTTCACTACTACACAAAAGGCTATAGAAACCTCTTAAATGAAACTGGTTTTAAAAGAACTAGTTTCTATAGTTAAAAAGTAGGGAGCATGTGAGTATACAAACCAGTTTTTTCAAACAAACCGGTCTCTCCAACCCAAATCACACCAAAAATGGTTCTATTATAAGAAACCAGTCTCTTTACAAAATCAAAGACACTGGTTGTTTTCATCAGACTAGTCTCTACGTTTTTCTATGATTGCCACCGGTTATTTGGATAAAAACCGGATTTAAAAAAAAAATCATAATGGCTCTTTTTTCCTTGTAGATCTATAACTACCAAGGACATCGTCAATTTACTCAAATAAAGAAAAGATAAATCAATCCTAATTACTAAAAAAATAGAGAGCCAATATTATGTTAAACAATACTATATTATTCAAATAATTACTTTGATGATTGATTCTCTCTATAATCCCCAAACCTCATCCCAAACCTTATCAACCAAACGCACCCTAACCTTTTCATTAGAGGTAGGTATTTTAGAATTTGAACGATTATTATTATTATTATTATTATTATTATTATTATTATTATTATTATTATTATTATTGTTGTTGTTTTTGTTTCTTTTAGCTTATATAGTGGGCTTATGAGTGTATTACCTTATATGACTCACATAAGCCTAAACTTAGTGGTTGACTAAACTTATATGAGCAGGCTAGATGTGTAAATTTGTGCCTATATAAAAAAGTGCTAATTTTAGCTATTTTGTAAAAGATTTGGACACATTTAGTCCTCTCTCCTTTTTGAAATGGGAATATTACCCCATTAAAAAGTTAAATGGGAACTGAATGGCACATATTTTTCTCTCAATTGGAGAATATTATAATCATTTTTTAAGAAAAACTTATATATAATATCTTTAATTTTTAAATATAAATGAGGTGTTACGTTTGAAGAATTTATTTCGTCGTTTTGAGTCTAATCTAAAGTGATTTATATAACATGTGTCCGTTTGGCCTGTGCCCGTGACCGTTCTAGCCCGTGCCCGTACCCGCTCGGCCCGCCCGTTTTACCACCTCTAGAGCAGGCTTATGAGCTTATATGTGGTGTTTTGATAAGTCACAAAAATATGACCTTTTTTGTAAAGGTTTGGCTTTGTAAAACACTTTAATACAAATTACTAAGTTTAACTTTATTTTACCTAATAAATCCAGGGTTAATATTTTTATTTCTTTAGCCACCATCACTTTGTCGCCTCCATCTTCTACACTCTCATCCATCTAATCAGGCATGAACATATGTATCATTCTTACTCAGTTTTATCTTTATCTATTCGAATTTAGTTATATCATTATCTCATTCTTACTCAATTGTTGTAAAGGGGTCAAACCGATCATATACTATTTGTTTAATGTGAAGTTACAGTCTTTATGATTATATATAGTTTTTTTAATTAAGTGAAATATCGAAAAGCTTTTTTTGGTTTTATTGTTATTTGTAATGTAAAAAAATGGTTATTGTTATATTAAGGCATGGTGTTGGGACTTTACGTTCATAGGTAATGGAAGCGGCTTTGAAGACCATGAAATTAGTGAAATAATATAGAAGAAGCGGCGTCAATTTAATTTGTTCGCATATGTTTTCTTTTATTATATGCGAACCATGTCTTTTGTCATTTACCAACATAAGCCAAATCAAACACTTGATCTTATAAGCTTTTTAAACATGAGCTAATCCAAACACTAAGCATGGACTTATAAACTTATGATATATAAGGAATAAGCCACTTATATAATATAAGCATAAGGCCAACGTATAACCTTTGCCAAACACCCCTTAAAATATGGCTGCCAAATTGGGCACTATTGAAAATTGAAACCCCTTCAGTTGTCATTTGGTATCCTAATCTAAAAAGAGTCGCACACGTATTTACATAAATTCCCCTATTGGTTTAAAACTCGAATCTCCTAAAAAACTTTTGGTCCATTGGTTTAGTAGTCGTCTGTTGCTTTGATCTCTTCTCGTATCCAAACCCCAAAGTAAGCTTGCTTCTTTACTATTTTTTTAATAATAGTTTATGTGATTTTTTTGTACTAGAGTTTATTTCAAGCTTTTTTGTTATAATTACGCTTTTTTATTGGGTATGTGGAATAGTTAGAGTTGTTTGTAACCAATTTTTGTACTTGTAAATTTACTAGCCAATATTAGATGACTTGGTAGTTTAGGAAGAAGTAGAATCTCAGTAGATTTAACATATATGTATCTTCTTGTTTTTTACAAGAGGATGGAGCGTAAAGAATTGAAGAAATATGTAAAATTGATGTTATAAAATCTGTTACAGTTAATATATAATAATACTTTTACGTTGTGCCTTTTTTTTGTTTCTACAACATATTACTAATGCTTATTATTTGCAGATCTAGAGCATACGGTATGACCTTCAGCAATCTACTTCAACCACTTTCGTGGATGATAAGCATTTGACCCATCTAATGAGTTTATAATAATTTGTTTCATGAATATCGTAGGTGGGATTGTCGAGGTTACCAAAGAGGTTGAAGTACATACAAGCAGGTTGGTGTTGTATATTATGTCAATTTACCATAATGATAGCATTGTGATTTTTATATATGTGTTTGTGGTTGAAATTTAGCTAGTGCTTCAGAATCATGTAGTAATGCCATAACATTTTTTTGTGCAGTTCGTTCATCGTCAAAAGAGAAGAGAAGATATATCTCAACTTTATGAAAGAAAGGTTGGAGTTCGGTAGTAATTGTTTGATTCAATTGTTGGGCATCATGGGTTATAGATTTGAGTTCTTTTTGTGAAAAATGCTAAAATGACTGTAGCTTAAAGTTATAAGTGGTGTTCTGTTGTAGTATGTAACTTACTTTGGTTAATAGTGAAGCATTTTTACGGATTATGTTTTGTAGTTGTTCGATCTGAATGGATTAAATTACTAGTTTAAAGTTATAAATATTTTCAATGATTGTAGCTTTAGTTGCACTAGCAATTACCACAAAGATATATTAGCTCCTTTTGACAAATTAGGTTGCGGATTATCACATTTATGAATACCGGCATTCGAAAAGCAATTATATATATATTATTTTTTTTCAAAAAGAAATTATCATTAAGACTGGTTGTGAAATAGAAACCAATTTATTTACTTTATAAAAAAAGTATGTTTAGTCTATAATAGAGACAGGTCTGTACTCCAAAACAGCTGTTGATACTTTGATTAGAGACTGGTTGGAGAACCAGTTTCTATGTGTTTTAATTATAGAGATACCCCCTCACAGAGAGTGGTCACAAAACCGGTCTTCATGGATCATTCTGACCAGTTTCCATGGCTTTTTTTGTAGTAGTGGTTGTAAAATCATCATGGATGGAAACAAATTGACTTTGTATGATAAGAATAAGAAGTTGCTGATGAAGATTGAAAGATTTAAGAATAGACTTTACAGTATTAGAATACAAATAGAAGCACCCATATGTCTCTTAGCAAATGTAGATAACCAAGCATGGTTGTGGCATAATAGATTAGTTCATCTAAACTTTGACGACATCAATAAGATGACAAGGAAGGGTCTAGTGGAAGGAATACAAAGAATAAATCATGCAGGACAGATTTGTGATGCATATTTATTAGGAAAACATAGTAGGACACTATTTCCAAGTCAAACTATATTTGAGATCTGGATTTAGTATATGGAGACCTCTGTGGTCCTATAAGTCCAGCCACACACTCCGGAAAGAAATTCATTTTCTTGTTAGTGGATGACTGTACACGATTTATATGGGCCTACTTTCTGACATCGAAAGATCTGGCATTTAACACTTTCAAGGAATTTAGAAAACAAATTGAAATGGAAATGAGAATGAAGTTAAGGATGCTAAGTACAGATAGGGGAGGTGAGTTCACATCTAATGAATTCACCAAGTACTGTAAAGAGAATGGAATAGTATGACAATTGATAACACCTTACTCACCTCAACAAAATGGAGTTGTGGAGAGGAGAAATAGAATAGTGCTATCTACTACAAGAAGTGTGATGAAAGCAATGAAGTTACCATTACATTTTTGGGCGGAAGCAGTCAGACACATTATTTACATACTAAACACGGTACCTACAAGATCCCTAGTAGATAAAACTCCATATGAGGCACTCTACAATAGAAAACCAAATCTGGAAGACCTATGGATATTCGGATGCACAGCTTATGCCAAGATAACAATACCTCACTTGCAAAAGCTGGATGATAGAAGTATACCCGTTATTTACTTAGGAGTAGAGGAAGGATCGAAAGCATGTAGGCTATATGATCCAAAAGGAAAAAGGAAACATGTTAGCAGGGATGTAAAGTTTATCGAAACAAAACCGTGGGATTGGGATAACAAAAGAGAGGAAACAAGTACACTAGACTCATTTTGGGCGAGTTTTGTGATAGAAGGAGTCAACAATGGAAACACTACATCAGTCAACTCAGAAAACAATACCTATCAGGAGTAGGAACCAATTACTACTCCAAATTCTCCAATTACCCCACTAATATACACTAACAACCCGCACTCAGAAGAGGAAGAAGAAGCCACTATTAGTTCATTAGGAAGCTCCGAACATAGATTTGATGATAGACCAATACGAGGTTTCAAAGAGTTAACAAAAATATATAAGGATGCACGTATAGTTGAAACTGAAAGTGTACTATTTACGAAAGAAGAACCACGTAACTACAAGGAGGCACCAGCAGATAAGAAATGGATCGAGGCCATGGAAGCAGAATTGGATTCAATAAACAAGAATCACACATGGACTCTCACTACTTTGCCTACTAATAAGAAGGCAATAGGACTCAAATGGGTTTTCAAGACCAAGAGGGATACAAAAGGAGAAATCATCAAATACAAGGCACGATTAGCAGCAAAAGGATATGTACAAGAACAAAGAATAGAATTCGACGAAATATTTACACCGGTTGCACATATAGAGACAGTTCATTTGTTTTTAGCATTAGCAGCATATCATGGATGGCAAGTACATCACTTAGATGTCAAATTAGCATTTTAACATGGAGATTTGAAGGAAGAAGTCTACGTCACAAAAGGTTTCATTCAACAAGGAAACTCATGGAAAGTTTACAAGCTCACGAAAGCATTATATGGGTTAAGGCAAGCACCACGAGCTTGGAATGTAATGCTTGATCAAACCTTAAAGTCATTAGTCTTTAAGAAATGTAATCTCGAACAAGCAGTTTACACGAAGAGAAGCAAAACTTCCACACTAATAGTTGGAGTTTACGTTGATGATTTGATAATCATGGGTACTCCAAGGAAGGAAATCGATTTATTTAAATCCCAGATGGAAGACAAGTTCGAAATGAGCGAATTAGGATTGTTAGCTTATTATCTCGGGGTAGAAGTTACTGAGACAGGAGGACAGATTCGAATCAAGCAAACAGGATACTTCAACAAGATCTTAAAAGATGCAAGTATGATGGAAAGTAATGACACGAAGATACCTATGGATCCGGGTACTAATTTGGTCAAGGTGGAAGATAGAAACTCAGTTGACGCAACCTATTAGAGAAGCCTAATAGGATGTCTCAGGTATCTACTACATACACCATATCTTATTTACTCAATCGGACTACTCAGTAGATTTATGCAAGACCCAAAGGATCATCACCTCAAGGCAATAAAGCAAGTAATCCGATACATCAAAGGAACAAAGGAGCATGGTATTATATTCAAGAAAGACGGCGGCTGCAAGATTACAGGTTATAGCAACAGCAGTTATGGAATCAATACTGATCAAGGAAAAGGAACTACGGAAATAGTATTTTACTTTGGAGAATCACCTATTACCTGGTGCACTCAGAAGCAACCAATGGTAGCACTCTCATCATGTGAATCAGAATTCATGGCAGCTACTGGAGCAGCATGTCAAGCTTTATGGTTAAAATGGCTACTTAGTGAATTAACGGGTTGGGAAGAGAAAAGGATAACACTGAAGGTTGATAAAATCTCAACAATAGCACTCGTCAGGAACCCAGTTTTTCATGGAAGAAGTAAGCATATCGACATTCGCTGTCATTATGCGACAAATGCTCGGAATTCAAGATCTAGGAAGAAGCAACGATCAAGATTAAGGAGGAGAATATGGACTCTAATCTCAACATTGCTTGATACTTATGTAATAAACGAAAGCCCAAGGGCTAAATACGTTAGATAGATAGTTTATAATCGAATGGTGGTTATGGTAGTTAGTTAGTTATGAATTCGGTTATGTAGTTACCGAATAGTCACAATGGTTCAGTCGAACCTCTATATATATGTAGTATATGTACACGTTCGAATATTAGACGATATATACAACTTTATTCAGTAAACTTGCAACTTTGTATTGACTAATACTAGGGACGACAATTTTATGTTGGTACATAAACAATTTTTACTGACAAGACCATTCTTACTTAAGTTGTTTTAGTTCCTTGGACAGATCAAGATAAACACCAAGTAACCACTAAGACATGTTATGGTTTCTCCCAAGATTTGGAAACGACATCATTTTGGGGTTAAGAGACCAAAATTTTGACCTCATCTTTAGCGATATCAAACTCCTTAATTTCTTTTACTTGGAATTCTACTAGAGCTAAGAAATTCTCACTTGACTGGATAGAATCGTTTAACAATCTTGGAAATGCTCTATCTTTGTAATTTTACTTCAAGTGCCAAACCCATTTTGCAGCTTGTAAAGTGACTCAACTAGCACAGTGCTTTTTTTATTTTTATTTTTTTATTATTTTTTTTTTATAATTTTTTTAACTAGCATAATTTATAATCAATGATACGCGTAATATTTGATGGAACGCTTAAAGATACAGAAATTTATAAGAATATCTTTGCACGTAAAACTTTTTAATCTGCTTGTACGGGTGCTTTTCACTATTGCAGTTATATACTTTATCCCCACTGATAAGCATATCTTCTATCCAGATATTAACTTTTTTTTTTTAGCTTTCGGTCTGTCAAATTAAGCTGCAGAGGAAATTTGGTACCGGATGGAGGGTTGCCCAATTGATTACTGGAAGTACTTGGTCCACTGAGAATAGATGCTTCTTAGGTTCTTATACAAGAAAACGAGCTTAACTAATGAATAAGTCGGCATCTAATTAATAAAATGAGAGTTATCAAAGATTACATATATTAGGGGATATCAATTTAGAATATATATATAAACATGTATCCATGTTCATACACATCACTACTATACAGCCCTCTCACACTTAATTATTGCGAATGATTTTCTAAAGCTGCATCAAGTTTAAAGATGTCAGTCAAAGTTTAAGATGCTACCATGCATATCAATATACGGAGAAGCAACTTATTATGCTAAACTACGGATATGTCAATTAATATGTTAAGCTTGATAAATTTCTGAATGCATAGTATTTAATGTATTGTATTGCCGTCGCTATTGATAGAATAAGTTCCTATACACTATTTATGATATAAGATTACACAACATGAGCTTTACTTATACATATTTCTTCTCTGTGACCTACATCGACATTACCAATCTCACTATCAAATTAAGAGGGCTACCTTATCAGGATTCTACCTAAGTCTGACTAAGTCTGCGGTCCAAGGGCCGAGAAGCAAGGAGTGAGCCAGATTTTCATATTATGGTGCAAGAGTAAGCTAAAAAAATGTGAGCACTCCTGCACAATCTTGATCTTTCCTGATGTGCATGTGTTGGTTCCTTTAAATTTTCAGAGTATCCATAGTAAATTCTCTCATTCAATACATGATCAATTATTCATACTTAGGCCGGTCAATTTAGAATAGCTATTAGTTAGTGATAGTCTTCATTAAATTTTGGGGAATAATTTAACTCACCAAACCAATTCTAGTTACATCGTCTTGAATGAGTTTTTTGTTTGGACGAGTTGAAAGATCAGTTTTAATTCGACAAAAACGTCCCTTTAGACATGTGAAACATATTGATCATATCAAGCAGAACTAATTCAATATTAAATAAAATCTTCTGATGTAACAACCCTAGAAATAAAAGAATGAACATAAAGACATCTTATGTTTGATTGTTTGAACTTAAGATTGTTATTGAATAACAGTATCACACGTTGCACAGAAAAAAACTATGCATCCCACCAAGTCACTTGCATTAGGAAAATATACCACTACATGGGAATAAAATACAAGTGATTTGATTAAGCAGAAGACACAGAATCCCCAAAATGACTATTAACATCATGATAGGAAATGCTGGAATCTCCATTGGTTTTTATTGGTTTATATATCATCAGAGATTTTGTGAATAACTAAGATTCTCTAGTGTTTTAAAGAAATTTTTGGCATAACCTTTGAGGCAGAAAAAAATAATATTAATAATTATCTTGTGAAGGTGTTTTAGTATGTATGTTATGCGTTCGGTCTCTAAACCACTTTTCTTGAGGAATATGTCTTCTTTGTTGACAGGCCCTTTCATCTCTTTCTCCAGGATCGAATATGATCATAACAACATCATGTGTTCATCAAATAAGAATCAAAACAGAAACAAAGAATGGGTGAACCCCTTTATATTGATATTGAATAATCGAATGGGTTAATGAATTACAAGAATTCCTAATCTATTTATAAGGTATGAAACGTTGCCTTCAAAAGACATAACGATTCATCAAAGTGTTGCAACCCTAAAATAAAACGTTACAATGCTTATATCCTGACTAAGTAACCGTTTTCTGTCTAATGGGTTTGAGGGCCTGGATTTGCAGCCCATGACAGAAAGTTAGGCTTTCTTTTTGACCCATATTGTTATCTTTCTTGTATGTGTCGAATTGCAGCAGCCCTTATGTTGAAAAACAAAGATTAATTGATTATGTTTTCCAACATATTCCTCCCTAATCTATTAATCTTTGTTTCTTCTTCAATCTTCTTGTTCCTTGATTCTTTCTTGAATCTTTCTTGCTTGCTTTCTTATAATCAGAACCGAGATGGTTTCTGATTTCCTTGCTTTTGTGTTTGATCGAAAAGATCAAAAGTTCTTGCTTTTGTTTTCTTGCTTGCTATGAAACTCTAAGTTTTTTTCTTGCTATTAACCACGAAGGGTTCGGTTTAATCTTGCTATGAATCACTAGGATTCGGTTTATCTTGCTATGAACCACAAAGGGTTCGGTTTATCTTGCTATGAACCACAAAGGGTTCGGTTTATCTTGCTATGAACCACGAGGATTCAGAATAATCTTGCTATGAATCACGAGGATTCGGAATAATCTTGCTATGAATCACAAGGATTCGGTTTATCTTGCTATTTGGTTAAAACGAATTTCTGAAGAATTCGTTTGTCTTGCTATCTTCCTTGTTCCATATCTGCTCTTTTTTCTTTGATGAAAAAAAACGCAGGTTTAATCTTGAGTGATGATTGTTAAACATGATTTGAATGTTGTTTGATCCCTTGAAGCTCTTGATACCACTGTTGACAAGCCCTTTCATCTCTTTCTCCAGGATCGAATATGATCATAACAACATCATGTGTTCATCAAATAAGAATCAAAACAGAAACAAAGAATGGGTGAACCCCTTTATACTGATATTGAATAATCGAATGGGTTAATGAATTACAAGAATTCCTAATCTATTTATAAGGTATGAAACGTTGCCTTCAAAAGACATAACGATTCATCAAAGTGTTGCAACCCTAAAATAAAACGTTACAATGCTTATATCCTGACTAAGTAACCGTTTTCTGTCTAATGGGTTTGAGGGCCTGGATTTGCAGCCCATGACAGAAAGTTAGGCTTTCTTTTTGACCCATCTTGTTATCTTTCTTGTATGTGTCGAATTGCAGCAGCCCTTATGTTGAAAAACAAAGATTAATTGATTATGTTTTCCAACATTCTTTTATCTCACCCACTTATAGAAAAAAGTATTAAAAAGAAAATACATAGATTTATGTTAGCAACCCTTTGTCCTTTTCTGGATGTGAAAAAGGTCAATATTGAAAATCAAAAGGACATGTGATGCGTGGGCTCGCCTATGCGATCCTAATTATATTCGAGCATAGACACTTCATATTGATAAAATAAACAAACGAAGTAGTAGAAAAATGTAGATCTTGCATGCAAAAAAATCTAAGGTGTAGATATACCATAAAATAATCCAAGACACCAAGCAGTGCCTATGACAACTTATAAATGAGTGCATATATCTATTAATCATAGGCCTATAGTCTAGAAACAGAAGCTACTTCACTAACTTAGTTAAAAGAGAACTTCCACCCTGGTAAAATATATTAACTAAAAAATTGTTTAAAGCACAATCGAATGTGGCTAATCATAACCTTGGAGGCATCTTTGAGTAACTATAGTTTGACATGCTAAGGAACATATATATCAAAAAAGAAATGCAAGCCAAAACTTAGAAATTGAAGAATATTTGTTCTATAGATATGGTGTGGTGTCTAGGATAATTAGGTAGATATCAGGCAAGTTGGTGACCCTAAACAAGTGGCCGTTAGTTTTATCTATGGCCATTTCTACAAGTTGATATCAAGTTACGAACTCAATTCACCCTTTCTTCTTTTCTTTTTACTTTTTGGAACGCATATATGTGGCGATGTCTAATACCAGAAAATACCTCATGTACATATATACCCTGTTGTACGGCTTTATACATGATCCTTTGGAACGTAAGATGGAAATATATATGTAATTATGCCCGTGATTCTGATATGATTGGATGGAAAAGAGTAGGAAAGAGGATAAAAAGTGAGAATATTATAATGCCATCAGGCTCAATCAAGATAGACCTCAAATTCTCTAGAACAATCAGAGTGCCTGCTTTATAGAAATACAGTAGAAATTTACCATTAAATCAAATAAACGGAAACTTAAACTGGACATCACGTTTATATTGCAACTGCTCAATTAAATGTCGACTGCTGTGATTATCAGTATTATATTAACCAAATTTTGACTGGGGAGACTTCATACTTTAGTTGTTTTAGTTCCTTGGGCAGACCAGAATTAACACCATGTAACCGCTAAGACACGTTATGCGTTCTCTGGAGATTTGAAAAAGACATGATTTTTGCGGTTAAGAGGCCTTCGTTAGGACGTCATCTTCAGCGATATCAAATTCTTTTCTTTTAAATGGAATTCTACTAGAACTAAGAATTACTCACTTAATTGATAGAATCGTTTAACAATACTAGCAATTCTTGATCTTTTTATTTTTGTTCCTAGCTATTTGCTAGCTTTTGTTTGTATATACGGCTGCCAAAAAAGTGTTTTATTTCAAGTGCCCGACCCAGTCTGAAGCCTGTCTAGTGGCTAAATTAAACTAGCACAGTGTGTAATCAATGGTAAGCATAATATATTTGTTGGAACACTTAAAGATGTAGAAATCTATAAGAATATCTTTACATGCAAAACTTTTTAATCTACTTGTACGGTTTTCATATGATTTAGCTATAGCAATTATTTACTTTGGTTCCACTTATAAGCATATCTTTTATCAAGATATTAACTTCTTTTTAGCTTTCAGTCAAATTGAGCTGCCGCAGAAATTTGGTACAGGATGGAGGGTTGCCCAATTGGTTACTGGAAGTACTTGGTCCACAACACTAGATGCTTCTAAGATTCTCATACAATAAAATGAGCGTAAATAACAAATAAGTCGGCATCTAATAAAATGGAAGTTATCAAAGATTAAATATTTTAGGGGATATCAATTTAGAATAGAAATATATATAAACATATATCCATGTTCATATACATCATTACTATACAGGTCTCTCACATCAAATTGCTGCAAAGGATTTTCTTCAAGGCTGCATCAAGGTTAAATACGTCATTTAACATTTAAGATGCTACCGTGCTTATCAATATACCGAGAAGCAACTTGTTAAGCTACACTACGGAAATATCAATTAATATGTGAAGCCTTATAAATGTTACCGTACATTGAAAAAACAATCTACATTTCATTGTCAATTAAGCACATCAACCCAACTGCATCATGACCTATAAATATCTATATATAGCATTAGCCAGAGCTCAGTTTACTCATAACAAAATCTGAACTTTCAAAAACATCTAGTTATATACACATAGCATCTAGCTACCACTCGGTATTTCTTCAACCACAGATTTCCCATTATCTATTCTAAAACTTCCAGAGATGGCCACAGTTACAACGTTGGTGAAAGATAGATCAGTAGTTATATTCAGTAAAGGCTCTTGCTGCTTGAGCCACACCATTAAGACACTGATTAGCAGTTTTGGAGCTAATCCTACTGTTTATGAGCTAGATGAGCATCCAAAGGGACAACAAATAGAGAAGGAGCTCAAGGGATTAGGGTGCAAACCATGTGTACCAGCCGTGTTCATAGGACAGGAGCTGATTGGTGGTACCAACGAGATAATGGCCCTTCATCTGAAGGGTCAGTTGGTGCCTTTGCTCCTCAGGGCTAACGCTATATGGGTTTAGTGAAGTGTGCTCAATAATATCAAGATTTGACAATTTTGACTTAGAGTTACCTTAATATCACTGAAGGATCAGTTTGATGCTTCTGCAGTTGTTAAAGCAGAGAAGGCGAGAGTTTTTTTTTTTTTTTTTTTTTTTTTTTTTTTTTTTTTTTTAATTTATTTTTTATTTATTTATTTTTTTAAATAAACAACTCAATGAAAATGTATGCATGTGCCAACTTCCACATGTAATTTTCTACGTTCGAGAAGCAACAAGAAATACCATTTCTACAAAGTTTATTATTGTGTTTTGACGTGTATCTTAATCTGTAAACATTTCTGATCTCACCTTAATACGTCATCATGCATCTCGCCATCCCACAGTGTAATAAATAATCTGATAGACAGGTAATAAACGGAATCTTAACACGTATGTTGGACCTTAATGTTATAGAAGAAAAAAATAGGGTAGTTTAGTGTATGTTTTATTTCTGTATTCTGTAAGTTTAGATAATAATCCAACCCATTGTATTGGGCTGGGTCATATAACGTTTAGTAGGGTTATAACGTTTACTTCATAGGATAACGGTATAACCGTTCTAGAGAAGTCATGTCACACCCCCAATTTACCTGATTTGCAGCGGAATGGAATGCCTGGGGGTGTAACTGTCATAGCACCATAACAAGGATATATTGAACGACCTAAAGTGTCGTTTGGAAAATACATCATTTGATTTATTTAAAAAGATCCATTGTTACAAAACATAGGTCCCAAAGGTTGAAACGTTTACAGAAACAAGTTCAGGAAATGTCAAACGATAATTTACACAAGTGCATGAAAATCCAAAATGTAGTGCGTCATCCCTGGCACACCCTAATGTGACTCCATGCATGTAATATGATAATGCCTCAGTTACCTGAAAATACATTGCGAAAACGGTCAACATAAAGTTGGTGAATATTCATAGGTTTATGAAATGTAATGTTGTACGGCCACCACAAGTATAAGTGCATGACAAAAGTCACGTAAAATAGTACACTAGACCTTAAGCTCATGACACCGAAGCTAGACTGATGAAATTTATGCCCCTCCTGAATGTTCTGCCAAAACACTCAAATGTAACAGACATGAAATGCATCCGCTTACTGTTGGTAAATACTACCACGGATGGAGGCGTCACCCTCAATAGATCTATCCACACACTATCGCTTAATAGGCAAATTAACAATTCATGATGATAATAGGGGACTTATCACAAGGCAGACAAGCTACTTAAGCAATGTACATATGTTTTGATACTTGGGCTCGTACTAAAATGGTGCAATGTATTCTCCCCCATGGGATTTGAAAACAATCATAAAATGTATACGGGGCTATGAAAACTCACCTTAACTGATGATACTGTGATGATGTGAAATGAACAACAATGAACGGTTAGCTGCCTCAACCTAATATGAATGATGAACGATCTAATTTAGATCACCAAATGATGTTATGAATATCCATGCACATGTTCCTTTACCACTCTACTCTTTGGAAAATACTTGTTGTTATCAAAAATATATATTTTCCAAGACTTAGGAAAATATGGCTATTAGAAAAATAAAACTAGTTGAAATATATATACATATATATATCGTATGTATCAATGTTAGTGTTGAAATCCTCGGTTTGAAATCCTTGAAATAACGCCTTGTAGTGATAAAAATATACTTGTAATCACTAATACTTCACTAGTTATGAATTTGGGTACTTGGTATTATTTCTAGAAATCTAGAGTTACTACGTAGTTTTAGCGTTATTATTTCTAAAAGCTGTCAAAATAATATTAGTTTTGCCGATATTGAAACGTGAATATCTGTGGAAAACTAGAAGGGTGGGTTGAATAGTTTTACGTCTTTTTAATTTTATTTTGAAAACTTAGTTTAGTTTTAAAACCTTGTTTGCTTTTAAAACTTTGATTCAATCTTACGTGAACTCAAATCTTGAACAATATGAACAAGTATATCTAAGTATAAACAATACTAATAATGTATGCTAAGTATGTGAAATCAACACATGCATAATATAAACAATTGTAGCTATATACGAGAGATAAGTACGTAATCGTTTATTTTATAATCCTTAGTTATATTTTGTATGAAAACTATACTTGATCGAAATGATCAATTATATGTATGTAACCTTTTTAGTTTGGTTGTAAAAACTTTGTTTTGTGAATAAAACTTTCGTTTGATCTTTAAGTAAAATCAATGCTAGCACTATATGAGCAACTATATATATACGTCTACGTCTACAAAAGTAATAATGATATAAGCAAGATAATAAGTAAGATATGGAAAGATCTAGCCGCGAGACAAAGGATTTATAGTGGTTCGGCTACAAGGACACCTTCCTTGCCCTACTCCAATCCTCGAGTCACCTACTCGAGAGTTTTCTTCACTATATCAACAAGCTCCCTTATGGCGGAGAAAACCTTACACACCAATTTACACACCAATATACACACCAATTTACACACCAATAATCACACCACAACACCTTCACGCCTAAGTCACAACTTCTACACACCTTCTTCAAATCAATCTACTTCACAACTAACTACTTCAACTCTATCTTCTTCACACCAATAGATTTCCTAGCTTTTCTTCTTCACACCAAGCTATCAACTAATCACACAATCTATATCTAACACAACTATCTACAAGCAAATATTCACAATAATCTTCACAAAGAATATGTAAATGATCTTGATGATACACCAACAACTTGGATGTGGAGATCACAACAAGTTGTAATACTTCTTATTTAGGAAGATAGAAGTATTCTTCTCTTGCACTTGAGAGGATGGAAATTGGATCACTTTGAAACAAAGAATATATACACTTATGATCAAAGGATGAGAGAATAGAGAAATAGATCTAGATCAGAAAGTTTAGAAGTGCAAAAGGTGAGAAAATTCTGTGGGATGAACCAGTATTTATAGAGAAAAAAAAAATACTGTTCTGGAGCGTGGCCGGTCCCCTTAATTAGGGGCCGGTCCCCTTAATAATTAAGGGGGCCGCCTAGGGAATTAAGGGGGCCGCCCTTCCAGAACGTTGGGTTTATTAGTCTTTTTGTGGGGAAGGTTTTTCTGGATTAGATTTGCCATTTTTGGTTGGAAATTTGAATTCATATATTTATAATGAATTAAACATATTCCTTTAATTCCAAAAATGTTTTGTAAAAGATATAAAATATTTTGTGACATTTTATAAAAAGTCTAGTGTTTAAGAAAATTGTTCCTTTGATCATAGAATGTAATAAACACTTTGTTTATTCATACCTTAAGTGATTTGGATGTAAAGACAAATGTTAAGCACTAAAAACTTGTTTACGTCATAAGTTTTAGATTAATGAGTTTATGCTTTGTAATTAACAAAACATAGAGACATTGTTAATATGTTAACAATGTTTTTAGACATTATTAATTTATGTCAACAATCTCCCCCTTTTTGATGATTACAAAACCTTAAACTCTTTAAACCTAAAAATTAATTTTTTTTAGACAAGTATTAGAGTTTAACATTCACTTCTCCCCCTTTTTGTAAAATCAAAAAGGTTATGCCGACTAGCTTCGTAAATGAAGTTAGACGGGATAAAAGATCCCCCTTGATGTGTGCTCCCCCTTGTTCGATGGCACCAAGGGATCGAGATATGGAATGCTCGCAAGAAAAATATTAGAAGCACAAGCATATATAGAAGAATATGCAATATACAAATAACAAGCATAGTAAACAAATATTAAGGATACATAACAATTAATTCAAAGTGATTATGTTAAAAGATCCTAATTTGCCAAAGAGAGCCATCGAACTTGCTTGTAACAAAAGATTGGTTGATTCGTATTTGAAAGTGAAAATCATAAGCATATGGTATGCTTAGATGGTTGATGATGGAGTGTTTGGAATGAGGATGGTTGAGTTAGGATAAGGTTGTTGGATTAATGGAGGTATATGTTCGGGTCATGAATGTTGGATAGTTTGGTGGTGGAGAGTTTGTAGCGGAAGAGGTTGATTGAGGTTTTGGATGTTGTTCAAGTGAGGGTATTGGATGTGATCTAGTGAGAAGATATTCAATCCAAGTGTTCATTGAATGCAATGGTTTTTAGGAGAAAGATGCAACAAGGTCAATTGTTGACATGCTTCTCAAGTTGATTTATGTTGTGTGGTGATGAGGGTGATCTAGATGAAGGTGGATCCAAATTGCGTTGAGCAAGATGTAAGGCTAAAAGAGCACTAAGCTCATGGGCTTCTTTTAGCGCCTCAACGAACTTCAAGTGTTCGGAGGAAGGTGATGGTTTGAACATGCAACATAGGAATGGCATGTGAAGTTGTAGGATGTGGTGGTGATACTCTTGGTGGTGGAGACATGTTTGAGCTTGGTTAATCATGAAAACATGATATGGGTGGAAGAGATCCTTCATGAGTGGATGGTGTTTTTGTTGAATGAGCAACATGTAAAGTGTTGGTAATGAGGTTGGGATTATTGTTTTGGGATTGTGCATGCTCATCATAAGAAGGAGCATTAGTCGAAGCACGAATGGATGATTTGTTGTTAAATGGATCATTTGTATGAGAGTGAGGTTTAGGTGTTGGTTGATTATGAGCAACATCGCTTGAGTTGTGAAAAGATTATGAGGTTTGAGTGTAATGTAGAAGGATATGGGTGAGTAAAGGTTTTGGATATGTAATGTTGGTGAGAAGGAAAGTGAGGTGTTAGGTAAGAAATGTTTGAAAACATAGGAGGAATTTGGTGTTGGATGTTTGACAACATCATTTGATTTGACGGAATTTTAAAGGAAGTTAGGCTTTCTTCTCCAAACAAGTTTCTTGGTGGTTTTGGTTTAATGGGAGAGGAAATGATGAGATGAGTGGAGATTGAGAGGAATGAGAGTGTTTATAATGTAGGATTGGTGGGATCAAGGATGGATAAACATTGATGGAAGGTTTAGGATAAAATAGGTTTGTGAATTTTGGGAAGTGTAGGATGAAATGGGCTAAAAAATAGAAAAGGGAAACAACACCTTCGACCATCAGATGGCCGGTCCCCTTAATTGGAGGCCGGTCCCCTTAATAATTAAGGGGGCCGCCCTATGATTTAAGGGGGCCGCCTATCTGGTGATTCCCAGATTGCCAGAAAAGGGTTTTTGGTAGTGAATTGCAGAAAGGTTGTGTTTTTGGTTTCAAACAAGTCCAACTCTTTAAGGCAATTAAGCATATACTAATTATGTAGGCAATTATGTAGCCAAAGCATGTTAGCCAAAGAGATTAAGTAAACAAGCAATTTCATCTAGCATGCAAACATACTCATCAAGCAAGTAAAATATAAGTGCTAGGAAACAATAAGCAACATCAAGTATTTCATAACTACATAACAATGAGGATTAATCCTAATGTGTATCAATGTGCAATAAGTGGGTAGTTATGATAGCATGTATTTCTAGACTTGTTACAAACAAAGTCTTAATGAACAAACCATGGTCCTCTTGATTTGATTTAGTTCACTTATAAGTGTCATTTATATAAATATAGATGACAAATATGAGATCACCATGCATGATTTTAAAAGAGACATTTTTAGCATTATTCAACAATGTTTGAAAGTAAGTTTTCACTTGGATGTGAGAGTTATTTGAATAAAATAGATTGGGTTTTTACTTCAAAATGTGTGAATGAACGGTAAAGAATATTTTCCCAATCTTTAGTTTTGATCAAAACAAAATTGTGGATATTGATAGTGAAAACATGTTATTTAAAAGTGGGATAGTTATTTGAAAGACTATTTTCCAAAATGTGAGGTTTTTGCATATTTTTAGAGATATTAGATTTTTGACAACAAATATCATAAATCAAATATTTTAAAAAATTGTTTATTAAAGATCTCATGCTCAAGAGGATTGGTTAAGCCCATTATTATCTCATGCTATCGTTTCTACATATCCTATGATCCTAAAGGAAATGAAGACGATAATTTATATGTTAGATGCGAGAGTGTTGAATGGGGTATAACCTAACATCTATAGTTCCTTTGTTTTCGCACGCTTATCTGACTTAATGCCATAGTCTACGAGAGCTTGTTTCATCCACAGTTTTCTTACGTGAGGGATCTAATCCTACTTCTATATTAACGATTGATCCACTTAACTCATTTCACTTCATCACCATGAGTTTCCTAATAGTGGATATAGAAGATTTCCATTTTCTATTTTGTTCGGCAATGAGCAATTTTATCTTATTCCTAGGAAAGTCAACCAATGATGTTTCTAGGTTATAAGAATATAAGCAATGATGTACTAAGCATTAATCTAACTAATCATTTATCTAAGCATGCAAATTATAGTGATGAACTTAAACGAAACGCGTACCTTTTAGTCTTCAATGGAATATCTTCAAGCACTTCAAGTGACCATGTTGACTTATAGAAGTCATTTGTAAATGATATTCCAACTTCTTCCAAGATTAACAATTTAGCCACTTGGTCCCCATTGTCTCATTGGTCCAAAGTTGTTTGGTCCAAACATATTTAACATTTGGCAAGGATACATGTATGGTGGTAATATTTCCCAAGGATTGTAACTTGGTTGATAATTCCACATTTGATTTCTAGTGTTATTGTAATATTGTCTATTTAGATTTCTTCTAGTTTGAGATGTTTTAGATCTTGGATGATGATTTTTAGGTTTTCTTGGTGGTGGAGTTTTAGATCTAAATTTAGGTTTAGAGGATCCTACTTCGGTCTTTAAGGATGGTTTATAAAAAGTTTTTACTTTTTCATCATTCGCAATGGGTATTTTTCTATCTTCTGTAAGTATATACTTAGGATTTGATTCTAATGATTTTTGTTTACTAGATTCACATTCAAACTTTATACTTTTATTTTCACTAGTTGAAACATTAGTTGAAGTTAATCCTAGACCGGTTTTATCTCCCGAAGTTTCTTGAGCACTTAGTATTTTCTTAAGTGGGTTATTACTATTTTTAAACCTGTCAAGTTTGAAAATTTCATCTTTAAGTTTTTCGTTTTCATTTTTAACCTCTAAGCAAGTTTTACATTTTACAAAAACTTCTTTTCCTTTTTTCAAATGTTGTAGTTTAATTTTTAATTCGAGTACTTCATTTTCTAATTGATTATTAATATGTTTTAGTGATTTATTTTTAGCTATAACCTTTTGACCTAATTTGCATAACCTATTATATTCACTATCTAGGTCTTTTTCATCTAATGATAAATTTTCGTCACTAAAGTATTCGGTTTCGGAACGTACCTCGCTTGATGTCTTAGCAATAAGACACTTTTCTTCATTTGTGGTTTCTTTCTTGTCCTCATCGCTATCACTCCAAGCACCTCCAATAAACGCCTTTTGATTTTGATCTCTTGACATCATTGGACACTTTCCGATGAGATGATTTGGATTGCCACATTTAAAACACTTCCTTTCATTATATGGTTGCCTAATGTATCTTCCTCGTCTTTTGAAGAATTTCTTGAAGTCTCGTACTGCCATAGCATACTCTTCATCGTCACTTTTGGAGGTTGAGCATTCTTCGTCACTAGAGTCCTTTTTAGCTTTCAACGCAATTGATTTGCTTTGCTCCCTTTTTCCTTTGACCATCTCGGAGTCTTTCTTTATTATTTCTTCGTAGAACTTTAAGTTACCGATCAATTCGTCAAGTTGTAGAGTTGACAAATTCTTTGATTCTTCAATAGCCGTGACTTTAGCTCGCCATTTTGGATGAAGAGCCCTAAGAAATTTCCTGACAAAATTCTTACTAGAAAAATTCTCATCAAGTGCTTTTAGACTTGTGATAATAATGTTAAACCTAGCAAAAGCATTATCAATTGATTCCTCTTCCGGAATCTTAAATTGCTCATATTGTTGCATAAGTAGATCTATTTTGTTATCCTTGACTTGACTATTACCTTGGTGAGTTATTAGTAAAGAATTCCAAATTTCTTTTGCGGTTTCACTCATAAAGATCCTTTCGTATTCTTTACGTGGTAACGCATTGTAAATAACCATTTTTGCTTCATTGTTTTTAGAAAGTCTTCTTTTTAAATCATCATTTTGTTTTTCAAAAGGTACTATTTCATCTTTATTGGTTTCGGGATTATTTTGAGTAGGTAAAAAATCACCATTAGTAATAACATGCCAAAGATCTAGATCCTTTGATTTCACATAAGTTTCGAATCGATTTTTCCAATATAAAAATCCATCACTTTCAAATAGTGGTGGTCTTTGCATAGATTGCCCTTCTAAATATTTTTCAGATTCCATAGATCGTTACAAGTTTTAAAATACAATATATTTTAAAAATCTTGCTAGACGTGGCTCTGATACCAATTGTGGAAAACTAGAAGGGGGGGGTTGAATAGTTTTACGTCTTTTTAATTTTATTTTGAAAACTTAGTTTAGTTTTAAAACCTTGTTTGCTTTTAAAACTTTGATTCAATCTTACGTGAACTCAAATCTTGAACAATATGAACAAGTATATCTAAGTATAAACAATAATAATAATGTATGCTAAGTATGTGAAATCAACACATGCATAATATAAACAATTGTAGCTATATACGAGAGATAAGTACGTAATCGTTTATTTTATAATCCTTAGTTATATTTTGTATGAAAACTATACTTGATCGAAATGATCAATTATATGTATGTAACCTTTTTAGTTTGGTGGTAAAAACTTTGTTTTGTGAATAAAACTTTCGTTTGATCTTTAAGTAAAATCAATGCTAGCACTATATGAGCAACTATATATATACGTCTACGTCTACAAAAGTAATAATGATATAAGCAAGATAATAAGTAAGATATGGAAAGATCTAACCGCGAGACAAAGGATTTATAGTGGTTCGGCTACAAGGACACCTTCCTTGCCCTACTCCACTCCTCGAGTCACCTACTCGAGAGTTTTCTTCACTATATCAACAAGCTCCCTTATGGCGGAGAAAACCTTACACACCAATTTACACACCAATATACACACCAATTTACACACCAATAATCACACCACAACACCTTCACGCCTAAGTCACAACTTCTACACACCTTCTTCAAATCAATCTACTTCACAACTAACTACTTCAACTCTATCTTCTTCACACCAATAGATTTCCTAGCTTTTCTTCTTCACACCAAGCTATCAACTAATCACACAATCTATATCTAACACAACTATCTACAAGCAAATATTCACAACAATCTTCACAAAGAATATGTAAATAATCTTGATGATACACCAACAACTTGGATGTGGAGATCACAACAAGTTGTAATACTTCTTGTCTAGGAAGATAGAAGTATTCTTCTCTTGCACTTGAGAGGATGGAAATTGGATCACTTTGAAACAAAGAATATATACACTTATGATCAAAGGATGAGAGAATAGAGAAATAGATCTAGATCAGAAAGTTTAGAAGTGCAAAAGGTGAGAAAATTCTGTGGGATGAACCAGTATTTATAGAGAAAAAAAATACTGTTCTGGAGCGTGGCCGGTCCCCTTAATTAGGGGCCGGTCCCCTTAATAATTAAGGGGGCCGCCTAGGGAATTAAGGGGGCCGCCCCTCCAGAACGTTGGGTTTATTAGTCTTTTTGTGGGGAAGGTTTTTCTGGATTAGATTTGCCATTTTTGGTTGGAAATTTGAATTCATATATTTATAATGAATTAAACATATTCCTTTAATTCCAAAAATGTTTTGTAAAATATATAAAATGTTTTGTGACATTTTATAAAAAGTCTAGTGTTTAAGAAAATTGTTCCTTTGATCATAGAATGCAATAAACACTTTGTTTATTCATACCTTAAGTGATTTGGATGTAAAGACAAATGTTAAGCACTAAAAACTTGTTTACGTCATAAGTTTTAGATTAATGAGTTTATGCTTTGTAATTATCAAAACATAGAGACATTGTTAATATGTTAACAATGTTTTTAGACATTATTAATTTATGTCAACAATATCTTTGTCGTTATAAGTCCGTTTTATTTGTTCTTTATATCCACGGTTACGTCTTAGTATGTAGTAATATATTTTGGAATGCTAGACTACTCCGGGTTACGTCTAAAGCCTCTTTTTGTCCGAAAACGTCCAACAGCATGCGTTTTCAGAAAAATACTTTTCGTCAATAAACTTGCAAAAATCATAACTTCTTCGTTATAAACTCTTTTTAATCCGTTCTTTCGCCTACGGATTCATTTTTGAAAGTATTTTCTAAAATTTTTGCCAAAGTTTCCTTTATGTTTACTGATTTTCCTGGATTTAATAAAATGGGACAGAATGTTTATATACTTGTTACAAATCCATTTCCAAGGTTCAAAACTAGTTTCTACTTCAACCAAAACTCTTGCAAACACCAAAAAGCTATACTAATCCTACCATACACCTTCTTAGGGTGCCATGGGTTCCTAATGATCACTAAACAAGTTAATTTAACAAAGGAACACCTAAATCAAAATCTAGGGTTTGTATGTTCAAAAAGTCTACAAAAATAAAGTGGTATAACTAGTATGTGCATGAAATTAGGCATGAAAACCATAAGATACAAGTGTTAATTAGATGAAAACATGAAAATAAATTTGATAACTCACTTTGAAATAATAGGTGATTAGATGATTAGAAACCTTGTGTTACTTGTGTTTTTGTTGTAAGATTCTTGATTAGGAAGGTAAAATGAACAACTTCTATGCTTTAACTCTTGGAAAATTATCACTTGATCTTGGATTATGAGTTTGGTCGTGGGTTTTGAGATGGAAAAGATGAGATGAGAGCTTTTTGATTCTAAAGATTATGTATGTTTATGTTTTAGGAGTTTGTAGATATTAGTTATAAGTATAATGTATAATATGTATACTTAAATGCATGAGGTTAAGAAAAATGTAAAAATTAGCCTTGGTGAGGACTTTAGGGGCCGGCCTAGGTGGATGAGGGGGGGGGGGGGGGGGTTGGGGTAGTTTTGATTTAATTAGGAAATTAGTGTAGGATTTAGTGTATATTTGTGTTATTAGTTAAAATCGGGTACCGGGTTTGATAGAAATAAATGTTAACAAAGTTAACCGGGACAAAATAAAGTCATAAGAATGATAAAAATATGTCGGGACCATTGTGGGAATATTTAGATATATTCGTTGTGTTTATAAACCGGGTGTTAACGTTTATTATAAATACTTATACGTAAAACGTTAAATGTATCAAATATATAAATTTGAAAATCCTAAGAGTGGTATAACATGAAAATGCTGTTATGATGATATGCAGACTATCTCTAGTCCGTATGCAGTGTCCTTAGTACTAATGAAATGAATTCGCACCTAAACCAATCCGGTTACGCGAATTTGAATACCCGTAAACTAAATTTACGATGAAATGAGTAATGAAAGTGAATAATGAAAACTTTTCCGGAAATGAATAGTGTTTAGTGAATAGTAAAATTCCCAAATGTTTCTCAGAATATCAAATTGACCTCGAAAATGATGAATAGTAAAATGATGAATAGTGTTTTTATGAACAGTGATTTATGAATAGTAAAATGTCGAAGTTTGAGAAATGACCTGAAATGGTGAGTTGTGACAGTCGCCCACACAAAAAGGAATTCAGTCCCTGAATTCAGCTAGTGTTGGTCTCGGTAATTGGTTTGGTGAAAAGGTGTGGATACTTGCGTTGCATTTGGTCCTCTCATTCCCAAGTAAACTCGGGTCCTCTTCGAGAATTCCAGCGAACCTTAACGATCGGAATTTGACTCTGCTTCAACTGTTTGACCTCTCGGTCCATGATTTCAACTGGTTCCTCCACAAAGTTAAGCTTGTCATCTATCTGAATTTCTTCTAATGGTATAATGGATGACTCATCTAAAAGGCATTTCTTGAGGTTTGAGACATGAAACGTGTTATGTACGTTGCTGAGTTCTGATGGTAGTTCAAGCTTGTAAGCTACTGGACCAATCCTTTCCAGTATCTTAAATGGACCAATGTATCTCGGGTTCAACTTTCCACGCTTTCCAAATCGTATCACGCCTTTCCAAAGCGAGACTTTCAACATGACCTTGTCTCCAACCTGGAATTCCAATGGTTTGCGTCTAACATCTGCGTAGCTCTTCTGTCGGCTTCTAGCTGTTTCAAGCCTTTCTCGCATCTGTATTATCTTTTCTGTTGTTTCCCTAACCATCTCTGGACCTGTGCATTGTACCTCTCCAACTTCTGCCCAACAAATTGGGGAACGACACTTACGACCATAAAGTGCCTCAAATGGTGCTGCTTTAATACTTGAATGGTAACTGTTGTTATAAGAAAACTCGATTAATGGCAAATGGCTAGCCCAACCATTCCCAAAGTCAATCACACACGCTCGCAGCATGTCCTCCAGTGTCTGAATGGTTCTCTCACTCTGACCACCAGTCTGTGGATGGTAAGCAGTGCTCATGTCTAACTTGGATCCAAAGGAATCTTGTAATGACCTCCAAAAGTTTGAAGTAAAGCGACTATCCCTGTCTGAAATGATAGAAACTGGTGCTCCATGCCTTGAGACTATTTCTTTGACATAAAGTCTGGCAAGCTGTTCCATGGAATAAGTCTCTCTAATGGGTATGAAATGTTCTGATTTGGTAAGACGATCAACAATTACCCAAATAGCATCGTAACCTCCTGACGTCTTAGGAAGTTTAGTAACAAAGTCCATTGCAATACGCTCCCACTTCCATTGTGGAATTTCCGGTTGTTGAAGTAATCCTGACGGTTTCTGGTACTCAGCTTTCACTTTAGCACAAGTAAGGCATTTGCTGACGTACGTAGCTGTTTCTGCTTTCATGTTCGGCCACCAATAAAGCTTTTTGAGATCCTGATACATCTTGTCAGAACCTGGATGAATAGAGTACTTTGACTTATGTGATTCATGCAAAATCAATTCTCGTACTCCACCATAGAGTGGTATCCAACTTCGATCCTTGAAGCATAACACTCCATCTGCTCTCTTAACGAAACCATTCTTGTTTTCTGGCATACCGTAAAGTTTCTACTATGGCCGATTTTCCTCCTTGAGAGCCTCAATCTGAGCTTCTAGAATTTTTGATGGTAATGGTGAAATAATAGTCATTCCCAACGACCTAACCCTCAAAGGTTTGATTCGTTCTTTTCGGCTAAGTGCATCTGCTACAACATTCGCTTTTCCTGGGTGATATCGGATCTCACAATCATAATCACTCAACAATTCTAGCCAACGACGTTGTCTCATGTTAAGTTCCTTCTGATCAAGTATATGCTGTAAGCTCTTGTGGTCGGTAAAAACTACACATTTAGTACCATAAAGGTAGTGTCTCCAAATCTTGAGTGCAAAAACAACAACACCCAACTCCAAGTCGTGTGTAGTGTAATTCTTCTCGTGTGTCTTAAGCTGTCTAGATGCATAAGCTATCACCTTCTCGTTTTGCAATAGCACAGCTCCAAGTCCTTTATGCGAAGCATCGCAATATACCACAAAGTTCTCAATACCTTCTGGTAGTGACAAAATCGTTGCACTACAAAGCTTCTGCTTCAATAACTGAATTGCAGATTCTTGTTTCTCTCCCCACTCGTACTTTTGATTCTTTTGTGTCAGCTTAGTCAGCGACTTTGCTATCTTAGAAAACCCTTCAATAAACCTTCTGTAATATCCTGCAAGTCCTAAGAATTGACGAATTTCTGTAGGAGACTTGGGCGTAGCCCAATCCTTTACTGCCTCGATCTTTGCTGGGTTGACTTGTAATCCTTGGCTATCAATGACATGGCCAAGAAATTGAACTCTTTGTATCCAAAAGTCACACTTTGAAAATTTGGCATATAATTGCTCCTTCTTAAGCAGTTCCAATATTGTTCTGAGGTGTGCTTCATGCTCTTTCTTACTCTTGGAATAAATCAGGATATCGTCAATGAATACAATCAGATACTTATCAAGATATGGTTTGCACACTCTGTTCATGAGATCCATGAATACCGCAGGTGCATTCGTTAATCCAAAAGGCATCACTTGAAACTCATAATGACCATAACGTGTTCTGAATGCCGTCTTCGGGATATCTTCTTCCCGAACTCTGAGTTGATGGTAGCCTGATCTTAAATCAATCCTGGAATAAAAACAAGAACCTTGTAACTGATCGAACAAGTCATCAATCCTAGGGAGTGGATAACGATTCTTCACCGTTAACTTGTTCAGCTCACGATAGTCTATGCACATTCTGAAAGATCCATCCTTCTTCTTCACAAACAAAACCGGTGCTCCCCAAGGCGAAGAACTCGGTCTAATGAATCCTTTGTTTAAAAGTTCTTGTAATTGGTTAGACAATTCTTGCATCTCAGAAGGTGCAAGTCTATATGGTGCTCGTGCAATTGGTGCAGCTCCTGGCACCAACTCAATTTGAAACTCAACCTGACGAGTAGGTGGAAGTCCTGGAAATTCTTCCGGAAAAACTTCTGGAAATTCCTTAACAATAGGCACATCTTCAAGTCGTTTCTCATCCGACTTCGTCTCCGTGATGTGAGCCAAGAATGCATAACAACCCTTCTTTATGTACTTCTCGGTTTTAATGCATGATATGATACTGAGTCTAGTTCCACTTTGCTCTCCGCGAACTACTAAAGTTTCACCTCCATAAAAAAGATGAACAACTTTTTCATCACAAATGATTCTTGCACGATATCGAGACAACCAATCCATACCGATAACAACGTCAAAACTTCCAAGTTCTATGGGCATAAGGTCTATATTGAATGGGTGATTTAGGAAATTGATGGTGCAACCACGGATAACGGTGTTGGTGTTAACTAAAGACCCATCGGCTAATTCAACAATATAGGGAATGTCTAAGGTAGTTGGTTCTATGTTAAGTAAAGGTGCAAATGCAATAGAAACAAAACTTCTATCCACTCCTGAATCAAATAAAATGGATGCATAACGATTATTAACGAGGAACGTACCCGTAACAACATTCGGGTCATCTCGGGCATCTTCTCCTCCCATAACATAAGCCCTTCCTCGAGCTACTCCGCCCTGATTTCCAGCTCTTTGATCATTCCTCTTTGGGCAATTGTTCTTGAAATGACCCAACTCTCCACAACCATAACATGCTCCTGGTTGGTTCTGATTAATTACCCCTCGTGGAGCTTTGCATCCCCTAGTCGAATGACCGACTTTTCCACAGTTCTCACAAGCTCTAGGACAATTCCCAGGGTTGTGATGAGTCTGACACTTATTACACTTGGGTAGTTTTCCAATATATCCTTTTCCCTCTGTTGGTCCTGCAGCATAAGCCTTTGCCACTTCCTGTCTCTTAGGTGCTGGTTGGATAGCATTTCCACCTTGGTTATTATCAAACCTCCTCTTGTTGTTATTGTTGTTATTGTTTTGGTTATTGGGGTAGTTGCGGTTTCGGTTATTGTTATAGTTGCTGTTGTTTCGAGTGTTGTTGTAGTTGGTATTGTTTGAACGGTTATTGTTTTTGTTTGCAGCAGATTTCCCTTTTAACACCTGGACCATAAGTTTCTGAGTTATACGAATGGCCTCTTCCATTGATTGTGGGTCGAAAGACATCACATCCCCTCGGATGCTTTCGGGTAATCCTCCAGTAAAATTCTCCATCTTTTTCTCATCGTCCGGAACCATAGTTGGACATATTGCAGCCAATTCCTGAAACTTCCTGATATAAGTCTCAATGTCATCACCTTTTGTTACCAGCTCATAGAATTCGGTTTCCAACTTTTGCACCTCAGTACGAGGGCAAAACTTCTTAGTCATCAGCTTCTTGAATTGATCCCAAGTGAGCTTGTAGGCATTCTCCATACCAATAGGCTGAGCATACGAATTCCACCAAGACATAGCTTCATCAAGAAGCATACCAGTAGCAAATTTTACCTTGTTACCCTCCTGGCAACCGCACATGAGGAATACATTCTCAGTCTTTTCAAACCAGCGGATCAAAGCAACCGCTCCCTCAGTGCCCTTATACTTGACGAGATCACTAATCTTGAAATCCTTCCAAGTACATTCACGCCTAGTAGTGGGTTGAACCACCTCAGTATTTGGTGGAACCTCAGCAGCCCTAGCAGCAACCTCAGCTCTCTCAGTCTCCAGAGCTTCTGCTATACTATCCCTGACCAACTTGCGGATAGCGGCTTGAGTCATAGCGGGTGTTTCTGATGTAGCCTTTGCTTTCTTTGGCGCCATACTTTTGATAAATAATAATCGACAACAACCATGAGAAAACTATAATAGAAATAGTCATCGTACAAAAATATACGCCCACAACATGTATATATACAACCACAACAAGTATAAATACAACCACGACATGTAGTACAACCACAACCTATAATAATACAACCACGACACGTATAGATACAACCACAACAAGTATAAATACGTTAACAATAAAGAGCAACCGCGAAACATCATAAATATAATCACAACACATGAATATAATACGTGAAAATTTCGACCTACATGTACCGATATATATATAGCACAACATTTCCAACATAGTCGAGTCACACTTGATATATTTGTTTGTACAACAACCAAAAGACTACAAGTTCTTGAACTATGTCCCACACCTCGGGACTAGGAAAATAGTAAAAGCTAATACAATACTAGTCTATGTCTAGGCTCCTCCAGGTGCTCTAGATGGTCCAGGAGCTCCAGATGCTCCAGGTGCACTCCTCAGACGACGAATCTCCCTGTCCATCATAACTGCAATCTCCTCTAAATGCTGAACTCGAAGCTGAAGAGCAGCATCTCTACCCTCCATCATAGCCAACCTCTCTTGTGCTACTGCCAACTGGTGTGTCTGCTCTCCCTGAGCCTCCTATGTAGTCTGAGCTCTATCCCGTATCTCTGGTAGCTCATCCCTAAGCTGGTCAATCAGCTCCCGATGTCCCTCCTGCCGTGCCTCAAATTCCATGATACGACACATCGATGCTAACTCTGCCTAAAAGCAAACCCTCGACCTGCTCCTCAACCGCCTCAAGTCGAGTTGTAACACCCCCAAAATCATCACGTCAGCGGAAGACTTAAAATGTCAGCGGAAGACTTAAAATGTCAGCGGAAGACTTTTTGGGTGTTACTTCGAGGATCTTTTTCACAATCATAGAAAACAACACAAAAGTAACGCTTTAAAGTTTAATTCATTCAAAATACCAAATACTCGAAACATCAAGATGTTTCATAGTTTAAACAACAAATTTATTTGAAATGTGTCAAAACGTTTATTTAAGCCCATGCCGGGTTACAAGCCCACTCCGTGCCTTCAAGTTCCTTCTTGTTTAATTTCCTGAGATAAACACATGCTAAAAGTGTCAACACAAAAGTTGGTGAGTTCATAGAGTTTATAGTTTCGAATATTGATTTCCAAAATCAAAGAGTTTACAAGTTCACAGTGTTTATAATAAGAGTTGATTATCCAATTAAAGTGTGAGAAAATCCATAGTGTTCATAGTTTAAATCGTTGATTTATCAAAATCAGAAAATGAGTGATTTCCTTATTAATTCAAAAATAGTCCGTTGGTTGGCCCTTCACCGGGTCAACACCAAAATAGTAGTTTGTTTGACCTAACCGGGTCAACACTAAAATAGTTTGTTCGTTTGCCAATTATTAATAGTTTTCCTGCTATATAGTGAGCACAATCTCATAGTTTAATTAAACAGTGGGCTACAGCATTGTACACCCCAAACATCAGTCGTTGTAATACTGTATCATGACTACAGTACAACCGTTCTATTGCTCTAAGCTCATGACACTCAACGATTAACAGGCATCAAAATTATCTATAATAATGATGTAAAACAGTGGCCCTCAGGATAGGTATTTACCAGTAACCTATGAAATCAAATAGCCTGCATTTGGTGGCTTTCCTCTAGCGACCAAATGGGGATTGTCAATCCCTAATAGATCTATCCACAACTACTTATGCTCACCCTTTGGGTGATTAAGGTGCATGAACGAGCGACTTTCGGTAATAGGTACTTAGGCAATAGAAATCAAGCATAGCATATCATCGAACAGTCACTTGTAATCATGTCTATAGCAGGTATTTCCTTATGAGATATAAAAATGTGTAAACCAGTAAAGTTTATATGAAATACAGTCATGTATTTAGTTAATGAATACTTGTAAAAGTAAAAACAGTAGTTAAGCATGCATCTCCCCCAAAAACATTTATAAACCATTGTAAAACAAGTAAGAGTAGGGGCTATGACTCACCTTAGTAGCACAATAGCAGTGGTAGTAACATAATCTCAACGATGCAAGGCAACGGCTTCACACACAACCTAAAAGATATGGTATGTTTTAGTTGATAGTCTAAATCTCGTTTTATCGCGAATATTAGTTATTCAGTTGTGATTAAAACTCGTGTTCGTTTAAATGCTTGAAGTTCAAGAACAAAGTTATATATACATATAACTTGTGAGTGTAATAATCGATGATCGATGTATGATGGAAAATCATCAAGAATAAGTCAAAGTATGTAGACGATGTTTTATGATGTTAGTCTTAAAAGAAAAGAAATAAACGTATCGTTATATATATATATCGTTAAAATTAATTATAGTTACGCGAATATTTATATCGTATATATATAAGTTAAATTTATAAGAGTTTTATACTAAATATGTGTATTTATATATAAAATATTAATATTATTTTTATAAAATAATATTACAAAAAATCCCTTCAAGTTTTACAATTGTTACCTTTTTAACCCTAACAACATAAATTTTACACCGTTAGTCCAAAGTTATATTTATTTACATTTTAGGTCCAAAACATCAAATATTAATATTTATTATCCCTAAGTTTCAATATTTACAATTTATACCCTTGGAAAACTATTTTTATACTTTTCACCCAAAGTTTACAAACTTGATACATTTAGTCCCTAACTCTCGAATATTTGCAAATTTTGTCCGAACATTACTAAACTTAAAACTTAGCATTTTTATTATTTCAATAAGCTCATAAGGTCTTAAACAGCTTATATTCACAGCTTATTAGATTAATTTCATCTTATTTCATTAAGTGGGCTTATCGATCCAATATTAAGGGCCCGTTAAGGTTTTATGATCCAAGGGGTTTGGGGGTACACTTGTTTTATCAAAATCCATATTTTTAAGTTATAAATTCATTTCAAAAGAGCTTATATGCTCAGCTTATCGTGATAAGCTAGAATGAGCTTTTTGGGCTTTTTGGCCCACGTAAGGTTTTTAGTTTTCTAAAAACTGGTTTCAATAGCGATTAGCTTTAGGTCTCGTTAAGTGATTAAACAAAGTTAATAGTTTCAAGTACTTATCAATCCCGTTTCTCTACTAGCTAGACAATTAGTCTATGTAAAAATATGAGTGGGTCGTGTGGTTATATTTCAAAATATAGGATCAAAGTAATCGGTGTATATTAGTTCTTATCGTTAGTATATTAGTGTCAAATTATCTAAGTCTTTTAGAGTATATCGTATAAGTCCATACGACTTAGGATTGTGTGATATTTAGTATGTAAACGTAAGCATAAGCTTGAAATACTTATAGAATCTCGTTTGTGACTTAGTAAACGTGTAGTACAATATATAATATATACATGTCGCGTTTAAGTTTCACGTTTTATCTAGGTAAAGTGTTCGTGCAAAAACAAGTAATACGTATATGTATATAATGAAAATAACGATTTAGGAGTCTCACCTCACCTCGAAAGGTGGAGTAAAACAAGCGTATGGTTCGTGGAATGGTTCAAGCGCTTCGTGGTTCACTTCAAGACCTTCCAAAGGTTTGATAGATGCCTTGTTAGTCGTCCTTGGTTCCCTTGAATTGTGGTTCTCTTGTGCACTCCGTATGTCCTCCAACTAGGTCCTTGTGTTGCGTTTATTTTGTTTGTGGTACGTACAAGTGTAGTTTTAGTTTGTGCTTGGATGTGGACGTTATATAGTGAGTTTTATGAGGGTATAGATGTTGTGTTCACATGTAGGATCGAATAGATTGCATGTCCACCTCTTCCTTTGTCCAATCGAGTTAAAACAACAAGAGAAAATGTCATGATCGGTTTATAACATTCCCTGACACTTCTGGCAACTTATGTGATGTTTAGTATTCGTTGTGTGGTGATTGGGGAGCATGGGAGGTGCTAAGAAGGCTTGTGACACGTTTTTGCAAAGTTTATCAAGGTGAGTTTTGATGTTTACTTGGGTAGTATCTGAGGCAGTAAATGGGTGAGTGAGGTATCAAAATTTGTTACTCTTGGTTCTTGGCTATATGGTGAATCGAGTTGTATAAAAATATATATATGTTACATGTCGAATATATGAGAAAAATGGGGTGTTTGTGGCTGTGTCGTGACTGGGAAAAAGAAAGAAACAAAAATATTACTAAGTGTCGTTGGGCTTGGTTTGTTGCTGGGCTTCGTAGATTGGTTCAGGCCCAAGCAGAAAAGAAAAATAATTAAGGGTCCGTTTAGTGGTAATTGGGGTTTAAGTGGCCTATAGGGTGTTGTTTGTGTTTGAGTAAACTGTCATTTGCATGGTTTGCTTCCTTTATTTTCTTTCGATGGACAATAGCAAGAAAAGGGGTTGATATTGTGTTTTGTTTGAGTGTGAATTGCATGTATCCTTTATATATGAGTTTTGGTGCATGACAAGTGGTGAGAATGGCAGGGAAAAGGCAAGACTTGGAGTGTGAAAGAGGGCTTGTCATAAGGTGTGTAAGAGTGTGTGTAAGTAACATGGTTTCCTTAGGTTGTTTCTGGGGCAGTGAATAAGTGAGGGAGGTCACAAAATTGTACACCTCCATTCTTTGTAACATGGCCATTCGATTTGTGTATAAACATGTATATGTTGTGTGTCATATAATGTGTAAGGAAGTAACATGGGTTACTTAGGTTACATTTGAGAGAGGTGGTATATGAGTTATAGGTTATATTTGAGGGAGGTAAGTCTTTAAGTTTGAGTCCAGGTCGTATTTTATAGATAACAGCCACGAATTGCATTTTTTGTTCAAAATCTCGCGAGTCTAGATGTAAAACATTATTTCGGACAACTTTCGTGTTTTACAATTTTCCTGGTTCGGAGCAGAAGGGCCTTAAATTTAGGATTTAAATTCGTTACAGAAAGTTGGTGGTTTATTAGAATTTATACGAAGTGTTATTACTATTTGTGTTAATTTGAGATTGTGTAAGGTGCCTTAACTTGATCAATATTCTAGTTAGCAATTATATTTAAAAGTTGATAACAATTGTCTTTCATGGTTCTTAGAAGCATGGAAACTAGAGTTGTTGAATAAAAGGGATATGTCGTGTGTAAAAGTTATAATCAACTGAGCTAAAGCAAACATGTACTTGTGATTTATAAATATAATAGTTAGAGGTGTGCTTGTTCAAAGTATCGTGTCGAGGTCCAAAAATATTTGTGAGCAATCTCGGAAATTTTCGTAGGCTCCGGAAATATATAAATATTGTACGGTAAATATACGAAACCTATATTTATAAAATATAAACGTTTTAAATTTATTATATTATTCGCGATATTTATAGATTATCGAGGTTGTGAGTAAGCATCGTTCCTAGGTAAATGGTCAATCATAAATGTTGTAGTGGTTCACATAATATGTCGTGCATAATAAATAAAAAAAAATTTGTTCCCCGTAAAAATGGTATTTAAATAACGTAACATTCTTTTATTCAATTATTGATATTTACTAATCGTAAGGGAAAATTACGGGAGGTTACATTACCTACCTCTTACAGGAAATTCTGTCCCGGAATTCTAGTCTAAGATAGTTGCCAAAGGTGTCTAGGGAAAAGATGTGGGTACTTGGTGCGAATCTGGTCTTCGTGTTCCTTAGAAATCCTATATCTCAAGTATAACTTACTCACACCTCAGAGACAATTGTTCCCTTCATTGCATGATTCTTCCTAAATTAGACATAGGTGATCAGGCTATGTATAATTTACGAGTAATAATGCAATGCTTGGACCAATCGACCCGTATGATGTCCGGTCTAGGTTGTAGAGTTTATAAGTCAAACGGTTGATTTCCTAAATCAAGGTATGAGTGATTGCTCTAACTCAGTCAATACTAAAATAGTTCATTGGTTGGGTGTTGAAATGGATTTTGGCCATGCCACAAATAAAATGATAGCTAGAGTAGAAGGAGTGGATAATATGGAATTTAGGAAGCACTAGATAGCACAATTGATGAGGAAATATCACAGCGAATCGCCTAAGTCCTGAGAAAGACGAACACTTAAAGGTGACATTACTTAGTACCACAAAGTGCTTAAGGAAATTCGGACGGTTAAATTCTAAACTTCATTAGTCTACTGCGTTGTTGAGAATTGTCGTTGTTGTTGTGGTGATTGCTGGTGTTGCTATGATGGTTGTTGTCGTGGTGATGGGTGATTCTTTTATTATCGAGTTTCCTCTTGAGCTTATTGCATTTGACCTCTTGGTCCAATAGTCTCTGAGCAAGTTTCATTGCTGCTTCCAGGGTTGGCGGGTTTGATGAGGTGACATCTCCTTCAATGCTCCTAGGGAGTCTTTCGACGTACTTCTCCAAGGTTTTCTCAAGGTCAGGCACCATCGATGGGTATAGTATCTTAAGTTCCTGAAACCTTCGGTTGTAAGTTCTCAGATTGATTCCCTTTACTACCAATACATAGAACTCATCCTCAAGCTTACTCAATTCCGAACGAGGACAATACTTCTTTAATATCTTGGTCTTGAATTCAGTCCATGAGAGTTGATATGCTGTCGTTGCTCCTAGAGTCTGAACAATAGTATTCCACTAAGATAGGGCATCTTGCACTGGAGTTCCCGTTGCGAAGCTAACTTTGTTGTTTTCTAAGCATCTACTTCTTTGGAAGACCGTTTCACATCGCTCAAACCATTGGGCTAATTCGGATATCCCTTCGGTACCTTTGAAGTATGTGGGTTAGCATGTTATAAAGTCCTTATAGGTGTAGTAACGAGGTGCGGATGTTGCGTTTCCAGCCATTTGTGTGCCAGTATCTCTTTGGCGGGCTTGTTCGGTTAAGACGGTATTGACACCATCAGCAATTGCTTGTTGTATCGCTGTTGGGGTCATAACTTCGGGGTTTGTTGGTGTAGTGGTTGTGGTTGTTCTTCTAGTTCTAGCCATGTCAATCCTCTCAATCTCACGGTCCAGGCTCCCATCATTATTTCTTTTGAAGTGTTGGCTCCACACAATGCTCCTATAGACTCCATTGATTTCCAAAACTGAGTATTCATCTGTTCAACTATAGCTTCATAGCTAACTGGCCAATTACAAAGTTCTCAATCTTATCTGTAAGAGTCTCGACGTGTTCACGAAGAAAGTCATTGAGGGTGTTGGTAATAGTATCGATTCGATTCTCATGTCGGCAAGTCTATCTGCCAACAAGGGTAGAGTGTGATGAAGGGGTTAATAAATAGTTATTCCTAATGATCTAATCCTGAGTGGTTTTAATTGTTCTTTCTAGCTTAACGTATCTACTACTACATTAGCTTCTCTTGGGTGATAACGTATCTCACAGTCATAATTGTTGAGTAGCTCTAACTAGTGGCGTTGTCTTGACTTGAGAAAACAATTCCATTCTGAATGAAGATTTCTATCGTGTTTGGAAAATAATTATTGTTCACGTTCTATTGTTCCGAGGAAATCTGTGGTGTAACTTACCCATTTAGACAAAAAGTTTGTCTGTAACAGATATTTAACAATGAGCGTTTCGGATAAAAGTGATAGACGTAAAGAAGGTTGCTGAACTTCAGGAAGGTCTAAAGTCTTTCAGTTTATTTATGTTTCTTGATAAGTTGTCAAAAGAAGGTTTCGATACTAAGAGGACTATTTGGGGTTTTTCTACGCAAATAACTCCTATGTGGATGTAAGGTTGAATCGCGGAAGGAACCTCTTTCCGTTCTTAAAGCAAGTATGCTTTTCAAGCTTTTCCTTTACTCTTAAAGTAGGCATACGCAAAAACTCCCTATTTGGCTTTTTACTGGAATCAATATTTCTAAACATAAGGTAGTGTTTTCACGACTTACTAAACGGGGGATCAAAATCTTTGCACAGTAGCGGAGGGCGAAGCGAATGTAGGGGACACAACCTATTCAGGGAAGTAGGATGGACTGGATTTGTTCCTATTCATGGTATGGGTAAAAGCAGCCCTAATGACTTTTTAGTGAAGATATGCTTATATGGCACAAAATGCCGATCAAATTCGTCGAACAAGGGATGTGCATTCAAAATTGCCTATAGTACTGCTCTAGTAAGAAGTTCATGGATCTATTGGTAGAAGCTAGTAGGTGGTGGTGGCATAGCTGATCCTGGTGGTGGTATGACAAGAGCTGGTAGTGATATAAGAAGAATTTGCTTCATACGGCTGAAGTTTTCGAATTTTCCTATTTCGGTGAATTGGATCAGATGATGTTAAAGGGGAAGCCTATAAATCTGATGAAAAGACAATAGGGTGGGAATATGAAGACATGGTATTCGTAATAATCCCGATTAGTAAATATAAGTCATTAGCATAATTATAACATGTTAACATATATACGAAATCATGTAAAAGTAATGTCTCTACCAGATATTGGAAAGCGTAGGCACGGAGGGCATAAGGTGGTATTTTAAAAAGTGATCCGTTTTAAAAGTGTAGTTATAGTCCAATGTTCAAAACACTTGGTTCTCTATAACTGTAGCTCTGATGCCAATCTGTAACACCCCCAAAATCATCACGTCAGCGGAAGACTTAAAATGTCAGCGGAAGACTTTTTGGGTGTCACTTCGAGGATCTTTTTCACAATCATAGAAAACGACACAAAAGTGACGCTTTAAACTTTAATTCATTCAAAATACCAAATACTCGAAACATCAAGATGTTTCATAGTTTAAACAACAAATTTATTTGAAATGTGTCAAAACGTTTATTTAAGCCCATACCGGGTTACAAGCCCACTCCGTGCCTTTAAGTTCCTTCTTGTTTAATTTCCTGAGATAAACACATGCTAAAAGGGTCAACACAAAGGTTGGTGAGTTCATAGAGTTTATAGTTTCAAATATCGATTTCCAAAATCAAAGAGTTTACAAGTTCACAGTGTTTATAATAAGAGTTGATTATCCAATTAAAGTGTGAGAAAATCCATAGTGTTCATAGTTTAAATCGTTGATTTATCAAAATCAGAAAATAAGTGATTTCCTTATTAATTAAAAAATAGTCCATTGGTTGGCCCTTCACCGGGTCAACACCAAAATAGTAGTTTGTTTGACCTAACCGGGTCAACACCAAAAAATAGTTTGTTCGTTTGCCAATTATTAATAGTTTTCCTGCTATATAGTGAGCACAATCTCATAGTTTAATAAAACAGTGGGCTACAGCATTGTACACCCCAAACATCAGTCGTTGTAATACTGTATCATGACTACAATACTACCGTTCTATTGCTCTAAGCTCATGACACTCAACGATTAACAAGCATCAAAATTATCCATAATAATGATGTAAAACAGTGGCCCTCAGGATAGGTATTTACCAGTAACCTATGAAATCAAATAGCGTGCATTTGGTGGCTTTCCTCTAGCGACCAAATGGGGATTGTCAATCCCTAATAGATCTATCCACAACTACTTACGCTCACCCTTTGGGTGATTAAGGTGCATGAACGAGGGACTTTCGGTAATAGGTACTTAGGCAATAGAAATCAAGCATAGCATATCGTCGAACAGTCACTTGTAATTATGTCTATAGCTGTAACACCCCCAAAATCGTCACGTCAGCGGAAGACTTAAAAATGTCAGCGGAAGACTTTTTGGGTGTTACTTCGAGGATCTTTGTCACAATCATAGAAAACGACACAAAAGTGACGCCTTAAAGTTTAATTCATTCAAAATACCAAATATTCGAGACATCAAGAAGTTTCATAATTTAAACAACAAATTTAGTTGACATATGTCTAAGTGTTTATTATGGTTCTTTGTCATGCTTTTGCCCACTCCGTGCCATCCAGATCCGTCTTGTTTAGTTACCTGAGATAAACATGCTAAAGTCAACATAAAGTTGAGTGATATCCATAGGTTTGAATTTAAGAGTTTGAATCACAAGTTAAGAATGTATTGTATTCACATACAATCAATATGTTAAAAAAATCAATGTTCCTGTTATTGCCTTAAGCTCATGATACTCAACGATTAACAGCCAATCATAATCTCAAGTTATGACGGTAAGTAGTAGGCCCTCAAGATAGGTATTTGCCAATAACCTATAATAAGAACAATAAAGTGCGCCTGGTGTTTTCTCTAACAACCAAACGAGGATTGTCAATCACTAATAGTACTATCCACATTTATTTACGTTCACCCTTCAAGTGATTAAGGTTCATGATCGAGGGACTTTTGGCAATAGTAACTTAAGCAAATAACCTTGGCCTGACGGTATTTCAATACCCGGTAAAAAGACTTGTGTTCGAGTTTTAAGCATGTATCTCCCCCACGGGAAAATAGTTAAAGAGTGGGCTATGAAATCACCTTAGTAGTACAGTGGTATTGTAGTCTCAACAAAGCAAGGAAACGGCTTCACACAACACAACCTAAAAGATAATGCAAGTTTCAGTTAATAGTCTAAATCTGGTTTTATCGCGATTACTTGTTATTTAGTTACGAATAAATCTCGTGTTTGTTTAAGTGCCTAAAGTTCAAAAACAATGTTATATATAATCATAACTCGTAAGTAAAATGATCGATGATTGATATAAAGTTAGTTTTTATAACAGAAATAAACGTATCGTTTTACAAGAAATAAATAACGTATTGTTATATCGTTTAATTATAATTACGAATATATATCGTATATATATATATAAGTTTATGTTTATATAAGTCTTATATGTTTATATATGTAAAAGGTTAATATTATTTTTATAAAATAATATTTACAGAAAATTCCTTTAAGTAAAATTTACATTTTTAACCCTAACGATATATATATTACACCGTTAGTCCAAAATATATATAATTAACATTTTAGGTCCAAAAAGTATCAATATTTACATTTCTCAACTCTAAGTTTTATTATTTACAGTTTCTACTTCAGAAAATCAGAAATTACAGTTTTGACCCAAAGTTTGCAAAGTTTACACTTTTAGTCCCCGGTTATGAAAATTTTGCAAAGTTAGTCCTAATTTTACCAATTTCAAAACTTAGTATTTTTACTTCTTAAATAAGCTCAAAATATTCAGATAGGCTTAATTCCACTGCTTATTTTCTTAAAAAGCACTTATTTCACTTAAATGGGCTTAACGAGACAATATCAAGGCCCGTTAAGGTTTCGTGATCCAATGGGCTTACGAACGGTTTGGGCCTGACCTTGGACTCATTTTAGGATACCAAAAACACTGGAGTTGGGCTCCCAGGCCCAGTGTATCACATAAGCTTAGTGGGCTTTACATAAGCCCACGTTGGCTTATATAAGTTTTGTAAAACCTGGTTTTTGTCGAGACAAAAGGGGTCGAGCAAAGTAGTTAAACGAGCTCATATGGTCGAATAAAAAGTGTTTCCCAATTGTTTACCAAGTTGTCTATGAGATCGAGCTTTAAAAACAATATGTTACGTTTCTTGATTTTGAAATAACGAGGCCAAGTAAATGGCATAAATCGATTCTGAAAATAGTTTTTCTAGTCAAAATATTCTAAGTGTTTTTACTAAAATCGTATAGGTCCAAAAGGGTAAAGGAACGTGTGATATTTCATGTGTATATGTTAATATGAGTTCAAATAGATTATAGGGTCTCGTTAAGGACCTAGACATCATGTGATACGAGGTAAACTAAGTATGTGTCGTGTTTTTATTTAACGAGATAATGGATCAAAAGTAAAGTGTCAAAAACAAAAATATAATGAACTGGAAACATAACATGGATGTCGAGTGACTTACTTCACCTCAAAAGGTGGGGTAAAAACGTGAATAGGGATTGAGCTAGAACAAATGATGATTGTGGTTCGACTTGTGACCAAGTAGAGATGTAGGATGAGCAAAGTTAACCATTGTACGTGTTCCTATGCCTTCGAAATAGCTCCAAACTTTCTGTCCCAAAACTCGACACTTGAACTTTACAAAAATGGAATTATGGTACGTTTGTGTGTGTGTTCGACTGAGGTCACAAGGTAAGCTTTATAGGGAGTAGTAGAGTGTATGTACAAGCAGAGATTACACAAGATGAAGTGTTGGATCGAATGTTTTGCATGTTGCCTCTCCTTGTACCCAATCGATATATCACAAGCAAAGGAATGTGTAAGAGATAGATTCTGGCCTTCCTGACAGCTGACAAGATGTACCTCGTTGCTTTGTATTGATTGGGAAGCTTGGGTGGTTACTTGAAGGTTTGTGACACGTTTTGTAATATTCTTCAAAGGGTGAGTATGGTTGTTGATTTAGGTCGTATTTGAGGTAATAAACGAGTGAGATTTGGTGCAATCTTTATCATTCTTAAATGTTTGCTAGGTTGTTAATCGAGTGGTGTAATAACATGTTGAGGTCGTGTGTCGAGTTTGCAAGAAATAGGGTACGTTTTGGGTGTGTGTCGCGGCAGGTAAACAAGGAACAAAAGAAACACAATAAAAATACAAACAGACACCCCGCTGGGCCTTGTGGCCTGTTGGGCTTGCTTAGCGTGGATCAGGCCCAGGTCAAAAAGAAAGAAAGAAAATTAGGAGTTCGTTTGGTTTGCTGTTGATTTACTTTAGGCCCGAAGGGCGTGTTTCGGGTATCGTGTCGGGGTTTCAAAATATTAGTAAGCAATCTCGGGAATTTTTGTAGGCTTCGGAAATATATAAATATGGTACGGTAAATAAACGAAACGTATAATTTTAATTATAAATGTTTTAGATATATAAATATTGTATGGTAAATATATGAAACGTATATTTATGAAATATAAACGTTTTAAGTTTATATGATATTAATAGATTATCGAGGTTGTGTGTAAGCATCGTTTCTAGGTAAGTGGTTAATCATAAATGTCGTAGTGGTTCGCATAATATGCCATGCATAAAAAAAAAAAAAATTTGTTCTCCGCAAAAATGGTTAATCTATGTTATGGTAACGTGTTAATCGTAGGAAAATTTTACGAGGTGTTATATTACCTATCCGTTAAACGGAATCCCGTCCCGGGATTCTAAGATAAGGTAGCTGTAAAGGTGAGTGGAAAAAGTGAACAAATAACGTATTTATTATTAGCTTCCTAATTGTACTTTCCAGCTTAACGTATCTACTACTACATTAGCTTTTTAATTGATGATAATCAATCTTAGTATGATTGTGAAAGAATACTTGGGGAAACTTTAGTCCAAAATTATAGTTGTTACTTGGCAGTATTATTTAAGGTGTAAACAGTATTTTACCACAGTGGTGTACAGTACCCAACTCTTATTCTCTTTAAATAACCCACTATTACACTCCTTTTTACCTAACTTTTCTTTCACTTTATCATTTTCGTCGATATGCCGCACTTCATCACTAATCTTGCAATCATGTATGCCATTGTTACTGCTATCTACCTAGTGTATGTTCCGAGCGAAGATCGTGCTATGTTGGTTGGGATCTTAATGTTTCTTGCACCATTCGTGGTTTTAGCGATCTTCATTGACAAGTTTTGGAAGTGAGGAATAGTGTCGTAGTGTAGTGGTTGGAATGTTGAAATAAGGTTTGTTGTGTTTCCATGTAATTTCGAACGTATGAATGAAATTTTTATTTCGCTTTATGCTGTCTTTGCTTGTTTTTACCGCTTATGAATCGTTATATTATAAGATCATTATGTATCAAAAACATTGGTTTGTTTGATTGTAGTTAAGTTTACAACGGTGGGTTTTCAATAAATTATGACTAAAACTATATGTGGAGTTTGTTTGGCTTCGAATGCTTAGATAAATATGATTTTTAGTCATAGTTGAGTGTAGTAATTTGGTTGAGCTTTGATGAAAATTTGACCATCGAAGGATCGATTAATTGAAAAAAAAAAAAAAAAAAAAAAAAAAATCACACTTGTTTCTTGGGATTATGATAAATTGAGATGTACAAAAATATTGACGGGGTGTGTAGAAATGTTACGGAAAATGGTTCGAAATTATAGGTATGAGTTGTTCGGAAGTAATGTTTATGTTTCAGATTTGAGCAATATTGGGCTTTAAGTTGGTGATCAAGTTCGATGGCATGTTGGGTTACTGAAATCTCGAGGCCCAAATGTGTGTCGGTGTATAGAGGCAGTGGGTTAAAGCCCAAGTTAAGAAGGTTTTTGCGGGTATGTTTTATTAATGTACGTTTTATTCTAATATACACGAGGTAATGAGTTGATTTGAGATTTGTTAAGGTATTGTATAATGTTTGAGAGTTTGTAAAGGTTATAAGTTCATAATTTCTTAGAGATTGAGGGGTCCAATCATGTGAGAGTGTATTACTTATACGTGGCGTGTTCATGATTTAAGTTATGGTGTTATGTTTTTAATGTTATCTGTTTCTTGCCACTTGTGTTGAAATGTGAAAGACGAGGTAGAATTTTCACTACGTAACCTAGAAAGTTTGTTGCTAGTTTTATTTGACATAGTTTTAAAAGTTTTACCGTTTGAATACAAACGGTCATATTTAATATAATAATTGAGAATTATTTTTCCAATTCTTTATAAATATCATTGGTACGTGTTGGGTTATCCACATACACACACACAAAAAACAATCAATGGCTTGCAAGCTACCACATACCGCTGAACAAATCCAACAATATATCAAAGCAGAAGCCGAAAATAGTGATGTGGATCGTAAAAATGCTATTTTGAGGGTCATTCTGGAGTTGGAGGTGGTGAAACAATCGAAACAACGGCTTAGAGAACGCTATGCAAAGTGTACGGATATATCGGATGATCGGAAACGTGTGATTGATACTTTCTTGCATGACGGATATCGTAAGGATGCGGCTATTATCGAATCGTTATGGGTTTGTGTTCATCAGATAGAGGACCATAGCTCCAGCAAGATCTGTTGGAGTTTTAAAGAGAATGTTGAAGCGGCTAGGATTGAACAACAACAGCAACAGCAGCAACGTCAACAGCAACAGCAACAACAGCAACTGCAACAGCAACAGCAACAGCAACAACAACAACAGCAACAACAATTACTTCGACAAGGTGCATCGAGTTCTTCTGCACCAAGAGTGACTGTGCAACAACAACAATTGCCTCATCTGGATCAATTCCAGCCAAGTTTTGAGGAAAATGTGGCGGTCGATGATGGTGGTTGGACTTCTGACATGGAGCGGGAGCTGAGTAGGCTGGAGGCTCAAATAGAAGAAGAGAGGTTGGCAAGCTTCGACCCTTATGATGATGGATATGATTCTAACAATTCTCAGACTTGGGATCACCCAGACTACCGCTGAAGTGTGATGTTTAATTTTTAGTATCGTTTGTAATGTTTTTATGTGTTTCAGTCAAGTTTAATAATAATATGTCGTTTGAATAAAATCCATTGTGAGCAAAATGAGGATGATAATTTATTTATTCTTCATGTTTTAAAATTACAAAAATCTGTGCGGGTAACCTATCCGTTAAACAAAAAAGTTTTGTTGATACAAATTTTTACAAAGAGAATAGTGTGGAGATAATTCTCGAATTATTTAGTTCTTGTGGATAGATGTTAACTTGGGGAAAAGTGAATGCACATGGCAAGAATAGTGATTCATGGCAACAGGTCTATATATTTCCTGATTTTTCTCTTTATCGTTCATTTTGTCTTCAAATAACAATTTTAATATGTCTTATACTTATATTGTTCTCATAGTTGCGTATTTTGTTGTAACTTTCTTCCCGAAAGAAAATCTGGAGTCCTTGGATTGGATCATAGCATTTCTTATGCTAATCGTGGTTTTAGTCGTTAGTGTGGATGAAATATGGGGGTAAGAAATATTAAGAGTGTTGTTTTTGAATTTGTAGCTTTGTGTACTAGGCATTAACGTTTCATTGTGTGGTTTTTGTCATACAGGGTATTCGATGTGTTACATCCAGTTGTGGTTCTTGCACTCGTAGGAGTGGTGGCATTCTTCATCAGCTTGGTGGATCAATCATTTAGTGACGTCAAGGTTTACTTAGTGATTTTTGTGATGATAGCATTACCGATGCTAGTTATATCGTTGTGTATTAATATTCGTGGTTTCTAATGAGATTTAAGTTTTCTTGGTTTCATATGTCTGTTAACTCAGAAGTAATTAAACCTATTTATCTATATTTCGTTATTTACATAGAGAAGCGTCCCAAACTATGTAATTAAGGAAATATAAACTCATGGTTTAATGATTTACAATTTCTTGATTTGAACAAAAGGGTGTCCCAATCTATTCAAATTGAGACGTTGTAAATCATTTTAAGATTCTGACTTAACCATCTGACAAAATAATTTATGTGCGGATATGTCGTAAGCATCTATAAAGATAAAAGTGAGACAAATTAAAGAGGATTTGCATAGTACTCAAAATAGTTGGGGGAGCATATAAATATATATATTAATATACTAGAGTGTAGTTGTACCATAAACTATTTAAAGGTCACATAATAGTCTAGCGGATGGAAATATGAAGACACGGTATTTGTAATAATCCCGATTAGTAAATGTAAGTCATTAGCATAATCATAACATGTAAGCATATATCAAGTTATATAAGTAAGAAATAATGAGAAGTAACTTTTCTACCAGATGTTGGAATGTAGGCACGGAGGGCATGAAGTGGTATTTTGTAAAAATGGTCCAGTTAAAGTGTGGTTATAGTCCAATGTTTAAAAACATCTGGTTCTCTATAACCGTGGCTCTGAATACCAATCTGTAACACCCCCAAAATCGTCACGTCAGCGGAAGACTTAAAAATGTCAGCGGAAGACTTTTTGGGTGTTACTTCGAGGATCTTTGTCACAATCATAGAAAACGACACAAAAGTGACGCCTTAAAGTTTAATTCATTCAAAATACCAAATATTCGAGACATCAAGAAGTTTCATAATTTAAACAACAAATTTAGTTGACATATGTCAAAGTGTTTATTATGGTTCTTTGTCATGCTTTTGCCCACTCCGTGCCATCCAGATCCGTCTTGTTTAGTTACCTGAGATAAACATGCTAAAGTCAACATAAAGTTGAGTGATATCCATAGGTTTGAATTTAAGAGTTTGAATCACAAGTTAAGAATGTATTGTATTCACATACAATCAATATGTTAAAAAAATCAATGTTCCTGTTATTGCCTTAAGCTCATGATACTCAACGATTAACAGCCAATCATAATCTCAAGTTATGACGGTAAGTAGTAGGCCCTCAAGATAGGTATTTGCCAATAACCTATAATAAGAACAATAAAGTGTGCCTGGTGTTTTCTCTAACAACCAAACGAGGATTGTCAATCACTAATAGTACTATCCACATTTATTTACGTTCACCCTTCAAGTGATTAAGGTTTATGATCGAGGGACTTTTGGCAATAGTAACTTAAGCAAATAACCTTGGCCTGACGGTATTTCAATACCCGGTAAAAAGACTTGTGTTCGAGTTTTAAGAATGTATCTCCCCCATGGGAAAATAGTTAAAGAGTGGGCTATGAAATCACCTTAGTAGTACAGTGGTATTGTAGTCTCAACAAAGCAAGGAAACGGCTTCACACAACACAACCTAAAAGATAATGCAAGTTTCAGTTAATAGTCTAAATCTGGTTTTATCGCGATTACTTGTTATTTAGTTACGAATAAATCTCGTGTTTGTTTAAGTGCCTAAAGTTCAAAAACAATGTTATATATAATCATAACTCGTAAGTAAAATGATCGATGATTGATATAAAGTTAGTTTTTATAACAGAAATAAACGTATCGTTTTACAAGAAATAAATAACGTATTGTTATATCGTTTAATTATAATTACGAATATATATCGTATATATATATATATATATATATAAGTTTATGTTTATATAAGTCTTATATGTTTATATATGTAAAAGGTTAATATTATTTTTATAAAATAATATTTACAGAAAATTCCTTTAAGTAAAATTTACATTTTTAACCCTAACGATATATATATTACACCGTTAGTCCAAAATATATATAATTAACATTTTAGGTCCAAAAAGTATCAATATTTACATTTCTCAACTCTAAGTTTTATTATTTACAGTTTCTACTTCAGAAAATCAGAAATTACAGTTTTGACCCAAAGTTTGCAAAGTTTACACTTTTAGTCCCCGGTTATGAAAATTTTGCAAAGTTAGTCCTAATTTTACCAATTTCAAAACTTAGTATTTTTACTTCTTAAATAAGCTCAAAATATTCAGATAGGCTTAATTCCACTGCTTATTTTCTTAAAAAGCACTTATTTCACTTAAATGGGCTTAACGAGACAATATCAAGGCCCGTTAAGGTTTCGTGATCCAATGGGCTTATGAACGGTTTGGGCCTGACCTTGGACTCATTTTAGGATACCAAAAACACTGGAGTTGGGCTCCCAGGCCCAGTGTATCACATAAGATTAGTGGGCTTTACATAAGCCCACGTTGGCTTATATAAGTTTTGTAAAACCTGGTTTTTGTCGAGACAAAAGGGGTCGAGCAAAGTAGTTAAACGAGCTCATATGGTCGAATAAAAAGTGTTTCCCAATTGTTTACCAAGTTGTCTATGAGATCGAGCTTTAAAAACAATATGTTACGTTTCTTGATTTTGAAATAACGAGGCCAAGTAAATGGCATAAATCGATTCTGAAAACAGTTTTTCTAGTCAAAATATTCTAAGTGTTTTTACTAAAATCGTATAGGTCCAAAAGGGTAAAGGAACGTGTGATATTTCATGTGTATATGTTAATATGAGTTCAAATAGATTATAGGGTCTCGTTAAGGACCTAGACATCATGTGATACGAGGTAAACTAAGTATGTGTCGTGTTTTTATTTAACGAGATAATGGATCAAAAGTAAAGTGTCAAAAACAAAAATATAATGAACTGGAAACATAACATGGATGTCGAGTGACTTACTTCACCTCAAAAGGTGGGGTAAAAACGTGAATAGGGATTGAGCTGGAACAAATGATGATTGTGGTTCGACTTGTGACCAAGTAGAGATGTAGGATGAGCAAAGTTAACCATTGTACGTGTTCCTATGCCTTCGAACTAGCTCCAAACTTTCTGTCCCAAAACTCGACACTTGAACTTTACAAAAATGGAATTATGGTACGTTTGTGTGTGTGTTCGACTGAGGTCACAAGGTAAGCTTTATAGGGAGTAGTAGAGTGTATGTACAAGCAGAGATTACACAAGATGAAGTGTTGGATCGAATGTTTTGCATGTTGCCTCTCCTTGTACCCAATCGATATATCACAAGCAAAGGAATGTGTAAGAGATAGATTCTGGCCTTCCTGACAGCTGACAAGATGTACCTCGTTGCTTTGTATTGATTGGGAAGCTTGGGTGGTTACTTGAAGGTTTGTGACATGTTTTGTAAAATTCTTCAAAGGGTGAGTATGGTTGTTGATTTAGGTCGTATTTGAGGTAATAAACGAGTGAGATTTGGTGCAATCTTTATCATTCTTAAATGTTTGCTAGGTTGTTAATCGAGTGGTGTAATAACATGTTGAGGTCGTGTGTCGAGTTTGCAAGAAATAGGGTACGTTTTGGGTGTGTGTCGCGGCAGGTAAACAAGGAACAAAAGAAACACAATAAAAATACAAACAGACACCCCGCTGGGCCTTGTGGCCTGTTGGGCTTGCTTAGCGTGGATCAGGCCCAGGTCAAAAAGAAAGAAAGAAAATTAGGAGTTCGTTTGGTTTGCTGTTGATTTACTTTAGGCCCGAAGGGCGTGTTTCGGGTATCGTGTCGGGGTTTCAAAATATTAGTAAGCAATCTCGGGAATTTTTGTAGGCTTCGGAAATATATAAATATGGTACGGTAAATAAACGAAACGTATAATTTTAATTATAAATGTTTTAGATATATAAATATTGTATGGTAAATATATGAAACGTATATTTATGAAATATAAACGTTTTAAGTTTATATGATATTAATAGATTATCGAGGTTGTGTGTAAGCATCGTTTCTAGGTAAGTGGTTAATCATAAATGTCGTAGTGGTTCGCATAATATGCCATGCATAAAAAAAAAATTTTGTTCTCCGCAAAAATGGTTAATCTATGTTATGGTAACGTGTTAATCGTAGGAAAATTTTACGAGGTGTTATAATAGCAGGTATTTCCTTATGAGATATAAAAATGTGTAAACCAGTAAAGTTTATATGAAATACAGTCATGTATTTAGTTAATGAATACTTGTAAAAGTAAAAACAGTAGTTAAGCATGCATCTCCCCCAAAAACATTTATAAACCATTGTAAAACAAGTAAGAGTAGGGGCTATGACTCACCTTAGTAGCACAGTAGCAGTGGTAGTAACATAATCTCAACGATGCAAGGCAACGGCTTCACACACAACCTAAAAGATATGGTATGTTTTAGTTGATAGTCTAAATCTCGTTTTATCGCGAATATTAGTTATTCAGTTGTGATTAAAACTCGCGTTCGTTTAAATGCTTGAAGTTCAAGAACAAAGTTATATATACATATAACATGTGAGTGTAATAATCGATGATCGATGTGTGATGGAAAATCATCAAGAATAAGTCGAAGTATGTAGACGATGTTTTATGATGTTAGTCTTAAAAGAAAAGAAATAAACGTATCGTTATATATATATATCGTTAAAATTAATTATAGTTACGCGAATATTTATATCGTATATATATAAGTTAAATTTATAAGAGTTTTATACTAAATATGTGTATTTATATATAAAATATTAATATTATTTTTATAAAATAATATTACAGAAAATCCCTTCAAGTTTTACAATTGTTACCTTTTTAACCCTAACGACATAAATTTTACACCGTTAGTCCAAAGTTATATTTATTTACATTTTAGGTCCAAAACATCAAATATTTATATTTATTATCCCTAAGTTTCAATATTTACAATTTATACCCTTGGAAAGCTGTTTTTATACTTTTCACCCAAAGTTTACAAACTTGACACATTTAGTCCCTAACTCTCGAATATTTGCAAATTTTGTCCGAACATTACTAAATTTAAAACTTAGCATTTTTATTATTTCAATAAGCTCATAAGGTCTTAAACAGCTTATATTCACAACTTATTAGCTTAATTTCATCTTATTTCATTAAGTGGGCTTATCGATCCAATATTAAGGGCCCGTTAAGGTTTTATTGTCACAACTCGTAAATTCTGGTCTTTTCCCGAACTTTCACATTTACTATTTATCAGTTACTATTCATCGATCACTATTCATCATTTTACTATTCATCATTTTTTAGGTCAGTTTGATATTCTGAGAAGCGTTTTAAAATTTTACTATTCATAAAACACTATTCACCTCCGGAGAAAATTTGTCATTTATACGTGGGTTGCGTCATTTTTGTAAACGTACGATTATCAACCTAATAAACGTTATCTTATGAACTAATATTTTGAATAATTGATCCAACACTCCCAATTATGGTCCTAACACATTTTATACTCATAGTAATAATATAAAAATTATATTATTAATTTGCCCGGTATTCTGGAAATTTATTTAATTTATATCGTACGCCTAATTTATTTACGACGGTTTTCGTAAAAACTAAACAATACTCACCCGAACACACTCAATATTTATACCCAACATATTTTCACAATTTTTATAACTTTATTATGTCCCAATTAACTTCATCATATTTTACTTCAACTCGTCATGGTTTATTTTTAGTTAACTCGGTACCCGGTATCACCTAAAACTAATTAATATCTAACCAATGTATACCAAAAGTCAAGATTTCTTCACTTTTCTTCCTTTTTTCTCCAAATGCCGCCCCCCCTATACATCCCTCCCCATTTTATGGATCTTGTCCAACTTAAATATACATATAACTTATACTTGTCAATTATTTCATTTCATTTCACAAATAACAACTAGCAAACTCATCTTTTTCTCTCTTCTCTTGGTGATGATCGGCCAAGAACAAAGACACAAGAAGGAAACCATTAATTTTTGAAGATCAAGTCATAATCATGCTATACTTTCTTTCCTTGTTGGGGGTTTTGTGATAAAACCCTAGGTTCTTTACATAATCATCTTCAAAACTCATCCATTTATCAAGTAAGCTTCAAGATCACTTGTTGATCTTTCCATATTTTCATTTTTCTAGTTTCATGTTGTTTATTCAAGATCTACATGCATATGTTAGTTATACCACTCATTTATATATATATCTAACTTTTGAACTCTAGAAATAGATTATTGTTAGATCCTTGTTAGATCCACTTGGTTTATGATGTTTAGGAACCCATGACACCCTAAGAAGGTGTATGGTAGGATTAGACTAGTTTTGTGGTGATTTATAGTGGTTTGGTTGGATTAGAAACTAGTTTGGAACATTAAAAATGGATTTTAAACATATATAAAAACCTACTGTCCTTAAAATGAAAACGTGGCCAACTCAGTGGGTTTGGGGTAACTTTTGACCAAATATTTAGAAAATACTTTCCGAGACGGAACTATGGCCGAAAACGGGGATGAAAACGAGTTAATAACGAAGGAGATACGCCAAAAACGAGTTTAACGACGAAAACTATATTTTCTGAAAACTGCATGCTGTTTGGCATTTTTAGACGGACAAATAGAGGCGTTAGACGTAACCTAGAGGAGCCGAGCTATTAAAAATATATTAGTATATACTAAAACGAATCCGTGGATATAAAGAACGAGTAAAATGAACTTAAAACGACCAAGTTATACGTGTTTTAAAATCGTCAAAACTATATATATATTTAGTCACTACTAGAAATAATATAACTACGTACTAAATAATATATTTTCTAGATTTCTTATTCAAGGGGTTTATTTTTAATTAACGAGATACGTACGACCCAAGGTTTATTTATGCGACTACTAGACTATATCTTAAGGTTTTCAAAACGAGGAATATAACACTAACATTTTTATATACGATATATTACGACAAGTTTTTATTATGCTAGTTGGACTTATTTTTCTTAAGTATGGAAAATACTTTACTTTGACAATAACTATTATTTCCAAGTTACGAGTGGTATAGGTATCATGTGCATGTACATTCATTACATCCTTTCATGATCTAAGTAGATCACTATCATTCATATTAGGTTGCGGTTAGAGATCGAACCTCATTTCTGTGTATCCACTTTTGTCATCGTAGCTATTCGCACCAGGTGAGTCATAGCCCCACTTTTACTCTTTATACTTGTTTTAACTCTTTGGGGGAGATACATGCTCAACTAAAAACATACTTTCTTAATACTCAAAACATACATTCTTGATACTCAAAACATTTATTCTTGATTGTTTTATTCTTGATTGTTTCATACTTGATTGTTTTATACTTGATTTCATACATACGTGATTGTGATATACTTAACTGTGTTATACTAAACTGTGATGTGTATTCTTGAGCTACTGAGACTTCCAATGGCCCCAGATTAAGTTGCTGGGCACAACCATGGAGACTTATATATTTCCAATGGCCCCAGATTAAGTTGCTGGGCACAACCATGGAGACTTATATATTTCCACTGGCCCCAGATTAAGTTGCTGGGCACAACCATGGAAATATACATACAAACGTGAGGTCTTCGGAGATGAAGTGTAGACTCACGACTAATTGCTTAACTGTTGTGATAAACTTATATATGTTTTACTCAAACTATATATTGTAGCAGTGGGTTGTAAACACACAGGTTACAAGGCTCTTATGGCGGGACTTGTAACTGAGTGGATTTACGATGCCTTTGCTGGGAAACCTTCATACATATGCATAAACTTTATTTGTTAAACAAACTCTATGAACTCACCAACCTCGTGTTGACACTTTAGCATGTATTTTCAGGTTTTAACCTATGGCACGCTACAGGAGGTTTTGGCAGGGCATGGCATGGTCATAGAAGACTCTGATTATTTATATAGGGACCGTTTTAAACTACTTTTAAGGGCCTACTTCCGCACTATTTTTAACGATGTAAATTCAATATTTTTGACTTAACTATTTTATTCTAAATGATTGAAATGAAAACCATTTTTGAACTTGTGTTGTAATACCAATTGAGTTACACCCCAGCTACACGTATGCTTCCGCTGGACCCGATTTTGGGGGTGTGACAGATTGGTATCAGAGCTTTGGCTATAGCGAACTAAGTGTTTTTAAAACCTAGACTATAGCTACTTTTACGAAAAACTTAACCCTATGACCGTCACGTGCCTGCCTGCCAAGATGATGCCTCACTTGTGGTTTGTTGCTGACTTAGGTGATGAGAATTGTGTCTCATTATCTGGTTTATTGTATCCATTTATTCTAGTTGATTTCTATCATTGTCTTCCATATAAGCATGTTCACGTATCATATATATCACCCTATTATGTTTCTCCTTGTATAGTCTCATCATTTGACCTCGAGTTTGGTCACCTGCCTTAGTCTTTCTGTACGTCTTGGTAGTATAACTGAGCTGAGTATTTCAAAATTCATGGAACCTCGGTGGAATATAGACTAGTCACCTATATTCAACCCGGGATAGTGGGACATAGGCTGACTACCTATATCCAACTCAGAAATGAATTTTGCAACACTGAGAATGGTTATAATAAAATTATGTCTGGATTGAATCCTCAACTCAATTTCTGAATGTTTCATCTATGTGTGTGTATACCCTCGTTGTCAGAACGCTTATACTTTTCATCGCCTCGTGAACCGCCGCCTGGAAGCACGTCAACTGGTCATTTTATCTCTTGAATTTTCACCTTTATAACACTTCGGAGACCTACGTTAACTGAACTTCGGGACGAAGTTCCTTAAGGGGTAGAGACTGTCACAACTCGTAAATTCTGGTCTTTTCCCGAACTTTCACATTTACTATTCATCAGTTACTATTCATCGATCACTATTCATCATTTTACTATTCATCATTTTTGAGGTCAGTTTGATATTCTGAGAAGCGTTTTAAAATTTTACTATTCATAAAACACTATTCACCTCCGGAGAAAATTTGTCATTTATACGTGGGTTGCGTCATTTTTGTAAACGTACGATTATCAACCTAATAAACGTTATCTTATGAACTAATATTTTGAATAATTGATCCAACACTCCCAATTATGGTCCTAACACATTTTATACTCATAGTAATAATATAAAAATTATATTATTAATTTGCCCGGTATTCTGGAAATTTATTTAATTTATATCGTACGCCTAATTTATTTACGACGGTTTTCGTAAAAACTAAACAATACTCACCCGAACACACTCAATATTTATACCCAACATATTTTCACAATTTTTATAACTTTATTATGTCCCAATTAACTTCATCATATTTTACTTCAACTCGTCATGGTTTATTTTTAGTTAACTCGGTACCCGGTATCACCTAAAACTAATTAATATCTAACCAATGTATACCAAAAGTCAAGATTTCTTCACTTTTCTTCCTTTTTTCTCCAAATGCCGCCCCCCCTATACATCCCTCCCCATTTTATGGATCTTGTCCAACTTAAATATACATATAACTTATACTTGTCAATTATTTCATTTCATTTCACAAATAACAACTAGCAAACTCATCTTTTTCTCTCTTCTCTTAGTGATGATCGGCCAAGAACAAAGACACAAGAAGGAAACCATTAATTTTTGAAGATCAAGTCATAATCATGCTATACTTTCTTTCCTTGTTGGGGGTTTTGTGATAAAACCCTAGGTTCTTTACATAATCATCTTCAAAACTCATCCATTTATCAAGTAAGCTTCAAGATCACTTGTTGATCTTTCCATATTTTCATTTTTCTAGTTTCATGTTGTTTATTCAAGATCTACATGCATATGTTAGTTATACCACTCATTTATATATATATCTAACTTTTGAACTCTAGAAATAGATTATTGTTAGATCCTTGTTAGATCCACTTGGTTTATGATGTTTAGGAACCCATGACACCCTAAGAAGGTGTATGGTAGGATTAGACTAGTTTTGTGGTGATTGATAGTGGTTTGGTTGGATTAGAAACTAGTTTGGAACATTAAAAATGGATTTTAAACATATATAAAAACCTACTGTCCTTAAAATGAAAACGTGGCCAACTCAGTGGGTTTGGGGTAACTTTTGACCAAATATTTAGAAAATACTTTCCGAGACGGAACTATGGCCGAAAACGGGGATGAAAACGAGTTAATAACGAAGGAGATACGCCAAAAACGAGTTTAACGACGAAAACTATATTTTCTGAAAACTGCATGCTGTTTGGCATTTTTAGACGGACAAATAGAGGCGTTAGACGTAACCTAGAGGAGCCGAGCTATTAAAAATATATTAGTATATACTAAAACGAATCCGTGGATATAAAGAACGAGTAAAATAAACTTAAAACGACCAAGTTATACGTGTTTTAAAATCGTCAAAACTATATATATATTTAGTCACTACTAGAAATAATATAACTACGTACTAAATAATATATTTTCTAGATTTCTTATTCAAGGGGTTTATTTTTAATTAACGAGATACGTACGACCCAAGGTTTATTTATGCGACTACTAGACTATATCTTAAGGTTTTCAAAACGAGGAATATAACACTAACGTTTTTATATACGATATATTACGACAAGTTTTTATTATGCTAGTTGGACTTATTTTTCTTAAATATGGAAAATACTTTACTTTGACAATAACTATTATTTCCAAGTTACGAGTGGTATAGGTATCATGTGCATGTACATTCATTACATCCTTTCATGATCTAAGTAGATCACTATCATTCATATTAGGTTGCGGTTAGAGATCGAACCTCATTTCTGTGTATCCACTTTTGTCATCGTAGCTATTCGCACCAGGTGAGTCATAGCCCCACTTTTACTCTTTATACTTGTTTTAACTCTTTGGGGGAGATACATGCTCAACTAAAAACATACTTTCTTAATACTCAAAACATACATTCTTGATACTCAAAACATTTATTCTTGATTGTTTTATTCTTGATTGTTTCATACTTGATTGTTTTATACTTGATTTCATACATACGTGATTGTGATATACTTAACTGTGTTATACTAAACTATGATGTGTATTCTTGAGCTACTGAGACTTCCAATGGCCCCAGATTAAGTTGCTTGGCACAACCATGGAGACTTATATACTTCCAATGGCCCCAGATTAAGTTGCTGGGCACAACCATGGAGACTTATATATTTCCACTGGCCCCAGATTAAGTTGCTGGGCACAACCATGGAAATATACATACAAACGTGAGGTCTTCAGAGATGAAGTGTAGACTCACGACTAATTGCTTAACTGTTGTGATAAACTTATATATGTTTTACTCAAACTATATATTGTAGCAGTGGGTTGTAAACACACAGGTTACAAGGCTCTTATGGCGGGACTTGTAACTGAGTGGATTTACGATGCCTTTGCTGGGAAACCTTCATACATATGCATAAACTTTATTTGTTAAACAAACTCTATGAACTCACCAACCTCGTGTTGACACTTTAGCATGTATTTTCAGGTTTTAACCTATGGCACGCTACAGGAGGTTTTGGCAGGGCATGGCATGGTCATAGAAGACTCTGATTATTTATATAGGGACCGTTTTAAACTACTTTTAACGGCCTACTTCCGCACTATTTTTAACGATGTAAATTCAATATTTTTGACTTAACTATTTTATTCTAAATGATTGAAATGAAAACCATTTTTGAACTTGTGTTGTAATACCAATTGAGTTACACCCCAGCTACACGTATGCTTCCGCTGGACCCGATTTTGGGGGTGTGACATTTATGATCCAAGGGGTTTGGGGGTACACTTGTTTTTATCAAAATCCATATTTTTAAGTTATAAATTCATTTCAAAAGAGCTTATATGCTCAGCTTATCGTGATAAGCTAGAATGAGCTTTTTGGGCTTTTTGGCCCACGTAAGGTTTTTAGTTTTCTAAAAACTGGTTTCAATAGCGATTAGCTTTAGGTCTCGTTAAGTTATTAAACAAAGTTAATAGTTTCAAGTATTTATCAATCCCATTTCTCTACTACCTAGACAATTAGTCTATGTAAAAATATGAGTGGGTCGTGTGGTTATATTTCAAAATATAGGATCAAAGTAATCGGTGTATATTAGTTCTTATCGTTAGTATATTAGTGTCAAATTATCTAAGTCTTTTAGAGTATATCGTATAAGTCCATACGACTTAGGATTGTGTGATATTTAGTATGTAAACGTAAGCATAAGCTTGAAATACTTATAGAATCTCGTTTGTGACTTAGTAAACATGTAGTACAATATATAATATATACATGTCACGTTTAAGTTTCACGTTTTATCTAGGTAAAGTGTTCGTGCAAAAACAAGTAATACGTATATGTATATAATGAAAATAACGATTTAGGAGTCTCACCTCACCTCGAAAGGTGGAGTAAAACAAGCGTATGGTTCGTGGAATGGTTCAAGCGCTTCGTGGTTCACTTCAAGTCCTTCCAAAGGTTCGATAGATGCCTTGCTAGTCGTCCTTGGTTCCCTTGAGTTGTGGTTCTCTTGTGCACTCCGTATGTCCTCCAACTAGGTCCTTGGGTTGCGTTTATTTAGTTTGTGGTACGTACAAGTGTAGTTTTAGTTTGTGCTTGCATGTGGACGTTATATAGTGAGTTTTATGAGGGTATAGATGTTGTGTTCACATGTAGGATCGAATAGATTGCATGTCCACCTCTTCCTTTGTCCAATCGAGTTAAAACAACAAGAGAAAATGTCATGATCGGTTTCTGACATTCCCTGACACTTCTGGCAACTTATGTGATGTTTAGTATTCGTTTTGTGGTGATTGGGGAGCATGGGAGGTGCTAAGAAGGCTTGTGACACATTTTTGCAAAGTTTATCAAGGTGAGTTTTGATGTTTACTTGGGTAGTATCTGAGGCAGTAAATGGGTGAGTGAGGTATCAAAATTTGTTACTCTTGGTTCTTGGCTATATGGTGAATTGAGTTGTATAAAAATATATATATGTTACATGTCGAATATATGAGAAAAATGGGGTGTTTGTGGCTGTGTCGTGACTGGGAAAAAGAAAGAAACAAAAATATTACTAAGTGTCGTTGGGCTTGGTTTGTTGCTGGGCTTCGTAGATTGGTTCAGGCCCAAGCAGAAAAGAAAAATAATTAAGGGTCCGTTTAGTGGTAATTGGGGTTTAAGTGGCCCATAGGGTGTTGTTTGTGTTTGAGTAAACTGTCATTTGCATGGTTTGCTTCCTTTATTTTCTTTCGATGGACAATAGCAAGAAAAGGGGTTGATATTGTGTTTTGTTTGAGTGTGAATTGCATGTATCCTTTATATATGAGTTTTGGTGCATGACAAGTGGTGAGAATGGCAGGGAAAAGGCAAGACTTGGAGTGTGAAAGAGGGCTTGTCATATGGTGTGTAAGAGTGTGTGTAAGTAACATGGTTTCTTTAGGTTGTTTCTGGGGCAGTGAATAAGTGAGGGAGGTCACAAAATTGTACACCTCCATTCTTTGTAACATGGCCATTCTATTTGTGTATAAACATGTATATGTTGTGTGTCATATAATGTGTAAGGAAGTAACATGGGTTACTTAGGTTACATTTGAGGGAGGTGGTGTATGAGTTATAGGTTATATTTGAGGGAGGTAAGTCTTTAAGTTTGAGTCCAGGTCGTATTTTATAGATAACAGCCACGAATTGCATTTTTTGTTCAAAATCTCGCGAGTCTAGACGTAAAACATTATTTCGGACAACTTTCGTGTTTTACAATTTTCCTGGTTCGGACCAGAAGGGCCTTAAATTTAGGATTTAAATTCGTTACAGAAAGTTGGTGGTTTATTAGAATTTATACGAAGTGTTATTACTATTTGTGTTAATTTGAGATTGTGTAAGGTGCCTTAACTTGATCAATATTCTAGTATAGCAATTATATTTAAAAGTAATTGTATTTCATGGGTCTTAGAAGCATGGAAACTAGAGTTGTTGAATAAAAGGGATATGTCGTGTGTAAAAGTTATAATCAACTGAGCTAAAGCAAACATGTACTTGTGATTTATAAATATAATAGTTAGAGGTGTGCTTGTTCAAAGTATCGTGTCGAGGTCCAAAAATATTTGTGAGCAATCTCAGAAATTTTCGTAGGCTCCGGAAATATATAAATATTGTACGGTAAATATACGAAACGTATATTTATAAAATATAAATGTTTTAAATTTATTATATTATTCGCGATATTTATAGATTATCGAGGTTGTGAGTAAGCATCGTTCCTAGGTAAATGGTCAATCATAAATGTTGTGGTGGTTCACATAATATGTCGTGCATAATAAATAAAAAAAAATTTGTTCCCCGTAAAAAATGGTATTTAAATAACGTAACATTCTTTTATTCAATTATTGATATTTACTAATCGTAAGGGAAAATTACGGGAGGTTACACGAGTAGTGATAACCTCATCAACCCTATAACCCAAACTATCAACCTGCTCCTGCTGAGCCCCTAACTGATCCTCTAAAGTAACATCTGTAGGCTCTTTAGCAGCAGCTGCTCTCGAACTCTCACCTACATGGTATACTGGTGGTGGTTCTGGCTCTGTAGTAGGTGAAGCTGGTGTAGTAAACCTCGCATGCTTCCTAAGCGGCAATAGTGAAGTAGATATGGATGTAGTAGCGGGTATGACTGGTGGTGGTGTGGGTAACATAGGAATAGCAGGGATCTTAAAGGTAGATGTAGCAGGGTAAACTTTCTTACTAGGACCTATAGTCGTCTTCCTACGGGGAAACATGAGTCTAGGTTCTGATGGAATAGTGGTAGCAGAGGATGATGTGTCAGTGGGTGCACGGGTAATCTCAGGTGGTGCAATAGGGGAAACATAATGAGTAGGAGCAGTCTCATCCTCCTCAAAAGGCTCGGTTTCCTCACCTGATGCCGAGAGTGGCAACACAGGTACAAGAGGAATGGGTGGTGGTGAAAAGGCAGTGGAAGACATAGAGCCTTCAACATCGGAGTCTGTGATAGAGTATAGTATGACAACGTTTGGGTCTGAAGACATGGTTCTGTGATAATCAAGGTGAAATAAAATAAATAACTCGTATAATGGAATCACCTAAAACAATGAACATGCACTTATGATGAAATGATGAGATGCTATGATAATGTGGTTATAGTCTAGGGATCGTATACATCATATACCCTATCATGATGCATCCTAGTTCGCTATAACCTTGGCTCTGGTACCAATCTGTCACATCCCCAATTTACCTGACTTGCTGCGGAATGGAATGCCTGGGGGTGTAACTGTCATAGCACCATAACAAGGATATATTGAACGACCTAAAGTGTCGTTTGGAAAATACATCGTTTGATTTATTTAAAAAGATCCAGTGTTACAAAACATAGGTCCCAAAGGTTGAAACGTTTACAGAAACAAGTTCAGGAAATGTCAAACGATAATTTACACAAGTGCATGAAAATCCAAAATGTAGTGCGTCATCCCTGGCACACCCTAATGTGCTCCATGCATGTAATATGATAATGCCTTAGTTACCTGAAAATACATTGCGAAAATGGTCAACATAAAGTTGGTGAATAATAATAGGTTTATGAAATGTAATGTTGTACGGCCACCACAAGTATAAGTGCATGACAAATTTATGCCCCTCCTGAATGTTCTGCCAAAACACTCAAATGTAACAGACATGAAATGCATCCGCTTACTATTGGTAAATACTACCACGGATGGAGGCGTCACCCTCAATAGATCTATCCACACACTCTCGCTTAATAGGCAAATTAACGGTTCATGATGATAATAGGGGACTTATCACAAGGCAGACAAGCTACTTAAGCAATGTACATATGTTTTGATACTTGGGCTCGTACTAAAATGGTGCAATGTATTCTCCCCCATGGGATTTGAAAACAATCATAAAATGTATACGGGGCTATGAAAACTCACCTTAACTGATGATACTGTGATGATGTGAAATGAACAACAATGAACGGTTAGCTGCCTCAACCTAATATGAATGATGAACGATCTAATTTAGATCACCAAATGATGTTATGAATGTCCATGCACATGTTCCTTTACCACTCTACTCTTTGGAAAATACTTGTTGTTATAAAAAATATATATTTTCCAAGACTTAGAAAAATATGGTTATTAGAAAAATAAAACTAGTTGAAATATATATACACACACATATATATATATATATATATATATATATATATATATATATATATATATATATATATCGTATGTATTAATGTTAGTGTTGAAATCCTCGGTTTGAAATCCTTGAAATAACGCCTTGTAGTGATAAAAATATACTTGTAATCACTAATACTTCACTATTTATGAATTTGGGTACTTGGTATTATTTCTAGAAATCTAGAGTTACTACGTAGTTTTAGCGTTATTATTTCTAAAAGCTGTCAAAATAATATTAGGTTTGCCGATATTGAAACGTGAATATCTTTGTCGTTATAAGTCCGTTTTACTTGTTCTTTATATCCACGGTTACATCTTAGTATGTAGTAATATATTTTAGAAAGCAAGACTCCTCCGGGTTACGTCTAAAGCCTCTTTTTGTCCGACGAAAAACGTCCAACAGCATGCGTTTTCAGAAAAATACTTTTCGTCAATAAACTTGCAAAAATCATAACTTCTTCGTTATAAACTCTTTTTAATCCGTTCTTTCGCCTACGGATTCGTTTTTGAAAGTATTTTCTAAAAATTTTGCCAAAGTTTCCTTTATTTTTACTGATTTTCCTGGATTTAACAAAATGGGACAGAATGTTTATATACTTGTTACAAATCCATTTCCAAGGTTCAAAACTAGTTTCTACTTCAACCAAAACTCTTGCAAACACCACAAAGCTATACTAATCCTACCATACACCTTCTTAGGGTGCCATGGGTTCCTAATGATCACTAAACAAGTTAATTTAACAAAGGAACTCCTAAATCAAAATCTAGGGTTTGTATGTTCAAAAAGTCTACAAAAATAAAGTGGTATAACTAGTATGTGCATGAAATTAAGCATGAAAACCATAAGATACAAGTGTTAGTTAGATGAAATCATGAAAATAAATTTGATAACTCACTTTGAAATAATAGGTGATTAGATGATTAGAAACCTTGTGTTACTTGTGTTTTTGTTGTAAGATTCTTGATTAGGAAGGTAAAATGAACAACTTCTATGCTTTAACTCTTGGAAAATTATCACTTGATCTTGGATTATGAGTTTGGTCGTGGGTTTTGAGATGGAAAAGATGAGATGAGAGCTTTTTGATTCTAAAGATTATGTATGTTTATGTTTTAGGAGTTTGTAGATATTAGTTATAAGTATAATGTATAATATGTATACTTAAATGCATGAGGTTAAGAAAAATGTAAAAATTAGCCTTGGTGAGGACTTTAGGGGCCGGCCTAGGTGGATGAGGGGGGGGGGGGGTTGGGGTAGTTTTGATTTAATTAGGAAATTAGTGTAGGATTTAGTGTATATTTGTGTTATTAGTTAAAATCGGGTACCGGGTTTGATAGAAATAAATGTTAACAAAGTTAACCGGGGCAAAATAAAGTCATAAGAATGATAATAATATGTCGGAACCATTGTGGGAATATTTAGATATATTCGTCATGTTTATAAACTGGGTGTTAACGTTTATTATAAATACTTATACGTAAAACGTTAAATGTATCAAATATATAAATTTGAAAATCCTAAGAGTGGTATAACATGAAAATGTTGTTATGATGATATGCAGACTGTCTCTAGTCCGTATGCAGTGTCCTTAGTACTAATGAAATGAATTCGCACCTAAACCAATCCGGTTACGCGAATTTGAATACCCGTAAACTAAATTTACGATGAAATGAGTAATGAAAGTGAACAATGAAAACTTTTCCGGAAATGACTAATGAAATGAATTCGCACCTAAACCAATCCTGTATTATTTATGGGGTTTAGAAAGATGGTTTTGTAAAACAAAGTTTAGCACTACTACTCGTTACTTGAAGGCTAATTATCTTTGTCCTTAAAGCAATTTCGCCACCACCGTTCCTTCAGGATAATCGTGTTTTGGGTTACCAACGAACTACCTCCCAAGATACAACAAAGCAACGTATGTAGCAATTATCAATACTGCACGAAGTGGTGCTAATCCAGATGAACTACCGAGTTATCAAGGATTTCAAGACACTGCAAATTATATTTCTATAGCAATATGATTTGCAGCAATTGGGAAAAGGAGGATAGGTGTTAGTCTGTGATTATTGAGTGTTTTGGATGATGAAAATGCTGGAATGATGCGCCTATATATAAGCACACTCGTGAATTTTTGATAAGATCAAATAGTGCCGACATTTTAGTATTAATTTCCCCTATTATACTCATCTTTTGTATTATTTTACTATTTTTGTATTATTTTACTAGGATATATATACTCTTATTTGTTTATATTCCAAGGCAAAGATGAGCATAGGAACAAAAAGACGCAGAATTGGAAGGTTTTAAATGAAAATATATGAAGTATGCACAATTAGCACTAACTACGGCGTAGAAGTATTCTCTACCTATGCCGTAGCACTCACCGAAGACTAAAGTCAATGAAGATCAAAGACCTACGGTGTAGTCCATATCTTGACTACGGTGTAGTTACAACTACGAGACTTCTACAGGCGTAGCTAACATTCAAACTACGCAGTAGATCTTCATTTCAATACATAGATGAATTTCTGTGATCCTTGATGAAATTACAGCGTAGTTCCTAATCTAACTACGCCGTAGATGTGTTAACGAGAGTTCTACGTCTGTAGTTAATAATCAAGCTACGACGTAGTGTATATTTACAACGGCTACGACATAGTCAAACCTAGAGCTACGCCGTAGCAAAGTCGAGCATAATAAATACCAGCCCTAATTCCGAGTTTTCAGCATCACTTTCCTCCACAAAGAAGTCAGGAGGAAATTAGGGAGCAAGTGGAACGAAGTTCTACTAGCATATAAGTCATTTCTAAGGGAGAATTCACGCCATAATCATAAGTTTTATCATTCATTCCATTTGTACCGAATTCATGTTTACATTAATTATGTCAAACATTCATTTTTCTGCATTTAGGAGTATGAGTGGCTAAACACTTTTGGTGTTAGCCTCATTATAAAATTGTTATTGCTATGATTTACTTTTCTCTCATTTATTATCGTTCTATTTGTATACTTTCTTAGCATGTCTTAGGACACTCTAGTTTCGGTAGTAATGATGTTTGGTAGTTCCATTAAGGCTAGGAGAATTGACCATAGGACCCATATCGGATAAGGGTGTGTTTTGGTGATAGAAATATCACCATTCATGTGGAAATTTCAACGTACGACCACCTACCAAGCAGATTTGCTTAAGGAGTTAGAGGGGATGTAAGTTCTGACCGGCCGCATCCTATTAGACTATTCTAAGTTAGTATAGGCGCTTAACTACTGTTGCATCTTGTAGGCTAACGCCAACCAACAAACTCTTATAATCAAGGTTATAGGAATAGGGAAAGGTGTAAGATAGGATTAGACGATTTGACCATCTGAGTCTATCGACTTGAATTCCCAGCTAAAATGATAGGATGCACTAATAGAAAACTTGTCATGATAATAGCAATAATAATAATAATTAGGTTAACACATTTCTCTGAACTAATTTCTTCTCATTTTATTATCACTTAGTTTGTTTCATTTCATTTCATTAGTTTAATAATTCATCAATTAATCATAAAACCCCTTTAAAACTGTGACATTAGACTTAGATAATATCCGCACGGACAGCTCTTGGGACGACCTTGGCTTTACCGTTAGCTGTACCATACACGACCGGGTACACTGCCCGATAGTGCATTAGGTAGACCTTAGGTAGACGAGTGATGACATCAAATAACGACATATTATTATCATCATTTATCCTATGTTATTGACTTGTTTTATATTACTTTATAAGAGAATTGATATTTAATTACTTACTTTTGTAATTCTCAGTTATAAACAAGCATTTGGTGAAAGTTATTTATTTTGGACATAAATTGAAGCAAAATGGATCAAGATGGAAAAGTCTACTGAACTGATGAAGAATACGCCGTGTCATTCTTGATAGATGCGCCGTATAACAAAACTTAGACGAATATGAAGACCATTGCCTGACTTTAAAGCATACACCGCATGGATTTATACCATACGTCGTATATGAAACCTTGGTCAACAATGAAAACACAACTTGCTCTACTCCATATACGCCATATGGCATCAATAACATACGCCGTATCTACCTTGAAGACTTCACCAGATATCCAAGATAAGAAGACAAGATGCACCATATGAAGATTTGTGATGAGCCATATCACTATGGCGGTGAACGAATGTTATGGAATATATTAATCTTGGACCACACGCAAAGTTACCTTGATACGCCGCATCAAACCAATCTGTAACGCTGTATAGGTTGTATACAATCCTTTGCCGAGAAATCGAGTGAAGAATATGTAACACCCCCAAAAATCATCACGTCAGCGGAAGACTTAAAATGTCAGCGGAAGACTTAAAATGTCAGCGGAAGACTTTTTGGGTGTTACTTCGAGGATCTTTGTCACAATCATAAAAAACGACACAAAAGTGACGCTTTAAAGTTTAATTCATTCAAAATACCAAATATTCGAGACATCAAGATGTTTCATAATTTAAACAACAAGTTTATTTGAAATATGTCAAAATGTTTATTTAAGCCCATGCCGGGTTACAAGCCAACTCCGTGCCTTCAAGTTCCTTCTTGTTTAGTTACCTGAGATAAACACATGTTAAAAGTGTCAACACAATGGTTGGTGAGTTCATAGAGTTTATAGTTTAAATCGTTAATTAGAAAATGAGTGATTTCCTTATCAATTCAATACAAATCAATCCGTTGGTTTGCCCTTCACCGGGCCAACACCAAAATAGTAGTTTGTTTGACAATTATTAATAGTTTTTCCTGCTATATAGTGAGCACAATCTCGTAGTTTAAATAAAACAGTGGGCTACAGCATTGTACGCCCTTAACATCAGTCATTGTAGTGCTAGATTATTACCGTTCTCTTGCCCTAAGCTCATGACACTCAACGATTAACAGGCATCAAAATTATCCATAATAATGATGTAAAACAGTGGCCCTCAAGATAGGTATTTACCAGTAACCTATGAAATCAAATAAAGTGCATTTGGTGGCTTTCCTCTAGCGACCAAATGGGGATTGTCAATCCCTAATAGATCTATCCACAATTATTTACGTTCACCCTACAAGTGATTAAGGCGCATGATCGAGGGACTTTTGGTAATAGGTACTTAGGCAATAGAGATCAAATATAACATATTGTTGGAAAATCGCTTGTAATCATGTCTATAGCAGGTATTTCCTTATGAGATAATAAAGTGTGTAAACCAGTAAAGTTTATATGAAATACAGTCATGTATTTAGTTAATGAATACTTGTAAAAGTAAAACAGTAGTTAAGCATGTATCTCCCCCAAAAACGTTTATAAACCATTGTAAAACAAGTAAGAGTAGGGGCTATGACTCACCTGAAGATTATGATAGGCATAGATAACGTAAAGTCAGAGGTAGAATGGAAATGACTTCAAAGAGATAACCTGAATGATACGGAAGTCCGAGATAAGTTCGACTTATCGAGAATCGTGATTTGAATAGTGTTTGATGACAAAATGACTTGTGGCAGAGGTGGCTTGCGTGGCAAAACGCTTAATAGTTCAAGAGCAAGTTATATACTATATAACTTGTCTTTATGTATAAGTATCGTTTATTTTATATTTGTCGTCATGAATCAATGATATGTGAATGATAAATTATAGTAATTGTATGTTACTCCTAGTTAAATGAATCAATGAGTTTTATTGTAGGAATAACCATTTCTTAATGTCTATTCAAGTTAACCGATAATATCGTCAAGTCATATAATTTACGTTATAAATTATATATATGTATATTCAGAATTATATAATTATTACTTCATTATCTCCTCAAATGTAGGTTTCTATATACGTCTGTATGATGTCGTCATTTTTATATTTATCATTTTTGTTAAGTTTCGAGGTGTGAAAATATATAAAGTATATATTTATTAAATTCTTGATAATATATTAGGACTAATATATATATATAGTTCATTGTTTACGTTGATGTGGTTGTCAAGTAAAATTAGTGTTAACCATATTTTCATTTAGACGAAGATTGGTAAAAACTATATTCGTTCATATTTATAAAAGTTTTAGGTGAAAAATGTCACGTATTAGAATTGAGGTGCTGAAATTGTAACAATAACATAAGAGTTTAATAATTGTGAAACTTTTAGAAATGTGACAAGTAGAGTATAGTTGTGGGGTTGAAATTGTTTAAAATGTGTAAGTTGTAAAAATTTAACCAAATGGCAAAGCTGCCTTTGCCAAGGCCTGAACTTGATACCCCTCGTTCACAACCCATATATCACAACCAACTGAGCTAGTGTGATACTTGGTTATAGTATGCCTTTAATTATATTTGACGTCGCGTTCCTACGTTTCATATTGTTTTAAATTTTCATTCGACAAAACTGTGTTGTGGGTTTGCATGCTCAATGTTTATGTTTTCTTCTTCACTTTCTAACTGATATATGACATTTCTTCTAACAAGTAATTATCATGTTTAACAACACTCACAAGGAAGAGACCAAACAAGCTCAAATGATTCTTGACTTAGGTTTTGTCACAACCCGCTATTTCCTAGGTCAATACTATTTTCTAAACTCGAATTTAAATTCTCGACTTTTAATTTGAAACATTTTACGTGAGCCCTTTTACATGAATCGACGCGAATTTCTAATTAAATTCTAAGTACGCTAGGACTTAGGCTAATTTTAGTCCACAACGCTCCGGTACCTTGCTCCTTCCCCAATTCACAATTTTATACAACAAAACAAATTTCTATTCTTTAAATACTTACGGTTTTAAATTCAACAAACGTTAATTGTTATTCATGAATTTAATACTCGACATACCCGACTTTCTCAACAATTATTTTTATAATATTTTTATACTTCTAAAATTATTACAAAAGTCCCAAAAATATTTTCCGATGTCCAAGTTAAATTCTTTACACCTTACGTTTAATTACGTATAACTTTCGTTAACTACTAAACTAATACCCAATACATATTTTTACTACCCAATACATTCAATATATACATTTTTATAAAATATAAAACATTTTCATCCAAATTTTGTCATATGGCCGCCCACCCCCTAGCTCCATCATTACTCAATATTATTATTTTTTTTTAGACATAAATCCTTGAAACATGCTATTTAATTTTGGAGGCTAAGACAACCAAATTGTCCCCCTCTTTTCCTTGAAATTCGGCAAGACCACAAGGACCCATTTCAAGAAACTTTGACCACTTTTTTACCACTCTTGCTATATATATACATACTTAAACTTGCACCTCTTTTTAGTAAGAAAAAAATATATATATATATATATCACCTCCCACTCTTACACTCAAATCGCCACACCAAGGAGCAAAGGAAAAAGAAGGAGTTTGTTGGTGACTATCTAGAGTACTTAGGGTAGATTAACAAGGGTTTGACACTAATCTTGGGGTTACACAAGTGTTGTTACAAATCTCATAGCACAAACCTCTTTGTAAGTGATTTTTACACTACTTATACTTCATGATTTTTCATGATTTTTATGCTTGTCTAGTATATATACTTGGTTATCACTTGGTACATGTTGAAAAATCTTTACATCCACTTTGATCTCTTAGCAAGAAAATATGTTTTGAACAAGATTTTATTTCAAGAAAAATTGTTAGTAAAAATCTTTACAAGTAAAATAATAAAAACTTTTTATATATATGTTAGTAGATATATATAGTTTTATATACTTGGATGATCTTGTACATGGATCTTGAATATTGTTAAGTTATGTTTAGATCACCATATACTAGTTGAGAAGTTGATGGATGGACTAGGACTAGATTTGGAGTTGTTGTTAAGTGGTGATAATAAATAAAACACTAGGAAATATAGTTTGACATTATTTATATTGGATCTGTCCTATTCGACCCTTCACAGAAAAATCAGTACCTTGGTGGCCACATTAGGTTAGAAATATAGAATATAGACTTAATAACGAAAACATAGCCGTTTGAACGAGTTAAAACGGACTTATAACGAAAAAGATATGCTATTTCCAAGATTGACGACTAAAACTATATTTTCTGAAAAAATGGTTTCTGTCCCGATTTTTTTGAACTAGGAAAACTGAGGTTAAATGACATTTAGGCTAGCCGAGACCTTGAAAAACCTAAAGTGTGTAACACCCCCAAAATACCGCAGCGGAAGACTGTGTCATAGGGGTGCTACTTCATAATACAAAGTACAAGTTATAGAAAACGAACTCTAAATGAGACGTTTTGAAAAGTTACCATTCGATTAATGAATTCAAAGTTACAAACATGAGATTCCAAAGTATGATACATAAATGTATACAAAAGGTTTTGAATGTTAAATGATAAAAGCGTAAGTCTTCAGAATATGCAGCTTGACTCTAAGTTCCTCGCACTAGCTATCGCCTTACTAACCTGAGATAACATGCTAAAGTGTCAACACAATGGTTGGTGAGTTCATAGAGTTTGTCTTAAAATAGTTGAAAAGCCTTAAAAGAATGTTCACACAGCAAAGGTATCGTGAATCCACTCAGTTACAAGTCCCGCCATAAGAGACTTGTAACCTGTGTGTTCACAACCCACTGCTACAAATATAGTATAATAAAGACATGTATAAGTTCATCAAAACAGTTTAGCAATTAGTCGTGAGTCTACACTTCATCTCCGAAGACCTCACATTTATGATGTATCCAACATTCGCAAATGTTAGGATGTATCAAAGACAACTGGGAGTCAATTCCCAAAGACAACTGGGAGCCACTTCCCAAAGACAACTGGGAGTCAATTCCCAAAGACAACTACTAGTCAATAAATAGAATAACGCAATTAAGTATAACGCAGTCATGTATGTAAGCAATCAAGTATAACACAGTCAAGTATAGACGTTTTGAGTATTTGTACAAGTAAGCAAGTAGTTGAGCATGTATCCCCCCCAAGAGTTTAAAACAAGTACGAAAAGAGTAGGGGCTATGACTCACCTTAAGCTTATGTAATGAGAAATGAAAGTGGTAGTCGAATCGCGAAAGTCACTAAGAGCAGCCTATAATAGAACGTTGCGACTTAGGTTTGGAGTAACGTCTAAGAGTACGACGAATTGCCTATATATGTCTTGCATAATGTTCATGATGTAGTACTTTAGTATAATGTGTAAGTCTTTGAATATAAATGGTCTATGAAACATGTATAGGTTGTATATCTCTTACTACCGTTCGGGCTGACATAATTCAGAAGTCATGGAGTAAACGTTCGAGGAGCCAGGATACTTTAACTCGTAAATCCACAACTCGTCTCGACGGCTTACTCAATGAACTCCTCACATGAGGCTCCCTACTATTGTAGTATTTGATAACATATATATAAGCTTTTTGATCTTTAATAGTTATATGGTCTTTAGCCGTGGCTTTGCCGTGACCTTGGTCATTGTTACCATGGTCTTAAGACTCAACCTTGGCTTTAGCCATGGTTGTGGTCTTGGCTTTAGGTCATTAGACCTCTTGGTCTCATCTAAATATAATCATTATATAGTAACTTTGGTCTAAAAATGGGCTGTTAAGAATTTGAAGAAATTTATCACTCAGAAAGCGTTTTCAGGGCTCGAGCTTCTTTGTTCCTGAACGAAAACGTCGTTCCGGACAACTTTCGTGTTTTAACTTTTTGATGAATCGGACCAGAAGTGGGACTTTCAAATTGGCAGAATGCAAACAGTAGGGTTTAGGCAGTTTCGGCGTTTTGGTGTCGCTAACTTCTTATGGTCATAACTTTTGACTCGTATACTCCTTTTGGGTGATTCAAATTGCTATGTTTTCCTTGTTAAGTCCTCTTTAACAGTAAGTAAGTGTCAAATATCAAATTTATACTATTGTGGTCGTGGTTTTCCATAAAAATCACTAGTTTGCTTGTTTGCTTGTCATAAGTTAACATATATATACCAATACTCGTTTTACTAGTTTTTATTCATCATGAACACAATACAAAGACCATATATAGCATGAAAGAAACATAATAAGCATGAAAATGATAACTAAGCAAGGAGTAGGTTAGGGTTTGCTTACAACTTTTGGCCTTAATGAAAAAGGGAAACTAGGACAAGAACTAGGACTTTGATTGAATAAGCTTTCCTCCTTTGCAATCTATGATAAACTGAGGTTATTTAAAGATTATAACGACGCCTTCTTGAAGTCCAAAGCTATTTGAAGATTATAACGACGTCTTTTTGGAGACTTTAAAGTTATAACAACTTTTCTTAGAAAATTTCCAAGATTGGCGATCAAACACTAGTTTTCTTTCAAAAACTAGTTAACTTTCTTACAAAATATAAGAAAAGTGCCTTAGGTTTTAGGACTTGAAGGTTATAAGAAGGTGTGGTGCAAGTTTTCTATGTGTTTTTAGCTTGGTATTTATAGGGTAGGAAAAATAGTTAACCATATATTGGGTTAGAATTTAACCATGGTTAATTTAAGACACTTGTAATGATCTAAAGAATCAATGGTCAAGATTTAACCACACATGGTGACTCCACCACCCCTAAGTCGGTTCAAGGAGGATAAGGGTGACTAGATGAGTAGTCATGGTCTTTGGATGATAATATCCTAAGTATGTAGCTAGTTTTGACTCCGTAAATTGCTAACCGTAAGTTTTTAGGCCACGAAACGTAAAACTGGGTATCCTAAAAATATGAAACTTATAAATATGGTTAAACATGTCAATATAGTCCATAATAAAATATAAAATGAGTGGTAGGTTCTATCGGGTGCGAAAACCCTGCTAAAAACTGGAAACACAGGTCTAAAACGCGCAATTCGCGTAAAACGCTGAACTGGAAAATGTAAAATTCCAAAACTTTTGGAATTGTCCTAAAATGAGAGAAAATCATATTTCTATTGTTTAAAATGTTTTATGGACATATCGGGATGCTAGAAGGACGTTTAAACCTAAAAGTAAATCTCGGACACGGCTTTGTGATTTTTGCAGAAATGATCCGACGAGCGTCAAACTCTCGGATTATCGTTAAAATAGTTTAACTTACGAGAATATGAAATAAAAATTTCTGAGATGAATAGTGAAAAGTGAATAGTAAAAAGTGAATAGTAAAAAGTGAATAGTGAAATTTTCGGGAATAAAAGTTAACCTGAAATTGCGAATTGTTACAAAGTGTACTTGATTACCTTCGCGGGAATATATAGAACTTGAAAAACGGAGTTACGAAGCAAAAGTTATAGTCCAAAGAAATTGCGACGAAACAATACATTTTGACAGCTTTTTATTCTACTCTCAAAAGCTGATGGAAATATTAAAATGAGTTTTTGGATATTTTAGAGTGTAAATTGGCTAAAATGACGTAAATAAAAATGGTAGAACATTGTGTATACTTATTAGGTGCGTTAGAGTTTTTCAAAATATATATTTACAAGACGACTAATATTTGGTCGTGAGATTTACAAGCTACGTTTTTCTAAAATGGTGGATGACTTAAATACGAGATCACTTTGATTACCTACATTTTTGACGATAAAAATTTCAACAACATGTACAAGTGATAATGTAGTGTATGACTTGCATGCTTGATCTTGTTTTGAACCTAAGACATATGTATTATCTAGGTTGCGCTTAGGGTAACCGGACCTTATTTCTTACTACTACTTTGTCTATCGGATATTGCTTTTGCTAAGGTGAGTCATAGCCCCACTTTTACTCTTTATACTTGTTTTAACTCTTTGGGGGAGATACATGCTCAACTACTTGCTTACTAGTATAAATACTCAAAACATACTTTCTTGATACTTGAAACATTTATACTTGATTGTGTTATACTTGATTGGCATTATACTTGTTTGTGTTATACATACTGGTTACACTATACTTGCTTAACTTATATACCAGATTCGTATTTACGTGCATACATAACACTCTATACTGTCGGAGAGGTATTGGTAGTACTCATGGGAAGATGCCCCCTACCCTTGTGTCTAGACTTGACCTTGGATGTCGTAGTACTATTTGGGAAGAGGCCCCGCCCTTGTGTCTATTCTTGACCTTGGGCGAATATAATCTGGTGCATTGTGTAAACTCTCTTTTAGCAGTGGGTTGTGAACACACAGGTTGCAAGTCTCTTATGGCGGGACTTGCAACTGAGTGGATTTACGATGCCTTTGCTGTGTGATCATTTTCTATACTTTATTTGTTAAACAACTCTATGAACTCACCAACCTTTGTGTTGACACTTTTTAAGCATGTTTATCTCAGGTTAGAAGGGCGATAGCAGGTATGTGGAGCGGAGAGTCTTAGGGCATGCATTTTGAAGACTTTCGCTTTTATCTTTTACCATTCGATACTTTTTTTTAAAAAAAAAACTTATGTACTATTCTAATTTGGGATCTTTTGGTTTGTAAACTATGACTTTTATCTATTCGAATGGTAACTTTTTAAAAAAAACGTCTCATTTAGAGTTCGTTTTCTATATCTTGTACTTTGTGCCCTGAAGTAGCATCCCTATGACACAGTCTTCCGCTGCGGTATTTTGGGGGTGTTAGAGGTTTTGCCTATAAGAGTTTGATGCGGGTTTCAAAGGTTTATTAACATATGGTTTATTAAGCTTGGTCCTATGTGACTTATATGTACCTGTTGCCTAGTTTGTTGTTTATAAATTATAGTGATAATGTGTGATGAGACTTAGAAAATAGTCTCGAAAATATATCATACGTTAAAGTTAATCCCATTTTATTATACCATCTCATGCATAGCCACGCCACAAAACATGATGCCACACTTTTAATAACAATGATGAACGAGAGTAGAGGAGACTTACAACACCCCTATGGGTGGGTAGGACACTCGATATGGCCTAGGATCAGGAAAGGTGACAAGGTGGCTCATGTGGCTCCAACAACGAACCAAGACCAGCACCCCTTTGGTTTTTCAAGTCGAGTAATACTCCTTGAAATGGGTCTAGTTTCTGCTCGTACACACCACAGGAGACCACGACTAAGTTTTTAGGAGTGTGTGGGTACGTATGAAAAGAATCACGTTGCATGGAGCTTTTATATGTTTGTTTCCCTTCCTCGTGGGCAGTAGCAAAGAAGTAAACAAGTTGTGTTTGTGTGTTAGTAATCTGATTGCATGTTTCCTTATATACACGAGTTGGTGAAATGATCAAGTGGTGAAATGGAGCAGAGAGGTGGTGTAAGACATGCACATGGCTTCTCCTAGGTTATATCTAAGGTAGTATCAAGCGAGGGAGGGCGAAGGTGTGAATGACGAGCTGCCATTTTACATGTGACCTCCATCAATGACCAATCGAAATTCAACAGGTAGTATGGACAAGAGGTTGTGGAGGGATTGTGTCTAAATATTCCTGTCATACATAGATGTTTACATGCAATTGGAGGGCTGTGGAGGTTGTTGTAAGAGCTTGCACATGGTGTAAGTAAAGAAAGTGACATGGTTCTTGTGTTCTTGCCTCGTCGACCAGGAGAAGGAAACAAGAAAGAAGGGCTCGGTTTGGTTTATTATCTGAATGTCCAGGTTGTTTTTGGTAATGTGGCCAAAGGAAATTTTAAGGGTACGCTTGGGTTTGGTTTTGGTACCTTGGTCTCGACTGAAACAGAAAGAAATGAAAAAGATATAAGGGTCGTTTGGGCCAGTGATCAGCTTGGGTTGTTTGAGGTGCAAAGAAAATAGGAAGAAAATATATGGAGTCCGTTTGGTGTTGTGGCGGCTCACAAGAAGTGAAACGAATGTATATTTGATGTGTGGAATGTTTGTATATTATAACGTATGTAACTATGTTTTGGTCTTGCTTGATCGACACCTGGGACAAAAGAAAGGGTTGGTTTGTTTTGTTCATTTGTTCGGTTATACGAATGGGTTTTTAAGTAATACGCAAATTGTATTAAGTTGAAAGGAAACGGAGTAATTGAGCTGAACTTTGATGATATTTTAAAGTAGTAAACGTACGTTAAAATGGGAAATACTTATCATTCGTGATTCCTTGATTTGTGAAATAATATAAATATGTTGTTAAGAGATTTTCGTAAAAGATTTGGCCAAAGCAAACAACCATAAGCCAGTTATAGTTAAAAAAAATTGGACTTGAATTGGTTCGTGATTTGGAAGAATGGGTACGCATGCAAGTGTGATTTAAAGGATGTGAATTTATGTTACAACATCCGTCTCGTAACATAGTTGAATAAAAGCAAAAATTTAACCCGTAAAATGGTTAGTTGAATGGTGACGATAGATTACTCGTGTTAATCATAAAAAAAAAAATAAGAGGGGAAACTTACGGGATGTTATATTACCTACCCGTTAAACGGAATCCCGTCCCGGGATTCTTAGATAAGGTAGCTGTAAAGGTGAGTGGAAAGGGTGAACAAATAGTCATTTCTAACGACCTAACTCCTGAGCGGTTTTAATTGTTCTTTCGAGCTTAACGTATCTACTACTACATTAGCTTTTTCCTTGATGATAGCAGTTCTCATAGTCATAATTGTTGAGTAGTTCTAACTACTTACGTTGTCTTATGTTCAATTCCTTTTGATTAATCTTGACTTAAGAAACAATTTCGTTTTTGAATGAAGATTTTTATTTTAACATGTTTTGAAGATAAACATGGTTCACAATATTTTGTTTCGTGAAAGTTAAAATTTGTAGGGTAACCTACCCGTTAAACTAGTTGCTTGTTAACAGATTTTTAATAATAAGAGTTTTCAAGTGGAAACTTGTTGAATAAAGAGGAAGTTGCTGAACTTTAGCTTTTGTATAGTTTTAAGTGACAACACGGTATTTGGTTTCAAGCTTTTGTAGATGATGAATCTGTTTGTTCCTTAGCAATTCCATATCTTGTAATTCTTTTAGAAGAATTTATAGATTTTGACGGATTTTTGGTAGAGTTGTGAAAGGTTCGGAGATCACTATATCACTTATAGCGCCGGAGAAGTAAGAGAGACCATTGTAATCACATACAATGCCGTGAAAAGGTTTCATAAATCGCCAGAATGTAAAGTAAGCACATGATCGAATAAATGTGGTTGTGCCGTAATGCCTTAGAATTAGGCATACGCAGAAGAAAATCGTGAGTCTTTGGCTGAAGTTTTAGTGTTTTATGAACTTTAGTGATCCTAGATTTCATACGCATGCTATTTTAGATACAATTAAGCCCACTTATTTATAATTCGTTATTTACATAGAGAAGCGTCCCAAACAATGTAAATAACGAAGTATAAACTTATGGTTCGGCGGTTTACAATCTCTTTATTTCAATAAAAAGGCGTCCCAGTCCATTCAAATAAAGACATTGTAAATCATCCTACTTAAGAATTTCTGACTCAACACCCATACTGATCGACAAGGTAATGCGCAGATTTTTCCGAGAGTACGAGAAGAGTATGACATACGCATCTATAAAGATGAGAGCGAGGTAATTAAGGAGGATTGGTATAGTACTCAAAATAGTTGGGGGAGCATATATATATATACATATTAATATACTAGAGTGTTGTTGTAGCATAAACTATCTAAAAGTCATATAATCGTCAAGCGGACGGAAATATGAAGACACGGTATTTGTAATAATCCCGATTAGTAAATATAAGTCATTAGCATAATCATAACATGTTAACATTTATAAGAAATAATGTAAAAGTAATGTCTCTACCAAATGTTGGAAACGCGTAGGCACGGAGGGCATAAGGTGGTATTTTGTAAAAGTTGTCCGTTTTAAACGTGTAGTTATAGTCCAATGTTCAAAACACTTGGTTCTCTATAACTGTAGCTCTGATACCAATCTGTAACACCCCCAAAAATCATCACGTCAGCGGAAGACTTAAAATGTCAGCGGAAGACTTAAAATGTTAGCGGAAGACTTTTTGGGTGTTACTTCGAGGATCTTTGTCACAATCATAGAAAACGACACAAAAGTGACGCTTTAAAGTTTAATTCATTCAAAATACCAAATATTCGAGACATCAAGATGTTTCATAATTTAAACAACAAGTTTATTTGAAATATGTCAAAATGTTTATTTAAGCCCATGCCGGGTTACAAGCCCACTCCGTGCCTTCAAGTTCCTTCTTGTTTAGTTACCTAAGATAAACACATGCTAAAAGTGTCAACACAATGGTTGGTGAGTTCATAGAGTTTGTAGTTTAAATCGTTAATTAGAAAATGAGTGATTTCCTTATCAATTCAATACAAATCAATCCGTTGGTTTGCCCTTCACCGGGCCAACACCAAAATAGTAGTTTGTTTGACAATTATTAATAGTTTTTCCTGCTATATAGTGAGCACAATCTCGTAGTTTAAATAAAACAGTGGGCTACAGCATTGTACGCCCTTAACATCAGTCATTGTAGTGCTATATTATTACCGTTCACTTGCCCTAAGCTCATGACACTCAACGATTAACAGGCATCAAAATTATCCATAATAATTATGTAAAACAGTGGCCCTCAAGATAGGTATTTACCAGTAACCTATGAAATCAAATAAAGTACATTTGGTGGCTTTCCTCTAGCGACCAAATGGGGATTGTCAATCCCTAATAGATCTATCCACAATTATTTACGTTCACCCTACAAGTGATTAAGGCGCATGATCGAGGGACTTTTGGTAATAGGTACTTAGGCAATAGAGATCAAATATAGCATATTGTTGGAAAATCGCTTGTAATCATGTCTATAGCAGGTATTTCCTTATGAGATGATAAAGTGTGTAAACCAGTAAAGTTTATATGAAATACAGTCATGTATTTAGTTAATGAATACTTGTAAAAGTAAAACAGTAGTTAAGCATGTATCTCCCCCAAAAACGTTTATAAACCATTGTAAAACAAGTATGAGTAGGGGCTATGACTCACCTGAAGATTATGATAGGCATAGATAACGTAAAGTCAGAGGTAGAATGGAAATGACTTCAAAGAGATAACCTGAATGATACGGAAGTCCGAGATAAGTTTGACTTATCGAGAATCGTGATTTGAATAGTGTTTGATGACAAAATGACTTGTGGCAGAGGTGGCTTGCGTGGCAAAACGCTTAATAGTTCAAGAGCAAGTTATATACTATATAACTTGTCTTTATGTATAAGTATCATTTATTTTATATTTCTCGTCATGAATCAATGATATGTGAATGATAAATTATAGTAATTGTATGTTACTCCTAGTTAAATGAATCAATGAGTTTTATTGTAGGAATAACCATTTCTTAATGTCTATTCATGTTAACCGATAATATCGTCAAGTCATATAATTTACGTTATAAATTATATATATGTATATTCAGAATTATATAATTATTACTTCATTATCTCCTCAAATGTAGGTTTCTATATACGTCTGTATGATGTCGTCATTTTTATATTTATCATTTTTGTTAAGTTTCGAGGTGTGAAAATATATAAAGTATATATTTATTAAATTCTTGATAATATATTAGGAATAATATATATATAGTTCATTGTTTACGTTGATGTGGTTGTCAAGTAAAATTAGTGTTAACCATATTTTCATTTACACGAAGATTGGTAAAAACTATATACGTTCATATTTATAAAAGTTTTAGGTGAAAAATGTCACGTATTAGAATTGAGGTGCTGAAATTGTAACAATAACATAAGAGTTTAATAATTGTGAAACTTTTAGAAATGTGACAAGTAGAGTATAGTTGTGGGGTTGAAATTGTTTAAAATGTGTAAGTTGTAAAAATTTAACCAAATGGCAAAGCTGCCTTTGCCAAGGCCTAAACTTGATACCCCTCGTTCACAACCCATATATCACAACCAACTGAGCTAGTGTGATACTTGGTTATAGTATGCCTTTAATTATATTTGACGTCGCGTTCCTACGTTTCATATTGTTTTAAATTTTCATTCGACAAAACTGTGTTGTGGGTTTGCATGCGCAATGTTTATGTTTTCTTCTTCACTTTCTAACTGATATATGACATTTCTTCTAACAAGTAATTATCATGTTTAACAACACTCACAAGGTAGAGACCAAACAAGCTCAAATGATTCTTGACTTAGGTTTTGCCTATAAGAGTTTGATGCGGGTTTCAAAGGTTTATTAACATATGGTTTATTAAGCTTGGTCCTATGTGACTTATATGTACCTGTTGCCTAGTTTGTTGTTTATAAATTATAGTGATAATGTGTGATGAGACTTAGAAATGAGTCTCGAAAATATATCATACGTTAAAGTTAATCCCATTTTATTATACCATCTCATGCATAGCTACGCCACAAAACATGATGCCACACTTTTAATAACAATGATGAACAAGAGTAAAGGAGACTTACAACACCCCTATGGGTGGGTAGGACACTCGATATGGCCTAGGATCAGGAAAGGTGACAAGGTGGCTCATGTGGCTCCAACAACGAACCAAGACCAGCACCCCTTTGGTTTTTCAAGTCGAGTAATACTCCTTGAAATAGGTCTAGTTTCTGCTCGTACACACCACAGGAGACCACGACTAAGTTTTTAGGAGTGTGTGGGTACGTATGAAAAGAATCACGTTGCATGGAGCTTTTATATGTTTGTTTCCCTTCCTCGTGGACAGTAGCAAAGAAGTAAACAAGTTGTGTTTGTGTGTTAGTAATCTGATTGCATGTTTCCTTATATACACGAGTTGGTGAAATGATCAAGTGGTGAAATAGAGCAGAGAGGTGGTGTAAGACATGCACATGGCTTCTGCTAGGTTATATCTAAGGTAGTATCAAGCGAGGGAGGGCGAAGGTGTGAATGAAGAGCTGCCTTTTTACATGTGACCTCCATCAATGACCAATCGAGATTCAACAGGTAGTATGGACAAGAGGTTGTGGAGGGATTGTGTCTAAATATTCCTGTCATACATAGATGTTTACAAGCAATTGGGGGGCTGTGGAGGTTGTTGTAAGAGCTTGCACATGGTGTAAGTAAAGAAAGTGACATGGTTCTTGTGTTCTTGCCTCGTCGACCAGGAGAAGGAAACAAGAAAGAAGGGCTCGGTTTGGTTTATTATCTGAATGTCTAGGTTGTTTTTGGTAATGTGGCCAAAGGAAATTTTAAGGGTACGCTTGGGTTTGGTTTTGGTACCTTGGTCTCGACTGAAACAGAAAGAAATGAAAAAGATATAAGGGTCGTTTGGGCCAGTGATCAGCTTGGGTTGTTTGAGGTGCAAAGAAAATAGAAAGAAAATATATGGAGTCCGTTTGGTGTTGTGGCGGATCACAAGAAGTGAAACGAATGTATATTTGATGTGTGGAATGTTTGTATATTATAACGTATGTAACTATGTTTTGGTCTTGCTTGATCGACACCTGGGACAAAAGAAAGGGTTGGTTTGTTTTGTTCATTTGTTCGGTTATACGAATGGGTTTTTAAGTAATACGCAAATTGTATTAAGTTGAAAGGAAACGGAGTAATTGAGCTGAACTTTGATGATATTTTAAAGTAGCAAACGTACGTTAAAATGGGAAATACTTATCATTCGTGATTCCTTGATTTGTGAAATAATATAAATATGTTGTTAAGAGATTTTCGTAAAAGATTTGGCCAAAGCAAACAACCATAAGCCAGTTATAGTTAAAAAAAATTGGACTTGAATTGGTTCGTGATTTGGAAGAATGGGTACGCATGCAAGTGTGATTTAAAGGATGTGAATTTATGTTACAACATCCGTCTCGTAACATAGTTGAATAAAAGCAAAAATTTAACCCGTAAAATGGTTAGTTGAATGGTGACGATAGATTACTCGTGTTAATCATAAAAAAAAAATAAGAGGGGAAACTTACGAGATGTTATAGAATACAAGCTCAATGAAGAAGTAAAGATTACGTGATGATACTCGAAGATGCTTTTGTATTTTGGCCTTAAAATCTTCGTCCGGACTCAATTTTAGTCCGTTCAAGTGGCCATGAAAAGAGAAAAAATGATATCTATCTGATTCTGAAGGAGATACAGTGCATTGGTTACTTAGATGTGCCGTATTGGGTGATTCTACATATCAAAATTCTAGATATGCCATATCAGGTCAGTTTCAGAATTGGAGACTACGTTTACATATAGGTACGACGCATCAGACTCTACCCAGATGAGCCGTATCGAGCCCGATTTTAGAAACTATAAATAGAAGACTCATTAACGAGTTAGGGCATCATTGGGGACCATTAGGGTCATTCCCAGATGATCCTTCAAATAGTAGAAGATCCATATTGAAGTCCCAATCATCCTTGAACAGTATCTCTAATCATTGTTATATTACTTAATCATTCAGTTAGCGTATCGTATTCACTATGTTTTATACTCTATTCATTATGATTATGTTTATGTACTTTGTTTCAGAGATTATGGGCTAACACCCTTATGTGTTAGCCAAGTTTATGATTATTTGATGTTTTGATTTATTACTAATTCGATTGGTTGCTCAGTCTTCATTTTGATTACTGATGAGGCGAAAAGTGAGCCACTTTTAAGGGGTCATTTAAGCCCAGATTCGTGATTATTTAATCAAATATTGCCCTAAATTGTTCCTTCTGTCATTTTAGGTACTTTTAGAGAGAAATCTGGAAAAGAAATCATTTTGGACGTTTTTGGAGCATAAAAGTGAAGAAAACGGCAAAGTCTTAATTTTCCTTGCTGGGAACAGTACCTGACGGTGTCACAGCTTCCTTAATGATGGCGTCAAGAGTTACAAAAAGAGGTGGATGTGGAAGATACATGTGACGGTCTAGAGGCTTATTAAATTTAGGAACTGACGGCGTCACTAAGGCCGTCAGGGTCAAAACACAAGTGACGGCCCAGACGAATTTTACACATGACGGCATCACAACTCAATACATGACGTCGTCACCAGTTGTAATCTATATATAGTTTTCCAAATTTCATTCATTAGTGTGCAACTTTGAGGGAAAAACCCTAGGTCGAATTTTCCAGCTTTTTCAAGGGTTTCAACCCTTTGAATCTTTCATGTTCAATTGGAGATAAGTACTCTTTCAAATCAATCAATATGTCTATGTGTTGTTTGATTATATCTTACGCTTGTATTCTATTTAACATGCTAGGCTAGATTTCCTTTGTGTTTGCTTAGATGTAGTGAAACCTAGATGTTGATTATGGGTTGATTGTTTGTTTATAGTTGTTACTGTTAGAATCGTATTTTTATTTATAAAAAGTGTCGGTCATTAATGTGTTGTTATAGGTTGCTTTAGAATATCATTATGATGAAGTTTATGTGTAGTTTTCATGATTTTATAAAGTCTAAGGGCTAGTTATGTAATAAGGTCAAAGTTTAGAGAAGCCCTAGACTTCAACTATAAATACTCTTGTAAACCTCATTTGAGAGGTTGGTTCTCTTAATGATTCATTTAGTAATATCAAGGTTATTATTCCACATACGAGAGTTCCCATCCACTCTCTCTCTCTACTTACTTTCTCTCTCTAGGTTTAGGCAAGAATCATATGTGAAATAGGTTGTTCTACGGTCCTACAAGTGGTATCAATCACCTAGGGATAATTATAGGTTGTTTTAGGTTTGATTTGGTTGAAAAACTTGGTATAGAAGTGATTTTTAAGATTTCGGTTACTGTTCATCCCAAACTTTTCGAGTTAGGAATTTTTTTCGAGTTAGGGTGACTTTTTATCGAGTTAGGTACAATTTCTATCGAGTTAGGAATTTTTTTCGAGTTAGGTGAAAAAAAAAGTTATCGAGTTAGAAAAGGTTTTCAAGTTAGGTGATCCATTCTATCGAGTTAGGGGTAAGTCTTAAGTTCTATCGAGTTAAGTCTTAAGGTCTATCGAGTTAGGTGCTGAAAATCTATCGAGTTAGGGTTACTTCTATCGAGTTAGGTGTTAAGTTTCACTTATCGAGTTTGATATCTTGGCGAGTTAGCCTTTCAATTCCTAATCGTTTATCGAGTTAGGCGTATTGTGACTCTAACTAAAGGGAAACTCTGCCCAACTCAAGTACCTCTATCGAGTTAGGATACATATCGAGTTAGAAACCCTAAGAACTTATCGAGTTAAGAACCCTACCTAACTTATCGAGTTAGGAACCCTACATGCACTTATCGAGTTAGAAGACAAATTGACATACCAAGTTTGAAATTGACATACTGAGTTTGAATACAACATCTTAACATACCGAGTTACAAGTTTTCTGAGGTTACCGAGTTAGAACTTTCAAGTATTATCGAGTTAGACCAAAAAAAAAAAAATTACTTTTCACACGAGACTAAACGTTTAATTTTTACGTGAGATTTAAATTTTGGTATAAGGTTGAAAATTTTGGCCCGAAATTCAAATTTTTTGGCCAAAATTCAAAAATTTTCGGTAAAAATTGGCGAAAAAATTTTCAAATCTCAAATTTTTCTGGTAACCTTAGAATTGTATTTCTCTGTGATTCTCAAATTTTGAGAACGAAAATTTTCATACTCAATTTTTGGCGGGAAATTACGAAATCAATCAGATCAACCGAGAACGAACTTTCATCTTCACCAAACCATCTAATCTACAACAACAACCTTTGTTATCTTTCAAAAGATCCTCAGAACAACGTTTCACTTTGAATTGAATCAATGGCATCTCACCATGATAGTATCACGAGTACTTTGTCCAATGGTTTTGCATCAGTCTTCAATGCATTAAACATCCAACGACACAACAACAATCAACAAGGATATGCTTCGAGTATACAGATGGGTAATCAGATGCAATATGCAGGGCAGTATGTAGGAAATCAGATGGATCAAATTGCGAATCAGAATGTGCTTAATCAAAATGGGATTGATTGTTTCATGACTTCAATTCAGAAACCGCCATCAGCAACTCACAACAATGTCAATGCAATGACGAGGGTTGAAAAGATCCAGTACTTGTTGATGCTAGCCAATAAAGAAGAATCGGGAATACCGTTGACTGCTGATGAACATGAGTTTAGAGCTACAACAAGAGTTAATGACAATTCAGCAGATCTCAATGCAACCTACAACTTTATGGCAAATCAGCAGGCAACAACATCACGCAGTGATTCTGATCTTCCTCCTACTTACGATTCAGATCCATTCCATGAGGTACCAAATAATGGTAATGATGCTAATCCGTTTGCTCATGAGAAGCCACATTCTGTGCCATCTGAACCTAATTATGATACATATGTGGGGGAACAAGTTAATAGCAATGTTAACTATGAAACTCCAGATATGGATCCTAATGGAGTTCAAGTTGCACAGAATGGTGCTAATGATGAGGAAACCCGTGCTTTCTTTGAATCATTATTGAATAATTACAGCATTGAAATTGAAAAAGTGAAAAAGGTCAATCGCGATGTTAAGGCCGCGAATGTCAAATTGACCGCTGAGCTTGAGAGTTACAAGAAAAACGCTAATGCTTTTGAATTTAATAACAAAAGATTGTCTGAATTAGAAACTTGTTATCAAAATTCCGTTTCAAGGGAAAAACAATTGCAACTCAAGTTTGATACACTTGATGTTAATTCTTTCAAGAAGATAAAAGCTTTAAACGCGGAAATTTCTGATTTACAAAACCAACTTTCTAAACAAAAAACAGCTTATACCAATCTTGAAAAAGAAAGGGATGAGTTGAAAAAGGACTTTGCAAAGAAAGAAGACAAACTTTTGGTCGAAATCGTAGAGTCAGAACACATGATTGCACATTTAGAAGAATTAGTGGTTAAGTCGGGTCAGTCAAGTCAAACAATGAAAATGATTTCAAATCAAACTAATCCGATTTACCATACGAAACATAAAGTGGCTCTTGGTAACAATACCCCCAGTAATCTCAAGAAAGCTCAGCAAGAACAGAATGTTTTGTATAATGGTAATGTGCTTTACACTAAACATGATCCTCCCGTCGTTCGGGATTCTGTGCAAACGATAGAACATGTCGAAGAGAGCATTTCTAAAATGAAACAAAAGGATTTGAAACCCATTGATTACAACAAATTGAACAAACTTTCGGGAATTACTTTTGTTCCACAAAAAGAACCTTCTGTGTTTTCCATAAAACGTCCATTCGCGAAAATCTTTTCTAAAAAGACAGTTGTTTCTAAATCTCTTTCAAAAATAGAACAAATGTCCTCTAACAACACTTTTAACACAAGTGAGGCTAGAGACATTCTAGATGACGTTAAAAAGAGAATTCAAGAACTTCAAAATATTGTTGAATCTAAAACCTCAATCAATATTAACAACTGGCATTCTAGTTTTCATATCGAATAGAAAAAGGTGTTTGAAAACGAAATTACTATCCCACTAAATAACATCAGTGCGAGGGTAATCCATTTCGAACGAGCTTTCTTAAAAGAAACGGCCGACTTTGTCAAGGACCACAAATCCCTGGTAAACGAAGCTAATGATACTCGTGAAAACATGAATGTTTTGGAAAGGCTTAATGATTCTCTCTTTGAAGCTGTTATGACTACTGATATCATGTCCATCATTTTACAAACATATTCTATTCAAGACGATGAAAGACTGAGAGCTGAGACCTCCGCAATTGTTTCAAAATATGAAAATGCTCTTATAAAGCTTGAAAAAGAAAATGTGTCATGTTTTAAACAACTTGATCGGAAAAAGGAAGAATGCAAGTATGACAAATTTTCGTATGAGCGTGCCTTCAAGAATATGAAAGCGCAAAATGATCTTTTGAGGGCTCAGCTTGAAAATCAAAAAGGGAAGGCTGTGGATACTAAGTTTGCAAAACCATCGACTTCGGAGAAACCAAATGTTTCAAACACGGTTCAAAAACCAAAAATGTCAATTTCACGGTTTGCTCCAAAAGTCGATGAGAAAAAGGATTTGACAAAACCAGTCACTCCAACACCCTTGCCCCAGCAATGTGAAAATGATAAGATTGTTGAAAAACAAAATTTGTTTGTTGAAAGAAACAAAAATGTGATTTCACCTGGCTCTTCTAAGTATAGTACACCAAATAAGACAACAAAAACTGTTAATGAGTCTGTTGGTTCTAATGACATGGTCCTCAATCATCATCTAGAAGAAGCTAGAAAAAAGGCACAACATCGAAAAAACGGAATTTTAGGTGCAAAACCTAGTGTGATGAATTCTACAAGATTCCAAAGCACCGCTAGTAGTAGTAAACCATTACCTAGGAACATTCAACAAAATACTAGGGATTGGCTTGCATCTAAGAGTAGTGGCACAAATAAGAAAGCTAGGAACGTAGAATGCAACACACAGAATTCTAAATCTAGTGTCAAGACACAATCCACTAAGACACCAAATCAAAACAAACCCATTGATAAGAAGCAAGAGGTTAAAAAACCTAATAGGTGGATATCTAAAGAATGTACTTTTTCCAAGACTGAGACTTCCGCTGCATCTGATAAGAAAACTACATCTAGATCTTACCTTAGGTGGATTCCTACGAGGAAAGTTTTTAAAACAGTTGGTCTTAGATGGATTCCCACAGGAAAGATTTTTGATAGTTGCACCAAGACAAATAATAGTGATAATCTTCAGGATAAGGAAGTAAAACCCATTACTACCGTTGATATTCAACACCCGTTGAGTGATGATTCATGTACTTCTAACACTGTTATTTGTGAAACCTCTTCGTCTTTGGTTGTAGGTGCTTCAACTATCTCAGAACCCAGTTCTTCAGAGGGTTCAAATTCTGTAAATTCGATAAAATCATTCTTTCAATCTTCTATATTTGATTTTCCATTTCTTTTATAAAAAAACAAAAACAAAATACAAAAATAAAAAATTTCAAAAAATACGAAAACATTATAAAATCAAAAAATCCAAAAATATTCTTCTCACGACATGTCTCTCGTATAAATCAATATTCTCTGCGTGTTTAGAAATGTCTTTCAACAATGACACGGACATTTACAGATGCTTGAACGGGAGTTCTTTAAAATGTTTTTTTAAAACATGTCGTTTCTCAAAAAGTTTCTTCACAATGGCTTGTAAGTACTTCAGCTTACAACCCGTGCTTCAAAGTGAAATATTTTCAAAACTTAAGTCCGGGTATAACAACTCGAAAAGATTTCAAATAAGGACTTAATCGAATGGCTTCTGGACACATCAGTTCAGGACCCGCGCTTTAAAGAAAGGAAAGTGCTTAATAAAAACAAAGATTTCAAATTTTTTTCGAGCACTTATCCTAAAACGAAAACCAAATACTAATCTGGCTTGAGTTTTCTTTAGAAAAACCTTCAAAATCTTTAAGCTCAAGACCATGATTGTTGATCTAATGATAAATTAGATTTTCAAAATTCTCTTACATTCTGAGCACCACCTTTTCAAGATTTTTCAAAAAGCTTTTCAAAATCTATCAAAATCGGTGCTCATCATCAAAATGACTTGTGTACACCTTACAGTGCACAACTCAAGTTTTCAAAGAAAGGAAAGTGTTACGCAAAAATGATTTTCATCAACAAAGTGCACTTATCCTAAAAATGGACACTGTTGTACGCCTCAGTGCGACATTCCTTTTCAAACAAAGAGAAGTCTTTGTTTTTTCAAAAAACCTTGATGCAAAATTTAACAAATCTAAAACTTCTTTCTCTTTCAGAATTTTGCTTCAAGACGACTCCTTCCCTCTAAATTTTAAAAAGTTTAACATTTCTCAAAAACATATGCGAGTTTTGAGGGGGAGTATTTCTAAAACAAAACTTGTTCCAAATTCATGAAAAATGAAATCTGTCTTTCTCTTCGAAAAGCTTTTTCTTAATCTGTTGATATCAAAAATATCACGATATGCTATTTTTGAGGGGGAGAAGACATGATTAAAATGTGATCAAAGATGTCTAAAGCTTGTGACTGAATCTCAAAAGATCTAGACTCAGAATGTACCAATGAATTGACGAAGCTTAAAATGTCAGTAATCGAAAAGACTTGTCCTGGATGGGTAATAATTTCAAGCTAGTCTAACTAGTGATGTAAGCGTGTCTCGAATAGGACTTGTCTGAGTAGAATGTACCGTATCGAGAGACTTTCTTTGGACTTGACCAGGACGGGTAATAACTTCAAGCTAGTCTAACTAGTGATGTAAGCGTGTCTCGAATCGGTCATGTTCACTGAAAGTGGATCAATTCAAAAAGTGCAAACTCCTCACGCATGTGCAAATTTCTTAAAAATCCATGAGCACATGTGAAGGGGGAGTCCTTCAAAAGAAACAAAAACTCTCAAAGTGTCAACAAAAATGTGTTTATATTCATAAACACTTTGAGAGATTTTCAATCAAAGGTTTCATGGCAATTATAGGATTCATGGAGTTATAAGGTGACTAAGGTTAGGGAAAACCGTCCTATGATCCGCCAGAGCCGGAGGGATCTACCCAAGGACAATTCCAGTAGATTAGAATTAGAAGTCCTTAGGTATGATTGAAAAAAGGAGAAAATGAGAAAGGAGAAAGAGGGGGTTGAAGAATTAAAAAGAAAAGTTATGAAAAAGGGTGAAAAGAAATAGTCCTCCATATGTTCAACCTTAGGGCAGACACCGGGTTTAATTCATATGCTACTGGTTGTTACTAAGGTGACACCGGTATTGAAGACAAAGACGTCATGGACCCAGTGACGCACTGCACTAAACCTTCTAGCCACTCAAGTTCTCTTAAAAGAGCTTGTTTCATTCTCACAGGGAACCGGCGTAATCTATCGACCTGTCTCTTAGAGATGGTTGATATTGAAGCAGGAGACCTCTCCTTAATCTCCGCATAGGAAACCTAATGTGCACTTATCGAGTCTAGAGCCCCGAGATTCATCAAAAGATCTCATAGGAACACATGATATTTCTACACTGGTTGTTCATCATTAAGGACGCCAGATGTAAACTTAAGAGTCCTACGCAGATCTTAGCAATCTGCCGAGAACGTTTATGACAGGAATTTACAAATGTATTTCTCAATGATTGAACGGAAATTCCTGCCAGGGTCAACATCAAACAGCCCTGACAGCAGGTCACTTCGATAATTCTTTATGGGTTACGCTTAGTGTTCGCGGTGGTTTCAAACGGTCTACAGTCGTGGAGTGATCCCCAGCGACTCACCCAGTCATTGAGCTACTTAGTAGGTCTTGTAAGCTCTTTCGGGAGTATCTGATATGGGAACGGCCATGGTAAGGGTTAGAAGGAGTCTTCACACTATGCTGTTGACGATCTCTAATTCCTTATCTGTATGTACCGGTTGTTTATTGCTAACTGTTTACCTGCAGCTATACATCATCTCCATGGCGAAAGATTCCACATGCTCATACATGCATCACAAAGTCAAAGGAAAGTTCTCACAAAGATCAACGGATAGCAACAGCCAAAGAAAGATTCTACGCCAAAAAGAAGAATCTACAAAGTAAAGTGACAAAGATCAAAGTGAAAGAACGGAAACAACAAATGCATGTATCACAAAGACTTAAGACGTATGAGCATGTTGGAATGGCAGACAACCACCACAAACACAGAAGTGACGAAAGGCAGATGATATCATCGGATCACTTCAACAACAATGAAGCATGATGATCTAGAACTATGTTTCATCTAGTGATTCTTAAAGACGTCAAGAGCTATGAATGATAAAGTTTAAGACAAAGATGATGACGTCGTGCAACCTCAATGACCAACACTTAGGGGGAGATTGTTAGAATCGTATTTTTATTTATAAAAAGTGTCGGTCATTAATGTGTTGTTATAGGTTGCTTTAGAATATCATTATGATGAAGTTTATGTGTAGTTTTCATGATTTTATAAAGTCTAAGGGCTAGTTATGTAATAAGGTCAAAGTTTAGAGAAGCCCTAGACTTCAACTATAAATACTCTTGTAAACCTCATTTGAGAGGTTGGTTCTCTTAGTGATTCATTTAGTAATATCAAGGTTATTATTCCACACACTAAAGTTCCCATCCACTCTCTCTCTCTACTTACTTTCTCTCTCTAGGTTTAGGCAAGAATCATATGTGAAATAGGTTGTTCTACGGTCCTACAGTTACGGATGATTGTATTCGATGTTAGGCCTAAGAAAACTGGCAGACTTCCATTGGTAACTTGCTTGAACGTCTTAAGAAACATGATCGGAGGTGTACTATGATTTTTGGTTGTATTTAATGCGCAGGAGAATTCTAATGATCCCATGTTAGGAGCTTCTAACGGCTTGACTTACGAGTGAAGTAGGATCCTATAGAGTTAGGGAATATTGTACACGGCCCTACGACTAGTATTAAGGAATATGACCCATCATCCATGCAATTGTAACAAGCTATCAACCTGTAAAAGATATCTAGGGAGTAATGAAACCTAAGTAAACACAGCTTTCCTCATTATTGTTTCACCACATTAGTATAATTAGCTTTATTTTCATTTCTATTATTTTATTTTGATTGCATCTTAGTTAATTGGGTTAGTTGGCTAGCAACTAATTTCGCCCACTCTTCCAAAAACCTGAGATTTTCATTGCTTTCATAAAAATACAAAAAGAATCATCCCTCACCTCTAGACCTAGTTTAGGAGGCTTTCTAATCCTAGCGACACTATTTCTGAGTTGAACGATCAATCCCCCTGTACTTGTCACTATACTATACTACAACGATCAGGTACACTGCCTGGTGGGGGTTGTAAGCTTCTCGAGATCCCTTAAGAGGTAAAACCTGGTGCGATTCCCACATATCTAGTTTTTGGCGCTGCAGCACGGGGAACAGTTATTGTCTAGGTTAGGATTTCTCTTTATTAGGTCTACTTGCAAGATTCCTTTCTAGTAAGGTTTTATTTTTATTTCTAGGTTTAGTCTATCTTTTTTCTTCGTGCCGTTGTTAGGAAATTAAATTTATTGATTATTCTGTTGGCCATTATGGAGAACGCGAATCCACCATACTACCGACCACAAAATTCACCCACTCCAAATGACATCGTGATGTTTAAACAACATGAAGATGAACCTATCCATGATGCATGGGCTCATTTTAAATATTTACTCCGAAATGTCCCTTATCATAATTTCGATCTGTGGTCCCAAATTGAAATATTTTACCATCGTGTCAACCCCTATATGAAAATGGACATTAACCATACCGCAGATGGGGACCTTTGGGGATTAAGTGCTGATGAAGCATGGGAAGCATAGATAATTGTGCCATACTCGTTAAGAAGATGGACAACCCAACAAACGTTGTTACGGATCAATTGATAGCAAGTTTACGGGAAAAAGCAAGAAGTTTGTTTGCGGATAATAAGCCTATACATGAGATACATAGGTGCATGAAGTGGTTTGATTTCACCATAATACAAGATGAACACATAGTTAATCTAGATACAATGGAGGACGAGGTGGATAATCCAAGCCCACAAAGTACCCCACAAGTCTTACTATCATTTGAGGCACACACACCGCCCGTGACTTACCCAGAAGAAGTAGAAAAGACTATAGGAACCCTAATAGAGGTAGAACCCTTGGACCAAGCACAACTAGAGAATATAGGTTTTAACACTTGTAGTGATGACCTTTCTTTTAGTTCTAAGGAAGTTCTTAGTTTTGATGAACCGGAGCCTCAACCAAAACCATTACCTAATCTTCCATCATTAGATGTGAATTTAGGAATTGAAAAAGGTCCCGATCCACCCATCAAACCATATAGTCTGGGTAGTTTTATGTTGAAGGTAGTATACTCTAAGCCTTGTAGAAAGGAAGCTGGCATAGGAGTAAACCATGACCTTACATACTTACATCACCCATGCATGATTGATCACAAGACACATTATGGGTTTAAACCGGGTTTATAAGGTCAAGATGGATTCCCAACTAGGAGTCTCTCAAAGTTGATAGAAGATGATCCCTTTTTAGAAGAAAACTACAACTCACCCATTGACCAAAGTGAACTAGGTAAGGTTATGATGTTTGGGGCACACCCCTTTGAGCATATAATTCATCCACCACTCTTTCCTCACGAGGCATACTTCCACCGAGAAGGTGTGTATCGCTACTATCACCCGCACTTAATCCTAAGTGTTGGGAAACTTCTCTTATCTCCGTTAAATAAGGGTCGGGTCAGGCTCGTGACTCGAACAAAAACAAGCACTTATTGGGAGGCAACCCAAGCTTTATTTGTGTGTTTTTATTTGTGTGATTTTTATTAGTTTGATTGTTATTTGTTTCCGTATGCATGTTTTATTTTTATTGTTGGTAGATCATGTGTCAAACTAAATTGTGAAAATGCTTTATTTTGTTGTTTAACTTCATCTTAACTTCATATAAAGGTATTTTGCAAAAGCTAAGTGTAAGGGGAAACCCCAAATTTGTTTTTAAGAATGAAATTGATCATGATTCGCCACAATAATAAATGAACATGTGTATTAGTATTTGTTAGAGTCAAATGCTTTTATCGAGTCATAATGATGTTTTGCAGGATTTTCCAGGAAGTAGGACATAAGTTTTTCCAGAAATTTTCCAGAAACTTAACGTAAAGATTTCTGCAGGTCACTTCTGACGGCGTCAGGAATTAACACCTGACGGCGTCATGTGTAAAATTCTGGAAATTTTGCGAGTTTTGTTTTTCAAACGGAGTCTTAAAGTTTTTGTTAATTCTTTAGTTTTATAAACTCTAGGAAATCTGCAAATATTCATTCCACAAGCATTATATCCCTTTAATTCGTAGAAAGCGATTTAAGATATATACGCTATTTTTCTAGGACTTGTTAGTATATATAGATTGCCGCCGATTTTACGCGAGGTTGCCTTGTTTGTTTTCTCAGGTTTAACAGGTTATATATGACAAGAAGATGATTTATATTTCTGGAAGGGAAGCTTTGAACATTCATTTTCTTGGAGGAAGATCTAACCTTGTTGACACACTATCCACACCCAACGAATCAGGGGAGTATTTGTTTTCATTCTTTTACCTGTTTTACTTTTACATCCTTTAATTGAACATTGGGGACAATGTTCATCCTAAGTGTAAGGGGAGGGTAAATGATGATACCTTATAGGATACTATTGCACTTGAGTTTGTTTGTTTGATGGTAGGTGTGTAATAAAACTAAGAGAAATACTTGTTAGTCTAATTTTAGCGCCAAATTAAAATTTTTTTACAACATTTAGGAGTGAAACTTTAGCCTTAGAAAGCGTCTCATGGATAGGTGTTGTATGACTAGCACAAAACCGTACCATTCAGAAAAATTTTCCACCCAAATATGTGAGGTTCGCCTTTAGATTTGATAGGAAAAGCGTTCGTTACTAGTGCTTATGAGTGTACCGGTAGCATTTAGATTCTAGAACTTGCGTTAGTGATGCATCCCGAGACTGCTAGTGAGACTACATTCGTGTGGTAGGATTTACTACATGATAAGAGCCATTAGGATCACCCTTGTGTTTAAACCCGTATCATAATTACTTGACCATTTAAGTCCTATTACTTGACTAGTAAAGTCAATTGATTTTTCCCACACCTTAGCGATGTACTCATTTTTAGGACACGAAACCCCTAGTACACCCCTCCGAGGTGTACTACGATTTTTGGTTGTATTTAATGCGTATGAGAATTCTAACGATCCCATGTTAGGAGCTTCTAACGGCTCGACATAGAAGTGAAGTAGGATCCTATAGAGTTAGGGAATATTGTACACGGCCCTATGACTAGTATTAAGGAATATGACCCGTCATTCATGCAATTGTAACAAGCTATCAACCTGTAAAAGATATCTAGGGAGTAATGAAACCTAAGTAAACACAGTTTTCCTCATTATTGTTTCACCACATTAGTATAATTAGCTTTATTTTCATTTCTGTTATTTTATTTTGATTGCATCTTAGTTAATTGGGTTAGTTGACTAGCAACTAATTCCGCCCACTCTTTCAAAACCCGAGATTTTAATTGCTTTCATAAAAATATAAAAATACAAAAAGAATCATCCCTCACCTCTAGACCTAGTTTAGGAGGCTTTCTAATCCTAGCGACACTATTCCTGAGTTGAACGATCAATCCCCCGGTACTTGTCACTATACTATACTACAACGATCAGGTACACTGCTTGGTGGGGGTTGTAAGCTTCTCGAGATCCCTTGAGAGGTAAAACCTGGTGCGATTCCCACGTATCAATTACTTATATTGATTAAGTAGTTTTATTTTATTGTAATAGTAAGCTTTAATCCATCAGGATCGATGGCTTGTGACCATCATATTGCTCCCCTTAAAATTGTTTTCCCATCGATTCAAGTTTATATGCTATTTATTTGGTTCTTGTTATATGTGCTTTGATAACCTCTATGTCTAGCTGTGGCTTGCTTGGGCTGCCATACCCCTCCCATGATTACTTAACTAGCATTATAAGTTAGTTTTAGCCTAAAAAAGGTTAAACAATATAGACATAAGTAATCATTATGGGTTTATTCGCCTATCGTCAAGATACCAGTGAGAGAGAACATATTACGACACTCAGCATATAAAAATAGCAATAAAATAAGAGAAAATCTACTTAATCATAAACTTAGTAATTATTAAGTAGCTTGATGCGGATTCCGATTAATTGTGACAGGATTAATTAGTCAAGAATACTTAAATTGAAATCTAGACTATAGGGTAACTAGAGGTAGGATTGACTGCGCCTTGTCGTGAGTAGCATCACCACATGTCTTAGGAACTTATGAAAACTTAATCATATATGACTAAACTTGGTTAACACGTCCTTCTTATCTTTGGTGCCTTCATACTTCTATTGTTTGTTTAGTTTAATTAGTTTAATATAAAACCAAACCCGTGCCAGTCTCTTAGGCTGAATCCCCCTCAGCTTTAATTTAGGTTAATTTAGTAGAGTAGAATACCTTTAGAATTAGTATATTAGAAATCCACTCTTAGTGATCGATACCCTACTTACCATCTAGGCTACATTGATCGGGTCCACTGCCCGTTAGTGTTGTTATAGGTTAAGTCGGCATAAAATAAATATTAAAACTTGATCAACAAATAATCACCTATACAATGATACATCAATGAGCAACTTATAAATATTAAGACTTGGTCAGTAAATCCTGTATCATGTTTTGGCGTCGCTGCCGGGGAGCTATTAGGATTTTATTTAAGTTTGCATTTTTAATTTTATTTTTAGTTTTTAACGATTTCCTTTCAAGTTTCATGTACCATGGGTGACGTTGACATTGATACCCTCACTCTCGATGAATATCTTGCTTTGACACAAGAAGAACAAGGGCCTGGTTTGGTTAGGCCAACTATTGAAGAAAATGTTCAGTTCGAGATCAAGAACCAGTTCATAACGGAGTTGCGGAATGATCCCTTTTCGGGAAACAAGACCGAAGATGCTTACGAGCATATTGAGAATGTTCTATACATTGTCAGTTTGTTCAATATTCTGGGAGTTTCTCACAACACAATCATGCTTACGGTTTTTCCTATGACACTTACGGGAGCAGCCAAGAGATGGATTGATAGGTTACTAGATGGGACTGTCAACACTTGGATTCTCTTGAAGAAATAGTTCATCCAAAGGTATTGCCCACCTTCAAGGATGACAAAACAACACGAAGAAATTTGCAACTTTAAACAAGATCGAGATGAAACATTATACCGAGCATGGGATAGATACAATGATCTTCTATGCAAGTGCCCTACACATGATCTCAACAAGCGACAAATTGTTACAATCTTCTACAAAGGGATCAATATTTCTACTTGTCAAATGTTGGATTCTCAAGGATCACCGATCCCTGGGATGACCCCTATTCAAGCCTTAAAGGCAATTGAAGATATGGCGGACCACTCTCAAAAGTGGCAGGAGCATTGCAGGAAATAGAGATGGGATCACTCTAATCACCGACAAACTTGAAAGCATGGGGCAAGACATGAAGAAGCTTAAGGAGAATGCTCATGCTATTCAAGTTGGATGCAGTATTTGTGAAAGACCCCATTTAGCAAAAGATTGTCCTTTGAAAGAAGATGACAAAAAAGTCGAGGAAGTGAAGTATGGATAAGAGAGGCCTTTTCAAAACAATAATAATGGATGAACAAGGTATCGTGCAGGGGCTCAAAATTATTATTCTAGAATGGACAACCGACCCTCATATGGAAGATCTAGTCTAGAAGACTCCATTCAGAAATACCTTGATGAGTTGGTTAATAAGCAAAAGGAGAGTGAAGAGTGGCTAAAAAGTTTTTAAGAAGGAACAACACTTAACCTGAAAAGCCACGACGAGACAATTAAATGCCTCGAAACTAAAATTGGGCTTTTAACAAATCAAGTTCAGAAGTGAGCCATTGAATCTAAAGGCAGCTGCTCTAAGGATTTTGGAGCATGCAAGGCCATATATTCTAATAATGGCCAAGCACTTTATTCTTCTTTCAAGTACTCTGACGAGGAACTTGAGTATTTTGCTAAACAGGATGAGCAGGACTCTAAGGACGAAGGAGATTTTGTGGATGAAATGGAGCTTTATCCTTTGGAGAAGGATCCATGAAGTTGTATCCTCCCGTGTTCAATTGTTAGTTTATTTATTAGCAATGCTTTAGCTAATTTAGGGGCTAGTATTAGTACTATGCCATTCTCTATGTATAAACGCCTAGGTCTAGGACCTATTAAACTTGATTGCACGACTATAGAAATGGCTGATAGAACAGCTAGCATACCTAAAGGCATAGTAGAGAATGTATTAGTTAAAATTGATGAATTCACCTTTCTAGTTGACTTTGTCATACTTGACATGGAAAAAGATAGTGAATTGCCTATAATTTTAGGGAGACCACTTCTTGCTTCTGCCCATGCTATGATCAATGTTTTAAATAAACTCATTTCTCTAAGGCTTAATGATAAAAAGATCATTTTTAATATGGATGAAGGAGGAAAATGTCATAAAATCGAATATGTTTTTGTTATCAATAATGGAAACGCTATGATAAATGTGGAAGAAAGTGTTACCCCAAACTTCACTGCACACGAACACCCTAACACTAATCATGAAAGTTTGCCAAGTGATGTTTTGCAGGAATCACACGATAGGGATGAACTACGCCGTAACTCCACTAATGAACTACGACGTAGCAATGCTGCTAATGAAAAGCCCGACGGCAAGAATACATTGTGCGAAGGGAATAATGAAACCGTTAATCCTCCATTAACTAAAAAGGTGACTAAGATTCTTATGGGAATAGTAGCTCAACATGACAAGAAAACGGGTGGAAACACTAAGGTGATCATGAAGAAACACCATTGGTGTGAGGCCATACCCGTTGACAACGAAATATGGTACGATTTATGGGCATCTTGCGACCCCAATGCCGATCTTTGCGATGGTGGGGGTCAAGAAGAGAGGATACTAAATAATAAGCACATATCGAGTTCCACAAATGATAATGAAAGGAAAAACCTTGAGTGGAAGCGGACCATACCGTTTGATGATTGGGTTCGGATCATTGACGGAAAGGTTGAAAGAGAAGAGAAGTGGAAGATTTGGGATGAATTGAATGGTCCTTACAAAAATGACGTGCCTACCACCATGGACGACAAAGTTGTGCAAAATGAGGACATTGACCGTGAAATCAATGATGCGATAGAAGAAAATGATGATTACTACAAAACTAATTAGGGAGAGGAAAAGGATCGTTGCGAAAAGGAGCTTATTAAAGATAAGCTTGATGATGATTGGTTTAAATGATTGGATTCAGACGACGATGACGATGATATTGATGGAACAATGGACTACCTTGAATTGCAAGGACATGATGGGTTCATGGATCTGGATAATAAGGCCTACCAGCAATGACGGTGTAAGCTCCTAGGAATACTATATAAAAGACCTCCCCCAATCATTGCAGAGGCCTATGAAGTGACAAGATATCATTTAGGACCGGACGAAAGATTCTCTAAGGTACAGAGGATTGAAAGTAGGGAGTATAGGCGTACGGCTACAAATGTTGCTTTGATTAGACACAACCTTATGAAAGAGATGGATGAGCTTGGACAAGTCCACAAGCAACCCTGAAACACCGTGGCCTTGAGTCTAACTTAAAGACTCGATAATAAACAAAAGTGCTCTTTCAGGATACAACCCAAATTATCCATTTCTTTTCTGTTTTTATTAGTTTAGTGGGTTTGGTATGTTTTGTTGTGACTATTTGCAGGTAATCGAGAAAGATTGACGATGGAGGAACTGGATTTGGAACTTGCACCAATTAATTTACCTCAGAAATTTTCTATTGCGTAGCACAATTTATGGCTACTCTGTAGCATCCTCTAAGTGTTAGATATCTGATAGGTTTCATTACCTACGGCGTAGTTCTGCATTATCACTATGCTGTAGTTTTCTCCTGTACCGATTAGATTTTAAATTTTTTTTATAACAAACATACATTAACTTTGTATTAGTTTTTAAATGAACTTTGTGGGTGCGTTCACTGTAAACCCTCACGAGACTTCACTCGTCAACTTGGGACACCAAGTGGTTTAAAAGGTTTGTTGGATACGCTAAATGCTACCGTGATTCCTACGAAAGTGAGTTAGGATTTCTTTTTTTCACTTATTTTTCTTTTTAGGTTTTTATGCTTGTGGTAGTTACGTGATTTCAGGGATACGAAGTTTGCTCAATAGGCGAAGCAAAGGCACGTTTTCTCAAACATGATCCTTCAATCATTTTCAAGAGCAAAATTCAGGGAAGTTCTCATTCTAATTCTACTTATCTCCTTTCATTTTATTGCTTATTTGCGTACAATAGGGACTTTGTAACTTTCAAGTGAGGGGATGGGAGTAGAATTATAACTTGAACTTTATTTGCCCCATTTTCTAGTTTATTTTGAAAAATTATGCTATTTTTAAAATTTTGACATGTTTTTCCGAATCTAACTAGAATAGGCTTTAGCCGAGTACATTTAACCCATAATTTCCATGGTGAGGTTTAGCCTTTTCAGTTTTCCCTGATTTACCCAAATCCACCAAATATTTGAGTATGCCGGTAGTTTGTAGACTTTAAAACATGGCTTTTACATCATTTTGAGACCATAGACGAGTAGTGTGTCGAGGTTACTTGATACATTTGGAAGAAACTTTTTGAGAAGGAAATATTTTAGGATGTTCACCCAGAAAGCCTATATGTGTATGTTTATCAATTACTCACATTGACTCTTCAACCCCCGTGTTTATACCCTTTTGTTGCACTCATCTTTAGTGCAAGATACCCCTAGATACATCCTTTTGAGCCTACCCTTTCATTTCTTACCCTTATAATGATTATTTCGATACACCTATTCGCCTTAGCCTACCGTGTAGTGTTGGTCTATAATTGGGAAGTCGCCGCTTGCCCTAGTTTGAGGTTGGAGTTAAGAGATTCGAAAATCACGCCTATGTTGAAGACCTATCATTGAAGATCACTTGAGACCCCCCAAATATTCCATGTATGTTTCATCTCAAGTGGGGGGATGTATTTATTGTTTTTGTAATGTAGTAGTTAAAAAAATTGTGAAATTCCGTATATAGATAGTTTATCTTTGGTGCAACAATGTATAGCACCTTGTTTGAGCTTATAAAGATTTTGCATCGAGGAGGCCACCTCGATCACTTATGAAGATTAAAGTTGGTTATTTCCATTGACCAACAAGAAGACCAAGTGTTGTGCCAATCATGACGTCCTCTAATGGCACATTCACTTGTTTTATGATCCAAGCATTTTGAAGTTCTAACCTTGGATGAATGGCAAATGGTAGCAACTCGGTTATAGGTTAAAACCATTTGTCTCTATTTTTATTTTACACCAATTATGTGCGTCCCATATCTTATCCTACCCTTTAGTTGTGAATCATGCTTCGGTGAGAGATTTAAGTCATTGGTGTCTTGTCTGGCGTTCCAGTCATGTATCAATGCCTTTGTCGCACTATGTTAGTAACAACACTACACCAATAGCCTTATATGTGTTCACCTAATATTGTGTTTAAAAATTGTTTCGACCTTAGCTCTAGTGGTAGAGATTTGTGTAACCACCAAACCTATGATAGAATACATACTATGACTGTGTGTTGAGTGATCATCCCGAAATTAACAGTTAGATTAGAGAGAGAGCATGAGTGTTTGTTCCCATTTCGTGAGGTGTTCGACTTTGATATATTCTAGCATAGGGAGTTTTTAGATTCATATCTTCCAGTTTCTTGGGGGATATCTTTCTAAAAATTATTCTAATAAGGTCTACATGAGGGCAAGTAGAGTTCAAGTGGGGGATATTTGATAACATCAAATAGTGCTGACATTTTAGTGTTAATTTCCCCATATTATACTCATCTTTCTTTTGTATTATTTTACTAGGATATATACTCTTATTTGTTTACATTCTGTTTTCAGGCAAAGCTGAGCATAGGAATGAAAAGACGCGGAATTGGAAGGTTTTAAATGAAAATATTTGAAGTATGCACAATCAGCACTAACTACGGCGTAGATGTATTCTCTACCTACGCCGTAGCACTCACTGAAGACTAAAGTCAACGAAGATCAAAGACCAACGGCGTAGTCCATATCTTGACCACGTCGTAGTACAACTACGAGAATTCTACGGGCGTAGCTAACATTTAAGCTACGCAGTAGATCTTCATTCCAATACTTAGAAGAATTTTTGTGATCCTTGATGAAACTACAGCGTAGTTCCCAATATAACTACGTCGTAAATGTGTTAACGAGAATTCTACGCTTGTAGCCAATAATAAAGCTACGACATAGTGTATATTTACAAGGGCTACGGCATAGTCAAACCTAGAGCTACGCGGTAGCAAAGTCGAGCACTTTAAATACCAGCCCTAATTTCAAGTTTTCAACATCACTTTCAACCATACAGAAGTCAGGAGGAAATTAGGGAGCAAGGGGAACGAAGTTCTACTAGCATACAAGTCATTTTCAAGGAATATTTCATGCTATAATCATATGTTTTATCATTCATTCCATTCGTATCGAATTCATGTTTACATTAATTATGTCAAACATTTATTTTTCTACCTTTATGAGTATGAGTGGCTAAACACCTTTGGTGTTATCATTCATTCCAATCATATGTTTTATCATTCTATTTGTATACTTTCCGGTAGTAATGATGTTTGGTAGTTCCATTGAGGCTAGGAGAATTCACCATAGGACCCATAGCGGATAAGGGTGTGTTTTGGTGATAGAAATATCACCATTCATGTGGAAATTTAAACGATCAAACCTACCAAATAGATTTCCTTAAGGAATTAGAGGGGATGTAAGTTCCGACCAGCCGCATCACGTTACACTATTATAAGTTAGTAGAGGCGCTTAACGACTCTTGCATCTTGTAGGCTAAGACCAAGCAGCGAACTCTTATAATCAAGGTTATAGGAATAAGTCAAGGTGTAAGAGAGGATTAGACGATTAAAATTCTGAGTCTATCGACTTGAATCCCTAAATGAAACGATAGGATGCACTAATAGAAAATTGCCATGATAATAACAAGAGTAATAATTAGATTAACACATTTCTCCTGACTGATTTGTTTTCACTTTATTATTGCTTAGTTTTTTTCATTTCATTTCATTAGTTTAATAATTCATCAATTAATCATAAAACCCCTTTAAAACTGTGACATTAGACTTAGATAATATCCGCATGCATAGCTCTTGGGACGACCTCGGCTTTACCGTTAACAATGCCATACACGACCGGTTATAGTGCTCGATAGTGCATTAGGTAGACCTTAGGTAGACGAGCAACTTATAAAGATTAAAACTTGGTTGGTAAATCCTGTATCACTTTTCAAAATAGTCACAAATCCCTCAGTTACCATTAGCGACGCATCTATTCAGTCACATAAACAACCAACCAACACAACTCTTTGGCATCAGTGACGCTTTGGTCATCGTTTTCTTTCATAAATATTTAAAGTGCCGTTAGTTGATAAAAGGGTGTGCTGGTTAACAAGAGATGCACTTGTTTTTAAACAAACACAATTAATCGTTGTATATCATCATTAATGGTTAATTTTGTATCATTATCTTGCTGATATGGTTCCCCTCCCGGCTGCCACATCCAACAAAGTTTTTTGACATGGCTATTAAAGCTACCCTATGGACCTTATGGAGGTTCCGTAATGATATGATTTTTGCATCAATAAGACCAAAAAAGTGCCTCATCCAACTATCATCATTTACTTGGTGTTCTAGTAGCCAAAAGAAAGTCCCCATTAAGTGGATTGATTTGATATGTATCACTTGTAATGCTATTTCATCTTGTTTGTAACTCTTCTAGCTTATTGCTTGTTTAGTCTTATATATATATATATATATATATATATATATATATATATATATATATATATATATACATACATACATATACATACACTAATGTCGTTAAAAAAATCTTTTAATTCAAGATATTAACCAAGATCAAAACACCCTTATAAAGACACCCACCAAACCAATCCTTCAATTCCTAAGACACAACCCATAATTGACGTATGTTTCTTTTTAAAATAATTACCCAACAGTCCCCCACCATTTTCTAAATAGACACGGGTTTTGAAAAGACACATAAGACCTAACCCGATTCTGAAATCCCCGGGGTGTTATGCATATGAAAATATGGAATGTTACACGTTGAATCTTTATGTAGTGAAAGTGTTCAAGCTTAACGAGGGTAAGAGTGGTTGAACAATTTTCCTTTATATGTTAAATGGAAATGCTTCACGTATATCTTTCCTCTTGTTCATTCAATCCATTTTGTGCTGACCAATTGAAACTGGTCATGGGTCTATATCTCGATTTCTCATAGTTCTTTAGAGCCAAGCCCTTCATCTCAAAGGAAGTGGCTTCACTTTCACATTCAGATAGGTGAATATTATCAAGGATGTTATTTTGGCTTAAACATCCCAACAAAACATGTATTATAATTCTTTTAAGAATTTTCAATTCATCATTTTCTTACTCTATGGTTCAAGTTTTGTTAAACCTGGGATGATGATAAAATTTTCAGAACTTCTAGTAATGTTTTTTAACAACGTGATTGGAGCTGATGGAATCTCATTGGTTCAGGTTTGTTTGATGTCAAATTTGGGAGAGAAGAATGCAGCTTTGCTGCGTACGGTTCCAGATCAAAGAATGAAGTAGTCCAGGTTGAAAAGGCTATTGTGTTACATGATCATGTAACTGGTGTGGATGGGGATGGGGTGGTTAATACCAATAAGGCGACTGATCTAGGGGCTGAACATGCAGGTAATCCTAATCAACCTACTCCTATGCCTTTTGGTTCATCAAATATGCCTGTTGTTACCTCTAATGTTGAGGGTACTAAGTCGACTCTTGTTGCTGCTACCCCTTTACCTACTGTCGAGCTACCTCATCAGGTTGGGTTATCTTCTAAGGAACCACCTGTCTCTAATGTTATGAAGCCGGTTTCATATACCAATAATTGAATACGACGCTTGGGACTAAGATAAAGTTTCAGAAAGTTAATGATAATGTGCCTCAAGATGCTGATTACAATGTCAGGCTACCTATAGCTTCGGTTCTTGCGATTCATGAAAGGTTGAAAAATTCCCTATACGGGTACTTCATTGGCAAAGAACTTTCTGTAACAATTCACAATTTCAGGTTAATTACTATTCCCGGAAAATTTTACTATTCATTTTTACTATTCACTTTTACTATTCATTTTCCTGAAATTTGATTTTTATTTCATATTCTCGTGTGATAAATAATTTCCATGGCAAATTAAAAGTTTGACACTCATCAGATCATTTTCGCGATAGTTATTAAGGAATTACACGTTTTAGGGTAAAAGGTCATTCAAAAATCCTACGCACAACGAAACACGACCGCGTTAATTTTCCCCGCTTCAGAAAAATGTTTGATACACTCATGATTTATTTGGGAATAAATCATGTCTGAGAAAAACATGACCAAATAAACCTCGGCCGTGAAAAACAGGAATTTTCGTTTTTAAGCATTTATACTCAGCCGTAACCTTAGCCTATACCTGCACCGCGTTTCAAAGACGATTTGAGTTTTCACATTTTTGGAATAAGTCAACATATTTTTCCCTCCACCTTTGACCAAAAATATTCCTTGATTTTATAAATCATTCCTTTATTTTTAGGCTTACGGTTTTATGTCTTAAAGACATTAAATACCAACCGACACTAGACTAAGCCCAGTCTAGACATTATAAGTCATTTTCAATCATTATTATCACATTAGAAAAGTAACATTTTACTTTTCTCAATTTTACACAATATTCGTACATTTTACGTATTACGCATTTTAGACCCGTGTTTCTAGTTTTAGCAGGGTTTTAGCACCCCAATGGAACCTACCACTCATTTTATATTTTATTATGCAGTATATTGACATGTTTAACCATACTTTCAAGTTCCACATTTTTACGATACCCGGTTTTACGTTTTGAGGCTTAATCATTTATGGTTGGCATTTTACGGAGTCAAAACTCATCCAATATCTTGGATAATATCAACCAAAGGCACAACTCACCCCCTAGCTTGTGTGAACCGCCAATAGGGGGGGGAGTCATCCCTTGGTGTGGCTTGATCTTATACAAAGTTGCCTTGGATGAATTACAAGTGTTTAAGCTTGTCATGTAAGCCTTTGACTAGTCCATGTTGGAACCTCCTCAAGACCCTATAAAAGCCCCCTCCCCCCTTGTTTTGCCGTCCACCATCACACACCAAACCACCTCATACTTAGCTAAAATACTCCTAGTTACAAGCAAGATTCAAGTACTTCATCAACATAGAAACCCTAGCTTGGTTTTAGGTAATCAAAACACTTCCAAACATTATAAACTTTGGTGATTTCTCTCGAGTTTGAATCCACTCAAGTCACCTCAACTTTCATCATCTCTCTTTCAAGAATACAAGGGTAGAAAGATTGCATGAAGTGAAGTAGGGTGAAGCTAAAGTCTATCAAAGTCCTTACCTTACATGTTAACTTCCTTTCTTAATTGAAAGCCAAAATTTGTAAGCAAAACCCTAACATACTTCTTGTTAAATATCATGTTCATGTTATTTACATATCATTCATGCTATATTATGTCTTGTGATCATGTCGATGATGTATAAAAATAGGTAAAACAAGTTATTGTAAATGATTGTTAATTTAAGTTATTTAAACAAGTAAACTAGTGACTTTCTTGGTGAAATCTGATCAAAATGGTAAAATTATGATATTGAATCATTACATATTGTAGTAGAGGACTTAACAAGGAAACCATAGCAACTTGAACCACTTAAAATGAGTACATGAGTAAACAGTTATGACCATTTGAAGTTACCAAAACTTTGCGGCAAAACTGCCTAAATACCTTCTGTGACAGAACATAAAACACACAAAAAGAGGCCCTTCTGGTCCATTTCATGAAAAAGTTAAAGCACGAAAGTTGTCCGGAATCACGTTTTCTTCAAAAACTCAGGGTCAGGTATCTAGAAAACCAATAACGAATGAGATTTTTCTCAGTTTCTTAACAGCCATTTTACATATATAAGTCACTATATAATGGTTATGATTTAAAAAGACCAAGAGGTCTTATGACCTAGATTCAAGACCACAACCATGGCTAAAGCCAAGGTTGAGTCTCAATACCATGGAACAATGACCAAAGGTCACGGCAAGGCCATGACTAAATGACCATATAAACTTACTTAGGCGAAAACATGAGCTAAAAAGTTGGCGATAACTTAAACATACAATTTGGATCTACTTCATCTAAAGAACCATGAGATATTACAAGTAATTGTCATACAAGACTTAAGAAACTTATCCTAATAACAATCTTCATGTAAAAATAAACTTTTCTAAGTTTATTCAAATATTCGACATGTAACTTTTCGGATCAAAACTTATATATATATATATATATATATATATATATATATATATATATATATATATATATATATATATATATATATATATATATATACATATATATTTTATCAACTACTACAATAGTAGGGAGCCTCATGTGAGGAGTTCATTATGTAAGCCGTCGAGATGAGTTCTGAATTATGTCGGCCGGAACGGTAGTAAACGATATATAAACTATACATGTTTCATGAATCATTTCTTTTCAAAGACTTACAATATACATCGTACCACATCATGGACTAAATGCAAGACATATATAGGCAATTCTTCATATTCTTTACTCCAATCCTAAGTCGCAACATTCTATTATAGGTTGCTCGTAGAAACCTTCACGACTCAACCGTTACATTCACTACCTGCTATCTTACTTAAGGTGAGTTCATAGCCCCACTTTACATTACTTCAATGTTTTACAAACCCTTGGGGGGAATACATGCTATTTTAAACTGAACACAATGCTTTGAAACTGTATGCTGCCTGATTTTTTATTATTACTAAGTACCTTCCTTGCCAATCCCAGGCCCCATATCATGAACCATTTAATCACTAGTTTTAGTGAGCGCGAGTATTGTGAATAGGCCTATTAGGATTGACGAATCCCATTTGTATTGAGCAGATTAGTTCAAACAAATACACTATATTTGAAACATTAAGTATGATGGCAAAGTACTTACCGGGGCAACAAAACTTCCGATTGATATTGGTACCTGTTAACATATTGGTTGCGTGAGCTTAGTATATAATGATAACTGTTTTGTTTTCCAACCATAAATATGATTCTAATTAACTCATACTACCAACATATTGTGTTCAACCGTTAAACAAACTTTATGAATATCACTCAACCTTTGTGTTGACCTCTTAAGCATGTATTTCAGGTCCACGATAATCAAGAATGGAGCGGAAGGGTACGGGCTAAAGGAAGAAGGCTATAAACTACTTTGTCATTCGATAAAACATCAAAAGACTTTATATTGATGTATTTTGAAACATGGAACCTTTTTGGGACCTAACTATGTAAACTCTGATATATTTGAATAAATTCGAATGATAACTCTTTTCAAAGCGACTCAGTTAGAGATCGTTTTCTATTATTATGACTGTTGTGCCGTCGAGTAACACCCAAGTTGAATTTCGCTGCATCATGAATTGGGGGTGTTACAGATTGGTACCAGAGCCATGGTTATAGAGAAACAGGTCTAGGTGAGACCTAAACTATAACTACAATTACAAGCAAAAACATTTTTATAGCCTTCCGCTCTTCGTGCCTTCCATCCTCCAGAAGTTTATGGACTTATTACGCATGTTATGCTACATGAACATATTAGTATATTGTTATATACACATTGCCCTATTTTGAGCATTTTCCATAAACATTAGATTTATTTTGACATCATAATACTCATTGTAGACATCATGTCTGTACCTCCATCCCCCGATCATCTTCCTGCTATGCCCGTTTATTTACCAATTCTTCCCGGACCCGATGATCCATACTTTGAAGCAATTGACTACGATGACGAGGAAGAACCTTACGAGGATCTAGTCAATGACAATGAAGAAGATCCGGACGAAGATCCTGAAATGGACATAAACATCGATGATTACGAAGAAGATCCTGAAATGGACATAGACATTGAAGGCATCGACGACATTGAAGTAGTTGAGGAACAAATGGTGGTGCGACCACTATCACCATTAACATCACCACCTCCTATTTCACCAAACTCATCCGAATCTAATCATACTACTCTAGCTCAAGTTCCAAAGTCCACTTATGAAGTCGGCGGAACATCCACATTTACACCTATGTTCGTGAACTCTGCTCAATATGAAATATATTCCTTGAAACAAGCCCTCAACCTAACTCAACTCAAAGTTCAAAGCATGGCACGCCAAATGAATGACTATATATCCAAGGTTAATTCAGCCAAGATGGATGCCATGAACGCACAGCAAGATCTCTATTGGTTTAAACTTGATATGAGCTATGTGAGGAGAGACTTGAATCCCTTGACCGGCTTGGATGACGTCAAGGATAGACTTACATTAGTTGAAAGAGCTCAAGAACAAGATGCGGCACAAATTCACAAACTACTAAACCGCCTAAATACAGCAGAAATCCGATTAGATGTTGCTAACTTTGACCGGTATCAACTCAAGAATGAGATGTATGGAATGCAATCTCAAATGTGTGCCATACAACAAAGGCTATACCAGAAGGATGTCAAAGAAAACCGCCCCAATGAAAGTGTGGATGTGTTAGCAAGATACGGAAACAACAATCCGTCCGGACTACAACAACCCTCCAACGGATGTTAGACTAGTGTTATAGTACTAGTTATCTTTTGTACTAATGTTATGAAATCCATGTAATAGCTAGCGATAGTTGAAATGTTGTAATTACTAAACTAAAAGTATCAGTTAGTAAATTTTGAAGAAGCTTGTAATAAGTTTCGATTTTGTAAATCAATCAACGTTATATGAATAAAACTCTTGTTTTATATACTATCATGTGTTATGCTTTTAAATTTCAACATTATTATCCTATCATTCTTATAAAAAATTGTGCTCATTTCACAACTCTCTAATTACGATGTATCTTTTGAACAATAGAATCATGGCGCCAAAGAAGAAGACACCACCAGCAATGACTCAAGCTGCTATTCGCAAACTAGTTAAAGACAGTGTCAACGTAGTACTCACAATGGAACGAGCAACCGTAGCTGCAGCAGCTGCCGAAGCCGCCACAGCTGCTGGTGCTGCAGCAGCCGTTGAAGATGCTACAGCTGCTGATGCTACAGTAGCCGCTGAAGCCGCCACTGCTGCGGAAGTTGCTAGAGCTGCAGAAGCTGCCCGAATTGCCAGCCTTAACACTGGAGGACCAAGCCCAACTATCCCTCCAGTGACAAATGTTGCTTCAGTACTTAAGGGTTGCTCATTCATTTCCTATTTGAAATGCGAACCCATAAAGTTTAAGGGTACTGAAGGAGCTGTAGGTTTAACCCGCTGGTTCGAAAAAGCGGAGTCAGTATTTTTGGTCAGTAAATGTACTGAGAGTGATAAAGTTCAGTATGCCACGAGTACACTATTGAATGAGGCATTATAATGGTGGAATTTAATATCTCAACCAATGGGCATTGAAAATGCTTATAAGATTTCTTGGGATAATTTAAAGAAAATGATGATCAAAGAATACTGCCCCCGCAGGGAAATGCAGAAATTAGAGGTAGAATTTTGGGATCATTCTGTTAAGGGAAATGACATCATAACTTATAACCGTCGATTCCAAGAATTGAGGATACTGTGTTCAACAATGGTTTCAACAAAAGAGAAATTGTTGGAACGGTATATCTGGGGACTTCCATCAAGTATACAAGGGAATGTAACTTCAGCAAATCCCAAGGAACTTGATGAAGCTATCCGGATGTCTCGTAACCTCATGGATCAAGTGGTGCGTACGACAGAAACCTGAAAGCAAAACAACACCAACAACACCAACAACGCCAACAATACCAATAACACTAACAACTCCAACTACCGTAACAACAATAACAATAGGAACAACAACAACAAGCGACCATGGGATGGTAACCGTGGAAGTAACAACAACAACAACAACAAAAACAACCAAACCCGAAACAACAACCATCACAATCAGCAAAACAAAAGACAAGAAGCAGCGACGGCTTATGTTGCTGCACCAGCCGGAGGTAAATACATTGGTACTCTACCATAGTGTACCAAGTGCAACTACCATCATGCAGGTCTCTGCCCGGCCAAGTGCAACAAGTGTCTAAAGCCCGGACATCTTGCCAAGGATTGTAGAGGCAAGGATGTAGCTACTGGGGCTAACACTCAGCCAATAGTTACATGTTTTGGGTGTGGTGAAAAGGGACACTTCAAGAACAACTGTGCTCAAAACCATGGACCACAAGGTGGAGGTGCTCGCGGTAGAGCCTATGTCATGGGAAATGGAGAACCACACCAAGACCCGAACGTGGTTACCGGTACGTTCTTACTCAATAACATTCCTGTTAAAGTCTTATTCGATTCTGGTGCTGATATGAGCTTTATATCTACTAGAATTGCGCCTTTACTTGATATTCCATCAATCACTTTAACCACTAGTTATAGTATTGAACTAGCTACCGGTGACTTAGTAAATACTAATACCGTAATCCCAAATTGTACCCTTAATCTCTTAGACCACCCCTTTAACATCAATCTTATGCCAATCGAACTCGGAAGTTTTGATGTTGTCATTGGCATGGATTGGTTGGCTAAACATCAAGCTAACATCATTTGTGGTGAAAGAGTTGTACACATTCCATGTGACAATGAAACTTTGATCATCCGTGGTGATCAAAGTGGAACTCGAATAAACATCATCTCATGTATCAAAACCTTGAAGTACATTGAGAAAGGATGTTATGCTTTCTTAGCCCACGTAACCGAAAAGAAATCCGATGAAAAATGTCTCGAAGATGTTCCTATTGCCCGTGAGTTTCCTGAAGTCTTCCCGGAAGATTTACCCGGACTACCACCAAATCATCAAATAGAATTCAGAATTGATTTAATACCAGGAGCGGCGCCAGTTGCCCGCGCACCCTACCGGCTAGCACCGTCAGAGATGCAAGATCTATCAAATCAATTACAAGAACTTTCGGACAAGGGATTTATTCAACCCAGTTCCTCACCTTGGGGAGCTCCAGTTTTATTCGTGAAAAAGAAAGATGGGTCATTACGAATGTGTATTGACTATCGTGAACTAAACAAATTAACCATAAAGAACCGATACCCACTACCAAGAATTGATGATTTATTCGATCAATTACAAGGTTCAACCTATTACTCAAAAATTGATCTACGATCAGGTTACCATCAAGTTAAAGTTCGTGATGAAGACATTCTAAAAACAGCCTTTAGGATATGATATGGTCACCATGAATTCCAAGTGATGCCATTTGGATTAACTAATGCACTGGCAGTATTCATGGATCTCATGAATCGAGTGTGTAAGCCATATTTGGACAAATTCGTGATCGTATTCATAGACGACATTCTCATATATTCCAAAAACGAAGAGGAACACAAAGAACACTTGAGAACAATTTTAGGATTACTCAAGGAAGAGAAATTGTATGCAAAGTTTTCCAAATGCGAATTTTGGATTCAATCAGTACAATTCCTTGGGCATGTGATTGACAAGACTGGTTTACATGTCGATCCCGCTAAGATTGAAGCTATCAAAGATTGGCCACCACCTACCACACCTATAGAAATTCATCAATTTTTGGGTCTAGCCGGGTATTACCAAAGGTTTATTGAAGGATTTTCCTCAATAGCAAAACCTTTGACCAAGCTAACTCAGAAAAACAAGAAATACGTGTGGGATGAAGACGAAGAAAAAGCTTTCCAAACCCTCACACAAAAACATTGTAGTGCTCCTATTCTAGCATTGCCAGATGGGATCGAAGATTTTGTAGTCTATTGTGATGCATCGTACCAAGGTTTAGGTGTCGTGTTGATGCAACGTAATAAGGTCATGGCTTATGCTTCAAGACAACTCAAAGTTCATGAAGAAAATTACACCACTCATGACTTAGAGTTAGGAGTTGTAGTCTTTGCACTAAAAATCTGGAGACACTATCTATACGATACTAGATGTACTGTGTTCACGGATCACAAAAGTCTACAACACATTTTGAATCAAAAAGAACTAAACATGAGACAACGTCGTTGGTTGGAATTACTAAGTGATTATGACTGCGACATTCGTTACCACCCAGGAAAGGCAAACGTAGTAGCCGACGCCCTAAGCCGAAAGGAACGGGTTAAAGCACTACGAGTCCGAGCCTTAGTTTTAACCATAAATTCGAACTTTCCTGCTCAAATCCTTCACGCTCAAGCTGAGGCGGTGAAACAGGAAGACATCAAAAAGGAAAAGTTTGATGGCATGATACAAAAGAAATTCGAAACAGTTCAGACGGAACTCTATGCTTCCAAGGTCGAAGTTGGTTACCACTTTATGGTGGCCTACGAGACTTGATCATGCATGAATCTCACACGTCTAAATACTCCATACATCCAGGATCTGATAAGATGTATTATGATCTTAAACTACTCGATTTGTTTCCAAACATGAAAGCCGATATTGCAACATACGTTAGCAAATGTCTTACATGCTCCAAAGTAAAAGTTGAACATCAAAAATCATCCGGTCCATTGCAACAACCAGAGATTCCTATGTGGAAATGGGAAAGAATTACTATGGACTTCATTACCAAGCTCCCAAAGACATTAAGCGGTTATGACTCCATCTGGGTCATAGTTGATCGTTTCACAAAATCCGCACACTTTATACCAATCAAAGAGACTTACAAAATGGAACAACTAACTCGACTGTACGTCAAAGAAATAGTCTCAAGACATGGTGCACCAATATCCATTATATCCGACCGAGATGGTGGATTTACCTCCAATTTCTGGCAGTCACTCCAGGACGCCTTTGGAACAAATCTAGACATGAGTACAGCGTATCATCCTCAGACCGATGGTCAGAGTGAACGAACCATTCAAACACTTGAAGACATGCTTCGAGCTTGTATAATAGACTTCAGAAAAGGATGGGATACTCATCTACCATTAGTCGAATTTTCCTACAACAACAGCTATCATGCAAGTATTAAAGCAGCTCCATTTGAAGCACTTTATGGTCGAAAGTGTCGTTCACCTACTTGTTTAAGAGAGAAACACACACAATACACAATACACACATACATTTGAAGAACTTTATTAAGAGAGAAACACACACAATACACACATACAAGCACACACCTCAAATGACTCATTTGAGGTGTTTATATAGTAAGACTTGTGACACCCTAATAGGCTTGGATGGGCTTGGTCATGGATTGGACTTTTACATTAAGTATGGACTAGTTGTAATACATAACTTATAACCTATTAGATTAGTCAAAACCATAAGCCCATTGACTATTCTATTGTAATCTACGACACATTACAAAGTTACATGTATGAGAATGACCATCACTTCTATATATATTTTTTAATCCTAACAATCTCCTCTTAAGGGGTGGTCATTCGAATGATGCTCCAAGTGATTAGGTCTTCCGTGTTCTTTGTCTTTAACTTTGTGTGTCGTTGTAGAATAGTCTTTAGTCTTTGTTCCTTCATGCTTTGTGATCTTTGATAACTGACTTTTCATCGTTCTTTGTTCTTATGTGTTGTGGAGCGATCTGCCTTTCGTCACTTCTACGTCCGTGGTGGTTGTTCGCCATTCCAACATGCTCATACGTCTTTAGTCTTTGTAATACATGCATTTGTAGTTCCCGTTCTTTCACACCGATCTTTGTCACTTTACTTCTGTATATTCTTTCACATTGCGTAGAATCTTTCTTTGAACCTTTCTTTGCTTTGATCTTTGTGAGAACTTTCCTTTGACTTCGAGATGCATGTATGAGCATGTGGAATCCTTCACCATGGAGATGATGTATAGCTGCATGAAAACAGTTAGCAATAAATCAACCGGTACTTACAGGTTCGGAATTAGAGATCGTCAACAGCATAGTGTGAAGACTCCTTCTAATCCTTACCAAGGCCGTTCCCATGTCAGATACTCTCGGGAGAGCTTACAAGACCTACTAAGTAGCTCAATGACTGGGTGAGTCATTGGGGATCACTCCACGACTGTAGATCGTTTGAAACCACCACGAACACTAAGCGTAACCCATAAAGAATTACCGAAGTGACCTGCTGTTAGGGCTGCTTGATGTTGACCCTGGCAGGAGTTTCCATTCAATCATTGAGAATCACAAATGTGAATCCTCTCATAAATGTTCTGGCAGATTGCTAAGATCTGCGTAGGACTCTAAAGTTTACATCTGGCATCCTTAATGATGAACAACCAGTGTAGAAATATCATGTGTTCCTATGAGATCTTTTGATGAATCTCGGGGCTCTAGACTCGATAAGTGCACATTAGGTTTCCTATGCGGAGATTAGGGAGAGGTCTCCTGCTTCAATATCAACCATCTCTAAGAGACAGGTCGATAGATTACACCGGTTCCCCGTTAGAATGAAACAAGCTCTTTTAAGAGAACTTGAGTGGTTAAGAAGGTTTAGTGCAGTGCGTCACTGGGTCCATGACGTCTTGTCTTTAATACCGGTGTCACCTTAGTAACAACCAGTAGCATTCGAATTGTACCCGGTGTCTGCCCTAAGGTTGAACATTTGGAGGGCTATTTCTTTTCACCCTTTTTCATAAGTTTTCTTTTTAATTCTTCAACCCCTTCTTTCTCCTTTCTCATTTTCTCCTTTTTTCAATCATACCTAAGGACTTCTAATTCTTCTCTATTGGAATTGTCCTTGGGTAGATCCCTCCGGCTCTGGCGGATCATAGGACGGTTTTTCCTAACCTTAGTCACCTTATAACTTCATGACTATCCAATTGTTGCCATGAAACCATTTGTTGAAAATATCTCAAAGTGTTTATGATAATAAAACACATTGTTGTTACCACTTTGAGAGTTTTGCATTTCATTTGAAGGACTCCCCCTTCACATGTGCTTATGTAATTTTTAAGAAATTTGTACATGTGGGAGGAGTTTGCACTTTTTGAATTGATCCACTTTCAGTGAACATGACCGATTCGAGACACGCTTACATCACCAGTTAGACTAGCTTGAAGTTATTACCTGTCCTGGTCAAGTCCAAAGAAAGTCTCTCGATAAGGTACATTCTACTCAGACAAGTCCTATTCGAGACACGCTTACATCACTAGTTAGACTAGCTTGAAATTATTACCCGTCCAGGACAATTCTTTTCGATTAATGACATTTTAAGCTTCGTTAATTCATTGGTACTTTCTGTGTCGAGCTCTTTTGAGATTCAATCTCAATCTTTACACATTTTGATCACATTTTAATCGCGTCTTCTCCCCCTTAAAAATAGCATATCGTGATATTTTTGATATCAACTGATTACGAAAAAAGATTTTGGAGAGAAAGATATATTTGATTTTGCATGAAATTGGAACATTTTTGTTTTTATAAAATACTCGCCCTCAAAACTCGCATATGTTTTTGAGAATGTTAAACTTTTTAAAGTTTAGAGGGAAGGAGTCTTCTCGAAGCAAAATTCTGAAAGTGAAAAAAAGTTTCAGATTTGTTGAATTTTGCATCAAGGTCTTTTGAAAAATAAATACTTCTCTTTGTTTGAATAGGAATGTCGCACTGAGGCGTACAACAGTGTCCATTTTTAGGATAAGTGCACTTCTTTGATGAAAATCATTTTACGTAGCACTTTCCTTTATTTGAAAACTTGAGTTGTGCACTGTAAAGTGTACACAAGTCATTTTGATGATGAGCACTGATTTTGATAGATTTTGAAAATCTTTTTGAAAAATCTTTTAAAGGTGGTGCTCAGAATGTAAGAGAATTTTGAAAATCTAATTTATCATTAGATCAACAATCATGGTCTTGAGCTTAAAGATTTTGAAAGTTTTTCTAAAGAAAACTAAAGCCAGATAAGTGTTTGGTTCTCGTTTTAGGATAAGTGCTCGAAAAAATATTTGAAATCTTTGTTTTGATTAAGCACTTTCCTTTCTTTGAGGAACGAGTCCTTAGCTGAAATACTAAGAAGTCATCGTTTAAGTACGGGTTTCGTACTGAAGTATACGAAAGCCATTTTGAAGAAACTTCTGAGAAACGACATGTTTTAGAAAAACATTTTAAAAAACTCCCGCTCAAGCATCTACACATGTCTGTATCATTGTTGAATGACATTTCTAGAAACATACAGAATATTGATTTATACGAGAGACATGTCGTGAGAAGAATATTTTTGAATTTTTTGATTTTATATTGTTTTTGTTTTTTTTGAAAATTTTATATTTTTGTATTTTGTTTTTGTTGGTTTTTCAAATTTTGTATTTTGTTTTTCAAAAAAATTTTTACAAAGAGAATATGAAGAAAGAAAAATTAAGTTTGGACAAGTAAAAGTGGAGTTATGAGTGGAGTTAGAAAAGGATTTCCACACGCGAAGTTGGCATAAAATTCTTCTTTTCCACAACGGGTGTATGAATTCTCATCACTTTCACAAGTACCTTCATCCACTGAAGAAGAATTTGCACAAATAATAGTGTTAGAAGTACATGTTTCCTCACATTGAGGGTGTTCACTATCAATGGTTGTTGTGGTTTCTACTTCCTTATCATGATGATGTACACTATCATTAGTCTTTGTGCAACTATCAAAAATCTTTCCTGTGGGAATCCATCTAAGACCAACTGTTTTAAAAACTTTTCCCATAGGAATCCACCTAAGGTAAGATCTAGACGTAGTTTTCTTATCAGATGCAGCGGAAGTCTTAGTCTTGGAAAAACTACATCCTTTCGGTATCCACCTAGTAGGTTTCTTATCCATTTTCTTGTTGTCAACGGGTTTGTTTCTATTTGGTGTCTTAGTGGATTGTGTCTTGACACTTGACTTTCTTTTCTTGATAAATCGTGCAATACATGCATCACGATTAGCTAAAAAAACACATTTTTGACATGTAGGAGACACAAATTCAACATTCTTGTTTAACACAGCAATTTTAACTTTGTCACTACAGTCTTTTGGAAATTGCTTTTTGTTCGAAAGAGATTCAACATTTCTAGTGTTGTTTTCTACGTGCATGGCATTCACTTTTGTGCCACTACTCTTAGATGCAAGCCAATCCCTAGTATTTTGTTGATTGTTCCTAGGTAATGGTTTACTACTACTAGCAGTGCTTTGGAATCTTGTAGAATTCATCACATTAGGTTTTGTACCTAAGATTCCGTCTTTTCGAAGTTGTGCCTTTTTCCTAACTTCTTCTAGATGGTGATTTTGGACCATGTCATTAGAACCAACAGACTCTTTAACAGTTTTTATGGTCACATTCGGTGTATTATTCCTAGAAGAACTAGGTACACTCACATTTGTGTTTCATTCAACAACCAAGTTTTGTTTATCAACAATCTTTTCAATTTCCTTTTTCTTGGGCAAAGGTTGTGGAGTGACTGGTGTTGTCAAATCCTTTTTCTCATCGACTTTTGGAGCAAACCGTGAAATTGACATTTTTGGTTTTTGAACCGTGTTTGAAACATTTGGTTTCTCCGAAGTCGATGGTTTTGCAAACTTAGTTTCCTCACCCTTTCCTTTTTGACTTTCAAGCTGAGCCCTCAAAAGATCATTTTGCTCTTTCATGTTCTTTAAGTCACGCTCATACGACAATTTTTCATACTTGCATTCTTCCTTTTTTTGATCAAGTTGTTTAAAATATGACACATTTTCTTTTTCAAGCTTTATAAGAGCATTTTCATATTTTGAAACAATTGCGGAGGTCTCAGCTCTTAGTCGTTCATCATCTTGAACAGAATATGTTTGTAAAATGATGGACATAATGTCAGTGGTCATAACAGCTTCGAAGAGAGAATCATTTAGGTTTTCCAAAACATTCATGTTTTCACGAGTATCATTAGCTTCGTTTACCAGGGATTTGTGGTCCTTGACAAAGTCGGCTGTTTCTTTTAAGAAAGCTTGTTCAAAATGGATTACCCTCGCACTGACGTTATTCAGTGGGATAGTAATTTCGTTTGCAAAAACTTTTTTCTGCTCAATATGAATACTGGAATGCCAGTTGTTAATATTGATTGTAGTTTTAGAAGCAACAATATTTTGAAGTTCTTGAATTCTTTTTTTAACGTTATCCAGAATGTCTCTAGCCTCACTTGTATTAAAAGTGTTGTTAGAAGACATTTGTTCTAGTTTTGAAAGAGATTTGGAAGCAATTACTTTCTTAGAAAACATTTTTGAGAATGGTCGTTTTATGGAAAACACAGATGGTTCTTTTTGTGGAACAAAAGTAATTCCCGAAAGTTTGTTCAATTTGTTGTAATCAATGGGTTTCAAATCCTTTTGTTTCATTTTATTTATGCTCTCTTCGACATGTTCTATCGTTAGCACAGAATCCCGAACGACGGGAGGATCATGTTTGGTGTGAATTACATTACCATTGTACAAAACATTCTGTTCTTGCTGAGCTTTCTTGAGATTACAAGGGGTGTTGTTACCAAGAGCCATTTTATGTTTCGTATGGTAAATCGGATTAGTTTGATTTGAAATCATTTTCATTGTTTGACTTGACTGACCCGACTTAACCACTAATTCTTCTAAATGTGCAATCATGTGTTCTGACTCTACGATTTCTTCCAAAAGTTTGTCTTCTTTCTTTGCAAAATCCTTTTTCAACTCATCCCTTTCTTTTTCAAGATTAGTATAAGCTGTTTTTTGTTTAGAAAGTTGGTTTTGTAAATCAGAAATTTCCGTGTTTAAAGATTTTATCTTTTTGAAAGAATTAACATCAAGTGTATCAAACTTGAGTTGCAATTGTTGTTCCCTTGAAACGGAATTTTGATAACCAGTTTCTAATTCAGACAATCTTTTGTTATGAAATTCAAAAGCTTTAACGTTTTCTTTGTAACTCTCAAGCTCAGCGGTCAATTTAACATTCGCGGCCTTAACATCGTGATTGACCTTTTTCACATTCTCATTTTCAATATGACAATTAATCAATAATGATTCAAACAAAGCACGTGTTTCCTCATCATTAGCACCATTTTGTGCAATTTGAACTCCATTAGGATCCATATCTGGAGTTTCATAGTTAACATTGTTATTAACTTGTTCCCCCATATATGTATCGTAATTTGGTTCAGGCGGCACATAATGTGGCTTCTCATGAGCAAACGGATTAGCATCATTACCATAATTTGGTACCTCATGGAATGGATCTGAATCATAAGTAGGAGGAAGATCATAATCACTAGTCCATAGCTCATCGGAATCATATAGTTTACTATTGTTGTAATTTTACTTTTTGTACCATCCGTGAATTGTGGTCAAGATATGGTCAAGAAAAAGGTCGAAACTCATTGGAATCTGCAGAGACTCGCCGGAATCTGGTCGAAATTTCTTGTATAAGAAATTTTCGATATGTACTATTTTTCGAGAATACTTTTTCGAAATGTACTTGATGAGGCGAAAAATGATCCGTTTTTAGGGGGTCATTTAAGCCCAGAATTGAATTTATTTGATCAAATATTGCCCTAAATCGTTCCTTTTGTGATTTTAGGTACTTTGGGAGTGAAATCTGGAAAAGGAAGCAATTCGGACGTTTTTGGAGCATAAAAGTGAAGAAAACGCCAAAGTTTTAATTTTCCATGCTGGGAACAGTAGCTGACGGTGTCAAGAGTAACTCCCTGACGACGTCAAGAGCAAAATTCCATGACGATCCAGTAAAGATTTGACGGCGTCACAAGGTAGGGCGTCAAGAGTAAAAGTCATGACGGCCTGGAAATGATTAAGTCTTGACGGCGTCAAATGTAGATCAAGGCAGTCCGAGAATAGTTTTGGCGGCGAGGTGACGGCGTCACAAGGTTGGTCTTGACGAGTGAAAGAGAGAAGTTTTGGAGAAACCCTAAGTACGAACTTGGTGCGAATTTTACAGGTTTTTCAAGGGTTCTAAGCCCTTGATACCTTTCATGTGCAATTGAGATAAGTGTTCTTTCAATTCAATCAATATGTCTATGTGTTGGTTGTCTATATCTTGTTCTTATCTTAATTCCATCATGCTAGGCTAGATCTATCTTGTGTTTGCTTGGATCTAATGAAACCTAGATGTTAATTATGTGGTGATTACTTGTTTATTCTTGTCTTGGATGAATGATTTATATGTTAGGCTTAAGAGAACTGGCAGATCTCCAATTGGTAACATGCTTGAACGTCTTAAGAAACATGAACCGACGCGCACTAGGTCTTTATTGGTTGTATTTAATGCATGAGCCACTGTTTAAAATCCCTATAGTTGTGTTGGGCATGGTGTAGGAGGAGATAAGAGCTCATAGAATTGGGGAGTTAAGTGTGCCACCCCATGAATGGTATTAAGGAATACGATCTGTCATCCATGCAATTATAACAAGTAATTAACGTGTAAAAGATGTCTAGGGAGTAGTGAAATCTAAGTAAACACATTTTCTCCACTTATTGCTCACAACTTTAGTATAATTTAGTTTATTTTCATTTCTAGTATTTTATTTTGATTGCATCTTTAGTATTGGGTTAGTTGATTAGCAACTAATTCCGCCCAAATCCTTCAAACCCGAGATTTTTACTTGCTTTCTAAAAAACATAAAATACAAAAATAATCATCCCTCACCTTTAGAACTATTATTTAGGTTTTCTAATCCTAGCGACACTATTCCTAAGCTGAACGATCAATCCCCCGGTACTTGTCACTATACTATATTACAATGATCAGGTACACTGCCTTGTGGGGGTTGTAAGCTTCTCAAGATCCCTTGAGAGGTAAAGCCTGGTGCGATTCCCACTCATGAAGTTTTTGGCGCCGCAGCCCGGGGAATAGTTATTGTCTAGGTTAGAATTTCTTTTTATTAGGTCTACTTGCTAGATTCCTTTCTAGTAAGATTTTATTTTTATTTTTAGGTTCTCTTTAGTCTATCTTATTTCTTTGTGCCTTTGTTTGTAACCACTCGACATCATGTACAACGGGAACATCTTTGAACCCGTCATCCCACCACAATAAAACCCACCATTAGAACCCCTTAGGCCCCGAACCTTAGGAGAGTATTCCCGACCTAGCCACCAAGGCTACCGAAACACCATTGAGCTCACCGGAGCCAATGTGACCCCCTTGCGATCCGACACCATCCGGTTGGTGCAAAGCGGATGTGCATTCCATGGACTTCGTTCCGAAGATCCAAACCAATATCTTAAGGACTTCCTCAAAATCGTATATTCCATAGACCTAGATGTTGCAACTAGAGAGACAACCCGATTACGCCTATTCCAATTCTCTCTACGGGATCAAGCTAGTCAATGGCTTGAGCGTTTACCCGCGGGATCCATCACCACATGGGATGATCTCACCACTCGTTTCCTTGCTCAATTTTTCCCACCAGTGAGAACTACTAAGCTTAGAAATGATATCTTGATGTTCCAACAACGTCAAAATGAATCTCTTTATGAAGCATGGACTCGTTTCAAGGACTTACTCCAAAAAGTCCCTCATTATGGCATAGATCTTTGGCTCCAAGTCCAAATCTTTTATGACCATATCGTCATCTCCACGAGGCGAGCCATTGACCAATCGGCCAGTGGTAAGCTACGTGATCTAAGTGCGGAACAATCATGGGAACTCATAGAAGATGTTGCTCTCTATGACAACGAAAGTTGGAATGATCCCCGTGACTTGAACAAAATGGTCAAGGCAATATCTTTGCCTTCGAACAATTCTAGCACTCCCGACCGTAGGATCATGGAACTTGAGGACCAAGTCAAGTTTCTCATGAAATCTTACGAAGCTCCTAAGACTTCAAGCCAAGTGAACAAAATCACTTCTTCATGCGAATTATGTAGTGGTCCCCACGACACTCGTGATTGTGTGGAACTCCCCGGAACAGCTTTTATGGACTACGCATCCACGCGTACCAACAAAGCGGGAGATAAGTGGTACACTTTCAAGCCCAAGCCAAACACTTACGGTGATTCATACAACCCCTCATGGAAAAATCACCCAAACCTTAGGTGGAAACAAAATCAACCCAATTCTTCCAATCCGCCTAATCGTTACCAACCAACCGGTCCACCTTCCAACCGTACTTTCAACAACAATCCTTCTAACAACTATGGTAGTACCAACAATACTGAAGGATTGATGTCTAAGTTCATGGCATCTCAAGGGGCTCGCATAGCTAGGTTTGAAACCGAATTCAACCAACAACAAACAGAGATAACCAACAAGATTGACAACTTGTTGAAAGCCCTCAACAACCAAGCATTAGTCACACCTAGGAAGGACACTAGGGACACCAATAACGGAAGCCAAATTAAGGACCCCTCATCATCCAAACATGTCCACTTTGTCAATATTTTCACCATTAAACCATTAGATAAGGAGATTGAAGAGAGTGACAAGGATGAAGTTAGAATAGAAGCCGAAACTAAGGATGAGAGTAGGGAAGTTAAGGTCAATAGGAAAGAGGAGTTAGAGGAGGTAGAGCCTATATAAGAATACTTTGATAAGTTGCCCACCAAGGAAGAACGGGAATACCATAAGGATTTATTCGATAGTCCCGAGAGACCATATATCCTTGGCAACCCCCTTATCAAAATGGGAGACCCCTCTAACACTAACATCCCATGCAATATCGGGCACATGCATATATGGAAAGCTTACATCGACCCTAGATCCCCCGTGAACATCATGACTAGGACTTATTACAATTGGGTGATGAAGAAGCAACTTGATTTTAGGATGATGCCCGATAAGAATCTGATAAGTAATTTTGCAGGAAGAGTGAAGGGACTGCATATGATTATAGGGAATCTCACCTATGAGATCGATTTTATGATAGTTGAGGACACTCGTCCGGTGATAGATGCTTGCCTAAGGCAAATAATATCCGGAAAACCATTTGTTGAGGCCACTAGGATGAGTTATGATCCGACTTTAGGGATAGTTAGATTCAAGGAAGGGAATGATGAAGTTGCCTATCAAATGCCCTACAAAATTGAGCAGTACCGCCTTCTCTCTAATTTTGAAAAGGAACACAAGCAAGCGGCTTATTATAGGAATGAGGAGGATAGACGTAGAGGAGTAGAGTATGTAAAGAATAGAATGCTTGGTTTCTACAAAGAATGCTTGCAACTAGGTCCGGAATACAAAACTGGTTTAGAAGACGACCTAGAGAGTGGAACCAATGATGAGGTCACGTAGTAACCCATGACCTTGAGTCTAGCAACAAGACTCGTAAATAAAGAAAAGCACTTCTTGGGAGGCAACCCATGTTTTGTGTGATTTTGATTGTTTGTTTGTTATTTGCTTCCGTATGCATGCTTAATTTTTATTGCTGGTAGATCATGTTTCTAAACTAAATAGAGGAAATACTTTACTTTGTTGTTTTGGCCTAGTCTTAACTCCACCTAAAAGTATTTTTGCAAAAGATAAGTGTAAGGGGAAACCCCAAATATGTTTTCAAGAAACAAACCGATCATGATTCTCCACAATATTAAATGAACATGTATATTCGTATTTGTTAGATTCAAATGCTTGTATTGAGTCATAATGAAGTTTTGCAGGATTTTCCAGGAAGTAGCACCAAGTTTTTCCAGAAACTTAACATAAGAATTTCTGCAGGTCACTTCTGACGGCGTCAAGTGTAAAAATCTGGAAATTTTACCAGTTTTGTTTTTTTAACGGAGTCTTATGGTTTTTGTGAATTATTAAGTTTTATAATCTCCAGGAAATCTGCAAACTTCATTCCACAAGCATTATATCTTATCTTGTTTTCTAGGATTTAGTAACTTATATAGGATGCCGCCAATTTTACGCGAGGTTGTCTTGTCTATTTTATCAGCTTTTAGAGGTTATGTATGAAAAGAAGATGATTTATATTCTGGAAGGGAAGCTTTGATTGTTCATTTTCATGGAGGAAGATTTAACCTGGCCAACTTATTATCCATACCGAGCGAATCAGGGGAGTATTTGATTTCATTCTCTTTACTTTTTCACTTTTACATTCTTTACTTGAACATTGGGGACAATGTTCATCTTAAGTGTAAGGGGAGGGTAAAAAGATGATACCTTACATATGCACTTTCGCTTGAGTTTGTTTTGTTTAATGGTAGATGTGTAATAAAACTATGAGAAATACTTGTTAGTGCAATTTTAGCGCCAAATTTGAAATTTTTTACAACATTTAGGAGTGAAACTTTAGCCATAGCAAGCGTCTCATGGATAGGAGATTGTATGACTAGCACGTAACCGTATATTCAGAAAAATTTTCCACCCAAATATGTGAGGTTCGCCTTTAGATTTGATTGGAAAAGCATTTACTATTAGTTCTTATGAGTGTACCGGTAGCATTTAGATTCTAGAACTTGCGTTAGTGATGCATCCCGAGACCGCTAGTGAGACTACATTCGTGTGGTAGGATTTACTACATGATAAGAGGCATTAGGATTACCCTTGTGTTAAACCCGTATCATAATTACTTGACCATTTAAGTCATATTACTTGGCTAGTTAAGTCAACTAATTTTTCCCACACCCTTAGCGTTGTACTCATTTTTAGTACACGAAACCCCTAGTACACCCCTCCGAGCCTATCCTTTCATTTCTAACTTTAAGCATTTTACTTAAAGGAAGAATTTGTTACACCCCACTTAAATGTACAACCAAATCGCCTTAGCCTTCCGTGTATGCGCTCATTTTCAGTGCATTATTGTTATTTGTTTAAACCCTAAGTTAACTATATAATTGATTACATGGTTGCTAAGTCGAGTCATATCCTTGTACATATTGTTTTGGGACGATTGGGACTCATGGGTAAAGTACTTATTTTATGGAGTAATGGGGAAGAACAACATATTATTACCCCCATATGTGCGTTAATCTTAAAAGTACTCAAAGTGTTTTGATTTTCTTAATTCGAGTCATTAGATTAGTTGATTGTAAAGTATGTAAAAATTCAAGTGTAAGGGGAATGTTCATCCCCTATGATGTATTATTTTGGATGGTAAGGTAAGAGTGTATGCAAAAAAAAAAATAAATAAATAAAAAATCAAAAAAATCAAGAAAAAGAAAAAAAAATAGAAAAAGGAAAAAGAGAAAAAACATACGGACTACCATCCCGTTTCATTCTATGTTTATTTTATGTTTTTGTTATTTTTCATTTATTAGCTTAAGTCGAGTCTAGTCTTGGCTTAGCAACGCCATCTTGTACATGTAATTAACTAAGATTGTTAACTCGCCACCAGTAAAACTTCCTTTATCCAACAAAACCATGTATTTCATATCCCTACACCTAACGTTACAACCCTTTAAAAGACCTCTTTGATAGTTTATCCTAGGTGCTTACGCCATGTGGTGGAGGTTTGATCCTTTCCCAAGCCTATGGTAATCTATTTTGCTATGACAGGTAGTGAGAGATATCTTCCGTTTCCATATTGTAATTTACACTTTATTACACCCGAGAGATGTGAGTATCTAAACACTATTTGTGAGGTGCTTGTGTATGACCTCCGTGCTTGTCTATTGGTCTTTAGTGGAACGATTATTTGTTGTAATTACTTTTATATTAGTGTTAAATGACCCCTAACTTGTATTTTGACTAGAATAAAAGCGCATTTGCTTGAGGACAAGCAAATCTCAAGTGTAAGGGTATATAATGAGGCGCCGTTTACCGGGGAGGCTTCCCCTGGTTTGTCAACCTCCATGGTCCATGGCACTAGTTAATAGCTATCATAGATCGTTCCGGCCAGTGATCATTTGGGCTTTTTCATCAGGGTGCGAAGGGAGAGTAGAGAATAGAATAGGCCGTGATGCCGGGGGAGAGATTTTTGATCTTGAGAGATCCTTTGAATACGACTTTTAGGGGGTCATTTAAGCCCGGAATTGAATTTATTTGATCAAATATTGCCCTAAATCGTTCCTTTTGTGATTTTAGGTACTTTGGGAGTGAAATCTGGAAAAGGAAGCAATTCGGACGTTTTTAGAGCATAAAAGTGAAGAAAACGCCAAAGTCTTAATTTTCCATGCTGGGAACAGTAGGTGACAGCGTCAAGAGTAACTCCCTGACGGCGTCAAGAGCAAAATTCCATGATGATCCAGTAAAGATTTGACGGCGTCACAAGGTAGGGCGTCAAGAGTAAAAGTCATGACGGCCTGGAAATGATTAAGTCTTGACGGCGCCAAATGTAGATCAAGGCAGTCCGAGAATAGTTTTGGCGGCAAGGTGACGGCGTCACAAGGTTGGTCTTGACGCCGTCAGACCCCTTTTCCTATATATAGTTTTCTAATTTTCACATTAAAAGAGAGAAGTTTTGGAGAAACCCTAAGTACGAACTTGGTGCGAATTTTACAGGTTTTTCAAGGGTTCCAAGCCCTTGATACCTTTCATGTGTAATTGAGATAAGTGTTCTTTCAATTCAATCAATATGTCTATGTGTTGGTTGTCTATATCTTGTTCTTGTCTTAATTCCATCATGTTAGGCTAGATCTATCATGTGTTTGCTTGGATCTAATGAAACCTATATGTTAATTACGTGTTGATTACTTGTTTATTATTGTCTTGGATGAATGATTTATATGTTAGGCTTAAGAAAACTGGCAGATCTCCAATTGGTAACATGCTTGAACGTCTTAAGAAACATGAACCGACGCGCACTAGGTCTTTATTGGTTGTATTTAATACATGAGCCACTGTTTAAAATCCCTATAGTTGTGCTGGGTATGGTGTAGGAGGAGATAAGAGCTCATAGAATTGGGGAGTTAAGTGTGCCACCCCATGAATGGTATTAAGGAATACGATCCGTCATCCATGCAATTATAACAAGTAATTAACGTGTAAAAGATGTCTAGGGAGTAGTGAAATCTAAGTAAACACATTTTCTCCACTTATTGCTCACAACTTTAATATAATTTAGTTTATTTTTATTTCTAGTATTTTATTTTGATTGCATCTTTAGTATTGGGTTAGTTGATTAGCAACTAATTCCGCCCAAATCCTTCAAACCCGAGATTTTTACTTGCTTTCTAAAAAATATAAAATACAAAAATAATCATCCCTCACCTTTAGAACTAGTATTTAGGTTTTCTAATCCTAGCGACACTATTCCTAAGCTGAACGATCAATCCCCCGGTACTTGTCACTATACTATACTACAACGATCAGGTACACTGCCTGGTGGGGGTTGTAAGCTTCTCAAGATCCCTTGAGAAGTAAAGCCTGGTGCGATTCCCACGTATCAGTACTATTTTTCGAGAATCTATATTTTCGAAAATTTTTACTTTTTCAAAAAGTTTGTCAGATTCTCGATAAAAACTGTTCTCGATAATTGTCCAAGTTTCGAAAACAAAAGATAAGCAAAGTTTCGAAAGTTGAAGATGGAAGTTTTCGAAAAGTGACAGAAGATTAAGGTGAAGATAGAGACCTTTGACCACAAACCATATACCATTTCTCAAGTATAACCTCAGGTTATTAACCATCATCAGTCCAAGAAGCAAACATAAAATAAAAATGGAAAGACCAGATCCAGAATCATTAGCCAACTACAATCAAATAAATATCAACTCCCATTCCATCCTACACCCACGTGCATCAACAAAGTCACTAACTATACGACTTCTCCAACCATATGACTCGATCCGTATTAATTCAAGATCTCAAATCGATTCATTTTTTAAATCTTTTACAGATTTTTTCAATTGAATCATCATCATCATCGATCCGTGTTGAAGTAGAACTTCCTTAATATCCGAACATAGAAGAAAGAAAGTTAACTATGAAGTCACTTCCTTTCTATGGTTCGTTAATTAGACAAAACGGAAACACAAACAAACAATAATTAAACCTACCTGTGAACCGAATTAAGATCTTGCAGCCAACACTTTGTTGTTCTTCATTCGTGGTATAAGACAATCGAAAAGGCTTCCTAATTTGGGCTCTGATAATTATTTAGAGAGTTGTTTGTGTTGTGTTTATCATTTGATGGAGATGAATGTTGTGATGAAGAAGATGAGTTTTTCTTTGATAATATTTGGTCTGATCTGATGTTTTGGAAGATTGGAGCGTGTAAGTATGATGGGGGCGGACATAATGTAAATATGTGTATAGGGTTATGAGTAGCACGTTTAGGGAATGTGTCTTATAACTAGGTATTATGTGTTTGATTGGAGTTGGACTGTGCACTTCGTGGATTAGATATTCGGCTGAATTGAAATGATTTTGGACTGGATCCAAATATTAGGCTGGAACAAGAATTATAACTTGGAACGGGCTGATATGAATTTGATAATAAAAATTGTATTCCGAAAGTTTTGTTTCAAAAAGGATCGGGTACAATTTTTATTATTTGGATAAGAGTGGTATTTTGGTATTATCATTTTCACGAGGATACATTATTCACGGCTAGAATTGCTTTATTTAACAAAAATGACTACGGGGTTTTTGCACGGTATTATTGATTTGACTTTGAAGTGACATTTCAAAAAGTGTACTTATTTATCTCAAAGTCTAGGGGTGGTTGGATGCACGACTTTTGAAGATAACTTGTCTGCGCAAATTAAAAAAATTCAATCTTGACAATCTAGTTATTACTGATGTAAGGAGTTACATTGTAGTGCTCACAGTATACCTATCACTTAAAGGAGTTACGTTGTAGTACTCAGTGTCACACGAAGAAGTGGATTGTTCAAGTGACGAATATTTCGTGCAACCTCATACTTAAAGGAGTTACATTGTAGTGCTCAGTATAGGTATTAAGTCACAACTATCGTACAAGCATTAAGTCACAAGATGGGATGTTTACTTCATTTTCAAGCTGGTCATATCGGGCTATCTCCATATGTGGTCATTACTAGTAGCTGGTGAATTCAAAGGAGGTTTGATTACAGGTTGATCTGAGAGAAATGTATTGAGAGTATATTTTTGCGACATATACTCACAAATTATGCTTTCAATTTCTATCCATATTGCATCAGAAGTGTAAAGTACGGGTAATTAAGGCATGTACACAAAATAGTATGATGATTTCGATAAATCGCAACCATCAGGAGGGAGAAGAACATGCCAAAAGAAGTAGTGTTTCATCTCTAGTACGTTGGTTATTCGAGGGAATTGTGCTTACACTGGAACCGAAGAAGTACTAATGATGTGTACATCGGAGCGTATTACCAACCTTCTGTGCAAGATGCTCTATGAACGACAACCATGTGTCTACACTTTTGAATCTACTTTATCCGTTGCGTGATGAAAAGAGAGTTGTCGGTTCAGGAGGGAGCAGGAAAAAGAATAAAGGCTCACTAGTTAGGAGGGAGTAATAACCTAACTAGACCATTACAGTTGAAGTTCAGAGCTACAAAGACCTTTGCAGTCAGTACGCCGAGATCGTCGGAAGAGAGAACTTCAAGTCTGCCTCAGTATCTAGACTACAGAGACTCTGTGCTTCAATAACGTCAACATAGTTTACTATTTTTGTAATTTTACATTGTTAATGTATTTATAGGTCTCATTGTAACCATTCACGTGTGACGATATCTTTGAGGGAGATTGTTAGCCTCGCTATTTTATTAAGATAACGTCACACAAGTGAAATGGACTAGATATGTAGCTAGTAGTAACTTCAGGGACTATTAGTGGTCATTGGACAAACTTATTATGTAATGAGCCTATAAATACCCCTCATGACTCTCCATGAGGGGTGTGGGAAATTGTGTAAGTGTTATTTCATTTTTAATATATTCCATTTTCTTCACCCTCTCTCTACTTTCTCTCACTAGAAACATGAATACTTTCATTATCATTGATCAACCAAGACCTCCCGAATCACATAAATCATCTATATTTTCGGTCCTACAGTTGGGCTGAAGTGGGAGAAGTTCAACTCACTGGTCCAGAACTCATTCGAGAAACAACGGATAAGATTGTACAAATCAGAAGTTGACTTCAAACCGCAAGAGATCGACAGAAAAGTTATGCCGACACACAACGCAGACCCCTAGAATTCCAAGTTGGAGATAGGGTTATGCTAAAAGTATCGCCTTGGAAAGGCTTGATACGATTCGGTAAACGAGGAAAACTAAACCCAAGATACATCGGATCATTCAAAATCCTAGCCAGGGTTGGCCCAGTGGCGTACAGACTTGAGCTTCCATCAGAACTCAGTAGTGTACACCCCACTTTCCATGTATCTAACCTAAAGAAATGCTTGTCAGATGAATCACTCGTTATTCCACTCGATGAAATTCAACTCAATGACGATCTTCAATTTATCGAGGAACTGGTAGAAATCATGGACCGATAGGTCAAACAACTCAAGCAAAGCCGTATTCCAATTGTCAAAGTTCGTTGGAACTCACGACGTGGTCCTGAATACACATGGGAACGAGAGGACCAGATACGTAAGAAATACCCACATCTTTTTACCAACAAAGCTTCTACTCCCAACGCAAATTGATCTCCAGGACGGAGCTCTCATATGGGGTGGAGACTGTAACAATTCACAATTTCAGGTTAATTACTATTCCCGGAAAATTTCACTATTCATTTTTACTATTCACTTTTACTATTCCTTTTCCCAAAATTTGATTTTTATTTCATATTCTCGTGTGATAAATCATTTCCATGGCAAATTAAAAGTTTGACACTCATCAAATCATTTTCGCGAAAGTTATTAAGGAATTACACGTTTTAGGGTAAAATGTCATTCAAAAATCCTACGCACAACGAAACTCGACCGCGTTAATTTTCCCCGCTTCAGAAAAATGTTTGATACACTCATGATTTATTTGAGAATAAATCATGACTGAGAAAAACATGACCAAATAAACCTCGGCCGTGAAAAACAGGAATTTTCGTTTTTAAGCATTTTTACTCAGCCGAAACCTTAGCCTATACCTGCACCGCGTTTCTAAAATGATTTGAGTTTTCACATTTTTGGAATAAGTCAACATATTTTTCCCTCCTCCTTTGACCAAAAATCATTCCTTGATTTTATAAATCATTCCTTAATTTTTAGGCTTACGGTTTTATGTCTTAAAGATATTAAATACCAACCGACACTAGACTGAGCCCAGTCTAGATATTATAAGTCATTTTGAATCATTATTATCACATTAGAAAAGTAACATTTTATTTTTCTTAATTTTACACAATATTCGTACATTTTACGTATTACGCGTTTTAGACCCGTGTTTCCAGTTTTAGCAGGGTTTTAGCACCCCAATGGAACCTACCACTCATTTTATATTTTATTATAGAGTATATTGACATGTTTAACCATACTTTCAAGTTCCACATTTTTACGATACCCGGTTTTACGTTTTGAGGCTTAATCATTTACGGTTGGCATTTTACGGAGTCAAAACTCATCCAATATCTTGGATAATATCAACCAAAGGCACACCTCACCCCCTAGCTTGTGTCAACTGCCAATAGGGGGGGGGGAGTCATCCCTTGGTGTGGCTTGATCTTATACAAAGTTGCCTTGGATGAATTACAAGTGTTTAAGCTTGTCATGTAAGCCTTTGACTAGTCCATGTTGTAACCTCCTCAAGACCCTATAAAAGCCCCATCCCCCTTGTTTTTCCATCCACCATCACACACCAAACCACCTCACACTTAGCTAAAATACTCCTAGTTACAAGAAAGATTCAAGTACTTCATCAACATAGAAACCCTAGCTTGGTTTTAGGTAATCAAAACACTTCCAAACCTTATAAACTTTGGTGATTTCTCTTAAGTTTGAATCCACTCAAGTCACCTCAACTTTCATCATCTCTCTTTCAAGAATACAAGGGTAGAAAGATTGCATGAAGTGAAGTAGGGTGAAGCTAAAGTCTATCAAAGTCCTTACCTTACATGTTAACTTCCTTTCCTAATTAAATCCAAAAGTTGTAAGCAAAACCCTAACATACTTCTTGTTAAATATCGTGTTCATGTTATTTACATATCATTCATGCTATATTATGTCTTGTGATCATGTCCATGATGTATAAAAATGGGTAATACAAGTTATTGTAAATGATTGTTAATTTAAGTTATTTAAACAAGTAAACTAGTGACTTTCTTGGTGAAATCTGATCAAAATGGTAAAATTATGATATTGAATCATTACATATTGTAGTACAGGACTTAACAAGGAAACCATAGAAACTTGAACCACTTAAAATGAGTACATGAGTAAAAAGTTATGACCATTTGAAGTTACCAAAACTTTGCGGCAAAACTGCCTAAATACCTTCTCTGACAGAACATAAAACACGCAAAAAGTAGCCCTTCTGGTCCGTTTCATGAAAAAGTTAAAACACGAAAGTTGTCCAAAATCACGTTTTCTTCAGAAACTCAGGTTACGTATCCAGAAAACCAATAACGAATGAGATTTTTCTCTGTTTCTTAACAGCTATTTTACATATATAAGTCACTATATAATGGTTATGGTTTAAAAAGACCAAGAGGTCTTATGACCTGGATTCAAGACCACAACCATGGCTAAAGCCAAGGTTGAGTCTCAATACCATGGAACAATGACCAAAGGTCAGGGCATGGCCATGACTAAATGACCATATAAACTTACTTAGGCGAAAACATGAGCTAAAAAGTTGGCGATAACTTAAACATACAATTTGGATCTACTTCATCTAAAGAACCATGAGATATTACAAGTAATTGTCATACAAGACTTAAGAAACTTATCCTAATAACAATCTTCATGTAAAAATAAACTTTCCTAAGTTTATTCAAATATTGGACATGTAACTTTTCGGATCAAAACTTATATATATATATATATATATATATATATATATATATATATATATATATATATATATATATATATATATATATATTGTCAACTACTACAATAGTAGGGAGCCTCATGTGAGGAGTTCATTATGTAAGCTGTCGAGATGAGTTGTGGATTTACGAATTAAAGTGTCCTGGCTCCTCGAACGTTTACTACATGACTTCTGAATTATGTCGGCCCGAACGGTAGTAAACGATATATAAACTATACATGTTTCTGAATCATTTCTTTTCAAAGACTTACACTATACGTCGTACCACATCATGGACTAAATGCAAGACATATATAGGCAATTCTTCATATTCTTTACTCCAATCCTAAGTCGCAACATTCTATTATAGGTTGCTCGTAGAAACCTTCACGACTCAACCGTTACATTCACTACTTGCTATCTTACTTAAGGTGAGTTCATAGCCCCACTTTACATTACTTCAATGTTTTACAAACCCTTGGGGGGAATACATGCTATTTTAAACCGAACACAATGCTTTGAAACTGTATGCTGCCTGATTGTTTTATTATTACTAAGTACCTTCCTTGCCAATCCTAGGCCCCATATCATGAACCATTTAATCACTAGTTTTAGTGAGCGCGAGTATTGTGAATAGGCATATTGGGATTGACGAATCCCATTTGTATTGAGCAGATTAGTTCAAACAAATGCACTATATTTGAAACATTAAGTATGACGGCAAAGTACTTACCGGGGCAACAAAACCGCCGATTGATATTGGTACCCGTTAACGTATTGGTTGCATGAGTTTAGTATATAATGATAACTGTTTTGTTTTCCAACCATAAGTATGAGTCTAATTAACTCATACTACCAACATATTGTATTCAACCGTTAAACAAACTCTACGAATATCACTCAACCTTTGTGTTGACCTCTTAAGCATGTATTTCAGGTCCATGATAATCAAGAATGGAGCGGAAGGGTACGGACTAAAGGAAGAATGCTATAAACTACTTGGTCATTCGATAAAACATCAAAAGACTTTATATTGATGTATTTTGAAACATTGAACCTTTTTGGGACCTAACTATGTAAACACTGATATATTTGAATAAATTCAAATGATAACTCTTTTCAAAGCGACTCGGTTAGAGATTGTTTTCCATTATTATGACTGTTGTGCCGTCGAGTAACACCCAAGTTGAATTCCGCTGCATCATGAATTGGGGGTGTTACACTTTCTCTCCCTGTTGTCAAATGGTTTGTACGTAATAACTGGAAAAAGTATGGTGTTAAGAAAGCAACAATGAACGTTGAAACGTTTTTCTTTTTTAAGTTCTCAACTACTTTTTTGGGTAAAAGGTCATTTGACCCGGTAAAATATATTACTCCAAAATCTTTGAAGTACAATTGACATGGACGTACATACCATGCCCACAGCCCGTTACATAGGCGATATGACTCAAACTATGTAACTAAGCAACATACATCTTCTAACTGCAGACTAACCATAGCTGCTAAATGCAGCAAACTACCAATTACCTTCAAATTACAATCAAAATTACAATCTAAATGTAAGAACCAGGTCCAAAAGAACCACTTCCAGGGTGAACAACTCTGTCTTCAATGTCTTCATTGCTTGACCCAAGAGTGCACACCAACGACCAGCTACAATGGTAGCAAAACGCGTCAAAAACTGCATCTTCAAACTGCCCTACCAACTCAGCGGACGGCCAATGGTCCAGTGTCAAACACAGCTTCCAGAAATAGCTGAACTCAAATGAAATCAGCCACAAGCAACGTCAAGTTAACAAGAAACCCAACAGCAAACAAGAATGCATCACAGCTAGACTAGAATGCACCCAACCGAGAACACCCACCCTAACCGCACCATGCATCACCACCAGCGACTACCAACCAATAAACCACCAAGAAAACAATGCATGGCCAGAACCCAAAGGCAGACCTGGACGATGCACAGAAACTTGATCAATAAAACCCCATCGGATCAAGGGAAAAAAACCCTAAATCGGGTTACCCCAAGAACCGCACCACCATTCAAAGGGTGCTGATGCAAACCCTAACAATTGTTATGGAGAGATCAACCCAAACGACCCTTTGAAACATCAACCAGATCGGCGACCATAACCATCAAAACTGAATTGGTTTTGAGACCTCATGGATAGCCAAGCCGCACCAACAAACCAAAAACCCTAATCGGATTTAAGAATTCACCCTCTTTATTGCATAATCCTAACAGAATTATACAAGATTTACTAAAACATGATGATTAATTAGAAGAATTAGGTCCCTAGATTGATAAATGAATCTAGGGTTTCATGTTTAGAAAAATGGCCCAAGGACTTTAAGTTCTCAACTACTCAGGGTGCTAAATTGATAAGGTGAAAAATGAACCATTTTTAGGGGGTCACTTAATCCTGGATTTGAATTTATTTGATCAAATATTGCCCTAAATCGTTCCTTTTATCATTTTAGGTATTTTGGAGTGAATTCTGGAAAAGGAAGCATTTTGGACATTTTTGGAGCATAAAAGTGAAGAAAACGACAAAGTCTTAATTTTCCTTGCTGGGAACAGTACCTGACGGCGTCAAGAGTCTTCATGTGACGGCGTCAAGAGTAAAACAAGAGGTGGAAGTGGTGATGGTCTAGAGAAAACGTGATGGCATCACGTATGGCCGTCAAGGTTCAAGATATGGTGACGGCCCAGAGCTAAAATACACATGACGGCGTCAAATCTGGATCTAGGCAATCCGATCTCATTATGGGAGGCGAGTTGACGGCGTCATAAATTCCTTCTTGATGCCGTCACCCTATAAAATCTATATATAGTTTTGCAATTTTCATTCATTAGAGAGGACAAGTAGGGTGTAACTTTGGAGAAACCCTAGCACGAATTTTACTGCATTTTCAAGGGTTTTTACCCTTTGAAACCTTTCATGTCAATTTGAGATAAGTACTCTTTCAATTCATTGAATATGTCTATGTTTTGTTTGAATATATCTTACGCTTGTCTTGAATTCAACATGCTAGTCTAGATCTCTTGTGTGTTTGCTTAGATGTAGTGAAACCTAGATGTTAATTATGGGTTGATTGTTTGTTTATAGTTGTTACGGATTATTGTGTTCGATGTTAGGCTTAAGAAAACTGGCAGACTTCCATATGGTAACATGCTTGAACGTCTTAAGAAACATGAACCAATGCGTACTAGGTTATTATGGTTGTATTTAATGCATAAGCGAATTCTAATGATCCCATGTTAGGAACTTTTAACGGCTCGACATAGGAGTGAAGTAGGAGCTTATAAAGTTGGGGAAGTACGTATGCCACCCCACGATTGGTATTAAGGAATATAACCCGTCATCCATGCAATTCTAACAAACTATTAACCTGTAAAAGATATCTAAGGAGTAATGAAACCTAAGTAAACACAATTCTCCCTATTATTGTTCACACCACTAGTTTAATTAGCTTTATTTTCATTTCTGTTATTTTATTTTGATTGCATCTTAGTATTTAGGTTAGTTGATTAGCAACTAATTCCACCCACTCTTCCAAAAACTGAGATTTTTAATTGCTTTTTTAAAAATGTAAAAAAATACAAAAAGAATCATCCCTCACCTCTAGACTTAGTTTTTAGGCTTTCTAATCCTAGCGACACTATTCCTGAGTTGAACGATCAATCTCCCAGTAATTGTCACTATACTATACTACAACGATCAGGTACACTGCCTGGTGGGGGTTGTAAGCTTCTCGAGATCCCTCGAGAGGTAAAGCCTGGTGCGATTCCCACTCATCAAGTTTTTGGTGACGCTGCGGGGGAATAGTTATTGTCTAGGTTAGGATTTCTTTTTATTAGGTCTACTTGCTAGATTCCTTTCTAGTAAGATTTTATTTTTATTTTTAGGTTCTCTTTAGTCTATCTTATTTCTTCGTGCCTTTGTTCGTAATCTTTACCATCTGACATCATGGAAGGTGGTAACATCTTTGAACCCATCAACCCACCACAACAAAACCACCCATAAAACCCACCACTAGCAAACCAACTTCTTAGGCCCCGAACCCTAGGAGAGTATTCTCGTCCTAGCCACCAAGGCTATCGAAACACTATTGAGCTCACTCAAGGAGCCAATGTGTCCCCCTTGTGGATGTGATCAAGCTTCTATAGACCTGGATGTTACAACTAGAGAGTCGACCTGATTACGCCTATTCCAATTCTTTCTACGTGATCAAGCTAGTCAATGGCTTGAACGTTTACCCGCGGGATCCATCAACTCATGGGATGATCTCACCACTCATTTCCTTGCTCAATTTTTCCCACCGGGGAGAACTACCAAGCTTAGAAATAATATCTTGATGTTCCAACAACGTCAAAGTGAAACTCTATATGAAGCATGGACTCGTTTCAAGGACTTACTCCAAAAAGTCCCTCATCATGGCATAGATCTTTAGCTCAAAGTCCAAATCTTCTATGACCATATCAATCTCTCCACAAGGTGAACCATTGACCAATCGGCCGGTGGTAAGCTACGTGATTTAAGTGCGGAAGAATCATGGGAACTCATAGAAGATCTTGCTCTCTATGACAACGAAAGTAGGATCATGGAACTTGAGGACCAACTCAAGTTTCTCATGAAATCTTAGAAAGCTCCTAAGCCTTCAAGCCAAGTGAACAAAATCACTTCTTCATGCGAATTATCTTCATGCGAATTATGTAGTGGTCCCCATGACACTCGTGATTGCGTGGAACTCCCCGGAACAGCTTTTGCGGACTATGCATCCTCGCGTACTAACGAAGTGGGAGACAAGTGGTACATTTTCAAACACGAGCCAAACCCTTACGGTGATTCCTACAACCCTTCTTGGAAAAATCACCTGAACCTTAGGTGGAAACAAAGCCAAAACAATTCTTCCAATCCGCCTAATCGTTACCAACCAAACGATTCACCCTCCAACTGTACTTTTAACAACAATCCTTCTAATAACTATGGTAGTACCAATAATCTTGAAGGGTTGATGTCCAAGTTTATGGCATCTCAAGAAGCTCGCAAATCTAAGTTTGAAGCCAATTTCAAACAAAAGCAAAGCGAGATGACCACCAAAATTGACACATTATTGAAAGTTCTCAATGACCGAGAAATGTGAGCACTCCCAAGCGACACGGTCAAGAACCTGAAGCTAAACGTTAATTCCATATCATCGGTTTTGTCACCCACTTCTTGTCCGCAATACTACTCGGTTAAATCAATGAGCACGTGTTTCAAGCAAAACCAAATTCTTCAAAAGGACCAATCGAATGAAACACCCAATATCTAACAGGTCAAAAGCATAGTTGAAACACCTCCTACACAAGACCTTGATGATGAATTCAAGGAACTCTACCTTGAGCACCCCGTCATTGATGTCTTAGCCCGTGCTCCCTACTATAGTGCCCTCCTAGAAAAATATGAGAAATTTAAATTGGGTAAAAATGGGACCGCCTTCGTTCAAAACAAGTTGCCTAAGAAGCTTGATGATCCGGGTATATTTGTTTTGCCTTGTAAGATAGGAAAATCTGAAGCTTTCGACACACTAGCCGATTTAGGATCAAGACTCAACTTGATTCCCTTATCCCTTTTCACCACTCTTAAGCTAGGAAAGTTAGAGGAGACGGAGGTATTAATTGGTCTAGCGGATGGGAGTATTGCCCACCCGGTTGGGATGATCAAGGATGTAGTTGTTCACGTAGGGAAGTTAACTATTTTAGCGGATTTTCACGTCCTAGGTATGGTTAGTGATACTACATGCCCATTGTTAGTAGGAAGAGGATTTTTAGCAACCGCTAGCGCCATGATAGATTGTAAGGAGTCTAAGATAGCGGTAGGTGAGGGTGATACTTGGTCGGTATATGATGTTAAGAAGCATAGCTACGATTGTGAGGATGAACCGACACCACATTGGGTAGAGATGAATAGGAGACCATCTAGATATAGACCTTGGGTAGAAAGAAACTTTATAGGACCTCAACGCCCATTCTATCTAGAAAAAGATTTCATCGATAAAACACATTCGGTGGAATAACTCATAGCTAGAGATGAGGAGCTAGACCCTTTTGAGGACCCCCTAGTCTTTAGGAAAATGATTGAGTTCTTAGGCGTAATGCCTATTAACATAGAGATGAACAAGTGGAAAAGAGAGGGGGTAAGTGTAAATGGAGGTGGGACAAGCCACCTAAGGAAGGTGACGGATCATGGCATATGAAGATGATTTTATATGATCTGGATGGAGAAAATTTTGAAAGGTCATACCGTACCAAGAAAACCGATAGGAAGTTGAAACCCAAGTTTGATCCCAAAGATGTCCTTAATGAGGAACTCACCCATATAAGGTAATTGCCCATGACCTTGAGTCTAACTACAAGACTCGTAAATAAAGAAAATCGCTTTTTGGGAGGCAACCCATGTTTTGTGTGATTTTTAATTGTTTGATTGATATTTGCTTCCGTATGCATGCTTTATTTTTATTGTTGGTAGATCATGTTTCAAAACTAAAATTGTGAAAATACTTGATTTTGTCGTTTGACTTCATCTTAACTTCATACAAAGGTATTTCGCAAAAGATAAGTGTAAGGGGAAACCCCAAATATGTTTTTAAGAAAAGAAATTGATCATGATTCTCCACAATATTAAATGGACATGTGTATTAGTATTTATTAGTCAAATGCTTGTATCGAGTCATAATGATGTTTTGCAGGATTTTCCAGGAAGTAGGATATAAGTTTTTCCAGAAATTTTCTGGAAACTTAACGTAAAGATTTCTGCAGGTCACTTCTGACGGCGTCAGGAGTTAACTCCTGACGGTGTCTGTTGATTCTTTAGTTTTATAAACTCCAGGAAATCTGCAAGCATTCATTCCACAAGCATTATATCTTAATTTGTTTTCTAGGACTTGTTAGTATATATAGATTGCCGCCGATTTTACGTCAGGTTGCCTTGTTTGTTTTCTCAGGTTTAACAGGTTACATATGACAAGAAGATGATTTATTTTTCTGGAAGGGAAGCTTTGATTGTTAATTTTCTTGGAGGAAGATCTAACCTTGTTACCACACTATCCACACCGAACGAATCAGGGGAGTATTTGCTTTCATTCTTTTACCTATTTCCCTTTTACATTCTTTAATTGAACATTGGGGACAATGTTCATCCTAAGTGTAAGGGGAGGGTAAATGATGATACCTTATAGGATACACTTGCACTTGAGTTTGTTTGTTTTGATGGTAGGTGTGTAATAAAACTAAGAGAAATACTTGTTAGTGTAATTTTAGCGCCAAATTTAAAATCTTTTACAGCATTTAGGAGTGAAACTTTAGCCTTAGCAAGCGTCTCATGGATAGGAGTTGTATGACTAGCACAAAACCATAAAATTCAGAAAAATTTTCCACCCAAATATGTGAGGTTCGCCTTTAGATTTGATAGGAAAAGCATTTACTATTAGTGCTTATGAGGGTACCGGTAGCATTTAGATTCTAGAACTTGCATTAGTGATACATCCCGAGACCGCTAGTGAGACTACATTCATGTAGTAGGATTTACCACATGATAAGAGGCATTAGGATCACCCTTGTGTTAAACCCGTATCATAATTACTTGACTATTTAAGTCATATTACTTGGCTAGTAAAGTCAACTAATTTTTCCCACACCCTTAGCGTTGTACTCATTTTTAGTACACGAAACCCCTAGTACACCCCTCCGAGCCTATCTTTTCGTTTCTAACTTTAAGCATCTTACTTAAAGGAAGAATTTGTTACAACCCACTTAAATGTACAACCAAATCGCCTTAGCCTTCCGTGTATGCACCCATCTGTAGTGCATTATTGTTATATGTTTAAACCCTTAGTTAATTATCTAATTGATTACATGGTTCCTAAGTCGAGTCATATCCTTGTACATATTGTTTTGGGACGATTGGGACTCATGGGTAAAGTACTAATGTCATGGAGTAATGAGGAAGAACATCATTTATTACCCCCATATGTGCGTTAATCTTAAAAGTACTCCTAGTGTTTTGATTATATTGATTCGAGTCATTAGATTAGTTTATTGTAAAGTGTGTAAAAATTCAAGTGTAAGGGGAATGTACATTCCTTATGATGTATTATTTTGGATGGTAGGGTAAAAGTGTATGCAAAAAAAAAAGAAAAAAAAAGAAAACAAAAATTGAAAATATTAAAAAATAATAATAATATATTATATATATATATATATATATATATATATATATATATATATATATATATATATAAGAGAAAACATACGGACTACCATCCCGTTTCATTCTATGTTTATTTTATGTTTTTGTTTTTTTTCATACATTAGCTTAAGTCGAGTCTAGTCTTGGCTTAGCAACGCCATATTGTACATGTAATTAACCCAGATGATTAACTCGCCACCAGTAAAGATTGCCTTTATCCAACAAAACCGTGTATTCCATATCCCTACACTTAACGTTATAACCCTTTAAAAGACCTCTTTGATAGTTTATCCTAGGTGCTTACGCCATGTGGTGGAGGTTTGATCCTTTCCCAAGCCTATGGTAATTTATTTTGCTATGACAGGTAGTGAGAGATGTTTTCCATTCCCAAGCCTAGTGTATGACCTCCGTGCCTGTCTTTGGTCTTTAGTGGAACAATCATTTGTTGTAATTACTTTTATATTAGTGTTAAATGATCCCTAACTTGTATTTTGATTAGAATAAAAGTGCATTTGCTTGAGGACAAGCAAATCTCAAGTGTAAGGGTATATGATAAGGCGAAAAATGAACCGCTTTTAGGGGGTCATTTAATCCCGGATTTGAATTTATTTGATCAAATATTGCCCTAAATCATTCCTTTTATCATTTTAGGTACTTTTGGAGTGAATTCTGGAAAAGGAAGCATTTTGGGCATTTTTGGAGCATAAAAGTGAAGAAAATGACAAAGTCTTAATTTTCCTTGCTGGGAACAGTACCTGACGGCGTCAAGAGTCTTCATATGATGGCGTCAAGAGTAAAACAAGAGGTGGAAGTGATGACGGTCCAGAGAAAATGTGACGGCGTCACGTATGGCCGTCAAGGTTAAAAATATGGTGACGGCCCAGAGCTAAAATACACATGACAGCGTCAAATCTGGATCTAGGCAATCCGATCTCATTATGGGCGGCGAGTTGACGGCGTCAGAAATTCTTTCTTGACGCCGAAACCCTATAAAATCTATATATAGTTTTGCAATTTTCGTTCATTAGTGAGGACAAGTAGGGTGTAACTTTGGAGAAACCCTAGCATGAATTTTACTGCTTTTTCAAGGGTTTTTACCCTTTGAAACCTTTCATGTCAATTTGAGATAAGTACTCTTTCAATTCATTCAATATGTCTATGTGTTGTTTGAATATATCTTATGCTTGTCTTGAATTCAACATGCTAGGCTAGATTTCTTGTATGTTTGCTTAGATGTAGTGAAACCTAGATGTTAATTATGGGTTGATTGTTTGTTTATAGTTGTTACGGATGATTGTATTCGATGTTAGGCTTAAGAAAACTGGCATACTTCCATATGGTAACATGCTTGAACGTCTTAAGAAACATGAACCAAAGCGTACTAGGTTATTATGGTTGTATTTAATGCATGAACGAATTCTAATGATCCTATGTTAGGAGCTTTTAACGGCTCGACATAGGAGTGAAGTAGGAGCTTATAGATTTGGGGAAGTACGTACGCCACCCCACGAATGGCATTAAGGAATATAACCCGTCATTCATGCAATTGTAACAAACTATCAACCTGTAAAAGATATCTACGGAGTAATGAAACCTAAGTAAACACAATTCTCCCTATTATTGTTCACACCACTAGTTTAATTAGCTTTATTTTCATTTCTGTTATTTTATTTTGATTGCATCTTAGTATTTAGGTTAGTTGATTAGCAACTAATTCCGCCCACTCTTCCAAAAACCGAGATTTTTAATTGCTTTTATAAAAATATAAAAAAATACAAAAAGAATCATCCCTCACCTCTAGACTTAGTTTTTAGGCTTTCTAATCCTAGCGACACTATTCCTGAGTTCAACGATCAATCCCTCGGTACTTGTCACTATACTATACTACAACGATCAGGTACACTGCTTGGTGGGGGTTGTAAGCTTCTCGAGATCCCTCGAGAGGTAAAGCCTGGTGCGATTCCCACTCATCATAATTCTGTTCTTCGTGATGGTACATGAATGATTTGAGGAATTTCAGTTATTCTCAGTAAGTGGTCTCCTGAGACTAGCCTCCTGAAGGAAGATTTGTCTTGTGTTCCAGTCTGGGTTAAGTTCCATGATGTTCCAATTGTTGCTTATTCTTATGATGGTTTGAGCTCTATTGCCTCTAAAATTGGTAATCCTATGCTTCTTGATTCGTATACTAATGAGGTGTGTTTGGAATCATAGGGTAGAAGTAGATATGCTAGACCCTTTATTGAATTATATGCAACTAATGACCTGAATTATATGCGACTAATGACCTTCGTGATACTTTGGTTTAATATCAATGGAGCTAGTTACACAAAACACACCATTTGTGTTGAATATGAATGCGACCCTCCTTGATGCAGTAAATGTTTGGTATATGGTCATCTTCTTGAGGAATGTCCCAAAGCTCCTCCTAAACGTGTTCCTAACTCTTCAGGAGCTAATAAGGGGGTGTCGAATGAAGGGTTCACTACTGTCAAGCGAAAGGGCTTCCAGTATAAGTGGGTGTCTAGAGTTGCAAAGAATAATGGAATTTCGGTCGGTTGCTTCTAAAAATTCAAAGCCTTCTACAACTAAGGAGGCATCTAACCAACCAAGTAAGGTTGCTGAAGTGATTACCACGGCTAACACTTTTGACACCCTTGGTGATTTGGATGAGAATCCCGTGGTAATCGATGCATTTGACAATCCAAGTAATACACCTATAGTTGAAAAGATTAATAAGCTCAAAAATCAAGTGTCACCATTGATGCATTGATGCAATTTTTTATTTTGGGCATTCGTCATTTTTAAATGCTTTATATTGTTTGTTATGTTAGATAGCTAAGGATAAATTATATATGATGCAATGTGTAAGGTTATTATATCACAGCTGCAAATCGTGTAGGGATATAATATCACACTGCAAGTGGAGGATAGTACTATAGTGTGCACCAATAGGAATTTATGCCGGATATTGAGACGATTTTGAGATGTCGTTGATGCCTTAGACTAGAATAGTAAACTTATGAGCATTTCGGTCTACTTTTACGTATTGTTTTGAGTCTAAACCTATGAACTTACCGGTGTTAGCTAACTTTTTAGCATATTTTCTCAGGTACTAAGTAATGTCTTTATTGTTGCGTATTTAGATAGGAAGCTTGGCAAGCGACGCGGTTAATGGATCATTCAGACTCTGATAAATTATATAGGACATATATATATTATTTATTTTGCACTTACCTAAGTAATTTTGGAATAAATGGAAACCCTAAATTCTAAATTTCAAATGTTTTAATTATTCGAACGATGCGATTCCGTTCTTATAATTGTGTTGTGTGCCAATCCAATTAGCACCCCGAAACTTTGTTAAGTCTTCTGCTGTACCAAAATTTGATGGTGTTACAATATTATAACTCCTTTTCCATTAACGAATCTACTATATACACATTTGTCTAATTCGTTAATTCTAAAGCAATTAGATTAGATCACTTGATTAAATTTTTGATGCTGTTGAATCCCAGTTGAACTTAGATCGGATTCCTTAAGCTTGTTTAAGGTTTAGTTATATTAGATAAATCTAACACAACTATGGTAGAAACTGTGTATGAATGTATTAAAGATTATGCGGAATGTAATCTTTAATTTTTAGAAAAATTTAATGAAACAGTAAAGCATATAATTCATCAAACAATCAAGCTCCAATATTACTAAGAATAACACGAATACTCTAACATTGGTTACAAGACTTTGAAGCTATAAGGATTATACATTTCTGTGTATTCTGTGCATCTAACTCTATACTATAGGACGTCCTTTTATACACAAATAAGTCCTATACGGCTTACAATACTTTACTTATTATATCAAATCTTCTATAAAGATACGAATATATCAAATCTTATTTATACATATCAAATACATATCTTATAAGTAGCGGTAACCTTGAGCAGCACTAAGTTACACTAGTAGTCTTAACTTTCACACTAGCAGTTGTAACTTTGCACCAGTCTTTACTTTTGTACTAGCCGTAGTAACTTTATCCGAGTAGCAATAACTTTGTACAAGCAAACACTTAGCACATTTTCTTTGAAGTTCATGAGTAGTTATAACTTTGTGAGAGCAACAGTAACAGAAACATGAGCAGTAGTAACAACAAGAAGGCTTTTAATCCCAAAAAATGCCATTATTTTGGAGCTTGCTTAAGCACATACAAGGATTTAACAAGCTTACTTCCAAGTATTATTTCCTATGAAGGAATCAATTTCATTGTTCGCAGTGGATTTTTCTGAAGTGTCGAAATGGGTTTGTTAAAGGCAAACTTTCTGTGTCTTTCTGCAGTTAATTTTCTGGGTAGGTTTGGGAAAATGATTTTTGAAAAGGTACTTGTCCTTTGAAATAAAATCTAGAAAAATTACACTAACTACTTGACATGTATAAGTATCTATGATAATTATTTGAACACCTCAGTAATTATTTAAGTTTGGTTTTAAATTCATAAACCAAGGGGACCTGAAGGTGATAAAATCTGAAATATGTTATAAGTTACGGTTATGGTGTAAACTAATCCCATTAAATATGTTTTGACCCTACTTTCATTTGAAGCATTAATCCAGATAATATTGAACATATGTTAACCTAATTTTTCATATGAAACCCTAATCACATTAATGAATGGTAATGAGTAATTAATAATCCATTATGGGATACGATTGGTTCTGTGCGTTATTGTTTTATCTATCATGGGGTTCTTGCCTGCTATAGTGCTTCATTCCAGTCGGTCTTTTAATTGTCTCAATAGTACATGGCTGTTATATTTTTCACAGGTCTCCAACTTGGATATTTTGAGGATCGATACATGCACAAGATTGACAAGAAGATTGTTATGACCAAGAAACACGTTCCGGAGGTCGAGGTTGATCGAAATACATCATTATTCTAAAGAGAGAAAGTAGAGAGAGAAAGGTGGAGTAAAGGGTTTATATTAAAATGACAATAAGATGTTTACACACACTTTCCCACACCCCTCATGGAGAGCCATGAGGGGTATTTATAGGCTACTAATACTACATGTTTGCCTACTTGACAATAGTAGTCCTTGTAGTTTCTAATCTAGTCCAATTCACATGTGTGACGTTATCTGTCACACCCCCAAAATCGGGTCCAGCGGAAGCATACATGTAGCTGGGGTGTAACTCAATTGGTATTACAACACAAGTTCAAAAATGGTTTTCACTTCAATCATTTAGAATAAAATAGTTAAGTCAAAAATATTGTATTTACATTGTTAAAAGTAGTGCGGAAGTAGACCCTTAAAAGTAGTTTAAAACGGTCCCCATATAAATAATCAGAGTCTTCTATGACCATGCCATGCCCTACCAAAACCTCCAGTAGCGTGCCATTGGTTAAAACCTGAAAATACATGCTAAAGTGTCAACACGAGGTTGGTGAGTTCATAGAGTTTGTTTAACAAATAATGCCTATAGAGAAAAGATCGCCCAGCAAAGGCATCGTAAATCCACTCAGTTCCAAGTCCCGCCATAAGAGACTTGTAACCTGTGTGTTCACCACCCACTGCCAAATATGTTATAGTCTACGGAAACAAAAGTAATATGTGGACCAATAATCAAAGATAAGTGTAGTTTGACCAATACATTTGGTTACGTGACCAATTCATTTGGTTATGTTACCCGTACATTCGGATATGTGACCCGTTCATTCGGTTAAGTGACCCGTACATTCGGATATGTGACCCGTTCATTCGGTTAAGTGACCCGTACATTCAGATATGTATGTACATAGTGGTGAAGCTGGTTCATTTGGTTAAGTGTGCATCGTAATGGAAAAGACTTGGGTCCGAAGATAAAAGATTAGGTGTGATGCAAATGAATATACACTACATTCGAATGAGTAAGAAATTCATAAATGGAACAAGAAAGTGTTTGACTAAGCATGTGGCATAAACCAATTAAATCAAGTATACATTTAGATGGAAACGAGCATGTATTCTCCCCCAAAACCGTTATAAAATAGGTTAAAATAGTAGGGGCTATGACTCACCTGGAGCGATAGCTACGATGACAAAGTGGATACACTGAAATGAGGCACGATCTCTAACCGCAACCTAATATGAGTAATAACGATCTACTTTAGATCATGACGTGATGTAATGAATGCACATGCACATGATACCTATACCACTCGTGACTTGGAAATACTTGTTATTGTCATAGTAAAATAGTTTCCATACTTAGGAAAAATAAGTCCAAATAAAGTTATAAAAACTTGTCGTATTATATTGTTTAAAATGTTAGTTGTTATATTCCTCGTCTAGAAAACCTTAAAATAATGTCTAGTAGTCGCGTAATAAACCTTGAGTCGTACGTACTTCGTTAGTTAAAAATAAACTCCTTGAATAAGAAATCTAGAAAATATCTCATTCAGTACGTAGTTATATTATTTTCTAGTAGTGACTAAATATATATATATATATATATATATATATATATATATATATATATATATATATATATATATAGTTTTGACGATTTTAAAACGTGTATAACCTGGTCGTTTTAAGCTCATTTTACTCGTTCTTTATATCCACGGATTCGTTTTAGTATATACTAATATATTTTCGATAGCTCGGCTCCACTAGGTTACGTCTAACGTCTCTATTTGTCCGTCGAAAAATGTCAAACAGCATGCAGTTTTTCAGAAAATAGTTTTCGTCGTTAAATTCGGAAAATCATATCTCCTTCGTTATTAACTTGTTTTAACCCGTTCTTTCGCCAAAAGTTCCGTTTTTGAAAGTATTTTCTAAATTTTTGGTCAAAAATTACCCATCATCTACTGATTTTCCCATGTTTTAAAAATAGCAACAGTAGGTAAATATATTGTTTCAAAAACCATTTCTAGGGTTCTAATCTAGTTCTAACCTCAACCAAACCACTTTCAATCACCACAAATCTAGTCTAATCTTACCATACACCTTCTTAGGGTGTCATGGGTTCCTAAACATCACCAATCTTGGTGGATCTCTTGAAGTTACTAATAAAAATTATAGATCTAAGATTAAAGAGTATTATTGTATAAAGTGGTATATATGACATATATATATGCATGATCTACTAGTATGATTTGAAAATACATCAAATGAAAGTATGAAAAGATTAAAAAGTTTACTTGAAGCTTACTTGAAGTTTTGATTATTTTTGAGCAAGAAAACTTAATAATCTTGAGGTTTTTATTTCAAAACCTTAACTAGATTAATACTATGACTTGTTTAGACACTTGATCTTGCAAAATTATGATTTTCTTCTTGGTTTCTTCTTGTGGCCGTGTGATAGAGCAAGAGAAAAGAGAGATATATTGTTTTTGACAAATGAGATATTAAATGAAGCATGGTGTTAAAATATAGCTTGGAAATAAAATGGGACAAAAAAAAAAGACTAGTCAATAATTGAATTTGGTGAATCTTTGTCAAAGTGTAAGAAAAGGGGGGTGGGGGAGGCGTGTAAATGGGATGGGGATGGAAGACTTTTGCAAGCAAAGTCTTGACTTTGGTGTATTATTGATAGATATTGTGTAGTTTAGGTGATACCGGGTACCGAGTTTGCTAGAAATAAAGTTTAACTGTACCAAATAAAATGTGATGACGTTGTAAAAATTATAAACTTACATTCCTGATGAGAATTGGGTGTTAAAATATTTATCGGGTTGAAATAACGCAAACCGACGGAGTTATAAGCTCCGGCCGTAAAATGTAGCAATTGATTTGAAAACACCGGGTAAATTAATATTATAATTTTTTTTATATTATTAAAATGAATATAAAAATATATTGGGATCATAGTCGGGAGTGTCGGACGTGTTAGTCACATTATTGATTGCTTGTTAACGTTTATTTAGAAATAATTATACGTAAAAGTAAATTATACCAAAAGTATTAATTAAATTATCCTACGAGTGGAATAGTATGCAAGTGCCATAATGATAATATGAAGACTATTTCTAGTCTGTATGAGATGTCCCAAATGATAATGCATGAATTCGCTCCTGAACCAATACGGTTACGCGAATTTGAATACTCGTAAACTAAATTTACGATGACATGAGTAATGCACATGAATAGTGGTTTTCTCTCGGAAATGAATAGTGTCAAGTGAATAGTAAAATTTCTGAACGCTTCTCAGAATATCAAATTGACCTCGAAAATGATGAATAGTAAAACGATGAATAGTAATCAATGAATAGTAAATGATGAATAGTAAATTGTCGAAGTTTGGAAAATGACTTGAAATTACGAGTTGTGACATTATCTTTATAAAAAAGCGAGGCTAACAATCTCCCTCCAAGATATTGTCACACGTGAATGGTTACATGAGACCTATAAATACATAAACAATGTACATTACACCATGTTGACGTTGTTAAAGCGCAGAGTCTTTGTAGTCTAGATACTGAGGCAGACTTGAAGTTCTCTCTTCCGACGATCTCGGCGTATGATCTTTGACACTGACGGCAAAGGTCTTTGTAGCTCTGAACTTCAACTGTAATGGTCTAGTTAGGTTATCACTCCATCCTAACTAGTGAGCCTTTATTCTTTTTCCTGCTCCCTCCTGAACCGACAACTCTTCTTTCATCTCGCAGCGGATAAATTAGATTCAAAAGTGTAAGAACATGGTTGTCGTTCGGGTAGCAGAATAACAACATAACTCACATAACATTGCATAGAAGGTTGGTAATAAGCTCTGATGTACACATACTTGGTACCTCATGGTACTTCTCTGGTATTAAGCACAGTTCCCTCGATCAACCAACGTACTGAAGACGAAACACTACTTCTTTTGGCATGTTCTTCTCCCTCCTGATGGTTGCGAGCTATCAGAATTATCATAATCTTGTGTACATGCCATACAATTACCTGTACTTTATATAGGTGATGTATGAATATAAAATATATATGAATCAAATAAACGCAGCGGAACAACATCACCCACACGGATCCATATAGCAAATATGATCAATCAAAAATAAAGACAACATGTTTATACCTTTGTAGCGTGCACCGGGAATCACCAACAATGTCACCACCACCACGAATGGAATATGAAACCCAAGAGATCAATAAGGTTGATCTCCTCTATGAATGAAACACACTACACCCCCTTGGTTACCCCTTTGATGCTAGTCCTTAACCCTGTAACCTTTCTATTGCCTTTGAATAAACAAGATTCAAAGCAAGAGATCAAGAAAAAAACCAAACCCTAGATGGTGTTTGTTTTTGCCGTGAGATAGAGGGAGAGAGGGGGAGAGTATTATGGAATTAGTTATCAAATTATGAGGAGATAATCCCTCATATATTTGACCAAAAATAAAACCACCAATTCCCCCTTTTTAGCCCCTAATGGCCGGCCTCTATGTAGGATTATGGGCCTCCCATAAGTTTTCCAAGTCCAATAAACTAAGTCCGTTACTTAATTATTAGAAGCCCGATAGAGTCTCCTAGTTACGTAAGGTTATTTATATATCGTAAATACAATAATCACGATATATAAAGTGGTACCTAAGTGTATATGTGTGTGACCCCATAGGCTCACATATGTCTAGCCATATATTTATTTATTATGACACGAGCATACTCCAACAGCTCCCACTTGCGACATCATAATAATCAAGTAATTATACAAGCAAAGGTTAGCGTCTAGCAACACGCCAATGCCCCTAGAAATATTTGAGGGTAGTTTCTTAAACTTCTCATTTTAAATGGTTTATATGCCATCCTTCCTTTTGTTACAGATACTATGTTGAACACTAGACATGGATCAAAGTCATTCCATTTGTTCGACTATTCTGTTTCTCGATCTAGATATTGAACAAGATTACCAAGTGAATTACGATTCATCTTAATCTCATTTGGGTATGGGCATACAAACATCTGTTCAATTCATCGAGGGGCCCAATAGTATCTAACTCCATGACATGTGGAGGAACAAATCCTATTTTGACTCCACGTGTCATTCATGTGTTTCAAATCATTCCTGAAAATGGTTTTTATAACTACCTTATTCAGGACAGCGTTTAACCATATCAAAGAATAAAATTCCGCACATGCAAGACCTACTTGCATCTCAAGTCTAAGGATAAGAGACATAACCATTTGCGAGATTCACTATTGACGCCGATCCATGCAGTGAAATCTCGAAGGTTGGGTCAGTCCAATGTTCATCACAATGAACAACATATGAGTTTGGTAAATAAATCACCAACACGCTCACATTTGCCTTAATTTGATGATACTCCCGTATCGTCAACTGACAATGGACAATTTTGAATAATTAAATCATTCATGGATTTAACATGCAAAAATGGAATACAGTTGATATGTATGAAAATGACTATAACCATTACATCAATTCATTAAAGATATAAACTGTTCAACATTCCAATTATTTAAAATACTAAAATCAGATTTACATGAGTCTATTAGCAGGTCGCAGCCCAATGTTCCTAGCATGCTCCAGATGTTTGGTACAAGACATTGGTTTAGTAAAAGGATCAGCTAAATTGTCATCTGTGTGAACTTTAAGGAGACAAATATCACCACTTTCGATAACTTCTCAAATATAGTGAACTTTCCTATGAAAGTATTTGGCACCCTTTAGAACACCTGGTTCATTAGCTATGATTATGGCACCGGAATTATCGCAGTACATATCCATAGGTCGTTCATTGCTGGTAATAACGCCAAGCCCAGAAATGAATTTCCGTATCCAAACTGCCTCCATTGCAGCTTCTGAAGCAACTATATATTCAGCTTCTGTAGAGGACATCGCAAGTGTGCTTTGTTTGGCACTCTTCCAGTCAACAGCACCTCCATTCATGACGAAAACATATCCTGTTTGGGATTTGATGTCATCACGATCTGTCTCCCAGCTTGCATCAGTATAACATGTAACACTGAGCTCACGTTCGACATCACCACCATAAACAAGAAACATATCTTTAGTATTCCGCAGATACTTCAATATGTTCTTAACAGCAGTCCAGTGACATTCTCCTGGATTCTGTTGAAATCTACTCGTTAGGTTCTGAGAAAATGCTACATCAGGTCTAGTGCACCTAACCGCATACATGATGGATCCCACAGCCGAAGCATAAGGGATTCCCTTCATCCTCTTCACCTCGGCGGGTGTTGAGGGTCCTTGAGCCTTGCTCAATTCCGTATTTAGTTGCATTGGAAGACTTCCACGTTTGGAATCTTGCATTCTAAATCTCTTCAGGATTTTTTCAATGTATGCACTTTGACACAAGCCGATTAACCGCTTTGATCTATCTCGATAGATCTTGACTCCAAGTATGTACGATGCTTCTCCTAAATCTTTCATATCAAAACACTTTCCAAGCCAGGATTTTACATCTTGTAGCATTGGAATGTTGTTTCCTATGAGTAATATGTCATCGACGTATAAGATTAGGAATGCGACTATACTTCCACTAGTGTTCATGTATACACATGGCTCATCGAGATTTTGAGTGAAACCAATCTTCTTGATTTCCTCATCAAATCTCTTGTTCCAGCTGCTAGATGCTTACTTCAATCCATAAATGGATCTTTTAAGCTTGCATACTCTGCTTGGATACTTTGGATTCACGAAGCCCTCGGGTTGCACCATATAAACGTCCTCGTTTAGGTGGCCACTCAAGAAGGCAGTCTTGACATCCATTTGGTAAATCTCATAGTCATAATACGCTGCTATGGCTATAAGAATCCTAATTGCTTTAATGTCTGCAACAGGCGAGAAGGTTTCTTTATAGTCAATTCCGTAGATTTGAGTGAAACCATTTGCTACAAGACGAGCTTTATAGGTATGTGCATTTCCATCCACGTCGGTCTTTATCTTTTAGAGCCATTTACTCCCAACGGTTTTAGCATTGGGAGGTAGGTCTACCTCGACCCAGACATCATTGTCTTCCATGGATTTCATTTCCACATTCATAGCTTCGTTCCACTTCTCGCGTTCATGACACGATATAGCTTCTCGATAGTTAGTGGGTTCACAATGATCCCCTAACTCATGTTCCTCAGCATCGATATAAAAACCATATCGTTCAGGTGCTTGAGGTATCCTTTCGGATCTACGAATGGGAGCAACATCTCGAAGAGGCTCAACATTTTCATGCTCAGTCTCATTTTGATGTTCACTAGTGTTACTAGAAGGTTGTGCATCTTCGCTTTGAAGTTCATCAAAGTCTACTTTGCTCCTACTTGCTTCTTGTGAGATGAGACTGTTCTCAAAAAACTCAGCATATCGAGCAACAAATATTTTGTTCTCGTGTGGGTAGTAGAAATAGTAACCCATTGTTTCCTTTGGGTATCCTACAAAGATACACTTGATAGCTCTAGGCTCAAGTTTGTTTGGTGTATCTCGTTTAACGAGAGCCTCACAACCCCAGACTTTCAAGAAAGACAGATTAGGGACCTTCCCATGCCATATTTCATATGAAGTCTTATCAACCTTCTTAGTTGGAACCATATTGAGTATGCGTGCAGCAGACTCTAGAGCATAACCCCAAAAGGACATTGGCAACGTTGTTAGACTCATCATAGCTCGAACCATGTCTTGCAAGGTTCGATTTCTCCTTTCAGACACACCATTGTGTTGTGGTGTATATGGAGGAGTGAATTGTGAGACTATCTCACACCTTTTTAGATGATCTAAAAACTCTTGACTCATATATTCACCTCCCCGATCGGATCGAAGAGCCTTAATGGTCTTGCCAAGCTGATTCTCTACTTCACTTTGGAAGACTTTAAACGTTTCAAAGGCTTCATGTTTATGTTTAATCAGGTAAACATAACCATATCTACTGAATGGGCCACATACATCAGTATGAATGAGTCCAAGTAGATCTTTAGCTCTTTCTCCAACATGGGAAAAAGGCTTTCGTGCCATCTTTCTAGATATGCAAGAAATGCATTTATCAAACGACACATTGTCGGTTGACTCTAAAAGCCCATCGTGTTGTAGCTTCATAATACGTTTCTTGTTTATATGGCAAAGACGCCAATGCCATAAAAAAATGGATTCCAAATTACGTTTGGATTTCTTATTGCTAACAGTATATATAGAACTATTGTTTAAAATAGGATCACGCATATCAATTTCAAAAATGCCATCACGTGGAATAGCATTAAAATAAAACACATTATCCTTAGAAACAGAAATGCCAAAATCCGTAAAAGTATGAATGTAACCATCATCTTTCAAACGCGAAAGTGAAACAACACCTCTAGTGATAGTAGGTGCAAAATGGCAATTATTTAAAATAATAACTAGTCCATTTGGGAGGATAAGATCAAAGCTCCCAATTGCTTCCACAGCTGCACGATCGCCATTACCAATGTACAGATGTAAAGCTCCTTGCTTCAGCTTTCGATTTCCCCTAAGCCCCTGCACATTGTTACAAATGTGAGTACCACTACCAGTATCATATACCCAGGTTTTGTTAGGAAAAGTATAAAGTTCTATAGTGAAGATACCTGATGTGCTAGCAACGCTAGCTTTTGTTCTTCTTTAGCCCTTCCAGGTAGGCATGACAGTTGCACCTCCAGTGCCCTACCACTCCACAATGGTGGCAGGGGGTGTCCTTGGCCGGGTGCTCCTTCTTGGCAGGTGGGGCAATTTTGGGTTTGGGGGCATAAGCAAGCTTAGCCTTGCCTTTCCCTTGTCCCTTGCCAGATGCCTGTTGTTTTCGCTTGTTCTTTTTCTGAATTCTGCCTTGGTTGATAGCTAGGACAAGTGGAGCCTTCTTGGGCATGCCTTTCTCTGCAAGTTTCAGCATGTTATGCAGTTCGGCAATGGTTTTCCCCATGTTGTGCATGTTGTAGTTCTGCACAAATTGGTCATAATCCTTCGATAGTGAGGTAAGTATCATGCTCACTCCAAGGATCTGAGGCATGGGGTATCCCAGTCGCTCCATCTGATCTAGATAGATTTTCATTTTCATGACATAGCTACTGACCGATTGCCCTTCCTCCTGCTTGCAGGCATGAAAAGATTTGACCGTGTCAAACAATTCTTGCTCTGCTTGCTGCTCGAACATAACTTTCAGTTCTCGCAGCATGTCAAATGCTGAAAGGTTCTCTAAGTTCTTTTGCAACTCAGGGATCATGCTAGCCAGCATAAGACAAGCCACTTCCTGTTGCTCGTTACTCCTACGAGTGTAGGCATTACGAACAGCAGCAGTAGCATTAGCAGCAGGTGCTTCAGGTAAAGCTTCTTCCAGATGGTAAAACTTTTGTTCAGCCATGAGGACAATCCTCAAGTTGCGGTACCAGTCCAAAAAGTTGTTACCATTCAATTTCTCTTTCTCGAGAATTGATCTGATTGACGAGTTGTTCATGGTTGAATTTGGAGTTGTCATCTACAAAATAAACAAAGTTCAATTTTAGTAATTTTCAATAATTAATCCTTTTTAAAATTAACTAGCCAAGTTTACTATATTAAAACAATTAATTTTATGAAAAGGCTAAGATCCTCATTGAGGTTGCACCATCACATCAGTTGATCTGCTAGCAATGGAGGATTCAATAGGTAGGTAACGTCGACCAATTGCATTACAAGTGCAACTATTAGATCTTTATGGGACTCATGGCACTAGTGAACAAGCAACTAGTGTCAAGCTGGCATGTTTAGTCCCATCTTTGCCTCGGGTCAAGGTCTCACCGCTTAACTCGATTAAGTCATCCAATTTAAGAATGTGCGAGAATATATCTAGGTCCCACGCATAGGGAATAGTCTCCTTGGGTTACAATTCAACCTAGGTCCCACGCATAGGCAAAAAGTAATTGCAAGTGTTCTCAAAATTGGACGGCGTGACTTAAAGTTTGATGGGTAAAAGTTTTGATGTGGATCAAAAGGTGTACGAAAAGAGCATGCATTCATCCTTCGTAGCACAAGTTAAAAACATTTCTTAACTTAAGTGTAATCATTGTTTTAATTTATGTGTGTCAAGTTGTCCATTTTCATGACTAATATTAAGCCTACATGGATAATAAAGTTTGGACAATACATAAATAAAATAACATACATAACAAGTTAAGGTGTTATTATAAAACAATGATTTCAAGTTTCATAAACTTAGTAAAACTAAATCAAAAGACTTAGTTTTGAAAAATGGTTTGTGATTCGTTTTAAGTTTATAGAAAACTATTTGCAATTTTACATATGAAACAAGATATATAAAAAGCAAAAACAACCACACGACCACAATATGCAAAGCCTCAACCGATGAAAAAACCTATGCTTGGTCTAGTGAGCCATCAAGACAACCAAGAGTCAACTAGGGACAAACCACACAACAACACGGAGGACTCCCACTTGCTCCAAGACAATCAAGAGCAAGTTGGAAGCCCATGATGCACATGAAAAGCAGTTTCTGTCCTTCCAGAATTTCTGTGTTAGAGGGCCCAAAAGTCTATAAAGGAGGCTTCCCCGGGCTTAGTTCAAAACTAGAAAGCTGTAGGCCCATGTCTTGGGTACCTGAAAAAAAAAATCAGCCAAAAAGACCTTACCAATCACCGGGAAACTCCATTTTACCAACTGGTGTTCCAACAGTCATTTTTCGGTAAAAACGTCTTTAACTCTTTCGCCTTTCACCACCAAGCCACGATTACATTATATTGAAAGTAAAATACAATTAATCTACTTTTAATCTACTGTAAAGGTGCCCAAACAATGGCTACAATCAAAAGAATATAATTACATAAATGCCGAAACAATGGCAAAACCCCAAAACACGAAATTAAACAACATAAACAACCATTCAATGCACAAGTGGTCTAGGTTTTCATCGGCTTTGCATATAAACATAATAATACCATAATATTATGAATGAAACATGGTGTTGGCTAACTCCATGGACAAACATGCATGTATTTGCCATGGAAAACAAAATAATAACAAGAATTAAATTGTTAGCCAACGAAAACGAAGAAATTAATTGACAAGAATTAAAACCCCCTTTGGTACTTGTGTCAAATGGCCTTAGGTTCAAAACCCACTGATGTTAGGACCTTTTAATTATCTTTTTACCACAGAAAATTAAGCCATAGGGCCTGATTTGAAATCGTTTCGTAAATCGATCAAAAAACATGCGTTTTAGGCCATTTTACACGTACCCGATAATCATATGGCACATATGATGGCTCGTGATACCACTATAGGTGATGTATGAATATAAAATATATATGAATCAAATAAACGCAGCAGAACAACATCACCCACACGGATCCATATAGCCAATATGATCAATCAAAAATAAACACAACATGTTTATACCTTTGTAGCGTGCACCGGGAATCACCAACAATGTCACCACCCCCACGAATGGAATATGAAACCCAAGAGATCAATAAGGTTGATCTCCTCTATGAATGAAATACACTACACCTCCTTGGTTACCCCTTTGATGCTAGTCCTTAACCCTGTAACCTTTCTATTGCCTTTGAATAAACAAGATTCAAAGCAAGAGATCAAGAAAAAACCAAACCCTAGATGGTGTTTGTTTTTCCCGTGAGATAGAGGGAGAGAGGGGGAGAGTATTATGGAATAAGTTATCAAATTATTAGGAGATAATCCCTCATATATTTGACCAAAAATAAAACCACCAATTCCCCCTTTTTAGCCCCTAATGGCCGGCCTCTATGTGGGCTTATGGGCCTCCCATAAGTTTTCCAAGTCCAATAAACTAAGTCCATTACTTAATTATTAGAAGCCCGATAGAGTTTCCTAGTTACGTAAGGTTATTTATATATCGTAAATACAATAAACACGATATATAAAGTGGTACCTAAGTGTATATGTGTGTGACCCCATAGGCTCACATATGTCTAGCCATATAATTATTTATTATGACACGAGCATACTCCAACACTTTACACTTCTAACGCAATTTAGAAGCCATAACTGCTTTTTGAAGCACATTCTGTGAGTATATGTCGCTAAGATATGACTCTCTTTTTCTACAATCTCATCTCTTCTCTTCAACCTATAAGCGACCTCTTCAAATTCCACCCAGCTAGTAAATGACCAATGACTAGAGAAACAACCCAATATAACCAATCTAAAAATGAAGTAAACATCCCTTAGATATGTGACTTAATCTTTTACGATGGTGTGACTAAGAACCTATACTGAGCACTACAACGTAACTCCTTTAAGCATAGGTAGATCCATATACTCAAACCCACAAACAGTATATGAAATCTCTGGCTCTTGAACTATCCACAACTTCGTGTGACACTAAGTACTACAATGTAACTCCTTAAAGTGATAGCTATAACCCGTGAGAACTACAATGTAACTCCTTACAGCAGGTATAACTAGATAATCCAAGTCTTAATCACTATCTCTACCAGTGTTTGCCCAAACAAGTATCTTCGAAAGTCATGCATCCATCCACCCCTAGACTTTGAGATAAATAAGCACACATGCCCTTAAAATGAACTTTAAACCCAGAAAAGTGATAAAGAATTATCCCTATAATCACAAAAATCCGATACTAGCCGTTGTAATTTGATTGTGATTCTTGATCAGGATCTTTTAAGCAATCCGTGGTGTGTTTTTGGAGTGTGATATATTGGTATTAGGATAATGAAACAAGAAATTGAATCATGTTCTGTAAAATGTTTACGAATTATATCAAGTGTTTTAGGTTAAGTGGAAATTAGGGTTTAGGGTAATAGATCAATGCTTAAGTTACACGATGAGGTTTAGGGTTTTGTTTATGTGATACACTTTGGTTATTTCCTTACTCAAAATCCAATATCCTTACTTGATATCCTAAGTCAATTTCGGCAGAGTTTCATTTAGGTAAGTCCAAAGTGAAGTCCTTACTTGATATACGATAAGGTATAATGGCTAACTTGCCAAATATGATCTTGATAACCAATAATCCCTAACTCACAAACTTTCCCTAACTCGCCAAAAAATTTTCTAACTTGATAAAAAATTTTCTAACTCGCTAAAAATTTTCTAACTTGATAAAAAATTTCTAACTCGCTGAAATTTTTCTAACTCGCTAAAAAATTTCTAATTTGATAAAAAAAATTTCTAACTCGCTGAAAAATTTCTAACTCGCTAAAAAATTTTCTAACTCGCTAAAAAATTTCTAACTCGCTGAAAAAAAAAATACTCTAACTCGCTAAAAAGTTTTCTAACTCGATAAAAAATTTCTAACTCGCTAAAAAATTTCTAACTTGATAAAAAAAATTTCTAACTCGCTGAAATTTTTCTAACTCGCTAAAAATTTTCTAACTTGATAAAAAATTTTCTAACTCGCTGAAAAATTTCTAACTCGCTAAAAAATTTTCTAACTCGCTAAAAAATTTCTAACTCGCTAAAAAAATTTTTTTTTTCTAACTCTCTAAAAAAAATTTCTAACTCCATAAAAAATTTCTAACTCGCTAAAAAAAATTTCTAACTCGCTAAAAAATTTCTAACTCGCTAAAAAAATTTCCAACTCGATAAAAATCGTAATTTTTCCGAGAAAAAACACCAAAAAACACGATTTTTCACCCAAAAACACCACGATTCGCCCCCGGTTAGCTCTAATGCCACTTGTTATGTCCAAGAAACACGTTCCGGAGGTCGAGGTTGATCGAAATACATCATTATTCTAAAGAGAGAAAGTAGAGAGAGAAAGGTGGAGAAAAGGATTTATATTAAAATGACAATAAGATGTTTACACACACTTTCCCACACCACACATGGAGAGTCATGAGGGGTATTTATAGGCTACTAATACTACATGTTTGCCTACTTGACAATAGTAGTCCTTGTAGTTTCTAATCTAGTCCAATTCACATGTGTGACGTTATCTTTATAAAAAAGCAAGGCTAACAAAGATGATTCATTTTATTAATCAACCTAACAATTGGTTACATTATTACAAAGACACTCTACTCTTAAATGTTTTACATGTAAAGGACTATATACAGACATGAAAGGGTATGACCCAATGGTCATGACTGTTCGAATGGATACAAACCAAACAACACACCTTTCTGCCAAAATACAGAAATAACTGCCTTTAACTACCAACCAAAATAACTACTTTTTGGTTACTAACTTTCTACTTAACAACTTTAGTCCTTCATCTATCGTTATTTCATAATACAATACTTTTACAATTAAAAGTCCAACAATTTCCCCCCTAATTTTTTAAGTCTTGTTTTTCGAGTCTTCATGCTCTTCTCAGTGTCTCTTTCTTTCCTTCTTCCTTTCTTCATGCTTGTTGCTGCTGTTGCTTGTTCATTTCCAACGTTGTACTGATACGTAGGAATCGCACCAGGCTTTACCTCTCAAGGGATCTCGAGAAGCTTACACCCCCCACCAGGCAGTGTACCTGATCGTTGTAGTATAGTATAGTGACAAGTACCGGGGGATTGATCGTTCAGCTTAGGAATAGTGTCGCTAGGATTAGAAAACCTAAATACTAGTTCTAAAGGTGAGAGATGATTATTTTTGTGTTTTTATATTTTATAGAAAGCAATTAAAATTCTCGGGTTTGAAGGATTTGGGCAGAATTAGTTGCTACTCAACTAACCCAATACTAAAGATGCAATCAAAATAAAATACAAGAAATGAAAATAAACTAAAGTATACTAAAGTTGTGAGCAATAAGTGGAGAAAATGTGTTTACTTAGATTTCACTACTCCCTAGACATCTTTTACACGTTAATTACTTGTTATAAATACATGGATGACGGATCGTATTCCTTAATACCATTCATGGGGTGGCACACTTAACTCCCCAATTCTATGAGCTCTTATTTCCTCCTACACCATGCCCAGCACAACTATAGGGATTATAAACAGTGGCTCATGCATTAAATACAACCAATAAAGACCTAGTGCGCGTCGGTTCATGTTTCTTAAGACGTTCAAGCATGTTACCAATTGGAGATCTGCCAGTTTTCTTAAGCCTAACATATAAATCATTCATCCAAGACAAGTATAAACAAGTAATCAACACATAATTAACATCTAGGTTTCATTAGATCTAAGCAAACACAAGATAGATCTAGCCTAGCATGATGGAATTAAGACAAGAACAAGATATAGACAACCAACACATAGACATATTGATTGAATTGAAAGAACACTTATCTCAATTACACATGAAAGGTATCAAGGGCTTGGAACCCTTGAAAAACCTGTAAAATTCGCACCAAGTTCGTACTTAGGGTTTCTCCAAAACTTCTCTTCTTTTTAATGTGAAAATTAGAAAACTATATATAGAAAAAGAGGTCTGACGGCGTCAAGACAAACATTGTGACGCCGTCACCTCGCCGCCAAAACTATTCTCGGACTGCCTTGATCTACATTTGATGCTGTCAAGACTTAATCATTTCCAGGCCGTCATGACTTTTACTCTTGATGCCCTACCTTCGTGACGCCGTCAAATCTCTACTGGGTCGTCATTGAATTTTGCTCTTGACGCCGTCAGGATGTTACTCTTGACGCCGTCACCTACTATTCCCAGCATGGAAAATTAAGACTTTGGCGTTTTCTTCACTTTTATGCTCCAAAAATGTCCGAATTGCTTCCTTTTCCAGATTTCTCTCCCAAAGCACCTAAAATCACAAAAGGAACGATTTAGGGCAATATTTGATCAAATAAATTCAAATTCGGGCTTAAATGACCCCCTAAAAACGGATCATTTTTCACCTCATCATATACCCTTACACTTGAGATTTGCTTGTCCTCAAGCAAATGCGCTTTTATTCTACTCAAAAGACAAGTTAGGGGTCATTTAACACTAATCTAAAAGCAATTACAACAAATAATCGTTCCACTAAAGACCAATAGACAAGCACGGAGGTCATACACAAGCACCTCACAAATAGTGTTTAGATACTCACATCTCTCGGGTGTAATAAAGTGTAAATTACAATATGGAAACGGAAGATATATCTCTCACTACCTGTCATAGCAAAATAGATTACCATAGGCTTGGGAAAGGATCAAACCTTCACCACATGGCGTAAGCACATAGGATAAACTATCAAAGAGGTCTTTTAAAGGGTTGTAACGTTAGGTGTAGGGATATGAAATACACGGTTTTGTTGGATAAAGGAAGTTTTACTGGTGGCGAGTCAACAATCTTAGTCAATTACATGTACAATATGGCGTTGCTAAGCCAAGACTAGACTCGACTTAAGCTAATAAATGAAAAATAACAAAAACATAAAATGAACATAGAATAAAAAGAGATGGTAGTCCGTATGTTTTTTTCTCCTTTTCCTTTTTCTATTTTTTTTTCTTTTTTCTTGATTTTTCGATTTTTTTTTCTTTCTTTTTTTTTTTTTTTTTTTTTTTTTTTTTTTTTTTTTTTTGTGCATACACTCTTACCCTACCATCCAAAATAATACATCATAGGGAATGAATGTTCCCCTTACACTTGAATTTTTACATATTTTACATTAAACTAATCTAATGACTCGAATTAAGAAAATCAAAACACTTGGAGTACTTTTAAGATTAACGTACATATGGGGGTAATAAATGATGTTCTTCCCCATTACTCCATAAAATAAGTACTTTACCCATGAGTCCCAATCGTCCCAAAACAATATGTACAAGGATATGACTCGACTTAGCAACCATGTAATCAATTAGATAGTTAACTTAGGGTTTAACAAATAACAATAATGCACTAAAAAATGAGCGCATACACGGAAGGCTAAGGCGATTTGGTTGTACATTTAAGTGGGGTGTAACAAATTCTTCCATTAAGTAAAATGCTTAAAGTTAGAAACGAAAAGATAGGCTCGGAGGGGTGTACTAGGAGTTTCGTGTACTAAAAATGAGTACAACGCTAAGGGTGTGGGAAAAATTAGTTGACTTAACTAGCCAAGTAATATGACTTAAATGGTCAAGTAATTATAATACGGGTTTAACACAAGGGTAATCCTAATGCCTTTTATCATGTAGTAAATACTACTACACGAATGTAGTCTCACTAGCGGTCTCGGGGTGCATCACTAACGCAAGTTCTAGAATCTAAATGCTACCGGTACACTCATAAGCACTAATAATAAATACTTTTCCTATCAAATCTAAAGGCGAACCTCACATTTTTGGGTGGAAAATTTTCTAAATATACGGTTATGTGCTAGTCATACAATCTCCTATCCATGAGACCCTTGCTATGGCTAAAGTTTCACTCCTAAATGTTGTAAAAAATTTTAAATTTGGCGCTAAAATTGCACTAACAAGTATTTCTCATAGGTTTATTACACATCTACCATTAAACAAAACAAACTCAAGCGAAAGTGCATATGTAAGGTATCATCTTTTTACCCTCCCCTTACACTTAATATGAACATTGTCCCCAATGTTCAAGTAAACAATGTAAAAGTGAAAAAGTAAAGAGAATGAAATCAAATACTCCCCTGATTCGCTCGGTATGGATAATAAGATGGCCAGGTTAAATCTTCCTCCAAGAAAATGAACAATCAAAGCTTCCCTTCCAGAATATAAATCATCTTCTTGTCATACATAACCTGTAAAACCTGATAAAATAGACAAGACAACCTCGCGTAAAATCGGCGGCATCCTATATAAGTTACTAAATCCTAGAAAACAAGATAAGATATAATGCTTGTGGAATGAAGTTTGCAGATCTCCTGGAGATTATAAAACTTAATAATTCACAAAAACCATAAGACTCCGTTAGAAAAACAAAACCGGTAAAATTTCCAGATTTTTACACATGACGCCGTCAAGAGTAAACTTGTGACGCCGTCAGAAGTGACCTGCAGAAATTCTTATGTTAAGTTTCCGGAAAATTTCTGGAAAAACTTGGTTCTACTTCCTGGAAAATCCTGCAAAACTTCATTATGACTCAATACAAGCATTTGACTCTAACAAATACTAATATACATGTTCATTTAATATTGCGGAGAATCATGATCGGCTTGTTTCTTAAAAACATATTTGGGGTTTCCCCTTACACTTATCTTTTGCAAAAATACTTTTAGGTGGAGTTAAGACTAGGCCAAAACAACAAAGTAAAGTATTTCCACTATTTAGTTTAGAAACATGATCTACCAACAATAAAAATAAAACATGCATACGGAAGCAAATAACAAACAAACAAATAAAATCACACAAAACATGGGTTGCCTCCCAAGAAGCGCTTTTCTTTATTTACGAGTCTTGTAGCTAGACTCAAGGTCATGGGTTACTACGTGACCTCATCGTCAAATGTCACATCCTCCTCACTAATCATTTCATTCTTATTCTCTTGGTAGTGTTTTACACGTTGTATGTTAACAGTAAATTCCCTACCTTCATCATCTAGTAACACCACGGCTCCAATTTTAGAGGAATTCTTTACTGTGAACGGTCCATACCATCTAGACTTGAGTTTTCCCAGAAATAATCTCAACCAAGAATTGTATAATAGGACCTTGTCTCCTTCTGAAAATTCTTTGGGTTTCTTAATTCTCTGGTCATGCCATCTTTTAGCTCTCTCTTTATATGTGATGGAGGATTCGTAGGCTTCTAGCCTAAGCTCATCAAGCTCATGTAATTGCAAGAACCTATCATTTCCAGCAATTATGTAATCTAAGTTGCATGTCTTAAGCGCCCAGTAAGCCTTATGTTCTAATTCCACTGGTAAGTGACATGCCTTACCATACACCATGCGGAACGGGGTCGTTCCAATAGGTGTTTTGTAGGCGGTTCGGAATGCCCATAAGGCTTCGTCGAGTTTAAATGACCAGTCCTTTCTGTTTTGACTATCTGTTTTTTCAAGTATTCTTTTAATAGCCCTATTGGTGTTTTCGACTTGGCCATTGGTTTGTGGATGATAGGCGGTGGAGAACCGATGGGGTACTCCATACCTCTTCATGACCTTTTCCATTTGTGCATTGCAAAAATGGGTTCCCCTATCACTGATGAGAGCTTTAGGAATCCCGAATCTCGCGAAAAGCTTTTTCAGGAAATGAATAACTACTCTGGCGTCATTGGTCCTAAGGGCTTGTACCTCAACCCATTTTGAAACATAGTCAATGGCGACTAATATGTACTCGTTCCCCCTGAAGATGGAAAGGGTCCCATGAAGTCAATTCCCCAAACATCGAAGACCTCACAAACTTGTATAAAGTTCTGAGGTGCTTCATCCCTATGTGATATATTTCTGGCTCGTTGACATGCATCGCACGCCTGCACCATTTCTTTTACATCACGGAAAATTGTGGGCCAATAGAACCCCGCATCGAGAATCTTTCGGGCGGTAATGTTTATCCCATGATGCCTGCCAGAGGGACCAGAGTGACATTCCCTCATAATCTTCACTGCCTCATTTTCCGAAACACAACGCCTTATAATTTGGTCAGGACACCTTCATAATAAAAAGGGTTCATCCCAAAAGTAGTATTTTAGCTGAGAAAAGAACCTCTTCCTTTCGTACTTAGTTAGGTGTTCAGGAACGAGTCTACTTGCGAGGTAATTAGCAAAATCGGTGTACCACGATTCCGAGTTACTCATTAACATGAGTTGTTCGTCAGGAAATGAATCCCTAATCTCATTTCTATCGTGCACATCCAAGGGGTTTTCGAGATGAGATAGATGATCTGCGGCCAGATTTTTTGCCCCTCTCTTATCACAAATCTCAACATCGAATTCCTGTAGCAACAGGATCCACCGGATTAGTCGTAGCTTAGCATCCTGCTTCGCAAAAAGATATCGAAGAGCCGAGTGATCAGTGAAGACGACTGTTTTTGAAAGGACAACGTATTGTCGGAATTTGTCGAACGCGAACACCACGGCTAATAATTCTTTCTCAATGGTGGAGTAATTCTCTTGAGCGGGATTCATGGTTTTGCTCGTATACTAGATGGGTTGAAAAAGCTTACCATGCCGTTGGCCTAACACAGCCCTGACAGCGAAGTCGCTAGCATCACACATGGTTTCAAATGGTAACTCCCAGTTGGGTGTAATCATGATTGGAGCTTGTGTGAGTTCCTTTTTTAAGAGATCGAATGCATCCTTGCATTCTTAGGAAAAATCAAACGGAGCATCCTTCACAAGTAGTTGGGTCATTGGCCGAGCGATTTTAGAGAAGTCTTTGATGAATCTTCGATAAAACCCGGCATGCCCCAAGAAACTGCGTATTGCTTTAACAGTTGTGGGGTATGGTAACTTAGATATAGCTTCAACTTTAGCTTGGTCCACCTCTATTCCGTTCCCTGAGATCTAATGTCCTAACACAATCTCTTCCTTCACCATGAAATGATATTTCTCCCAGTTCAGCACCAAGTTGGTTTCCTCACACCGTTTAAGCATCTTTTCTAGATTAGCAAGACAGCGGTCGAAGGAGTTCCCGAAGACTGAAAAGTCGTCCATGAACACTTCCATGCTGTCTTCCATGAGTTCGTGAAAGATTGCGGTCATGCATCGCTGGAAAGTGGCGGGGGCATTACATAGACCAAAAGGCATCCTTTTGTAGGCAAATGTTCCATAAGGGCAGGTAAACGTGGTCTTTTCTTGGTCCTCAGGTGCTATGGGAATCTGAAAATATCCAGAGAATCTATCCAAGAAGCAATAGTACTCATGTCCAGATAATCTCTCTAACATCTGATCAATGAATGGTAAGGGAAAGTGATATTTCCTCGTGGCATCATTGAGCTTTCGATTGTCGATGCATACCCGCCATCCAGTGACTGTTCTCTGGGGCACAATCTCACCCTTGTCATTCTTAACTACAGTCATTCCACCCTTTTTAGGTACAACCTGCACATGACTGACCCATGGGCTATCCGAGATCGGGTAAATCAATCCTGCATCCAAAAGTTTTATGACTTCTTTCTTCACTACTTCCTTAATGTTAGGGTTCACGCACCTCTGGGGTTGCACGGTAGGTTTATAATCTTCTTCCATGAGAATCTTATGTGTGCAAAAAGTTGAGTCAATCCCCTTAATGTCGGCCACACTCCATGCGAGTACCCCCTTGTATTTTTTTAGGACCTCTAAGAGTTTACCTTTTTGTTCAAGTTCCAAGGAAGAGTTTATGATTACCGGGAGTTGATCCTCTCCCGGAAGGAAGGCATACTCCAAATGGTTAGGAAGCTCTTTAAGATCTACATTAGGAGGTTCGATAATAGAAGGTTTGAGCTTGTTTTCGAGCTTTCGGAGCTCGAGATGCTCCATTGCCTCTTGTCTGGGGTAGAAGGAGACTGCACTAACATCCTCCATCTTTTCTACCTCTAGCAAAGGCAGAAAACTCTCGTCCCGTAGCCAGCCTTCATCGATCTGTTCATCGACACAACTATCAATGACATCTGTGAGTTCATCTACTTCCCCGATAAAATAGAGCCGGTTGGCTACTTCGAGGGAGAGGTCCATAGAATCCTTAATGTCGAAGGTTGTGCTATCGTCTCCCACTCGTAAGGTTAATTTGCCATCATAGACGTCGATGACTGCACGAGCGGTAGCAAGAAATGGTCTACCTAAGATAATGGGTACCAAGTCATCCTCCTCCATATCCAGGATTACGAAGTCGACCGGGAATTTGGATTTCCCAACTTTGACTAGCACATTCTCGGATATCCCTACGGGGTACTTGACCGATCTATCGGCTAGTTGGATGTTCATACGGGTAGGCTTCAATCCATAGTATCCTAGTCTACGGAACATAGAGTGAGGCATGAGATTGATACTCGCTCCCAAATCGGCAAGAGCATTCTTGATTGATAGAGTTCCTATGGAGCAAGGCAGGGTGAAGCTGCCCGGATCGTCTACCTTCTTTGGTAGCCCTCGGTGGGTCACCACTGAGCATTCTTCCCCCAGGGTCACAAGACCCTCGAGTTTCTTCCGGTTAGCAAGTAGTTTTTTAAAGTATGTGCTATACTTTGGCATGTGATAGCAAGCATCAAGGAGAGGTATGATGACAACCGAGTCTTTTAGGTAAGACAGGAATCTCTTGTTATCATTCTCAGTTTTCTGGTTCCTTAATCGGGATGGAAACGGGATTCTCACAGGTTGGCTGGGCAGGGTTGATGGGGAAGGGGTCGTCAAGGGCAGTTGGTCGGGGGTATTACCGCCGATATCCTCCTCCTCCTCCCCAGGTTTGTTTAGATCAGGGGTGATGGGGGATGAGTTTGGGTAAGGAGGGTCCTTGGTTGTTGTTCCAGCTCGAGTGGTTATCGCGAGCATGGGGACTTTTTTGCTTACAGATGGCGTTTCAAGATTATCTAGGGCTGAGTTAAGCTTGTTGAAAAATTCTTCAATATCCTCCTGCTGCTCGTCGAAAAGCTCATTAAGACCTTTCATTTGCAAGCCTTTTTCATGAGTGAAGTGACCAAGGTCATCTTCAAAAGTGCTCCTGATTTTGAATTCAGGGCCTTCCTCCCCTTCTCTTCTCTTTACCAGATTTCCCCAAAGGGTGTAATCGTCATTTTGGTAAAAAGGCAAAAGGAAGGGATCAGCATAAATGTCCCCTCCTGACAAGTATGCATGTTCAGTTGTGGCTGCTTCTCCGCATTCCTCTACCTCATGCGGGCCCCCACAGTAATCGTAGATCAAGTAAGGATTCGACAGCTGTTTAGGTAATTGTGATCCAGCTAGGTATTCCACTCTTTTGTGAATTTTTCTCAACCGATCCGAGGTGATTTCAGAAATGCTAACAGTCGACTCAGGTTCATCCCAAGTGTCATCCTGGTCTTGAGCATATTCTTCCATCCTATCCCATCCTTCCTCGGCACTAAGATTGGCCAATCTTCCTTTTCTAGATTGGTTAATTCCGTTTCGGTCGTTAGAGGAGATATTATCGTAGAAGATTTGGACCAAAAGCCAAAGCTCAATGCCATGATGGGGAACTTGCCTTATTAAATCTTTGAATCTAGTCCACGATTTATGGAAGGGTTCATCCTTCCCCTTCCGGAAACGGAGGATCCTATCTCCAAATGCTGAGGTTTTTCCAGGTGGAAAGAACTTCTCATAGAACTTGGATATGAGTTGCTCCCATGTGAAAATAGATTCAGAAGGGAGTTTGTCATACCATTCCTGGGCTTTTTCATATAAGGTGAAAGGAAAGAATCGCAATCGGGATGTGTCTCTAGTAGCCCCATCCGTATGGAGGGTGTCTACTATTTTCAGGAAGTCCTTAATGTGTTGGATTGGATCTTCGTCATCTATTCCGCGAAACCTACACACATTTTTGACAAGCCAAACATCGTTCGCATGCAAGACCTCACTGGTGTGTTCGTTTGGGAAGACAATGGCGTTTGAGAAGCCACGAGAGGTTGGGGAGGAGTAGTCCTTAAGGCGCTTAGGAATGGGGGTTGCGGGGGCACTCATCTCGTCGTTGGGTTGGGAGCTAGGGGTTGTGACATGATTTTCTGAATTTTCTTCAGAAAGAGGTGCATCAAAATCGATGGCAACGCTAGATGGTTCAGAAGTTGAGTGATATTGTCTCAATCTATGCATTTCTCTTTCGGGTTCTGCATAAGGCAAGACCAGGTTTCGAGTGGAACTACGACTCCTAGTGATCCTAAGGTTAAAGGATTCGTCGTTTGCCATGATGGCAGGTGGTGAAGAGTTACGAACAAAGGCACAAAGAAATAGATAGACTAAAGAGAACCTAAAAATAAAAATATAATCTTACTAGAAAGGAATCTAGCAAGTAGACCTAATAAAAAGAAATTCTAACCTAGACAATAACTATTCCCCGGGCTGCGGCGCCAAAAACTTGATACGTGGGAATCGCACTAGGCTTTACCTCTCAAGGGATCTTGAGAAGCTTACAACCCCCACCAGGCAGTGTACCTGATCGTTGTAGTATAGTATAGTGACAAGTACCGGGGGATGGATCGTTCAGCTTAGGAATAGTATCGCTAGGATTAGAAAACCTAAATACTAGTTCTAAAGGTGAGGGATGATTATTTTTGTGTTTTTATATTTTATAGAAAGCAATTAAAATTCTCGGGTTTGAAGGATTTGGGCGGAATTAGTTGCTACTCAACTAACCCAATACTAAAGATGCAATCAAAATAAAATACAAGAAATGAAAATAAACTAAATTATACTAAAGTTGTGAGCAACAAGTGGAGAAAATGTGTTTACTTAGATTTCACTACTCCCTAGACATCTTTTACACGTTAATTACTTGTTATAAATGCATGGATGACGGATCGTATTCCTTAATACCATTCATGGGGTGGCACACTTAACTCCCCAATTCTATGAGCTCTTATCTCCTCCTACACCATGCCCAGCACAACTATAGGGATTGTAAACAGTGGCTCATGCATTAAATACAACCAATAAAGACCTAGTGCGCGTCGGTTCATGTTTCTTAAGACATTCAAGCATGTTACCAATTGGAGATCTGCCAGTTTTCTTAAGCCTAACATATAAATCATTCATCCATGACAAGTATAAACAAGTAATCAACACATAATTAACATCTAGGTTTCATTAGATCCAAGCAAACACAAGATAGATCTAGCCTAGCATGATGGAATTAAGACAAGAACAAGATATAGACAACCAACACATAGACATATTGATTGAATTGAAAGAACACTTATCTCAATTACACATGAAAGGTATCAAGGGCTTGGAACCCTTGAAAAACCTATAAAATTAGCACCAAGTTCGTACTTAGGGTTTCTCCAAAACTTCTCTTCTTTTTAATGTGAAAATTGGAAAACTATATATAGAAAAAGAGGTCTGACGGCGTCAAGACAAACATTGTGACGCCGTCACCTTGCCGCCAAAACTATTCTCGGGCTACCTTGATCTACATTTGACGCCGTCAAGACTTAATCATTTCCAGGCCGTCATGACTTTTACTCTTGACGCCCTACCTTTGTGACGCCGTCAAATCTCTACTGGGTCGTCTTGGAATTTTGCTCTTGACGCCGTCAGGATGTTACTCTTGACGCCGTCACCTACTGTTCCCAGCATGGAAAATTAAGACTTTGGCGTTTTCTTCACTTTTATGCTCCAAAAACGTCCGAATTGCTTCCTTTTCCAGATTTCTCTCCCAAAGTACCTAAAATCACAAAAGGAACGATTTAGGGCAATATTTGATCAAATAAATTCGAATTCGGGCTTAAATGACCCCCTAAAAATGGATCGTTTTTCGCCTCATCATGTACCACAATACTTCCTTGTGTTTCTTCAATTTCACACCGTATTTTCAACAACTCTTCAATACCCGTCGGTATTCCTTCTTTTAACAAGTGATCAGCCTATTTCTTTTTTGTTATTGTTGTTCGTATTGCTAAACGTCTTGCCAAAACAATCCTTGATTGTTTTTGTTGTCTCGGTATACCTTTTCAAATCTACAAGCAATGCCTTTGTTATCGTTTGTGTATCTCATTATTTTATACACCAGTTTCTTCTTCTTTCTTGTGTGTTGACTTGCTTTCGTAACAAACGTCCCAGACCCCTTCTTGTTCACCGTATCCTTCCAACCAGGCCAAGTTGTTCTCGGTCTCCTTCCAAGTGATCTACGTTATGTTGTCGCCCTTTTTTACTTCGAAATCCAAGTCCTTCCTACACACAAACTTTGACATGCTTCGTTCCTTGTGTATTATTTTGATCTCGTACTTCGAAATAACAAACCTTCCTACACACAATCCTTGGTACCACGCCTTGGTAACCACACTGAACCAAAATCCTTTGTTTCTGATTTTGTTGCACCAAAACAAATAAGCCTTTGTTTCTGCTCTCGCTGTTGTTGTTCTTGTGTCATCCCGACACTCTCTCCACACTTTTCCTTGAGTACTCCTTCCTTTGTTCCACATATACGTTTTGTTCTCCACAACAACATTCCTTGCGCACTAGTCCCGCGTCTTATATCTTGCGCTCTAGTCCCGCGTTTTATACCTTGCGCTCTAGTCCCGTGTTTTATACCTTGCGCTCTAGTCCCGCGTCTTATATCTTGCTTTGTATCTTGTTTTCAACTGGTTTCACAAGGCCTTTCCCATACGTTCTCTTTCCAAACGATCTGTCTCTTTTTCTTGTTCCAGTGTAGCGTTACTAGCATACACACAAGAAAAATGTCTCGCGCTTTCTACTCTTGCTTCCATGCTTCTTTCAACGTCAAGAGTTTCTTTTTCTTCTGCACTACTCTTGCTTACACGCTTCTTTCAACGTCAAGAGTTTCCTTTTCTTCTCTTTGTGTCGCGTTCCAACAGTCCCACAGAAAAGGTTGTAAAAATTGTTCTTCTAAGTTTTCTCCCACCATTACGTTTGGTGTCAATATTCGCTTCCTTTTGTCAGTTATCAAAACTTATCAAAAAACTTGCCGCCTCCACAAAAGTTTCCTTTTTGTTTTGTTGTCGCAAATGATCACAACAAAACTCCCACAAATTCGTTTTGTCTCCATGTCGGTTGGTTCTGATCATGCATTATCTTCCCCACCATCCTTGGTGTCTTCCTTCTCGGTCTCTTGATCCTCTTGATCAAAAACTTGAATGACAACTTGTAATCTTGTAAACCTTCGGCTCTGATGCCATGTTATATTTTTCACAGGTCTCCAACTTGAATATTTCCAGGATCGATATATGCACAAGTTTGACAAGAAGATGATTTATTTTATTAATCAACATAATAGTTGGTTACATTGTTACAAAGATACTCTACTCTTAAACGTTTTACATGTAAAGGACCATATATAGACATGAAAGGGTATGACCCAATGGTCATGACTGTTCGAATGGATACAAACCAAATGACACACCTTTCTGCCAAAATACAATACAGAAATAACTACCTTTAACTACCAACCAAAATAACTACTTTTCGGTTACTAACTTTCTACTTAACAACTTTAGTCCTTCATCTATTGTTATTTCATAATACAAGACTTTTACAATTAAAAGTCCAACAATGGCTAGGCTTGGTGGTGGTTTATGGACGGTTACTGGATATGCGAAGCTTAACAAACCTGTTTGGTTTGTAAAGTTCTGGTTCTTAATGCTACATTGAGATGTATGTGCTATTTATACGGTTTCATGCAATGGATGTTGATTTGTACGTAGGTTGGGAGAGTTGGAAGTCAAGTTTATATTTGTTCTTGTTCGAAAACCATTGGTGTCTATTCTCCGATCCTCCCGTATGTTTGTTATATTCTGATTTGAGGGATCTCATGATTTAGTTGGTTGCCGTTAGGGTTTGTTTGTTGAAGCCCTAAGTTGGTTTTTATACGATCCGATCTGTTGTGCTGCACTTATACATAACTTCAGTTTCTGGGATCGTGGTTTACTTTATGATGATCGTTTGTGGCTGCTATTTGGTAATTAGGGTTTGCTAATCCCTATGGATTGTTGCTGGTCTGTCTATGCTCCTTGTTACTTGTCCGATTGCTGGTTTCTTTATTAGAGGTGGTGCTCGTGGCGTTGCAAGACTAATTGATGATGGATAGATATGATGATACTACTTTGGAAGTGTGTTCGTTTACACTTTTTGGTGGTTGTCAGCCTTGTCCTATGTTATGGGTGCTTTTCTGGATTACATGGAAGTTGCTTTGAAGTTCTATAATGACTAGGTTTTTGGTGCTACTTTAGTGAATCAAGTCTTAATTCCTTATTTTATATTCACTTATATAGTCATTATACGTTGTAAGTTTTATTACGTAAGTTATAAGAATGGTGTGTCGTTCTATATGAGAGTCTGTAAGTGTCCTAAGGGACTAAGATGAGGGAAGTCACCCTCATTCTTTGTACTTCAATGTTTTTTAGTTAATATATTTTACAAGGGTACATGATTACTCCCCTTTACCCAAAAAAAAGAATCCGTTATGGCAATAAATGAGCTAATAAGTATAATATGAATCCTAATCCGTGTAGATTTCTTGAAGAAGGTGTGACATTTCTTCCTTGTGTTTATTTCTGTTGCTTCCATTTCATTTTGCAAATGTACACATATTCCACCCTTTTTTAGTAAGGGTGCTTTCTCTCTCATGACTTGATCCTTGATTATTGATTTGTTATCTTGATATGGTTTCCTGAAGCAAGTGCTATGATCCCATGTGCTTTGATACATTCATTATGATTCCTTTGATATGATGCTTGATATGATTCTTCGGATATATGATTCACATTCTTTAATACTCCTTTAGTTATGATATGATATGCTATGTTCGGATATGCTTTTATGATTATATGTATGTATGCTCGTTCTCTTCTTATGCCCGAGTTTTTAACTAGTCATGGAGGTACCAAGGCCATGTCATTGAGGCACCAATGGCAGGACACTTTCTGTAGAGTTGTGATTGATCCACGGCGTCCCCACTTTGTTATGATATGATTATGTGATCACTTGGCCATTTATGATATATGTATACCTGTCATGTGAGCAAGGTACATGTATGTTTATGTATGTATGGGCGGCGTATGGATGCATCCTAGCACTTATGTTTATGTACGGTTATGTTATGGTGAATGTGAGTATGTGCGCTACACTTCTTCACGTTTGGGAGTGTGATTAACTCCATGCGGTACCGAGAGGTCTCCCCTCTCCGTATCCTTCAATGTGACAGGTATGTGATTATGTGATTCGAGACCTATTCGAGTGGCTCATGTAGGTTGGCTCGTGGCTTCCTTATGTTTCTATGTGTCTATTCGAGTGACTCTGGTAGACACGCCTTTGTTGATACGTGCTCTTGATTCTCTTATGATTTGTTTATGCTTGATATAGCCATGATGCTTCGTTTCATTTGATATATGATACATTGTGCTGATTCTTATGGTCCTTCTCACTTCGTTTGATCGTTACTATTCGATTATTCATGTTCTTCATGTTGATGACTTATGATATTGATTCAGCTGATCGTTGATCTTTTATGCATTTGACAGATGATATTCCTTCCAGCGGGAGCTTATGATTTTCTTTTTCTTATGCTTATATATATACGTTTCGGTTATTCGTTTATTATATATCTGTTCATTGGGATTTTTAAGCTCAGCCGCATTTCTTTTCCTGCAGCATGTGTTAGGTTGGAGTATGGGTTTGGGTGAAGAGTGCATAGGAGTGTTAGTTGACTACCCCGAGGATTAGAAGCCCATATGTATTTGGATTAGACTTGGTCTTGGATTCCATTATATTTTTGTTTGGACTTGTATTTCATCTTGTATAGAGTTAGCATTTCTTTTGTATCCTTAGAATACCTTTGTAACTTTATGTTTATAAGTCTTCCGCTTGCGTTTGTATGTTCTGATTTGGCACAATAATGTGACATTTTTTACCCTTGTAGGGTTGGGGTGTTACACTGCATCAATGTTAGAGATGTCACTCAACATGTAGGATGCTATTGTGCATATCAATATACGAAGAAGCAACTTGTTATGCTGAACTATGGAATATCAGTAAATTTGTAAAGCATGATAAATAATGCTGTACAGGGAAAAAGGAATCTCCTTTTTTTGGTGTCAACTAAGCATATCAACCAACTACTTCGACACCTATTACCTATATATAGCATTAGCAAGAGCTCAGTTTACTTGCAACTAAATCAACAATTTCCAGCGCATCTAGTTTTCTACATATAGCGTCAGCCTATCACTCAATATTCACTTCACAAATTTAGTGTTGCTTTTGTGATTACTAATCGTAGAACTTCCAGAAATGGCCGTGGTTACAGCGTTAGTGAATGAAAGGTCAGTGGTTATATTCAGCAAAAGCTCTTGCTGCATGAGCCACACCATCAAGACACTCATTAGTAGTTTTGGAGCTAATCCTACTGTATATGAGCTAGATGAGCATCCAAAGGGACACCAACTAGAGAAGGAACTTAGGGGATTAGGGTGCAAACCAAGTGTACCAGCCGTGTTCATAGGACAGGAGCTGATTGGCGGTGCCAACGAGATTATGAGCCTTCATCTAAAGGGTCAGCTGGTGCCATTGCTCCTCAGGGCTAACGCTATATGGGTTTACTGAAGTATGTTCAATAATATCAAGATTGACAGTTTTGAGTCAGAGTTACCTTAGTACAACTGAAGGAGCAGTTTGATGCTTCTCCAGTTGTTAAAGCAGAGAAAACAAGAGTTATTTTTTGGCCTTCTTTTTGTACTGGTGTTGTTTTTTATATAACTCCATGAAAATGTATGCATGTGCCAACTTCCACATGTAATTTTCTACTTTTGAGAAGCAACAAGAGATACCATTTCTACAAAGTTTGTTACTGCATTATGAAGTTTATCTTTCTTTTTCATTTTAGAAAGTCAACAATATTATAGAACCAAACAAAGTACAAAAATATAGTACAAGACATTCCACCACAATTAATCAAACCAATTAAATGTGAGTGGAACCCAAGAAATAAAACAGAAACAACATCATAGAAACATATCTATCACACTAACTAAATCACATATCATAATTTGTAAATGTTTCTAATCTCGCCTTAATACAACATTTCACTGTAATAACAAATCTGAAGGTAAAGTAATAAACAGAATCCCGATATGTAGTGGCTATGTAATTTGATTACATATACTAGGAAAAAATAAGTAGCAGAGTGACACTACCTAATAAAACAAAAAATATCCTAGGGGAAGTCTTAAAGATCTCTTCCTCCAATAGATTGTAGTTATTTTACAATTTTACTGGTTTCAACCCAGCAAGAACTTGCTTTTTGTTGAAGTAAAAATATAGCTACCGGAAGCAAATGCTATTCATGATCACTTAAACTAAAAAATCTAGTGCTTCTCGATCTAATCTTATCATATTATTCAAGTTGCCGTCGCTAATGATTACACGAACGACATTTATCTACACATACTTCGTCTGTGTGTTAGTCTGCATTAAACCTAAATCCACATATCAATCTCGCCAAAAAAGTGGCTTTTCTCTCTCTGCCTTATCAGGAACCTATGGCATAAGCAAGGCCGATAGTCTGCGTGATAAGGGTCCAAAGGCCAGGAGTGATCCGGATATTGAAATTCAATTGCAAAAGTTAGCAAAAAAATTTGGGCACTCATGCACAATCTAGATCTTTCCTGATGTGTGTGTGTGTGTGTGCGCGCGCATGTGTGTTTGTGTGTGTTTCTTTATATGTTCAGTGTATCTATACTCTGTAGTGAACTCTCATATTCAATACATGATTAATCAATCATACTTAACTCAGTCAGTTTAGAATAGCTATTAGTTAGTGACAGTCTTCGTCTGTGTGATTACACGGACGACATTTGTCTACACATACTTCGTCTGTGTGTTAGTCTACATTAAACCTAAATCCACATATCAATCTCGCCAAAAAAGTGGCTTTTCTCTCTCTGCCTTATCAGGAACCTATGGCATAAGCAAGGCCGATAGTCTGCGTGATAAGGGTCCAAAGGCCAGGAGTGATCCAGATATTGAAACTCAAATGCAAAAGTGTCACAACTCACCATTTCAGGTCATTTCCCGAACTTTGGAAAAACACTATTTATCAAAATACTATTCATCAGTTTACTATTCATCATTTTTGGTGTCAGTTTGACATTCCGAGAAGCATTCAGAAATTTTACTATTCAGTGAACACTATTCATTCCGGAAAAAATTTCATCATTCACGTGCATTACACATTTCATCGTAAATTTAGTTTACGGGTATTCAAATTCGCGTAACCGTATTGGTTCAGGTGCGAATTCATGCATTATGAGTAATTACATTTCATACGGACTGGAGATAGTCTGCATATCATCAGTAGGTCATTTACATGTTATACCACTCTTAGGATTTTCAAATTTATATATTTGATACATTTAACGTTTTCCTTATAATTATTTATAAATAAACGTTAACATCCGGTTTATACACGACGAATATATCTAAATATTCCCACAATGGTCCCGACATATTTTTATATCCATTATAACATAATAAAAGTTATTACATTTATTTACCCAGTATTTTGGAATTTTACGTTTTCCAGTTCAGCGTTTTACGCGAATTACGCGTTTTTAACCCGCGTTTCCAGTTTTAACAACGTTCAAGCAACCCGATGGAACTTACCATTCATTTTTATTTTATTATGGAGTATTTTGACAAGTTTAGTCATTCTTTCAAGTTTCATATTTTTACGATGCCCGAATTTACGTTTCGCGGTTTAAAACTTTACGTTTTGCGATTAACGGAACCAAAACCGACTCCGTGAACGAGATTACTAAGCTTCCCACACACATTTTACTAACATGTGCAGCCCCCCCTCATTAGTCTTCACATTGACCATATAATTACAAGTATGCCATTGAAATTAGATAATATTTACCAAAAACCTCCAAAACATAACACTTGATAATTTCATGAATCAAAAAGCTCATCTCATCTCTTCCATTTTCATAAGCCACGACCCAAATAAGATCCAAAACCATAATCCAAGATCAAGTGAAGTTTTTCCAAAAGTTAAAGCATCAAAGTTGTTCATTTTGCTTTCCTAATCAAGAATCATACCACAAAAACACAAGTAATCCAAGGTTTCTAATCATCTCACCACCTATTATTTCAAAGTGAGCATTCAAATTTATTTTCATGTTTTCATCTAATTAACATATGTATCTCATGGTATTCATGCTTAATTTCATGCTCATACTAGCTATACCACTTTATTTTTGTATACTTTTTGAACATACAAACCCTAGAATTGGTTTTAGGTGTTCCCTTGTTAAATTAAGTTGATTACTAGTCATTAGGAACCCATGGCACCCTAAGAAGGTGTATGGTAAGATTAGTATAGTTTTGTGAAGTTTGCAAGAGTTTTGGTTGATGTAGAAACTAGTTTTGAACCTTGGAAATGGATTTGTAACAAGTATATAAGCCTACTGTCCCATTTTTGTAAATCCAGGAAAATCAGTAAACATAAAGTAAACTTTGGCAAAAATTTTAGAAAATACTTTCAAAAACGAATCCGTAGGCGAAAGAACGGATTAAAAAGAGTTTAAAACGAAGAAGTTATGATTTTTGCAAGTTTACTACATACTAAGACGTAACCGTGGATATAAAGAACAAGTAAAACGGGCTTATAACGACAAAGATATTCACGTTTCAATATCGGCAAAAATCCTCTATAATTGGCAGCTTTTAGAAATAATAATACTACTTCTACGTACTAAATTCTAGATTTTCTAGAAGTAATACCAAGTACCCAATTTCATAACTAATGAAGTATTAGTTATTACAAGTATATTTTCATCACTACAAGGCGTTATTTCAAGGATTTCAAACCGAGGATTTCAACACAAACATTGGTACATACGATATATATATAAGTATATATATTGCAACTAGTTTTATTTTTTCTAATAGCCATATTTTTCCTAAGTATTGGAATATATATTTTTGATAACAACAAGTGTTTTTCAAAGAGTAGAGTGGTATAGGAAACATGTGCATGGACATTCATAACATCATTTGGTGATCTAAAGTAGATCGTTCATCATTCACATTAGGTTGCGGCTAGTGTGCGCGCCTTGTCTTTCAGTTCATTACATGTTCATGGTATCATCAGTTAAGGTGAGTTTTCATAGCCCCGTTTTCAATTCAACATTTTTTATTGTTTTCAAATCCCACGGGGGAATACATTGCATCAATCATTTTAGTACGAGCCCAAGTACCAAAACATATGTACATTGCTTAAGTTACCTTACCATTCAGTTAAAGTCCCCTGTTATTATCATGGACCATTAATTTGCCGGTAAGCGAGAGTGAGTGGATAGATCTATCGAGGGTGACGCCTCCATCCGTGGTAGTGATTACCAACCGTAAGCGGATGCATTTCATGTCTTTTATAGTTACGAGTGTTCTGGTGAAACATTCGGGAGGGGCATACATCAGTCATAGCTTCGGGGTCATGAGCTTAAGGTCTATTGTACAATTTTCATGAGATTTCTATCTTGCACTTTTACTTGTGGTGGCCGTACATTATTACATTTTACAAACCTATGGAATTCACCAACATTCATGTTGACGTTTTAGCAATGTATTTCAGGTTATTAAGGTAGCTCATGTGACATGCATTTGGACCTTCATGGAGTCGCGGGGTCGACGCGTCTCATCATTATTTCATGCACTTATGTAAACGTTTGATCTAGTAGGACTTGTTTTCATAAACATGCAACACATATTGGGGACCTCATTTTGTAAATCTCTGGATTATTTCAATGATCAAATGCAGTATTTTCCAAACGACACTTTAGGTCGTTCAATGTAACTGTAACTGTGGTGCTACGACAGACACCCCCAGGTATTCCATTCCGCTGCAAGTCAGGTAAATTGGGGGTGTGACAGATTGGCATCAGAGCTAAGGTTATAGCGAACTAGGATGTATCTTGGACCCTAGACTATAACCACATCAGCATAGCATCTCATCATTTCATCATAAGTGCATAATCATGATACATGTTGTTTCATGCATACCCTGTGCGAGTTATTTATACTTATATTTGTATATGTATATCATTTTATTGACCTGGTTCACAAGTGACATGCCTTCAGATACTCACCCAGACATCCTTTTATCGTATTCCGACATTGAAGATGCCTTGTCATCTTCCACTACCATTATACCACCAGTTGCACTTACACCACCATTAGCACTATTGATTTGTCATAGGAACAGGGTTTTCCTATCATTCAGCCCATACATAGAATGCCTTTTGGTAGAGTATCCAGACTTAATCTTAATGGACTTATTAGGATGTTTATTGCAAGGAAGATGGTATGTTTCTTTCCATCACTAGTAAGAGCACTCACTACTCAGGTACTATCACCCCGTCAGCTACTTATTACACTATTGGTCGTCCTATAATGTGTACTTCAGTTTTACCTCTTAGATGCCGCGAAGTAGCGCGAAAGAGGGTAGTATTCCATTCACTAGTACCATCATTGTCATTTGCCTTTTTCATTCCCACTTGCCATGAACTAGATGACACCTAGTAGATAACACAAATATCACGGACTCAACAGAAACATCCGCAGATTCTTCAGGAATGGTTCAGAACCTACATTATCTAAGATTTGATAGATGCACAACTTCAGACACCACTTCAGGACTATCTCGACCTCATGATGCCACAAACCTGATTTCACACAGAGGGACACTAGGAAGTCCCTAGACCAGACTTATATCCTCACTAGTTTTTACTATTATCCTAGCCACAGAAAGTGTGGGACATAGTCTAAAGAACTTGTTGTCTTTTGATTGTTGTACAAACAAATATATCAAGTGTGACTCTACTATGTAAGGAATGGTTGTGCTATTTATGATACCGGTTCACGTAGACCGAAATTTTCATGTATTATATTCATGTGTTGTGAATAGGATGACTTTTATTAACTATATCCTCATGGTCTCTTATGAGTTGATGACGAGAGATTTAAGCAAACCACTCCAAGCATGATGCAAGCTGCTGTTGGACAAGTCATTGCCAAGAACATAGCCACCGCCCTCACTAAGGAACTTACTCACGTGGAATTTATGGGGTGCAATCCTCCCTCCTTTAGCTGAACTAGAAACACAAAGGAATTTCTTAAATGGTTCGAAGACATAGAAACAATATTTCGATGTGGCGACTGTCATAAGGAAGACAAGGTTAAGTTCGCCACATGCACTTTTCAGGATCATGCCCAGGAATGGTGGACCAAACATGTTAATATGGTGGGAGTTGATGCTGCTTACTCACACTCTTGGGAGAAACTAAGAAGGATGATGGGTATAACATTTGGTGTAGGAAGTGAATTATGAGTTAACACGACTAGGTTCTGCAATGGATGAACCGGAAAGCAAGAAACTTGAAAGGTACATTGGGGGACTCTCAAATGAAATTCGTATGTTGGTCATCGCATGGGAACCCGATACCATGTCTGAAGCCATCAAAATGGCGATCGAGGCAAAGGAACTCATAGTTCACGCCGAGACATCAGGAAACAATAGTGACAATAAAAGGAAGTGGAACAACAATCTAGGTTGTAATGCTGCTCAACAATCACCCAAAGGACAAAAAGTAAATAGAGCCTTTGCTGCAGAACCGCACACAAAGAGAAGGTATATTGGAAAGTTATCTTACTGCAACCTGTGTAATCAATATCACCGAGGTCATTGCAGTGAACCGTGTGGAGTGTGCAAGAAGCGGGGTCATTGGACTGAAGACTGTAGGAAACTCACAAATTAGAAAATCCCAGGGTGTTGCTTCAAATGTGGAAACTTAGGGCATTTCAAGAATGACTGCCCGGAGCTAAGGGACAAGGAAAATCAGGAACTTGGAATCAAGACTGAATCGCTCGAGGAATAGCGTGAACTGTTGAAAGAGAACCACCAGGATATTAACAACATCAAGGATAACAACAATGCTTTAGCAGGAGGAGCCTTGTTTCAATATATAAACCGTAGTTCGAGCCCTTTAGGGTTGTATCTTTCCTTTTGTACTTACTGTTAGTACGATGACATAACCTAGTTGTATTAAGCACTTTTCTATCCAATGTAGTATCTATCCTTTGTTACCTCTGTGATAATCATAACCTTCATTTACTCCATTTTTCTATCCCAATTGCTCAGACTTCAATCGTTACGCAACATTTTAGCATTGTCTTATCAGGGATTAGGTTGATTTCGTTTTTGACGAATTAGTAGACTATTACCATTCGACAAGATTCACCTACGTATCCAATACACCATTCAAACTATTTTACTATCATATGGGGAAATTGTTTTACAGAAAAATTTCTAAAGTAAGCTATTTTATTACCATCCTATAAATTGATTTTTTTGTCATTACACCAAGTCTCTACTATTATTACGCGAGGCAATTTTCATGTTATTTGAAAGAAAACATCAGGATACCATTTTAATAACAATGCGTTGAACACCATCTAAAACTTTTGAGAAAAGTTATGATATTTTGACAAAATCTAACATCGCATCATTAGTCCTCAATTGTACATAGCCTGATCACCTATGTAAAATTCAGGAAGGATTATGCCATGAAGGAAATAATTACCGTTTCAAAGGATTGTTAATAACAATCTTCATTTAAAAGTTTTGTAAACAAAGGAACTCTTCCATAAACATCCCTTTTGCCGAACTATCCCTGGATACTTACTGTCACTCACTTAGCCATTAAGTTGGATTTTCCCATTGACTTCTCTAGGAGAGACTTTTCATATCAATTACATGCAGGATTCCTATATACAATAAAAGCAACGAAGGGATTACAGAACTACTAACCAGGACTAGAAGTATATAGTGAGAGAATTCATAACTCAACAACAAATTCTAAGATACCGCGAGACCATCCGAATCACCATCTTTGACTCAGTTGTCAAATTCTATCGTTTAAGGGTACTAGCTAGACTGAGCTACAGGATTGAACTCAATAAAGGTCCGCAGGACAACACAATAGAAATAAATCAAGCTTCTAATTGAGACTGTAGAGCATTTCATTTAAACATGGCCTCATCCATACATAAACTTTCCTGCAGAATAGACATTCATCGACACAACATCAAGTGATACGTTCGCCTTGACAATTACAACGATAAAATATTTTAGGACTTAAGTTAGTCTAAATACCTATGCTTGTAGTTATGCCTGATAACCACCAATAGGCATTATTCAACCTCAGGAACTAAGTGTTAGACATCAATGCATGTAAGCGAACATTTCCCTATTCTACCATTTTATCCTTGTTAGTGTTTTCACTTTTAAACAAAGTTGATGCGTTTACATAAATCACATACCTTGGGGAAAAATGATTTCTGAAATTCCTATTTTGAACAAGTACAATCCTTTTTGGTCAATCTTTAGCAACACTATTGTACAATGAGAAATATACATAAACATCAAACTTTGGTAAGCAGTCTTAATCACAACATGTTTGAAAACATTTTTTTTCTCTACTTCATAACTACTGAAATTTTGAATCATCAGGAAAAATATTACTTAGTAAATCATTTGCTCCATTTTCTAAACTTGGTTAGTCAGAAAAAGATTTCAACCAAAAATCACAATCGCGAGACAAATTTCCAGAACCAATTTCCCTACAACATCGCTTATGCGTTTAGGATTTGTGACTTGACAATAAAGAATATTTGGAATAGGTGATGAAGGAATTAGGAAGGACATCACAAATTGATCACGAACTTCAGTAGTGAAGACCAAACCCAATAGACAAAGAAGGACATATGTTTTATTATCCGTTGGAACAAAACAAAAGGAATCAAATTGTTACCTATGTTCTACCCCTTTCAGATAACGCCAAGTTCGAAGGACAGAACGTTGTGGAATTAGTCACAAAGGTTTATTGTACCCATTTCAGTTATTCCTGTTAAGGAAACCGAATTCACCGTGGACTTCAGGTAATCATTTCAGAATTCCCTTCAGAAACCCATTTAGATGTGAACATCACCTATCATTCTCAGACCGATGGTCAAAGCGAGAGAACAATTCAAACATAGGAAAGTATGCTCAGAACATGAGTGATTGACCCTAGAAATGGTTGGACTAATCATTTAACATAAATCAAAGTCACCTACAACAATAGTTATCATACCAACAGCAAGAAACTGGCAGAAGTTAGGTTGGTACATAACACACATCATTTGGATTGGATATCCTGAACAACAAACCATCCAGATTCAAGTGGGAGAACAGATTAAGTTAAAAGCATTGTCTTGGATTGGCATGATACAAATGGGATAACAAGAAAGGTTGAACCTTTAGCATATTGGACCATTTAAGATTCATTTTAGAATCGACCAACTAGCATACAAACTTGAGTTCTGGCAGAATTCAGCAGTATATATTACCAGTATCACATTTACAACATTAAGAAGCGCAGACCATTTATTGATGGGCCAAACTCGGAAAAAGCTCAACTCACAAGTCCAGTAGGCATTCATGAAATAACTAGAAATTTTCTACAAGTCAAGAATCAGTTACAAGTTCAGTAAGTTGTAAACCATTAAAACTTCAAGTTGGTAGGCAGAGTTATGCAGAAAGTTCTGCCTAGGAAAGGCGTGTTATCATTCAGAAAACTTGGAAAGTTACACCAATATACACTGGACCATTTAATATTTCAGACAGAGTAGGCCTAGTGGCCGTCAGACTTGAGCCTTGTTAGAGAACAACAGGATTACATAACCATGTATTATCATCTTATCAGATTAGTCACTCATAATTCCATTGGAAGGGATCCAACCCAAATGACAATCTCAGACCTTGTAAGAGAACCAACATAAATCATGGACCGTGTGGTCGAACAGTTGAAGCAGAGTCGAATTCCTATCGTTAGAGTTCGCTGGAATTCTCGAATATCATCACCTTTTCACCAATATGTTTTCAGAGACCTACATAAACTGAACTTCGGGATGAAGTTCCTTTTAGAGGGGAAGACTGTCACAACTCACCATTTCAGGTCATTTCCCGAACATTGGAAAAACACTATTCATCAAACACTATTCATCAAAACACTATTCATCAGTTTACTATTCATCATTTTTGGTGTCAGTTTGACATTCCGAGAAGCATTCAGAAATTTTACTATTCACTGAACACTATTCATTCCGGAAAAGATTTCATCATTCACGTGCATTACACATTTCATCGTAAATTTAGTTTACGGGTATTCAAATTCGCGTAACCGTATTGGTTCAGGTGCGAATTCATGCATTATCAGTAATGACATTTCATACGGACTGGAGATAGTCTGCATATCATCAGTAGGTCATTTACATGTTATATCACTCTTAAGATTTTCAAATTTATATATTTGATACATTTAACATTTTCCTTATAATTATTTATAAATAAACGTTAACATCCGGTTTATACACGACGAATATATCTAAATATTCCCACAATGGTCCCGACATATTTTTATATCCATTATAACATAATAAAAGTTATTACATTTATTTACCCAGTATTTTGGAATTTTACGTTTTCCAGTTCAGCGTTTTACGCGAATTACGCGTTTTTAACCCGCGTTTCCAGTTTTAACAACGTTCAAGCAACCCGATGGAACTTGATGAGGCAAAAAATGGTCCGTTTTTAGGGGGTCATTTAAGCCCGAATTCGAATTTATTTGATCAAATATTGCCCTAAATTGTTCCTTTTGTGAAATCTGGAAAAGGAAGCAATTCAGACGTTTTTAGAGCATAAAAGTGAAGAAAACGCCAAAGTCTTAATTTTCCATGCTGGGAACAGTAGGTGACGGCGTCAAGAGTAATTTCCTGACGGCGTCAAGAGCAAAATTCCATGACGGTCCAGAAGAGATTTGACGGCGTCATGAAGGTAGGGCGTCAAGAGTAAAAGTCATGACGACCTGGAAATGATTAAGTCCTGACAGCGTCAAATGTAGATCAAGGCAGTCCGAGAATAGTTTTGGCGGCGAGGTGACGGCGTCACAAGATTTGTCTTGACGCCGTCAGACCCCTTTTTCCTATATATAGTTTTCTAATTTTTCACATTTAGAGAGAGAAGTTTTGGGAGAAACCCTAAGTACGATTTTGGTGTAACTTTACAGGTTTTTCAAGGGTTCCAACCCCTTGATACCTTGCATGTGTAATCAAGATAAGTGTTCTTTTAATTCAATCAATATGTCTATGTGTTGGTTGTCTATATCTTGTTCTTGTCTTAATTCCATCATGCTAGGCTAGATCTATCTTGTGTTTGCTTAGATCTAATGAAACCTGGATGTTGATTATGTGTTGATTACTTGTTTATTCTTGTCTTGGATGAATGATTTATATGTTAGGCTTAAGAAAACTGGCAGATCTCCAATTGGTAACATGCTTGAACATCTTAAGAAACATGAACCGACGCGCACTAGGTCTTTATTGGTTGTATTTAATGCATGAGCCACTGTTTACAATCCCTATAGTTGTGCTGGGCATGGTGTAGGAGGAGATAAGAGCTCATAGAATTGGGGAGTTAAGTGTGCCACCCCATGAATGGTATTAAGGAATACGATCTGTCATCCATACAATTATGTCACACCCCCAAAATACCTGAATGGCAGCGGAATGGAATGCCTGAGGGTGTAACGGTCATAGCACACAAACAAGGATATATTGAATGACCTAAAGTGTCGTTTGGAAAATACATCGTTTGATTCATTCAAAATATTCAAAGTTATAAAACATAGGTCCCAAAAGTTGGAAAAGGTTTAAGGAAATAATTTAGTACAATCAAACGATAGTTCATAAGTGCATGAAATCCAAAAAGAGACGCGTCATCCTTGATACACAAAATGACTCCATGCATGCCATGAGAATATGCCTTAGTTACCTGAGAAATACATTGCGAAAACGGTCAACATAAAGTTGGTGAATAATCATAGGTTTGTAATTTAAATCGTATGTACATAAACCACAAGTAATAAGTAAACCGACAAGAATGTCAAAAATGCTACATTGGCTCTTAAGCTCATGACCCCGAAGCTAGACTTTGTAATGGCCCCACCAGAGTGTTTACCAGACACTCAATTTGTTAAGACATGAAATGCATTCGTCTCGTTGGAGCAACCCAAACACGAATGGAGGCGTCACCCTCGATAGATCTATCCACTCACTCTCGCTTAGCAATATAACTAACGGTCCATGATATATAAGGGGACTTAACTTGGTAGTAAGGCAACTTAAGCAATGTATGGAATTTGTAATACTTGGGCATGTACAAAAATAATTGTGCAATGTATTCTCCCCCGTGGGATTTGAAATCAAATAAGTAATTAAAACGGGGCTATGAGAACTCACCTCGAAATGATGGTACAAAGATGGTACAATGATGTAAAAGTAGTCGGGACAATGAGGCGCGAACACTAGCCGCAACCTAAATGAATAATCGCGATCTAATTTAGATCAAGCCGTAATGTAATGAATGCACATGCACATGATACCTATACCACTCGTAATTTGGAAATACTAGTTATCGTCATAGTAAAATAGTTTCCATACTTAGGAAAAATAAGTCCATATATAGAAGTATATAACTTGTCGTATTATCTCGTACGAAAATGTTAGCGTTAAATTCCTCGTATCGAAAACCTTAAAATAACGTCGTTAAGTCGTATAAATATTCTCTTGGGTCATACGTATTCATTTGTTAAGAATATAGTCCTTAGTAACATTTCTAGAAAATATACCATTTAGTGCGTAAGTTATTATTTTTATTTGTGACCATATATATATATATAGTTTTGACGATGTTAAAACGGGTATAACTTGGTCGTTTTAAGCTCATTTTCCTTGTTCTTTATATCCACGGATTCGTTTTTGTATATACTAAAATATTTTTGATAACTTGGCTCCTCTAGGTTACGTTTAACACCTCTTTTTGTCCGTCGAAAACTGCCAAACAGCATGCAGTTTTTATAAAAATAGTTTTCGTCGTTAAATTTGCAAAAATCATATCTCCTTCGTTATAAGCTCGTTTTAATCCGTTCTTACGTCTAAAGCTTCGTTTTTGAAAGTATTTTATAAATCTTTGGTCAAAATTTAACCATCAACCACTTATTTTCCCATGAAATAAAAAATAGGGACAGTAGGTATTTCTATTGTTTCAAAAATCATTTCTAGGGTTCTAATCTAGTTCCATCTTCAATCAAACCACTTTCAATCACCACAAAACTAGTCTAATCCTACCATACACCTTCTTAGGGTGTCATGGGTTCCTAAACATCATAACCAAGTGGATCTAACAAGGATCTAACCAAAAATCACTTTCTAGGGCTTAAAAGTTAAATATATACAAAAATGGAGTGGTATAAGCCAATATATGCATGAGTTCTTGTAAGAAAAATATATAAACATAGTAATAACTTGTAAAAATTATGAAATGAGTTTTGTAAACTTACTTGGAAGATTAATGAAGTTTGGATGGTGAAAACCTAACAATCCTTGAGTTTTTATCTCAAAACTCCAACAAGGACAACTATATGAACAAGATTTTACTTAGATCTTTGAAAAATGATGTTTTCTTGCTTCTTGAATACCCTAGGCCGAGCACCCTTATGAGAGAAAAAGAGAAGAAAAGTTTTTCTTGGCTAGTTGCAAATGAGATAAAATATCTAATTTTTAGTATATGTATTATTAGTATTATTATTATAATAGAGTTAGTATAAGCTTTAATGAGGTTGGAGTGAGTTAGTATACATTGTAAGAGATTGGCATGGGGGGGGGATGAATGTGTAAGACTTTGTGTATATTATGTATAATATTATGTTTTATTTGTAGTTTTAAGGTGTACCGGGTACCGGGTTAACTAAAAATAATTTTAACGGAGTTAACCGGGATAAAATAAAGTTATAAAAATTACAAAAATATGTTGGGTACAAATATTAAGTGTTTAGATAATTATTGTTTAATTTTTATGAAAACCGTCGAAATTAAATTAGTCGTACGATACGAAATAAATAAATTTCCAAAATACCGGGTAAATTAATATAATAATTTTTATATTATAAAAATGAGTATAAAAATATATTGGGATCATAGTTGGGAGTGTCGGACGTGTTAGTCACATTTATAGTTCACGTATTAGTGTTTATTTAAAATAAACATACGTAATTCGTTAATTATATTAAAAATATAATTTGAATACCCTACGAGTGGAATAGTATGCAAGTGCCCTAATGATGATATACAGACTATTTCTAGTCCGTATGAAATGTCCCTGGTAATAATGCATGAATTCGCTCCTGAACCAATACGGTTACGCGAATTTGAACACTCGTAAACTAAATTTACGATGACATGAGTAATGCACGTGAATAGTGGTTTCCTCTCGGGAATGAATAGTGTCAAGTGAATAGTAAAATTTCTGAATGTTTCTCGGAATGTCAAATTGACCTCAAAAATGGTGAATAGTAAAATGATGAATAGTGATCGATGAATAGTAATTTGTGAATAGTAGAATGTCGAAGTTTGGAAAAATGACCTGAAATTGTGGGTTGTGACAAATTATAACAAGTAATTAACGTGTAAAAGATGTCTAGGGAGTAGTGAAATCTAAGTAAACACATTTTCTCCAATTACTGTTCACAACTTTAGTATAATTTAGTTTAATTTCATTTCTAGTATTTTATTTTGATTGCATCTTAGTTTTGGGTTAGTTGATTAGCAACTAATTCCGCCCCAAATCCTTCAAACCCGAGATTTTAAATTGCTTTAAAAAAAATATAAAAATACAAAAAGAATCTTCCCTCACCTTTAGAACTAGTATTTAGGCTTTCTAATCCTAGCGACACTATTCCTAGCTGAACGATCAATCCCCCGGTACTTGTCACTATACTATACTACAACGATCATGTACACTGCCTGGTGGGGGTTGTAAGCTTCTCAAGATCCCTTGAGAGGTAAAGCCTGGTGCGATTCCCACGTATCAAGTTTTTGGCGCCGCTGCCGGGGAATAGTTATTGTCTAGGTTAGAATTTCTTTTTATTAGGTCTACTTGCTAGATTCCTTTCTAGTAAGATTTTATTTTTATTTTTAGGTTCTCTTTAGTCTATCTCATTTCTTTGTGTCTTTGTTCGTAACTCTTCACCACCTGCCATCATGGCAAATGACGAATCCTTTAACCTTAGGATCACTAGGAGTCGTAGTTCCACTCGAAACCTTGTCTTGCCTTATGCGGAACCTGAAAGAGAAATGCATAGATTGAGACAATATCACTCAACTTCTGAACCATCTAGCGTTGCCATCGATTTTGATGCACCTCTTTCTGAAGAAAATTCAGAAAATCATGTCACAACCCCTAGCTCCCAACCCAACGACGAGATGAGTACCCCTGCAACCCCCATTCCTAAGCGTCTTAAGGACTACTCCTCCCCAACCTCTCGTGGCTTCTCAAACGCCATTGTCTACCCAAACGAACACACCAACGAGGTCTTGTATGCAAACGATGTTTGGCTTGTCCAGAGTGTGTGTAAGTTTTGCGGATTAGATGAGGAAGATCCAATCCAACACATCAAAGATTTCCTGAAAATAGTAGACACCCTCCATACGGATGGGGCTACTAGAGACACATCCCGATTGCGATTCTTTCCTTTTACCCTATATGAAAAAGTCCAAGAATGGTATGACAAACTCCCTTCTGAATCTATTTTCACATGGGAGCAACTCATATCCAAGTTCTATGAGAAGTTCTTTCCACCTGGAAAAACCTCAGCATTTAGAGACAGGATCCCCCGTTTCCGAAAAGGGAAGGACGAACCCTTCCATAAATCGTGGATTAGATTCAAAGATTTAATAAGACAAGTCCCCCATCATGGCATTGAGCTTTGGCTCTTGGTCCAAATCTTCTACGATAATATCTCCTCTAACGATCGAAACGGAATTAACCAATCTAGAAAAGGGAGATTGGTCAACCTTAGTGCCGAAGAAGGATGGGATAGGATTGAAGAATATGCTCAAGACCAGGATGACACTTGGGATGAACCTGAGTCGACTGTCAGCATTTCTGAAATCACTTCTGATCGATTGAGAAGAATTCACAAAAGAGTGGAATACCTAGCTGGATCGCAGTTACCTAAACAACTCTCGAATCCTTACCTAACCTGCGATTACTGTGGGGGCCCGCATGAGGTAGAAGAATGCGGAGGAGCAACCACAACTGAACATGCATGCTTGTCAGGAGGGGACATTTATGCTGATCCCTCCCTTTTGCCTTTTTACCAAAATGACGATTGCACCCTTTGGGGAAATTTGGTAAAGAGAAGAGAAGGGGAGGAAGGCCCTGAATTCAAAATCAGGAGCAATTTTGAAAATGACCTTGGTCGCTTCACTCAAGAAAAAAGCTTGCAAATGAAAGGTCTTAATGAGCTTTTCGACGAGCAGCAGGAGGATATTGGAGAATTTTTCAATAAGCTTAACTCTGCCCTAGATAATCTTGAAACGCCATCAGTAAGCAAAAAAGACCCCATGCTCGCGATAACCACTTGAGCTGGAACAACAACCAAGGACCCTCCTTACCCAAACTCATCTCCCATCACCCCCGATCCAAACAAACCTAGGGAGGAGGAGGAGGATGTCGGCAGTAATACCCCCGACCAACCGCCCTTGACGACCCCTTCCCCATCAACCCTGCCTAACCAACCTGTGAGAATCCCGTTTCCGTCCCGATTAAGGAACCAGAAAACTGAGAATGATAACAAGAGATTCTTGTCTTACCTAAAAGACTCGGTTGTCACCATACCTCTCCTTGATGCTTGCTATCACATGCCAAAGTATAGCACATACTTTAAAAAACTACTTGCTAACCGGAAGAAACTCAAGGGTCTTGTGACCCTGGGGGAAGAATGCTCAGTGGTGACCCACCGAGGGCTACCAAAAAAGGTAGACGATCCGGGCAGCTTCACCTTGCCTTGCTCCATAGGACCTCTATCAATGAAGAATGCTCTTGCCGATTTGGGAGCGAGTATCAATCTCATGCCTCACTCTATGTTCCGTAAACTAGGATACTCTGGATTAAAGTCTACCCGTATGAACATCCAACTAGCCGATAGATCGGTCAAGTACCCCGGTAGGGATATGCGAGAATGTGCTAGTCAAAGTTGGGAAATTCAAATTCCCGGTCGACTTCGTAATCATGGATGTAACACCCCCAAAATACCGCAGCGGAAGACTGTGTCACTGGGGTGCTACTTCATAATACAAAGTACAAGTTATAGAAAACGAACTCTAAATGAGACGTTTTAAAAAGTTACCATTCGATTAAAGAATTCAAAGTTACAAACATGAGATTCCAAAGTATGATACATAAATGTATACAAAATGTTTTGAATGGTAAATGATAAAAGCGTAAGTCTTCAGAATATGCAGCTTGACTCTAAGTTCCACGCACTAGCTATCGCCTTACTAACCTGAGATAAACATGCTAAAGTGTCAACACAATGGTTGATGAGTTCATAGAGTTTGTCTTAAAACAGTTGAAAAGCCTTAAAAGAATATTCGCACAGCAAAGGCATCGTGAATCCACTCAGTTGCAAGTCCCGCCATAAGAGACTTGCAACCTGTGTGTTCACAACCCACTGCTAAAAGATAGTTTACATAATGCACCGGATTATATTCACCCAAGGTCAAGAATAGACACAAGGGCGGGGGCATCTTCCCAAATAGTACTACGTCATCCAAGGTCAAGTATAGACACAAGGGTAGGGGGCATCTTCCCATGAGTACTACCAATACCTCTCCGACAGAATAGAGTATTATGTATGCATGTAAACACGAATCTTGTATTTAAATTAAGCAAGTATAGTGTAATAAGTATGTATAACGCAATCAAGTATAATACCAATCAAGTATAACACAATCAAGTATAAATGTTTAAGAGTATTTGTACAAGTAAGTAAGTAGTTGAGCATGTATCTCCCCCAAAGAGTTAAAAACAAGTATAAAAAGAGTAGGGGCTATGACTCACCTTAAGCTTATGTAATGAGAAATGAAAGTGGTAGTCGAATCGCGAAAGTCTCTAAGAGCAGCCTATAATAGAATGTTGCGACTTAGGTTTGGAGTAACGTCTAAAAATACGAAGAATTGCCTATATATGTCTTGCATAATGTTCATGATGTAGTACTTAGTATATATTGTAAGTCTTTGAATATAAATGGTTTATGAAACATGTATAAGTTGTATATCTCTTACTACCGTTCGGGCCGACATAATTCAGAAGTCATGGAGTAAACGTTCGAGGAGCCAGGACACTTTAATTCGTAAATCCACAACTCATCTCGATGGCTTACTTAATGAACTCCTCACATGAGGCTCCCTACTATTGTAGTATTTGATAACATATATATAAGTTTTTAATCTTTAAAAGTTATATGGTCTTTAGTCGTGGCTTTGCCGTGACCTTGGTCATTGTTACCATGGTTTTGAGACTCAACCTTGGCTTTAGCCATGGTTGTGGTCTTGGCTTTAGCTCATTAGACCTCTTGGTCTCATCTAATTATAACCATTATATAGTTACTTTGGTCTAAAAATGGGCTGTTAAGAATTTGAAGAAAATTATCACTCAGAAAGCATTTTCAGGGCTCGAGCTTCTTTGATCCTGAACGAAAACGTCGTTCCGGACAACTTTCGTGTTTTAACTTTTTGATGAATCGGACCAGAAGAGTGACTTTCAAATTGGCAGAATGCAAAACAGTAGGGTATAGGCAGTTTCGGCGTTTTGGTGTCGCTAACTTCTTATGGCCATAACTTTTGACTCGTGTACTCGTTTTGGGTGATTCAAATTGCTATGTTTTCCTTTTGAAGTCCTTTATAACAGTAAGTAAGTGTCAAATATCATAGTTGTACTATTTTGGTCGTGGTTCTCCATAAAAATCACTAGTTTGCTTGTTTACTTGTCATAAGTTAACATATATATACCATAACTTGTTTTACTTGTTTTTATACATCATGAACATAATACAAAGACCATATATAGCATGAAAGAAACACAAAGAGCATGAAAATGATAATTAAGCAAGGAGTATGTTAGGGTTTGCTTACAACTTTTGGCTTTCTAAAGAAAGGAAGTCAAGTATAGAACTAGGACACTAAACCTAAGCTTGTAAACCCTTCACCATAACTCTTGAAACCCTTGCTAGCCTTGATCTAACCCTTGTGAAAACCATTTAACTTCAGCCCTAGTAACCTTGTGTAGCTCCTAATTCAACCATGGAATCACCAAACAAACTTAAGAACTAGGTAGAGAATACTAAGACCGTGAACTTTGTAGTGTAACTTGTAGTTTGAAGATCAAAGGATCATGGTGCTAGGTATTTATGTTGTGGCGTTTTTATTGATGAGAAAGGAAGCAAATGAGCTTGTATTTATACTATGAAAAGGAGGTTAGGAAGCTAACTAGGAAATTACATAAACTTGGTGACCAAGTTTAACTTGGAGCCAAAGTTGTATACATGTGTACATCTAAGGAATCAATGGTCTAGATCAAGCCACAAGTGTGAATCCCCCCCCCCCTAGTGGCGGTTCATAAGTCTTAGGGAGCAAGTGTGGACTTTTGATAGTATTATCCTACTTATGTAGCTAGTTTTGACTCCGTAAATTGCTAACCATAAGTTGTTAAGTCACGAAACGTAAAACCGGGTATCCTAAAAATATGAAACTTATAAATATGGTAGAACTTATCAATATACTCTATAATAAAATATAAAATGAGTGGTAGGTTCTATTGGGTTGCTAAAACTGGAAACACGGGTCTAAAACGCGTAATTCGTAAAACGTACGAAAGTTGCGTAAAATTTAGAAAAGTAAAATGTAACTTTTCTAATAGAATACTAATGACTTAAAATGACCTATAATGTCTAGGCTGGGCTCTGTCTAGTGTCGGTTGGTATTAAATGTCTTTAAACTTAAAATCGTCAGCCTAAAAATCAAGGAATGATTTTTGGTCAAAGGAGGAGGGAAAAATATGTTGACTTTTTCTAATAAGTTGAAAACTCAAATCGTCTTAGAAACGCGGTGTAGGTAAAAATGCTTAAAAACGCTGAGTAAAAACGCTTAATTTGCCATAGAAATGATTTATCACTCGAGGTTACGGCTGAGTAAAAACGCTTAAAAACGCTTTTTCTAATAAGTTGACTTTTTCTAATTTTTGGTCAAAGGTTACGGCTGAGTAAAAACGCTTAAAACTGAAAATTCCAGTTTTTCACGGCCGAGGCTTATTTTGGTCATATTTTTCTCAGTCATGATTAATTCTCTAATTAATCATGAGAGTACTAAACATTTTTCTGATGCGGGGTCACTTAACACGGTCGAGTTTCGTTGTGCGTAGAATTTTTAAATGACGTTTTACCCTAAAACGTGTAATTCCGTGTAATTCCTTAATAACTTTCACGAAAATGATCTGCTGAATGTCAAACTTTTAATTTGCCATAGAAATGATTTATCACTCGAGGCCGAGAAACAAAAATCAAATTTCGGGAGAATTTCAGGAAAAATGAATAGTAAAAGTGAATAGTAAAAAGTGAAAAGTGAAATTTTCGGGAATAAAAGTTAACCTGAAATTGTGAATTGTTACACTGGATATGGAGGAGGATGACTTGGTACCCATCATCTTAGGTAAACCATTTCTTGCTACCGCTCGTGCAGTTATCGATGTCTACGATGGCAAATTAACCTTACGAGTGGGAGACGATAGCACAACCTTCGACATTAAGGATTCTATGGACCTCTCCCTCGAAGCAGCCAACCAGCTCTATTTTATCGGGGAGGTAGATGAACTCACAGATGTCATTGATAGCTGTGTCGATGAACAGATCGATGAAGGCTGGCTACGGGACGAAAGTTTTCTGCCTTTGCTAGAGGTAGAAAAGATGGAGGATGTTAGTGCAGTCTCCTTCTACCCCAGACAAGAGGCAACGAAGCATCTCGAGCTCCGAAAACCCAAAAACAAGCTCAAACCTTCTATTATCGAACCTCCTGATGTAGATCTTAAAGAGCTTCCTAACCATTTGGAGTATGCCTTCCTTCAGGGAGAGGATCAACTCCCGGTAATCATAAACTCTTCCTTGGAACATGAACAAAAAGGTAAACTCTTAGAGGTCCTGAAAAAATACAAGGGGGTACTCGCATGGAGTGTGGCCGACATTAAGGGAATTGACTCAACTTTTTGCACACATAAGATTCTCATGGAAGAAGATTATAAACCTACCGTGCAACCCCAGAGGCGCGTGAACCCTAACATTAAGGAAGTAGTGAAGAAAGAAGTCATAAAACTTTTGGATGCAGGATTGATTTACCCGATCTCGGATAGCCCATGGGTCAGTCCTGTGCAGGTTGTACCTAAAAAGGGTGGAATGACTGTAGTTAAGAATGACAAGGGTGAGATGGTGCCCCAGAGAACAGTCACTGGATGGCGGGTGTGCATCGACTATCGAAAGCTCAATGATGCCACGAGGAAAGATCACTTTCCCTTACCATTCATTGATCAGATGTTAGAGAGATTATCTGGATACGAGTACTATTGCTTCTTGGATGGATTCTCTGGATATTTTCAGATTCCCATAGCACCTGAGGACCAAGAAAAGACCACGTTTACCTGCCCTTATGGAACATTTGCCTACAAAAGGATGCCTTTTGGGCTATGTAATGTCCCCGCCACTTTCCAACGATGCATGACAGCAATCTTTCATGAACTCATGGAAGACAGCATGGAAGTGTTCATGGATGACTTTTCGGTCTTCGGGAACTCCTTCGACCGCTGTCTTGCTAATCTTGAAAAGATGCTTAAACGTTGTGAGGAAACCAACTTGGTGCTAAACTGGGAAAAGTGTCATTTCATGGTAAAAGAAGGGATTGTGTTAGGGCATAAGATCTCAGGGAATGGAATAGAGGTGGAACAAGCTAAAGTTGAAGCTATATCTAAGTTACCATACCCCACGACTGTTAAAGCAATACGCAGCTTCTTGGGGCATGCCGGGTTTTATCGGAGATTCATCAAAGATTTCTCTAAAATCGCTCGGCCAATGACTCAATTACTTGTGAAGGATGCTCTGTTCGATTTTTCCCAAGAATGCAAGGATGCATTCGATCTCTTAAAAAGGGAACTCACTCAAGCTCCAATCATGATCACACCCAACTAGGAGTTACCATTTGAAATCATGTGTGACGCTAGCGACTTCGCTGTCGGGGCTGTGTTAGGTCAACGACGTGACAAGCTTTTCCAACCTATTTACTACGCTAGCAAAACCATGAATCCCGCTCAAGAGAACTACTCCACCACCGAGAAAGAACTATTAGCCGTAGTGTTTGCATTCGACAAATTTTGACAATATCTTGTCCTTTCAAAAACAGTCGTCTTCACTGATCACTCGGCTCTTAGATATCTCTTCGAAAAATGAGGCAGTAAAGATTATGAGGGAATGTCATTCTGGTCCCACTGGCGGGCACCATGGGATAAACATCACCGCCCGAAAGATTCTCGATTCGGGATTCTATTGGCCCACAATTTTCCGTGATGTAAAAGAAATGGTACAGGCGTACGATGCATGTCAACGAGCCGGAAATATATCACATAGGGATGAAGCACCTCAGAACTTTATACAAGTTTGAGGTCTTCGATGTTTGGGGGATTGACTTCATGGGACCCTTTCCATCTTCAGGGGGGAACGAGTATATATTAGTCGCCATTGACTATGTTTCAAAATGGGTTGAGGCACAAGCCCTTAGGACCAATGACGCCAGAGTAGTTGTTCATTTCCTGAAAAAGCTTTTCGCGAGATTTGGGATTCCTAAAGCTCTCATCAGTGACAGGGGAACCCATTTTTGCAATGCACAAATGCAAAAGGTCATGAAAAGGTATGGAGTACCCCATCGGTTCTCCACCGCTTATCATCCACAAACCAATGGCCAAGTCGAAAACACCAATAGGGCTATTAAAAGAATACTTGAAAAAACGGTTAGTCAAAACAGAAAGGACTGGTCATTTAAACTCGACGAAGCCTTATGGGCATTCCGAACCGCCTACAAAACACCTATTGGAACGACCCCGTTCCGCATGGTGTATGGTAAGGCATGTCACTTACTAGTGGAATTAGAACATAAGGCTTATTGGGCGCTTAAGACATGCAACTTAGATTACACAATTGCTGGAAACAATAGGTTCTTGCAATTACACGAGCTTGATGAGCTTAGGCTAGAAGCCTACGAATCCTCCATCACATATAAAGAGAGAGCTAAAAGATGGCATGACCAGAGAATTAAGAAACCCAAAGAATTTTCAGAGGGAGACAAGGTCCTATTATACAATTCTCGGTTGAGATTATTTCCCGGAAAACTTAAGTCTAGATGGTATGGACCGTTCACGGTAAAGAATTCCTCTAAATTTGGAGCCGTGGTGTTACTAGATGATGAAGGTAGGGAATTTACTGTTAACATACAACGTGTCAATCACTACCAAGAGAATAACAATGAAATGATTAGTGAGGAGGATGTGACGTTTGATGATGAGGTCACGTAGTAACCCATGACCTTGAGTCTAGCTACAAGACTCATAAATAAAGAAAAGCGCTTCTTGGGAGGCAACCCATGTTTTGTTTGATTGTTTATTTGTTTGTTTGTCATTTGTTTCCGTATGCATGCTTTATTTTTATTGTTGGTAGATCATGTTTCTAAATTAAGAAGTGGAAATACTTTACTTTGTTGTTTTGGCCTAGTCTTAACTCCACCTAAAAGTATTTTTGCAAAAGATAAGTGTAAGGGGAAACCCCAAATATGTTTTCAAAGAAACAAACCGATCATGATTCTACACAATATTAAATGAACATGTATATTCGTATTTGTTAGAGTCAAATGCTTGTATTGAGTCATACTGAAGTTTTGCAGGATTTTCCAGGAAGTAGGACCAAGTTTTTCCAGAAATTTTCCGGAAACTTAACATAAGGATTTCTGCAGGTCACTTCTGACGGCGTCAGGAGTTTACTCTTGACGGCGTCAGGTGTAAAAATCTGGAAATTTTACCGGTTTTGTTTTTCTAACAGAGTCTTATGGTTTTTGTGAATTATTAAGTTTTATAATCACCAGGAGATCTGCAAACTTCATTCCACAAGCATTATATCTTATCTTGTTTTATAGGATTTAGTAACTTATATAGGATGCCGCCGATTTTACGCGAGGTTGTCTTGTCTATTTTGCTAGGTTTTACAGGTTACGTATGACAAGAAGATGATTTATATTCTGGAAGGGAAGCTTTGATTGTTCATTTTCTTGGAGGAAGATTTAACCTGGCCACCTATTATCCATACCAAGCGAATCAGGGGAGTATTTGATTTCATTCTTTTTACTTTTTTACTTTTACATTCTTTACTTGAACATTAGGGACAATGTTCATCTTAAGTGTAAGGGGAGGGTAAAAAGATGATACATTACATATGCACTTTCGCTTGAGTTGGTTTTGTTTAATGGTAGATGTGTAATAAAACTATGAGAAATACTTGTTAATGCAATTTTAGCGCCAAATTTAAATTTTTTTACAACATTTAGGAGTGAAACTTTAGCCATAGCAAGCGTCTCATGGATAAGAGATTGTATGACTAGCACATAACCGTATATTCAGAAAAATTTTCCACCCAAATATGTGAGGTTCGCCTTTAGATTTGATAGGAAAAGCATTTACTATTAGTACTTATGAGTGTACCGGTAGCATTTAGATTCTAGAACTTGCGTTAGTGATGCATCCCGAGACCGCTAGTGAGACTACATTCGTGTAGTAGGATTTACTACATGATAAGAGGCATTAGGATTACCCTTGTGTTAAACACGTATTATAATTACTTGACCATTTAAGTCATATTACTTGGCTAGTTAAGTCAACTAATTTTTCCCACACCCTTAGCGTTGTACTCATTTTTAGTACACGAAACCCCTAGTACACCCCTCCGAGCCTATCTTTTCGTTTCTAACTTTAAGCATCTTACTTAAAGGAAGAATTTGTTACACCCCACTTAAATGTACACCCAAATCGCCTTAGCCTTCCGTGTATGCGCTCATTTTTAGTGCATTATTGTTATTTGTTAAACCCTAAGTTAACTATCTAATTAATTACATGGTTGCTAAGTCGAGTCATATCCTTGTACATATTGTTTTGGGACGATTGGGACTCATGGGTAAGTACTTATTTTATGGAGTAATGGGGAAGAACATAATATTATTACCCCCATATGTGCGTTAATCTTAAAAGTGCTCCAAGTATTTTGATTTTCTTAATTCGAGTCATTAGTTTAGTTTATTGTAAAGTATGTAAAGATTCAAGTGTAAGGGGAACGTTCATTCCCTATGATGTATTATTTTGGATGGTAGGGTAAGAGTGTATGCACCAAAAAAAAATAAATAAATAAATAAAATAAAATCGAAAAATCAAGAAAAAAGAAAAGAAAAAAATAGAAAAAGGAAAAGAAAAAAAAAAAAAACATACGGACTACTATCCCTTTTCATTCTATGTTTATTTTATGTTTTTGTTATTTCTCATTTATTAGCTTAAGTCGAGTCTAGTCTTGGCTTAGCAACGCCACATTGTACATGTAATTAACCAAGATTGTTAACTCGCCACCAGTAAAACTTTCTTTATCCAACAAAACCGTGTATTTCATATCCCTACACCTAACGTTACAACCCTTTAAAAGACCTCTTTGATAGTTTATCCTAGGTGCTTACGCCATGTGGTGGAGGTTTGATCCTTTCCCAAGCCTATGGTAATCTATTTTGCTATGACAGGTAGTGAGGGATATCTTCCGTTTCCATATTATAATTTACACTTTATTACACCCGAGAGATGTGAGTATCTAAACACTATTTGTGAGGTGCTAGTATATGACCTCCGTGCTTATCTATTGGTCTTTAGTGGAATGATTATTTGTTGTAATTACTTTTATATTAGTGTTAAATGACCCCTAACTTGTATTTTGAGTAGAAAGCGCATTTGCTTGAAGACAAGCAAATCTCAAGTGTAAGGGTATATGATGAGGCGAATAATGGTCCGTTTTTAGGGGGTCATTTAAGCCCGAATTCGAATTTATTTGATCAAATATTGCCCTAAATCGTTCCTTTTGTGATTTTAGGTACTTTGGGTGTGAAATCTGGAAAAGGAAGCAATTCGGACGTTTTTAGAGCATAAAAGTGAAGAAAACGCCAAAGTCTTAATTTTCCATGCTGGGAACAGTAGGTGACGGCATCAAGAGTAATTTCCTGACGGCGTCAAGAGCAAAATTCCATGACGGTCCAGAAGAGATTTGACGGCGTCATGAAGGTAGGGCGTCAAGAGTAAAAGTCATGATGGCCTGGAAATGATTAAGTCTTGACGGCGTCAAATGTAGATCAAGGCAGTCCGAGAATAGTTTTGGCGGCGAGGTGACGGCGTTACAAGATTTGTCTTGACGCCGTCAGACCCCTTTTTCCTATATATAGTTTTCTAATTTTTCACATTTAGAGAGAGAAGTTTTGGGAGAAACCCTAAGTATGATTTTGGTGTAACTTTACAGGTTTTTCAAGGGTTCCAACCCCTTGATACCTTGCATGTGTAATCAAGATAAGTGTTCTTTTAATTCAATCAATATGTCTATGTGTTGGTTGTCTATATCTTGTTCTTGTCTTAATTTCATCATGCTAGGCTAGATCTATCTTGTGTTTGCTTAGATCTAATGAAACCTAGATGTTGATTATGTGTTGATTACTTGTTTATTCTTGTCTTGGATGAATGATTTATATGTTAGGCTTAAGAAAACTGGCAGATCTCCAATTGGTAACATGCTTGAACGTCTTAAGAAACATGAACCGACGCGCACTAGGTCTTTATTGGTTGTATTTAATGCATGAGCCACTGTTTACAATCCCTATAGTTGTGCTGGGCATGGTGTAGGAGGAGATAAGAGCTCATAGAATTGGGGAGTTAAGTGTGCCACCCCATGAATGGTATTAAGGAATACGATCCGTCATCCATACAATTATAACAAGTAATTAACGTGTAAAAGATGTCTAGGGAGTAGTGAAATCTAAGTAAACACATTTTCTCCAATTACTGCTCACAACTTTAGTATAATTTAGTTTAATTTCATTTCTAGTATTTTATTTTGATTGCATCTTAGTTTTGGGTTAGTTGATTAGCAACTAATTCCGCCCCAAATCCTTCAAACCCGAGATTTTAAATTGCTTTCAAAAAAATATAAAAATACAAAAAGAATCTTCCCTCACCTTTAGAACTAGTATTTAGGCTTTCTAATCCTAGCGACACTATTCCTAGCTGAACGATCAATCCCCCGGTACTTGTCACTATACTATACTACAACGATCAGGTACACTGCCTGGTGGGGGTTGTAAGCTTCTCAAGATCCCTTGAGAGGTAAAGCCTGGTGCGATTCCCACGTATCAGAACTTAACATTCATTTTTATTTTATTATGGAGTATTTTGACAAGTTTAGTCATTCTTTCAAGTTTCATATTTTTACGATGCCCGAATTTAGGTTTCGCGGTCTAAAACTTTACGTTTTGCGATTAACGGAACCAAAACCGACTCCGTGAACTAGATTACTAAGCTTCCCGCACACATTTAACTAACATGTGCAGCCCCCCCCCCCCTCATTAGTCTTTACATTGACCATATAATTACAAGTATGCCATTGAAATTAGATAATATTTACCAAAAACCTCCAAAACATAACACTTGATAATTTCATGAATCAAAAAGCTCATCTCATCTCTTCCATTTTCATAAGCCACGACCCAAATAAGATCCAAAACCATAATCCAAGATCAAGTGAAGTTTTTCCAAAAGTTAAAGCATCAAAGTTGTTCATTTTGCTTTCCTAATCAAGAATCATACCACAAAAACACAAGTAATCCAAGGTTTCTAATCATCTCACCACCTATTATTTCAAAGTGAGTATTCAAATTTATTTTCATGTTTTCATCTAATTAACATATGTATCTCATGGTATTCATGCTTAATTTCATGCTCATACTAGCTATACGACTTTATTTTTGTGTACTTTTTGAACATACAAATCCTAGAAATGGTTTTAGGTGTTCCCTTGTTAAATTAACTTGATTACTAGTCATTAGGAACCCATGGCACCCTAAGAAGTTGTATGGTAAGATTAGTATAGTTTTTGTGAAGTTTGCAAGAGTTTTGGTTGATGTAGAAACTAGTTTTGAACCTTGGAAATGGATTTGTAACAAGTATATAAGCCTACTGTCCCATTTTTGTAAATCCAGGAAAATCAGTAAACATAAAGTAAACTTTGGCAAAATTTTTAGAAAATACTTTTAAAAACGAATCCGTAGGCGAAAGAACGGATTAAAAAGAGTTTAAAACGAAGAAGTTATAATTTTTGCAAATTTATTGACGAAAACTATTTTCCGGAAAAATACATGCTGTTGGACATTTTTCGTCGGACAAAAATAGGCTTTTGACGTAACCCGGAGGAGTCAAGCTTTCCAAAATATATTACTACATACTAAGACGTAACCGTGGATATAAAGAACAAGTAAAACGGGCTTATAACGACAAAGATATTCACGTTTCAATATCGGCAAAAATCCTCTATAATTGGCAGCTTTTAGAAATAATAATACTACTTCTACGTACTAAATTCTAGATTTTTTAGAAATAATACGAAGTACCCAATTTCATAACTAATGAAGTATTAGTTATTACAAGTATATTTTATTCACTACAAGGCGTTATTTCAAGGATTTCAAACCGAGGATTTCAACATAAACATTGGTACATACGATATATATATATAAGTATATATATTGCAACTAGTTTTATTTTTTCTAATAGCCATATTTTTCCTAAGTCTTGGAATATATATTTTTGATAACAACAAGTGTTTTTCAAAGAGTAGAGTGGTATAGGAAACATGTGCATGGACATTCATAACATCATTTGGTGATCTAAAGTAGATCGTTCATCATTCACATTAGGTTGCGGCTAGTGTGCGCACCTTGTCTTTCAGTTCATTACATGTTCATGGTATCATCAGTTAAGGTGAGTTTTCATAGCCCCGTTTTCAATTCAACATTTTTGATTGTTTTCAAATCCCACGGGGGAATACATTGCATCAATCATTTTAGTACGAGCCCAAGTACCAAAACATATGTACATTGCTTAAGTTACCTTACCATTCAGTTAAAGTCCCCTGTTATTATCATGGACCGTTAATTTGCCGGTAAGCGAGAGTGAGTGGATAGATCTATCGAGGGTGACGCCTCCATCCGTGGTAGTGATTACCAACCATAAGCGGATGCATTTCATGTCTTTTACAGTTACAAGTGTTCTGGTAAAACATTCGGGAGGGGCATACATCAGTCATAGCTTCGGGGTCATGAGCTTAAGGTCTATTGTACAATTTTCATGAGATTTTTATCTTGCACTTTTACTTGTGGTGGCCGTACATTATTACATTTTACAAACCTATGGAATTCACCAACATTCGTGTTGACGTTTTAGCAATGTATTTCAGGTTATTAAGGTAGCTCATGTGACATGCATTTGGACCTTCATGGAGTCGCGGGGTCGACGCGTCTCATCATTATTTCATGCACTTATGTAAACGTTTGATCTAGTAGGACTTGTTTTCATAAACATGCAACACATATTGGGGACCTCATTTTGTAAATCTCTGGATTATTTCAATGATCAAATGCAGTATTTTCCAAACGACACTTTAGGTCGTTCAATGTAACTGTAACTGTGGTGCTATGACAGACACCCCCAGGTATTCCATTCCGCTACAAGTCAGGTAAATTGGGGGTGTGACAAAAAGTTAGCAAAAAAATTTGGGCACTCATGCACAATCTAGATCTTTCCTGATGTGTGTGTGCGCGCGCGCACGTGTGTGTTTGTGTATGTTTCTTTATATGTTCAGTGTATCTGTACTCTGTAGTAAACTCTCATATTCAATACACGATTAATCAATCATACTTAGCTCAGTCAGTTTAGAATAGCTATTAGTTAGTGACAGTCTTCACTGAATTTTGGGGATAATTTTACTCACCTCGCTAACTCTAGTTGCAAGAACAGTTTTTATTCAACAAAAAATTATTTAAACGTCCCTTTAGACATGTGACATATTGAAGAGAATATCATGGAAAAAGCTAATTCACTAATAAAGAAAATGTTAACTAGAAATAAAAGAATGAACAAAAAAAAAAAAAAAAACCAACCAACCATACTAAAAAAACCCTATAGTCGAACTCTCTCTGGCGAATAGCGATTCCCTAATATCCCTTATCGATTGTTGAAACATATTTTGCATCTCTAAACGATTCCTTATGATTAATTTATTACTTTGTGGTAACATTGTGGGTTGGTTCTATAATTGATTCTCTTTGCTCCTCAACATTAATTTATTATTCATAGTGGGTCGGTGGGATTTGCATTCTTTGTTTCATTGCTTTCCTGGGGATTCAGTTATACGCTTTTAATTGGTTGCTTGTGGTACTCATTATTATTACGTTAATCTGTTATTGATTATATTGTGTTGATCGATTGTTCTTCTATCTTTATATCTTGTGATCGACAATATTCGGTATGGATTAGTTGTGATCAGGTCGTTATTGCTATAAACCCTAATCTTTGCGATTAGGGTTTTCTTCTTTTATTTGGTATTGCATCTGCTTGTTTGGATTGGTTGCTATCTATTGAGTTGTTTTAGTGGTAGTGAGAGATGAAGAAGGGTTTTTTAAGTCCTAAGAGTGTGAAGGCTAAGGCTGGTGCAAGTAGTGTTGATGGTGGTGAACTTGCTGCTCGAATGAATGGTGATGATAACGCTGATGTTGGTATTGATGGTAATGATGATGGTAGCTCTGGTTCTAGTCAAGAGAAGCCGATTTCTCTTGATACGTTTACGGATGAACAAGTGAAGCCGGTTTCACTTGATACACGTGAGAATGTTAGTGCTAGTAATTCACAACCGTCAAATGTGGAGCAATTGATTGCTAATGCGCATCAGAATTTTGATGAAGCCATGAATAAAATTCAAAGTGAGATTGGTGCTAATCAAGTTAATATTACTTCTGGTCCTAATTCTCACAAGGATGAAACTACTAATGGTACGGCAGTGAAGTTGGTTTCTTATGCGGGTGCTACTTCTAATGAACCTCTGAAACATGTTTCAAAGTTTCGTAGGTTGGAATGTAGCATGAAGAAGGCTGATGTTGATTTATCAGTCCCAATGAATGTAGTGCAAGAGATTCACATGAGGTTCGAGAATACTCTCTATGGATACTTCCTTGGTCAACGCCTTGCTTTTCCTGTTGTTGATTATTATGTTCGCAATGCGTGGGCTAAGTATGGTTTACAAAAGGTGTCGATGATGTCCTTGATAATGGTCCTTGGTTGATTCGCAATGTCCCTATTATACTTAAACCATGGACATTGAACACCAACTTGCTTAAAGAGGATTTGACTAACATTCCGGTGTGGGTTAAATTCCATGATGTTCCTTTAGCTATGTTCTCTGATGACGGACTTAGCCTGCTTGCTACTGTGATTGGGACGCCCAAAAGGTTAGATGCCTTTACTAGTCAAATGTGCAAGGAATCTTGGGGCCGGAGTAGCTTTGCTAGGTGTATGATTGAAGTAAAGTCGGATGAGGTACTAAAGGACAGTCTCACTGTTGAGATTCCTCTACTTGATGGTACGGGTTCGACTATTGAAAAGATCCGGGTTGAATATGAGTGGAAACCACCTCGCTGTGATAAATGCAAGGTATTTGGACATACTTTGGTTGAGTGCCCTAAGGTTGTCATACCGAATGCTCAACCTACTATGAATGCAAGTGATGGTTTCCAGCCTGTTAACAATAAGAAGAAGGGAAAGCATGTTGCTTCGAATTCGGGTCGAGGAGGTTTTACCAAACCTGTGGTGGGTAAGCATTTTGAATATCAGCCCAAAAAGACTCTTCCTGAATCAAAGAAAGCTAATCTCAGTAAGAAGAAGGTTTCTGATATGGCTAGTACGAGTGGAACCAAGATCACTACTTCTAATCAGTTTGATGCTCTTAATATGGATGATACAGATGGTTTTAGTATTCCTAAGGTTGTTACTAACATGGATGTGGATGCTGGCAGTACAATGGAAGTTAATAAGGATGAGTCAGTTACGACTGGTACTATTCCACAAGCCCCTCTTGTGAGTGTTACGCAAGAACCACTTGTGAGTGATTCTATGGGAACAATGGAAGTTGGTTCTACTCCTATTGCTGAGAAAATTAGTAAGCTTGAAAAGCTGCTGATCGATGGGAAAGCTACTCTTGTGGATGATGCTGGTCATCCTATTCCGTCTACCTCTGTCACTAAGAGAGCTAACCCATTTTCTAAGGTGGGTGAGGTTGTGGTTTCGGATAGTGAAGAGGAGGAGGTTCTTAACACGTTCGATGAATCAACAAATCTTTTTGGTGGTGGTCATGAGCGTGAAGATGAGTATGACTATGATAATTATTCGAAGCAAATTTATGATCTTCTAGGGGAATTGGATGCTCTTAATGCCATTTATGGTCTTAGTCTCCAAGGTCGTAGGAAGTAGTTTATCTTTTGTCAGAGTCACTACTATCATGTGAGTTATGGTTTGTTTTCTTGTTTTGAAAATAGGAAGTATCTTGTTATGTAAGCTTTTCGCCTATGTAACGGGCTGAGATATGGGATTCACCCATATCCGTTGTACTTAAACGTTTTTTTGGAGTAATATATTTACCGGGTCGTTGACCTTTTACCCAAAAAAAAAGAATGAACAAAAAGATATATTATGTTTCTCGACCTTAACATTGTCATAGAATCACACGTTGCACACACAAAAACTGTGCTTCTCAACAAGTCACTTACACACGGAACATTTACCACTAGTTGGGATTGGAACAAAGAAAACAAGTGTTTTAAATATCCACGAAGACGCGATATCACCAAAGTGGCTATTAACCTCATGATAATAAATGCTGAAATATTGGTATTTACTGGTTTATTATGGGAAACTATGTTTTTCAAGTGAAAAAAAGAACGAGTTCTGATATAACTTTAAAAGCAGAAAAATTAAAAATAATCACCTAAAGGTATTTTGGTATATATGTATGCATGTTATGCGTGTTGTCTTTCAACACTTTTTTTGAGGAATTTTCTTATCTCACCCAAGTCTAAAAGAAAAAGCATCAAAAGGAAGATATGAATGTTTGTCCTTTTGTGGAAGTGGAAAAGGTAAGGGAATAACAATCCCACCAATCTACGAAATCAAAAGGACATGTTATGCCAGGACTCGACTCTGCTTTCATAGTCATATTCGAACATTGAAACTTCTCTTTATTAATATGAACCAAAGAAGAAGTAGAAACGTAGATCTTGTGGTCACGTCTCAAAAACTTAACAATGAGGTGTAGACCGATATACCATAACATAAGCCAGGACTCCAAGCAGTAACTATGCCAAATTAAACAAACGTAAACACATTCACCAAAGATCTGTACACTTAAAATAATACCAACTTTATCAATTTCATAACAGGCAAAGCATAACCTTAAGTAAATACATATTTGAGTAACTATGGTTTGACATAGAAAAGAACAAACTAAATAACGCACAAAGAAAATGCAAGCCAAAAGATTGAAATCGAAGAATATTTGTTCTATAGATGGTGTCGTGTCTTGGATAATTACGTATATCCGTAGATATTATGCAAGTTGATGATCGTAAACAAGTGGCCCTTAGTTTTGTCTATGGCCATTTTTACAAGTTTATTCCAAGTTCAGAACTCAACTCACCCTTTCTTCTTTTCTTTTGACTTTTTGGGTTGCCTATATGTAGTGATGTATAATACCAGAGAATAACAAATGTAGATACCCGGTTGTACGGTTTTATACATTATCCTTTGGAACATAAGATGGAAATACGTGACTATGATTGTGATTTGATGGAAAAGTATAGGAAAGAGGACAAAAGTGAGAATATTAGAATGTCATCGGGCTGGAACAAGATAGACCTCAAATTCTCTAGAACAATCAAAGTGCCTGCTGAAAAGGTTTACGTTTACATCTTCACCACTAATTCAAATAAACGACAAGTTATACTTAGATTACTTTCAATTATGACTGCTCAGTGAAACCCTTCTTACTTTAGCTATTTTAATTATTTGGACATACCAGGACGAACACTAAGCAACCACTAAGTCACATAAAACTATACTGGTTTTGCCAGATAAAAACTAAATGTTAAGTGTTTTACTTGGCATGATACAAGTGCACAACCCAGGATGAAAGAAGGGCTAAACTAGGACAGCGTGTACTTAGTGATGAGCATAATATATTTCATGGAGCACTCAAAGATACAAAAATCTATACGAGTATCTTTGCATACAAAACTCAATCTACTTTGAGTTCAATCTTGTCCCAGCGACATTTCTTAGAAGATTTTAGAGGCTATAGATTCGATGCCAAAGGTTAATCTTGGAAATTTTAGAATACAACTTGTATCTACCTTTTCCCTCCTTTTGTGTTCCCTAGTCAAGTATATATAGCTCCCCATGGCAATTCAAACTTCTCAAATAAAATCCTTTACATCGTCTCATTCTCATCACAAGCCTCTTACCTTCACTACTTCTTTCTCATTTATTAAAGTTATCCGATAGTAGCAATGACCACTGTGTCAGAGTTGGTAACAGACAAGGCTGTGGTTATATTCAGCAAGAGCTCTTGCTCTATATGCCACAGCGTCAGAACACTGATATGCAGCTTCGGGGCGAACCCAACTGTTTATGAGATAGATGAACATCCAGAGGGTCAGAAAATTGAGAAGGAACTCAAAGCCTTAGGCTGCAAGACAAGTGTTCCAGCTGTATTTATAGGACAGGAACTGGTCGGTGGGGCCAATGAGATCATGAGCATGCATCTCAAAGGCAAGCTTGTCCCGTTGCTCATCAAAGAGAGAGCTATATGGCTCTAGAACATTAACATGATCAATACCTTAATTAGTGTAATAGCCATAAACAGTGCATTTTTGTTAAGCTCTGCCATACTTGAGAGAAACTATAGATAAGAGAATAAGTAAAAAGTTAGCTGGCATTTTGTCTAGCCATGCTATATGATATATGTAACTTATTTTGTTCCCAACTTTTTTAATAAGTTGTGACATACTCGAGAACAGTTATGTGATATTCTAATTTGGTTTCAACCTTTCTATCTTTTAACATACATGTGCATCCAAGGTCCTTAATTGTTTAACATTTTATCAACAACAACAAGTGTTGGAGCCAGAAAGTTTTTCGTGGGAGGGCCGAAACAAAAGTTTTCACCCAAAAAAATCAACATACTTAACTAATAATATATTTGTGATCTTTTTGGTATTAACTAAATAAAAGTTGGGGCTTGGTAGGCCAGTTTTTTTATTGTGCTTTAAGAAGAGAGGGCCAAACTTAAAATTGTTTTTTTAGCGCACGAAGTGCAAATGATTACACATTAACGAGCCTAATTCAAGGGGGGCCAACACCCTAGCTTCCCTGTCTAGCTGTAGCTCCACTCATGACAACAACAACAACAATATACCAATCCCGCTAGAGCGGGAATGAGGGAGGTAGAATGTAGACAGCCTGCCCGAGGATAAACACAAGATTTGCATTTTATCAACAGTTGGCACTAAAATTAAAACTAACCCGCCATAATAAAACTCTAATTGTAACTATTACCCAACGATATATGTCCCCTATTCCTCCCAGATGGTCCCCTTCCTTTCCAAGTGAACAGATCAAGGAATATTACTCCACAGAAATAGTAATAAGTAGTGTTTTTGGGGAAAGGGTTTCCCCGGTAAAATTTATTACTTCAAAAAAACAATTAAGTACATAGGATGAGGGTCGTTATAGGCAAACAAACGCACCTATTCTTAATAAGTAGTTTGCATACCTTGAAATCAACAGCAGTATGTAAGAAACAATCTAAACTCTTAAGTTATTATTATTGGACAGGCTCTCATTACCAGACAAAAAATAAATGGTAATTTTTCTGGTTTATCAAAAATGACCATGACAAAAGTGACTGAAACTGAAAGTAGACATCAGTCTGGACAGAAGATGCATAAGGCAATTCATCACCATCAGTAAATAATCATGCACATTTGACTTTGTTTAACCTTACCGATTATAAACCAAAAAAATAATAATGTAGATAAAATCAAGAGCATGTCAAAATTCAGATGGTCTTCAATTATATTTTCAATCAATACGAGACAAGAGAATTCAAATAAAACCTTCTCAAAAGAAAAATATAATAACAATAAATAAATAAATAATTATAAAAAAAAAAAAAAAAAAAAAAAAAAAAAAAATCTTGGCATAATGACATCCTAAACCTGACCAATGCATGAATAGGGTCATAACAACCTCATCTTGTTTTGAAAGATTAACCTCAGCTTGCTTAGTTTACTCTCGAGCAGAATTAACTCCATTTAGGTGTTTATTAGAAAGACTCGATTAACATAATAACTTGTATATTGTGAGAATCAATACAAGTATACACAGATTAGAATCAGATTCTGATAGCACCAGTTTTAACATTGTTATGCAAAATACCTAGAAACAGCGTCAAAATCATAATAATTCGTAAAGGTGTAGCGTATCAATATGCATAATCAAGCATACACATTTAAAGGGTAATGCCATTCAGCATGATTCAGCTAGCTTATGTCAGAATAAAATCTTGTAAGTTAAAAGCAAACATTTGATGCCTAAACATGCATTATTCACAAAGAATCAAACAATTTTGACTTCACATCGTGTAAGCCAAAATGAATAAAGTAAATATATTTTATATATTGTATGATTATTGAGTGGGTTTCATGTTTTGATACATTCCACACAAAGCTACTTGATCTGAGAGTTTAAGTTCCTAATTAAATGCTTACTTTTCTCATCACTGAAATCCTCTTCCTGTTAATTAAAATCGTGCATCAAGAAAAGTAGGGTGCTACCTAATCTAGATTACATCTTCCACCTCATTTGATGCTATAAGATAGAAATATAAATAAACAAATATCCATTTGTGAAGCCTGATAAGTGATGCCGTACATTGAATAAGGAACGGATTGTCTTAAAGAGTGCATCAAGGTTAAAGATGTCATTCAACACATAAGATGCTATCAAGCACATCAATATATGGAGAAGCAACTTGTTATCTACGGATAATCAATCAATTTGTGAAGCCTGATAAGTGATGCCGTACATTGAATAAGGAATCTCCATTTTAATGGAAACTAAGCATATCAAGCCAACTACTTCAAGACATATTGTCTATATATACTATTAGCAAGAGCTCTGTTTACTCACAACAAAATCAACACTTTCCAGTGCTTCTAGTTTTCTACACATAGTCTCAAGCTCTCACTCAATATTCATTTAACAAAGTTGGCGTTGCTTTTCTTATTACTTATTGTAGAACTTCCAAAATGGCCATGGTTACAGCGTTGGTGATTGAAAGATCGGTGGTTATATTCAGCAAAAGCTCTTGTTGTATGAGCCACACTATTAAGACATTGATTACTAGTTTTGGAGCTAATCCCACAGTATATGAGCTAGATGAGCATCCAAAGGGACAACATATAGAGAAGGAACTCAAAGGATTAGGGTGCAAACCAAGTGTACCAGCCGTGTTCATAGGGCAGGAGCTGATTGGCGGTGCCAACGAGATAATGACACTTCATCTAAAGGGTCAGCTGGTGCCATTGCTCCTCAGGGCTAATGCTATATGGGTTTAGTGAAGCCTGTTCAATGGTATTGAATTTTTACAATTTTGAGTGGATGTTATGTTAATACAACTATAGGAGCAGTTTGATGCTTCCATAGCAGTCACTAGAGCAGGAAAGATGAGTTATTTTTTGGCCTTGTTTACTGCTGGTGTTCTTTTTTCTTTTCTTTCGAGTGCATGAACAATGTGAGCATGTTCCAACTTCCACATGTTCTAAAGTAGATGTTACTGTGTTTTGATGTGCAATTTTTAGTTGCTAAAGGTTTATGACCTCTTCTTAATACAAAATTATGAATCAATCTAAATGTCAGGGATGAATATATCCAGTTCACGAGTAATAACTGGAATCCTAATACAGTAATGCCTAGTAGCTATATAATTTTATTACGTATACTAACATAAAAATAAAAGCATCATGAACACTTCCAATATAAAACAAAACATATCCTGAAAGAAGTCTCACGGATGTTTCCCTCCAATACATTATTGTTCATGTTATTAGATGACTGGTTTCAAAACAGAAGTAAGCATATTGTTTCTGTTATAAAATGTCAAGTATGAAACACTTGTGTGCCACTTTAAGGGTTTTTACTGTCTTTATTTAACCGAATAATTGAGAGGCAAAAATATACCGCAATCTGAGGTAACTATGCTTCATGATTGCTTAAACTTAGAATTATAGTTTTTTTAAACTATGATGACTAAGACATATATATTATTCATGTGTAAGTTCTGGTATTTAGTTTAGAGTAACACTAGAATAAGTTCCTATATTAAGGGGATTGTAATTAAGGGTATCGTGGGAAACTTCATATATTATTTTGAATGAGGACTCTTATTTAGGATGGGGAGAATATGATATCTGATTACATGGCTGACCTATTCCTACACATATTTCCTTTGTGTGTTAGTCTGCATTAGACCTCAAATCCACATATTGTGTTGGATATTTGCTGTTTGAGTGTTCCCAGATTAGGGTTAAGATAATCAATGAGTAGCGGATATTCACTTGAAATCGTGTTATCACTTTCCAATAGAAACTATTCGACCCTATGCTTGGGTTACACGAATATCTCTATGGGATAAGACCAAGTCATGTTCTTGTTTTAGGCACAAATCAAGAACAGAATCGTATTCAAGTGTTTAGGGTTTGTCTTGATGATCATCCATGCAATCCTGTTATGACCTCTATTTATAATAGAGTTTACTCAAACCCTAGCCCATGGAATTATGTATAATTAACGGCCCATTAATTATAACATAATACTTTCTATAATAGTAGGAATCAGTGGTTATCAGTGGAAACAATAACACTAGCAGTTGTAATGTTAACACTATCAGTGGTAATAATAACACTAGCGGTGGAAACTAACAGCATAATCCACTGTCAGTAGAATTACACCATCAGCAGAAACAGATTCATGCTATCAGCAGAATCAATACATAACCACTATTGAGTCAGGGGATTCAGTGACCAAATGGATATACACTCCGTACCTCCAAACCCATTACCAGGTGTCAATTAATCCCTCAAGTGCACTAAATTTTCCAACAATCCTCCCCAAATTTAGTTCACTTCATTTGCATGAAAAAATAAACACAAAACAAAATATATGCACAAATGAAAATATTTTGAAGATTGAATTCTCATCTTGTACATTACACGTTCAAATATTCGAGAATCAGGGTGTTCTAAGAATTGAACCCTTCAACCCATTTGGATACCTGAAGATAAAATACACATACATTTTCAGACACTTAAATAAACCTGACACTATACAAGCCATGTGCCCATATTCAATTCATAAATGTTGTAAAATCTAAAAATCCAAAGCTTCCTGAAGCGGCAAAACTTCAACATTTACATAGGTGGTTCCTCTTTATTCATGCTCCTACTTAGCACTTTTTCAAAAAAATTAACCATTGAGAAGTAAAGACTTCATCCTCCTTTTCCAGCAGGTTCTGAGCACAACCTTGGGATGACAATAAAACATATGCTCCAGTCCACTAAATGTTCAGCTTTCCACATTGAACTCAGCTCCTAAGTTTCCTCAGGAGGGAGTTGGGTGTCTTAGCATTCAGTGACTATGTTGGACTTTAATCCCATCCCTTTAGCACACTTCAAAATCAAGTCTCTAGCCAAACCCTTCGTCAAATGATCAGCTAAATTATGTTGAGATCTAACAAACTCTATAGATATCACCCCATTCATGATAAGCTCACGAATCATGCTATGCCTGACACCTAAGTATCTAGACTTCCCATTGTACATTTGGCTATAAGCCTTTGCCAATGTAGCAGCACTATCACAACGGATAGAAATAGGTGCTATAGGTTTAGGCCACAATGGAATCTCAAGAAGCAAGTTTTTCAACCATTCAGCTTCTTTGCCAGCAGCTGCTGAAGCCACAAATTCAGATTCCATGGTTGAACTGGTGATGCAAGTTTGTTTCTTGGATGCCCAAGAAATTGCACCTCCACCAAGTAGGAATACCCAGCCACTAGTAGATGAATTGTCTTCAGTGTTACTGATCCAACTTGCATCAGTGTATCCTTCTAATACAGAAGGATAACCAGTATATGAGAGACTATAATCCATAGTTCTCTTCAAATACTTAAAAACCCTCTGAATTGCTTGCTAGTGATGAGCACTAGGATTACTAGTATACCTGCTTAATTTACCCACTGCAGAAGCAATATCAGGTCTTGTGCAAGTCATGGCATACATCAAGCAGCCAATCACCCTAGAATACTCAAGTTGAGATACAGCTTTACCAGTATTAGGCATTAGCCTCTCACTTGTATCCATAGGAGTACTCACTGGAGTACACTTAAAGTAATTAGAGAAAATTTCATGTATATCTTTGAAAATTCCAAAAATTTTATATATATCCTTTTTACTAGCTTTTAATGCATAAAGTACAATGCATTTAATGCATTCAAAGGATATATATGAAATTTTTGAATTTTGCAAGGATATTAATGAAATTGCCCCAAGTAATTAAATTTCTTTAACACCTTCTCAATGTAATGAGACTGAGATATAGAAATTCTGTTACTTTCATATTTAATCCTAATGCCAAGGATAACATCAGCCTCCCCCATATCCTTTATTGAGAACTTTGATGACAAAAATGCCTTTGTAAGGTTAACTTAATTTTGGTCAGTGCCAAAGATCAACATGTCATCAACATATAGACAAATAATGACTCCTTTACCAGATTCATCAAATTTGTTATATACACATTTGTCAACCTGGTTAAGTAAATAACCACTAGACAAAACCACTTCATCAAACTTTTGATGCCATTGCTTAGGTGCCTGTTTTAGTCCATAAAGAGACTTAATCAGTTTACACACCTTGTTTTCATTGCCAAGCATGATAAAGCCCTAAGGTTGGTTCATATAAACTTCTTCATCTAAGTCACCATTCAAAAAAGCTGTCTTGACATCCATCTGATGAATAATCAGATTATGAATTGATGCCAAAGCAATCAGCAATCTTATGGTACTGATACGAGCCACAGGAGCATAAGTATCAAAATAGTATATTCCTAACTTTTGTTTAAAGCCCTGAATAACTAGTCTTGCCTTGAACTTTTTTACAGTTCTATCTACTTTCATTTTCTTTTTGAAAATCCATTTACTACCTAGAGGTTTGCAACCAGGTGGTAGATCAGTCAACACATAAGTGTTATTGCCCATGATGGAGTCCATCTCATCATTAATTGCTTCTTTTCAGAAAGCAACATCCTAGGACTACATTGCTTTTTTAAATGTTTTGGGATCATCCTCAACAATGAAGCAATAGGAGTATTGATAAGAGACCTCACTCCTTGTACCTTCAATTAAGTATAACTGAAACTCAGGTCCAAATGACTTTGGAGTCCTGACCCTATTGCTCCTTCTGAGCTCAGGTTCAGGTTGTTGTTCACAACCTCATTAGGGACCTGAGATGATAATTCATCAGGGACCTCTGATACACCAATGTCATCAGTTCCATTTGGAATCCTTTGACTTGGTCTAGGGACTGATGAGAATCTATTCTCATCAAATAGTGCATCCCTTGATTCAATTATTGAGTTAATTGAAACAGATTCATTAGGTTAAATAACATAGAACCTATAAGCCTTGGAATGCTCAGCATATCTAACAAAGATGCATTCAATGCCTCTTTCACCCAAAGTTTTCTACTTTGGATCAGGGAGTCTTACAATAGCCCTACAACCCCAAACCCTGAGATAATTCAGGTTGGGTTTCTTTTTAGTCCAGAGTTCATAAGGTGTGACAACCCGCAAATTCCCGACATGTTATATTTTTAGAAACGATACATTATTTTGAGATTGGAATCATTTTCGAGAAACTAAGCGTATTTACAGTCATATTTACGGGAATTGTTATTCTGAGCACGCTGACGTTATTCTCGCGTCTTAAATCCATCGTTTACTTGTCAAAAATGAGTCCCGAGCCTTATTTCGTGAATGATATTATAAATTACAGTGTTGGTTCCTGTGGTATATTTTACCCCGCACCCTTCATCTTTTGTGAACCTTGCAAGTTGTAATTAACACTTCTAAATACTTTTGGTTGGATATATAAAGGGAAGAATAGCATTCATATTTCATTTCTAGGTTTCCATCCTTCTCTCTCATTTTCACAGCCGCTCCACCCCTCCCTTTCTTCTCCAGCCATCTCCGGCCACACCACCGATCACCACCACCCACCGCCACCATTACCATGCTCATCTCACCTCCTTTATCAAATCTATACAGGTCACGCGCCATTAAACCCACTCAAACGCATCTCTTACTCGAGTTTCAGTCTCGATTCACCTCACATTTGCATCCTTTTCTTGTTTTCTTTACTAATCGAAGAACAAGAAAGATTATCTCAGCGTTTGGTAGTTGTTTGTACCACGAATCAACTCAAAACCCACGGACCTTGTTGGGTTGATATATATAATGAAATAAAAATTGATAATAACGAGATTAAGATCATGTTTGGTATCATTGGTTTCGTGTTTGTGTCATTGGTTTGAAGCTTCGAGTTGTAGTAATGGGTTCTGGTGTTGAATCGAGTAGTCTAGGTCTTATGGTCTCAGATTGGATTGGGTAATGGGTATGGTACTTGTGGTTCTTGCCGAGAGTATGGTTAGTATTGGTTTCTGATCTGGGTTTTGGTGGTGCCATGTTCTCAGCCGAGGGCTGGAATGGATTTCGGATTGGTTTTGTTGATGTCAAGTATTGTTGTTGATTCTTGGTATTATTGTTGTTGTTCATTCTGGTTGTTGTTGATCTTGTTGTTGTTAGTATGTCTTGGCTTGGATTTCCAGTAATGGACCTGGTATTGTTAGTTAATGGGAGCAGAGAATATGATTAGTTTAGATGAGGATTTGGTCGTGTTATGAGTTAGGCCATGTGTTCGTATTGGGATAGAAATGGTTTTGAGTTGTTGTTGTTCCTATTGTTGTTTACTGTTGTTGTTGTGCCCGTGAGGTAGAGCCGAGACCATTAGGGTCTCGCAAGTATTAGATTGGCTGGCTATTGTTGTTGTGGGGAAGATTGTGGTGATGGAAATGTATTGACGGGGAGTAGGGATGAGTAGAAACGTGTCGTAGGCTCAGCCGTTAAATTGTTGAAGTTGTTGTTGCGGCTAAATGGATAGTTGGTGAATAGATGTCTAATAGGGTGTTGACTTCAGCCGAGTCGGGCGTCACCTAGACTTTCTAGTCCCGTGTGATCCCGACGAGCCAAAATGGACTTAGATTATATTGGTTATTATTTGACCCATGATAAATATGACTTGAAACGAATATAACCCGTGAAAATATAATAATGGTTAAATATTAAGGATATGAGTTTTTTTGTATATAAATATAATTAACTTTTAAATATTTCGTAATGACGTATAATCGTTATTTCATATTTATAAGTTGATAATAATAATAATAATAATAAATGTTGAGATACGTTAAATTCGTTAGTTAACGTTTGCAAGATTAATAAGAAATATTAATAAACGTTGAGCTCGTTCGTTAATATTTCTAAGATTAATACGAGATCGTTAAATAACGATGAATACGTTATCTAATAATTATTATTAGAAATAATAAATGCAACGAGATTGAATATGAATACGGATGGGTTACTAATCGTTTCGAAGTCACGTTTATCAAGACTTACCCTTTAGGAGTTATTTAGGTTCGTGTTAGTATTTGCCGAATTATGGATTGGTTAACATTAATATTATCATCCGACACGGTCAACGGACTAATTGGGGTACTAAACCCAATTAGGGTCGACAAACGTGTCGGGGGACAATATTAATGGGTGACCCATCCTACGACTTACCATCTCTTTATCAGGTATGAGTAACTTTGGATTAACAAGTGTACTGTAGGAATTGTTGAAATTATCGTATTGGTAAATACGATAAGTATTCAATAATTCGTACTATTTCCCTTGTTAAACTTTTGGTTACTCGAGATTGACTTTGGCCATAAGGTAGACTTAGTAACCATTTAAGTATGATTGCTTTGGATGGAGTTTATAGCTTTGACTCGAATGTTTCGTATTGAGTTTTGTCTCATTTTGATTGAAGTTGTATGTTACTCATCCCTTGGCGTGAGTACTCTTGAGTCTTGTCTCGATTCCTGTCGACTTCACCTGTTTAGTCTTTGGCGTGATTTCACTTGATTATATGTCGTGTTCTCACCACACACACACCCTGATACCAAACACAAACACAAATAAATGGATAATAAGAGATTTGGAGATAGAAGATTGGGAATTACTTGGAAGTAGTTAGCTTATGGAAGACTTGGTTCATCGCTGGGGATCTCGTGTTAGAATAAGTCTTGCATATAGAAGGCTTCGCCATTTTCCGGTTCTATGTACCGCTTCTTTGATGCTGTGTGAATCTGTTAGATGCCAGTTGTGTCAATCGTGATCTTTGCGTTGTTGTGGCCCAGGTGAGTTCATAGCCCCTACTTTTTAATGGTTTTCTTAAACTATTTTTGGGGGAGAATACATGCTCATTTTTAATTAAACTCAAGTTTCTTATTTGGATACGTGAATTGTTTACCCAAGATTTGATTGTTTGGTTGGAGTATTTGATTTGGTTATTTGAATACGTTATGTGATTACTTGTTTATTATGTGAAATGAGATTTGTGATTGTGGTTTATGAACCTGTTACATGAGCTGGCTAAGGGCATGTCGCATCCTTGCGAATGCAGATTGAATTGGTTTAGTGGAGCGAGGCCTAGTCGAGAACTAGGTAAGCTTTGGAGCGAGGCCTAGCCTAGAGCTAGGTAAGCTATACAACGAGGCCTATACTAGATCTAGGTAAGTTGAACATGTCGTATCTTTACGCATGTTGGGTATGTCGTATCCTTACGCATATAGATTGATTTGATTTGATTTGGTTATTGGACTATAGTGTGCACTTTAGGGAATTCTTTTATGGTTTCACTTTGCCAGCGTAACAGGATAACTTTATGTGACTCTATATGAGTGTAGTATCCATGTGATTGATTATGATTCGAGTTGTTTGATTATGAGTTGATTTCGGTTATTTGATTCGGAATGGTGATTTAAGCTGTGTAAGCCTACGTTAAGTTTGACTTGTTAAAAAGGATGATTTGAACTCGAAAACCCTTTGGTTCAACTATAATGTTTTCAACTAAAACTCTATGGACTCACCAGCGTAAGCCGACCATTTTAGCATGTATTTTCATGTTTAAGGCGTTAGCTCACTATTTAAAGGCGCTTGGCAAGGGGCATTGGTCATAGGCAACTCTTATATATATTTGGGACTGCTTTAACTTCTTTATGGGCCTATTTCCGCACTTCATTTATAAAATGTAAACTTAACACTTTTGCTAATGTACTTTATTCTCTATAAATGAAATAAAAACCGTTCTTTGTACTTATGTTGTGATACCAATCTCGTAGCACCCCAATGGATATATGCTTCCGCTGGACCTGAAATTTTGGGGGTGTTACAGTTGGTATCAGAGCCTAGGTTATAGAGAACTGGGTATTTTTAAAACCTAGACTATAACCATTTTTGCAAAAACTTAACCCTATGACCACTACGTGCCTTCCTGCCAAGCCGATGCCTCGCGTATGATTTTGTTTAAGGATGTAATTGATTAGATGACTTAGGATATGATGGATGAGATATTGAATGATGAGTTTGATGCGATATTTTGACGGTATATGTGATGAGATGTTTATGGTTTATTTAGCGTATTGTTTGATGATTTATTTGTTGATATGTACCTCTCTCTAGTGGATGCTTCAAATCCACCTATGGTAATTATTCACTATAAACATTCTCACAATACACGCACTATACCTGTCACAGAGTTACGCTATTTCCTTGCATAATTTCTTGAATTGATTTTGAGTTTTGGACGCTTGTCATGGTTTTGGGAATGATATTGAGATATAGAGGACATATTACTAGTATAACTAGGCTGAATGTTTCAAATTTCATTGAACCTCGAGTGAATGTAGACTGATCACCTATATTCAACCAGTGATACTGGGACATGGCCTGATCAACTATGTCTGACTCAGAGGTGAATTTTGCGACACTGGGAGTAGTTATAACAGGATTATGTTCGGGTTAGAGTTGATTTTTGGAATGATGAGTTTTGTGTGTGTATAAGGGCATTGAATATTACTTCCACACATACGACACACTGGCATCACATGGATTGAAGTGCTTCTAGCGCCACTAAACGTCCTCGTTTACGTGGAATTCTTGTTGTCTCCATCGAGCCTAGTTTGCCATGGGTTGGGCTAGACCCGATTGGCACCATTCGAATTCGAGTTGCTTATCGTCATAAGTCTCGTCGATTTTATTGGAACGTTTGGAATTGATTTTCGGCCTTGTATGGAATTGATTTCCGGTTATGTCTTGAGTTGACTTTTGGTATTTTGGGACTTGGTTTTGACCATTTTGAACTTGATCTGCGGTTACGTTTGGACTTTATTTTCGGTTACATTTGGATTTTGTTACGTTTAGATTTGATTCTTGGCCACGTTCGGATACAATTTTGGCTACGTATTGATTGGTTTCCCCGGCTATATCTTGATTCGACTCTTAGCTATTTTGGGTTGGTTTTGACCATTTTGGATTTAATTCTAGCTACGTTTGGATATGATCTCGGCTACGTTGAAACGGATTTTATTATGTTTGGATTTGATTTTTGGTCTTGTCTTGAATCGATTTCTGACTATGTCTTGATATGACTTGAATATTTATGATGTTGGTCGCGATTATGTTTTGATTTGGTTCTTATTACGAATTTGGATAGTTGGATTTCGTGATTTTTGATCTCGTTTCGAATTTGGATTGGATATTCAGCCTTGTTTCGTTAATGATCTTGTCACTGCCTCCTTTACACTAAGCCTTGTGCTAAATCGATGATATTCATTTTCTCAACCGACGATGTTCACTTTCTAGATCGATGATGTTGTTTGTTTTCCCGATTGATGATTGTTCAAATCAATGTTGTTTTAGTAACGATGTTCAAAAGAGGTTGTACTTTCCGCCTCTACTCTAAGTACCCTACCAAGTCAATCGACTAATTGTTAATAGCAATTAGACAGCTTTTTTTTTTTAGAATCGTACTCTGATACTTGTTAAGCTCTTTGTTCAGTATAGATTCCGCGCTCAACGGGAATCTTGAAATCTTAAAGAGTAATCTGAATTGCGTTCCATGGGACAACTTTCTAGTCCTTATCTCGTCCTTCGAGAAGTACCTGATATTCTTGCTACATTCCTACCAATCAATCAACTATACTGCAAGCGAAACCTTAGGAGTTAACCTCACACCTTTACCTGAGTAGTCACTATTAGTCATCCTACCCAACCTTACACCTCCTGTTGGCCAAATTCCCTTTTACCTATCATTTCAGTATTTCAATGGCACAGTAAGAGACCCTCTATGGTCGAAGGTGCCGATCACCATTTTGTTGAGTAGAAATGGAGATACCCAACTTCTTGACCCTGAACCTGTTCGTGAAACCACCGAGGAGATCGTTCGAAGGCAAAATGGAAACGCAAGTTATGATTTGAAACCCTGATAATGTGATCTCTCGAATCCTTTTCCTATTAATTCTTTCAAATTACTGCTGGAGTTGGACCGGTAGTTCACTGACTCGAGCTGCCGGCAGGACTCAGCAATGTTCGCGATGTTTTCATATGTATAATCTAATTGATGACTTGCCGATGAGGCAGTCGTTATTCCTCTAGGAAAAATTCAAATCTCATGACGTTTAAACCTTGTTGACCTATTGGAATCTTGAACCTTGGAATCAGACAACTATCGTGGAGTCGCATCCCTACTGACAAAGTTTGTTGGAACTCGTGAAAAGATCCTAAACTCCCGCAGAAAATGTGAAGATGAATCCTTGAGTGTATGTGCTCATTTATGTTCGACCTTAACGGGTAACCTGAATTGAATCGAGAGGACTCGATTCCGTTAAGGAGGTGAGACTGTGACAACCCGCAAATTCCCGACATGTTATATTTTTAGAAACGATACATTATTTTGAGATTGGAATCATTTTCAAGAAACTAAGCGTATTTATAGTCATATTTATGGGAATTGTTATTCTGAGCACGCTGACGTTATTCTCGCGTCTTAAATCCATCGTTTACTTGTCAAAAATGAGTCCCGAGCCTTATTTCGTGAATGATATTATAAATTACAGTGTTGGTCCCTATGGTATATTTTACCCCGCACCCTTCATCTTTTGTGAACCTTGCAAGTTGTAATTAACACTTTTAAATACTTTTGGTTGGATATATAAAGGGAAGAATAGCATTCATATTTTATTTTTAGGTTTCCACCCTTCTCTTTCATTTTCACAGCCGCTCCACCCCTCCCTTTCTTCTCCAGCCATCTCCGGCCACTTTACGGCCACACCACCGATCACCACCACCGCCACCATTACCATGCTCATCTCACCTCCCTTATCAAATCAATACAGGTCAGGCGCCATTAAACCCACCCAAACGCATCTCTTACTCGAGTTTCAGTCTCGATTCACCTCACATTTGCATCCTTTTCTTGTTTTCTTTACTAATCGAAGAACAAGAAAGATTATCTCAGCGTTTGGTAGTTGTTTGTACCATGAATCGACTCAAAACCCACGGACCTTGTTGGGTTGATATATATAATGAAATAAAAATTGATAATAACGAGATTAAGATCGTGTTTGGTATCATTTGTTTTGTGTTTGTGTCATTGGTTTGAAGCTTCGAGTTGTAGTAATGGGTTCTGGTGTTGAATCGAGTAGTCTAGGTCTTATGGTCTCGGATTGGATTGGGTAATGGGTTTGGTACTTGTGGTTCTTGCCGAGAGTATGGTTAGTATTGGTTTCTGATCTGGGTTTTGGTGGTGCCATGTTCTCAGCCGAGGGTTGGAATGGATTTCGGATTGGTTTTGTTGATGTCAAGTATTGTTGTTGATTCCTGGTATTATTGTTGTTGTTCGTTCTGGTTGTTGTCGATCTTGTTGCTGTTAGTATGTCTTGGCTTGGATTTCCAGTAATGGACCTGGTATTGTTAGTTAATGGGAGCATAGAATATGATTAGTTTAGATGAGGATTTGGTCGTGTTATGAGTTAGGCCATGTGTTTGGATCGGGATAGAAATGGTTTTGAGTTGTTGTTGTTCCTATTGTTGTTCCCTGTTGTTGTTATGACCGTGAGGTAGAGCCGAGACCATTAGGGTCTCGGCAACTATTAGATTGGTTGGCTATTGTTGTTGTGGGGAAGATTGTGGTGATGGAAATATAGTGACAGGGAGTAGGGATGAGTAGAAACGTGCCGTAGGCTCGGCCGTTAAATTGTTGAAGTTGTTGCTACGGCTTAATGGATAGTTTGTGAATAGATGTCTAGTAGGGTGTTGACTTGAGCCGAGTCGGGCGTCACATAGACTTTCTAGTCCCGTGTGATCCCGACGAGCCAAAATGGACTTAGATTATATTGGTTATTCTTTGACCCATGATAAATATTACTCGAAACGAATATAACCCGTGAAAATATAATAATGGTTAAATATTAACGATATGAGTTTTTTTATATATAAATATAATTAACTTTTAAATATTTAGTAACGACGTATAATCGTTATTTCATATTTATAAGTTGATAATAATAATAATAAAAAATATTGAGATACGTTAAATACGTTAGTTAATGTTTGCAAAATTAATAAGAAATATTAACGAACAAGCAGAAAGATTAATAAACGTTGAGCTCGTTCGTTAATATTTCTAAGATTAATACGAGATCGTTAAATAACGACGAATACATTATCTAATAATTATTATTAGAAATAATAAATGCAACGAGATTGAATATGAATACGGACGGGTTACTAATCGTTTCGAGGGCACGTTTATCAAGACTTACCCTTTAGGATTTATTGAGGTTCGTGTTAGTATTTGCCGAATTATGGATTGGTTAACATTAATATTATCATCCGACACGGTCAACGGACTAATTGGGGTACTAAACCCAATTAGGGTCCACAAACGTGTCAGGGGACAATATTAATGGGTGACCCATCCTACGACTTACCATCTCTTTATTAGGTATGAGTAACTTTGGATTAACAAGTGTATTGTAGGAATTGTTGAAATTATCGTATTGGTAAATACGATAAGTATTCAATAATTCGTACTATTTCCGTTGTTAAACTTTTGGTTACTCGAGATTGACTTTGGCCATAAGGTAGACTTAGTAACCATTTAAGTATGATTGCTTTGGATGGAGTATATAGCTTTGACCCGAATGTTTCGTATTGAGTTTTGTCTCGTTTTGATTGAAGTTGTATGTTACTCATCCCTTAGCGTGAGTATTCTTGAGTCTTGTCTCGATTCCTGTCGACTTCGCTTGTTTAGTCTTTGGCATGAGTTCACTTGATTATATGTCGTGTTCTCACCACACACACACCATGATACCAAACACAAACACAAATAAATGGATAATAAGAGATTTGGAGATAGAAGATTGGGAATTACTTGGAAGTAGTTAGCTTGTGGAAGACTTGGTTCATCGCTGGGGATCTCGTGTTAGAATAAGTCTTGCATATAGAAGGCTTCGCCATTTTCCGGATCGATGTACCGCATCTTTGATGCTGTGTGAATCTGTTAGATGCCAGTTGTGTCAATCGTGATCTTTGCATTGTTGTGGCCCAGGTGAGTTCATAGCCCCTACTTTTTAATGGTTTTCTTAAACTATTTTTGGGGGAGAATACATGCTCGTTTTTAATTAAACTCAAGTTGCTTATTTGGATACGTGAATTGTTTACCTATGATTTGACTGTTTGGTTGGAGTATTTGATTCGGTTATTTGAATGCGTTATGTGATTACTTGTTTATTATGTGATATGAGATTCTTGATTGTGGTTTATGAACCTGTTACATGAGCTGGCTAAGGGCATGTCGCATCCTTGCGAATGCAGATTGAATTGGTTTAGTGGAGCGAGGCCTAGTCGAGAACTAGGTAAGCTTTGGAGCGAGGCCTAGCCTAGAGCTAGGTAAGCTATACAACGAGGCCTAGACTAGATCTAGGTAAGTTGAACATGTCGTATCCATACGCATGTTGGGTATGTCGTATCCTTACGCATATAGATTGATTTGATTTGATTTGGTTATTGGACTATAGTGTGCACTATAGGGAATTCTTTTGTGGTTTGACTTTGCCAGCGTAACAGGATAACTTTATGTGACTCTATATGAGTGTAGTATCCATGTGATTGATTATGATTCGAGTTGTTTGATTATGAGTTGATTTCGGTTATTTGATTCGGAATGGTGATTTAAGCTGTGTAAGCCTACGTTAAGTTTGACTTGTTAAAAAGGATGATTTGAACTCGAAAACCCTTTGGTTCAACTATAATGTTTTCAACTAAAACTCTATGGACTCACCAGCGTAAGCTGACCATTTTAGCATGTATTTTCATGTTTAAGGTGTTAGCTCACTATTTAAAGGCGCTTGGCAAGGGGCATTGGTCATAGGCAACTCTTATATATATTTGGGACCGCTTTAACTTCTTTATGGGCCTATTTCCGCACTTCATTTATAAAATGTAAACTTAACACTTTTGCTAATGTATTTTATTCTCTATAAATGAAATAAAAACCGTTCTTTGTACTTATGTTGTGATACCAATCTCGTAGCACCCCAATGGATATATGCTTCCGCTGGACCTGAAATTTTGGGGGTGTTACAGTTGGTATCAGAGCCTAGGTTATAGAGAACTGGGTATTTTTAAAACCTAGACTATAACCATTTTTGCAAAAACTTAACCCTATGACCACTACGTGCCTTCCTACCAAGCCGATGCCTCGCGTATGATTTTGTTTAAGGATGTAATTGATTAGATGACTTAGGATATGATGGATGAGATATTGAATGATGAGTTTGATGAGATATTTTGACGGTATATGTGATGAGATGTTTATGGTTTATTTAGCGTATTGTTTGATGATTTATTTGTTGATATGTACCTCTATCTAGTGGATGCTTCAAATCCACCTATGGTAATTATTCACTATAAACATTCTCACAATACACGCACTATACCTGTCACAGAGTTACGCTATTTCCTTGCATAATCTCATGAATTAATTTTGAGTTTTGGATGCTTGTCATGGTTTTGGGAATGATATTGAGATATAGAGGACATATTACTAGTATAACTAGGCTGAATGTTTCAAAATTCATTGAACCTCGGGTGAATGTAGACTGATCACCTATATTCAACCAGGGACAGTGGGACTTGGCCTGATCAACTATGTCTGACTCAGAGGTGAATTTTGCGATATTGGGAGTAGTTATAACATGATTATGTCTGGGTTAGAGTTGATTTTTGGAACGATGAGTTTTGTGTGTGTACACGGGCATTGAATATTACTTCCACACATAGGACACACTGGCATCACATGGATTGAAGTGCTTCTAGCGCCACTAAATGTCCTCGTTTATGTGGAATTCTTGTTGTCGCCATCGAGCCTAGTTTGCGATGGGTCGGGCTAGACCCGATTGGCACCAGTCGAATTCGAGCTGCTTATCGTCATAAGTCTCGTCGATTTTATTGGAACGTTTGGAATTGATTGAATTGATTTCTGGTTATGTCTTGAGTTGACTTTTGGTATTTTGGGACTTGGTTTTGACCATTTTGAAGTTGATCTGCGGTTACGTTTGGACTTTATTTTTGGTTACATTTGGATTTTGTTACGTTTAGATTTGATTCTTGGCCACGTTCGGATACAATTTTGGCTACGTATTGATTGGTTTCCCCGGCTATGTCTTGATTCGACTCTTAGCTATTTTGGGTTGGTTTTGACCATTTTGGATTTAATTCCAGCTACGTTTGGATATGATCTCGGCTACGTTGAAACGGATTTTATTATATTTGGATTTGATTTTTGGTCTTGTCTTGAATCGATTTCCGACTATGTCTTGATATGACTCTCGAATATTTATGATGTTGGTCGCGATTATGTTTTGATATGGTTCTTATTACGAATTTGGATAGTTGGATTTCGTGATTTTCGATCTCGTTTCGAATTTGGATTGGATATTCAGCCTTGTTTCGTTAATGATCTTGTCACTGCCTCCTTTACACTAAGCCTTGTGCTAAATCGATGATATTCATTTTCTCAACCGACGATGTTCACTTTCTAGATCGATGATGTTGTTTGTTTTCCCGATTGATGATTGCTCAAATCAATGTTGTTTTAGTAACGATGTTCAAAAGAGGTTGTACTTTCCGCCTCTACTCTAAGTACCCTACCAAGTCAATCGACTAATTGTTAATTGCAATTAGACAGCTTTTTTTTTTAGAATCGTACTCTGATACTTGTTAAGCTCTTTGTTCAGTATAGATTCCGCGCTCAACGGGAATCTTGAAATCTTAAAGAGTAATCTGAATTGCGTTCCATGGGACAACTTTCTAGTCCTTATCTCGTCCTTCGAGAAGTACCTGATATTCTTGCTACATTCCTACCGATCAATCAACTATACCGCAAGCGAAACCTTAGGAGTTAACCTCACACCTTTACCTGAGTAGTCACTATTAGTCATCCTACCCAACCTTACACCTCTTGTTGGCCAAATTCCGTTTTACCTATCATTTCAGTATTTCAATGGCACAGTAAGAGACCCTCTATGGTCGAAGGTGCTGATCACCATTTTGTTGAGTAGAAATGGAGATACCCAACTTCTTGACCCTGAACCTGTTCGTGAAACCACCGAGGAGATCGTTCGAAGGCAAAATGGAGACGCAAGTTATGATTTGAAACCCTGATAATGTGAACCTCTCGAATCCTTGTCCTATTAATTCTTTCAAATTCCTGCTGGAGTTGGACCGGTAGTTCACCGACTCGAGCTGCCGGCAGGACTCAGCAATGTTCGCGATGTTTTCATATGTATAATCTAATTGATGACTTGCCGATGAGGCAGTCGTTATTCCTCTGGGAAAAATTCAAATATCATGACGTTCAAACATTGTTGACCTACTGGAATCTTGAACCTTGGAATCAGACGACTATCGTAGAGTCGCATCCCTACTGACAAAGTTCGTTGGAACTCGTGAAAAGATCCTAAACTCCCGCAGAAAATGTGAAGATGAATCCTTGAGTGTATGTGCTCATTTCTGTTCGACCTTAACGGTTAACCTGAATTGAATCGAGCGGACTCGATTCCGTTAAGGAGGTGAAACTGAGACAACCCGCAAATTCCCGACATGTTATATTTTTAGAAACGATACATTATTTTGAGATTGGAATCATTTTCAAGAAACTAAGCATATTTATAGTCATATTTATGGGAATTGTTATTCTGAGCACGCTGACGTTATTCTCGCGTCTTTAATCCATCGTTTACTTGTCAAAAATGAGTCCCGAGCCTTATTTCGTGAATGATATTATAAATTACAATGTTGTTCCCTATGGTATATTTTACCCCGCACCCTTCATCTTTTGTGAACCTTGCAAGTTGTAATTAACACTTCTAAATACTTTTGGTTGGATATATAAAGGGAATAATAGCATTCATATTTCATTTCTAGGTTTCCACCCTTCTCTTTCATTTTCACAGCCGCTCCACCCCTCCCTTTCTTCTCCAGCCATCTCCGGCCACTTTCCGGCCACACCACCGATCACTACCACCACCACCATTACCATGCTCATCTCACTTCCCTTATCAAATCTATACAGGTCACGCGCCATTAAACCACTCAAACACATCTCTTACTCGAGTTTCAGTCTCGATTCACCTCACATTTGCATCCTTTTCTTGTTTTCTTTACTAATCGAAGAACAAGAAAGATTATCTCAGCGTTTGGTAGTTGTTTGTACCATGAATCGACTCAAAACCCACGGACCTTGTTGGGTTGATATATATAATGAAATAAAAATTGATAATAACGAGATTAAGATCGTGTTTGGTATCATTGGTTTTGTGTTTGTGTAATTGTTTTGAAGCTTCGAGTTGTAGTAGTGGGTTCTGGTGTTGAATCGAGTAGTCTAGGTCTTATGGTCTCGGATTGGATTGGGTAATGGGTTCGGTACTTGTGGTTCTTGCCGAGAGTATGGTTAGTATTGGTTTCTGATCTGGGTTTTGGTGGTGCCATGTTCTCAGCCGAGGGCTGGAATGGATTTCGGATTGGTTTTGTTGATGTCAAGTATTGTTGTTGATTCCTGGTATTATTGTTGTTGTTCATTCTGGTTGTTGTCGATCTTGTTGTTGTTAGTATGTCTGGGCTTGATTATCCAGTAATGGACCTGGTATTGTTAGTTAATGGGAGCATAGAATATGATTAGTTTAGATGAGGATTTGGTCGTGTTATGAGTTAGGCCATGTGTTTGGATTGGGACAGAAATGGTTTTGAGTTGTTGTTGTTCCTATTGTTGTTCCCTGTTGTTGTAGAGCCGAGACCATTAAGGTCTCGGCAAGTATTAGATTGGTTGGCTATTGTTGTTGTGGGGAAGATTGTGGTGATGGAAATATAGTGACGGGGAGTAGGGATGAGTAGAAACGTGCCGTAGGCTCGGCCGTTAAATTGTTGAAGTTGTTGTTGCGGCAAAATGGATAGTTGGGGAATAGATGTCTAGTAGGGTGTTGACTTGAGCCGAGTCGGGCGTCACCTAGACTTTCTAGTCCCGTGTGATCTCGACGAGCCAAAATGGACTTAGTTTATATTGGTTATTCTTTGACCCATGATAAATATGACTCGAAACGAATATAACCCGTGAACATATAATAATGGTTAAATATTAACGATATGAGTTTTATTATATATAAATATAATTAACCTTTAAATATTTAGTAACAACGTATAATCGTTATTTCATATTTATAAGTTGATAATAATAATAATAATAAATATTGAGATACGTTATATACGTTAGTTAATGTTTGCAAGATTAATAAGAAATATTAACGAACGAGCAGAAATATTAATAAACGTTGAGTTCGTTTGTTAATATTTCTAAGATTAATACGAGATCGTTAAGTAACGACGAATACGTTAGCTAATAATTATTATTAGAAATAATAAATGCAACGAGATTGAATATGAATACGGACGGGTTACTAATAGTTTTGTGGGCACGTTTATCAAGACTTACCCTTTAGGAGTTATTGAGGTTCGTGTTAGTATTTGCCGAATTATGGATTGGTTAACATTAATATTATCATCCGACATGGTCAACGGACTAATTGGGGTACTAAACCCAATTAGGGTCGACAAACGTGTCGGGGAACAATATTAATGGGTGACCCATCCTACGACTTACCATCTCTTTATTAGGTATAAGTAACTTTGGATTAACAAGTGTATTGTAGGAATTGTTGAAATTATCGTATTGGTAAATACGATAAGTATTCAATAATTCATACTATTTCCCTTGTTAAACTTTAGGTTACTCAAGATTGACTTTGGCCATAAGGTAGACTTAGTAACCATTTAAGTATGATTGCTTTGGATGGAGTATATAGCTTTGACCCGAATGTTTCGTATTGAGTGTTGATTGAAGTCGTATGTTACTCATCCCTTGGCGTGAGTACTCTTGAGTCTTGTCTCGATTCCTATCAACTTCGCTTGTTTAGTCTTTGGCATGAGTTAACTTGATTTTATGTCGTGTACTCACCACACACACACCATGATACCAAACACAAACACAAATAAATGGATAATAAGAGATTTGGAGATAGAAGATTGGGAATTACTTGGAAGTAGTTAGCTTATGGAAGACTTGGTTCATCGCTGGGGATCTCGTATTAGAATAAGTCTTGCATATAGAAGGCTTCGCCGTTTTCCGTATCGATGTACCGCCTCTTTGATGCTGTGTGAATCTGTTAGATGCCAGTTGTGTCAATCGTGATCTTTGCGTTGTTGTGGCCCAAGTGAGTTCATAGACCCTACTTTTTAATGGTTTTCTTAAACTATTTTTGGGGGAGAATACATGCTCGTTTTTAATTAAACTCAAGTTGCTTATTTGGATACGTGAATTGTTTACCTAAGATTTGACTGTTTGGTTGGAATATTTGATTCGGTTATTTAAATGCGTTATGTGATTACTTGTTTATTATGTGATATGAGATTTTTGATTGTGGTTTATGAACCTGTTACATGAGCTGGCTAAGGGCATGTCGCATCCTTGCGAATGCAGATTGAATTGGTTTAGTGGAGCGAGGCCTAGTCGAGAACTAGGTAAGCTTTGGAGCGAGGCCTAGCCTAGAGCTAGGTAAGCTATACAACGAGACCTAGAATAGATCTAGGTAAGTTGAACATGTCGTATCCTTACGCATGTTGGGTATGTCGTATCCTTACGCACATAGATTGATTTGATTTGATTTGGTTATTGGACTATAGTGTGCACTATAGGGAATTCTTTTGTGGTTTGACTTTGCCAGCGTAACAGGATAACTTTATGTGACTCTATATGAGTGTAGTATCCATGTGATTGATTATGATTCGAGTTGTTTGATTATGAGTTGATTTCGGTTATTTGATTCGGAATGGTGATTTAAGCTGTGTAAGCCTACGTTAAGTTTGACTTGTTAAAAAGGATGATTTGAACTCGAAAACCCTTTGGTTCAACTATAATGTTTTCAACTAAAACTCTATGGACTCACCAGCGGTCAAACGCATCTCTTACTCGAGTTTCAGTCCCGATTCACCTCACATTTGCATCCTTTTCTTGTTTTCTTTACTAATCGAAGAACAAGAAAGATTATCTCAGCGTTTCGTAGTTGTTTGTACCACGAATCGACTCAAAACCCACGGATCTTGTTGGGTTGATATATATAATGAAATAAAAATTGATAATAACGAGATTAAGATCGTGTTTGGTATCATTGGTTTTTTTGTTTGTGTCATTGGTTTGAAGCTTCGAGTTGTAGTAATGGGTTCTGGTGTTGAATCGAGTAGTCTAGGTCTTATGGTCTCGGATTGGATTGGGTAATGGGTTTGGTACTTGTGGTTCTTTCCGAGAGTATGGTTAGTATTGGTTTCTGATTTGGGTTTTGGTGGAGCCATGTTCTCAGCCGAGGGCTGGAATGGATTTCGGATTGGTTTTGTTGATGTCATGTATTGTTGTTGATTCCTGGTATTATTGTTGTTGTTCGTTCTGGTTGTTGTCGATCTTGTTGTTGTTAGTATGTCTTGGCTTGGATTTCCAGTAATGGACCTGGTATTGTTAGTTAATGGGAGCAGAGAATATGATTAGTTTAGATGAGGATTTGGTCGTGTTATGAGTTAGGCCATGTGTTTGGATTGGGATAGAAATGGTTTTGAATTGTTGTTGTTCCTATTGTTGTTCCCTGTTGTTGTTGTGACCGTGAGGTAGAGCCGAGACCATTAGGGTCTCGGCAAGTATTAGATTGGTTGGCTATTGTTGTTGTGGGGAAGATTGTGGTGATGGAAATATAGTGACAGGGAGTAGGGATGAGTAGAAACGTGCCGTAGGCTCGGCCGTTAAATTGTTGAAGTTGTTGTAGCGGCTAAATGGATAGTTGGTGAATAGATGTCTAGTAGGGTGTTGACTTGAGCCGAGTTGTGCGTCACCTAGACTTTCTAGTCCCGTGTGATCCCGACGAGACAAAATGGACTTAGATTATATTGGTTATTCTTTGACCCATGATAAATATGACTCGAAACGAATATAACCCGTGAAAATATAATAATGTTAAATATTAACGATATGAGTTTTATTATATATAAATATAATTAACTTTTAAATATTTAGTAACGACGTATAATCGTTATTTCATATTTATAAGTTGATAATCATAATAATAAAAAATATTGAGATACGTTAAATACGTTAGTTAATGTTTGCAAGATTAATAAGAAATATTAACGAACGAGCAGAAATATTAATAAACGTTGAGCTCGTTCGTTAATATTTCTAAGATTAATACGAGATCGTTAAATAACGACGAATACGTTATCTAATAATTATTATTAGAAATAATAAATGCAACGAGATTGAATATGAATACGGACGGGTTACTAATCGTTTCGAGGGCACGTTTATCAAGACTTACCCTTTAGGAGTTATTGAGGTTCGTGTTAGTATTTGCCGAATTATGGATTGGTTAACATTAATATTATCATCCGACACGGTCAACGGACTAATTGGGGTACTAAACCCAATTAGGGTCGACAAACGTGTCGGGGGACAATATTAATGGGTGACCCATCCTACGACTTACCATCTCTTTATTAGGTATGAGTAACTTTGGATTAACAAGTGTATTGTAGGAATTGTTGAAATTATCGTATTGGTAAATACGATAAGTATTCAATAATTCGTACTATTTCCCTTGTTAAACTTTTGGTTACTCGAGATTGACTTTGGCCATAAGGTAGACTTAGTAACCATTTAAGTATGATTGCTTTGGATGGAGTATATAGCTTTGACCCGAATGTTTCGTATTAAGTTTTGTCTCGTTTTGATTGAAGTCGTATGTTACTCATCCCATGGCGTGAGTACTCTTGAGTCTTGTCTCGATTCCTGTCGACTTCGCTTGTTTAGTCTTTGGCGTGAGTTCACTTGATTATATGTCGTGTTCTCACCACACACACACCATGATACCAAACACAAACACAAATAAATGGATAATAAGAGATTTGGAGATAGAAGATTGGGAATTACTTGGAAGTAGTTAGCTTATGGAAGACTTGGTTCATCGCTGGGGATCTCGTATTAGAATAAGTCTTGCATATAGAAGGCTTCGCCGTTTTCCGTATCGATGTACCGCCTCTTTGATGCTGTGTGAATCTGTTAGATGCCAGTTGTGTCAATCGTGATCTTTGCGTTGTTGTGGCCCAGGTGAGTTCATAGCCCCTACTTTTTAACGGTTTTCTTAAACTATTTTTGGGGGAGAATACATGCTCGTTTTTAATTAAACTCAAGTAGCTTATTTGGATACGTGAATTGTTTACCTAAGATTTAATTGTTTGGTTGGAGTATTTGATTCGGTTATTTGAATGCGTTATGTGATTACTTGTTTATTATGTGATATGAGATTTGTGATTGTGGTTTATGAACCTGTTACATGAGCTGGCTAAGGGCATGTCGCATCCTTGCGAGTGCAGATTGAATTGGTTTAGTGGAGCGAGGCCTAGTCGAGAACTAGGTAAGCTTTAGAGCGAGGCCTAGCCTAGAGCTAGGTAAGCTATACAACGAGGCCTAGACTAGATCTAGGTAAGTTGAACATGTTGTATCCTTACGCATGTTGGGTATGTCGTATCCTTACGCATACAGATTGATTTGATTTGATTTGGTTATTCGACTATAATGTGCACTATAGGGAATTCTTTTGTGGTTTGACTTAGCCAGCGTAACAGGATAACTTTATGTGACTCTATATGAGCGTAGTATCCATGTGATTGATTATGATTCGAGTTGTTTATTATGAGTTGATTTCGGTTATTGGATTCGGAATGGTGATTTAAGCTGTGTAAGGCTACTTTAAGTTTGACTTGTTGAAAAGGATGATTTGAACTCAAAAACCCTTTGGTTCAACTATAATGTTTTCAACTAAAACTCTATGGACTCACCAGTGTAGTAAGCTGATCGTTTTAGCATGTATTTTCAGGTTTAAGGCGTTAGCTCACTATTTGAAGGCGCTTGGCAAGGGGCATTGGTCATAGGCGACTCTGATATATATTTGGGACCGCTTTAACTTCTTTATGGGCCTATTTCCGCACTTCATTTATAAAATGTAAACTTAACACTTTTGCTAATGTATTTTATTCTCTATAAATGAAATAAAAACCGTTCTTTGTACTTATGTTGTGATACCAATCTCGTAGCACCCCAATGCATGTATGCTTCCACTAGACCCGAAATATTGGGGGTGTTACATAAGAGGTAACCTTGTTCCTTTTATTAGGAACCCTATTTAGTAAATAGCAAGCTGTTGACATAGCTTCACCCCAGAACCCTTGACTCAGCCCTGAATAGGACAACAAGGAATTAACCATCTCCTTCAGCACCCTGTTTTTCCTTTCAGAAATACCATTTTACTGAGGAGTGTAAGGGGCAGTCATTTCATGGATTATACCAACAGACTGAAAATACAGAGTATCCATGTACTCACCTCCCCTATCAGTCCTGAATCTTTTGATTAGAGACCCTTGTTACAATTCAAATTCAGTTTTAAATACTTTAAATTTATCTAATGCTTCATCCTTAGTATGTAACAGATAGACATAACAAAACCTTGAAGCATCATCAATAAATGTCACAAAGTACTTCTTATTCCCCAAAGAGGGAGTAGCATGAAGATCACATAGGTCTCTATGAATCAGCTCCAAAAATTTAGTTTCACGTTTTACACTTTGAAATGGTTTCTTGGTAATTTTGGTCATCATGCAAGTTTTACACTTTTCAGTGTCCATATCAAAGGCTGAAATTAACCCATCCTTAGACATATCTCGCATTCTTTTAAAGTGTACATGGCCAAGTCTAGCATGTCATACGGTTGAATCATTATGTTTAGAGGTTGATATAAAAGCAGAATTAACATTATTATGAACAATATTAAGCTTGAATATTTGATTACACAAATAGCCAAAACCAATAAATACACCATGTTTAGATAAAACAAACTTATTAGATTCAATCACTTGTTTATAACCACAATTATTCAAAACACTACTAGAAACCAAGTTCTTTCTAATATCAGGAACATGTAAAACATTAAACAAAGAAACAATCTTTTCAGAACTAAACTTCAAACCAACACATCCTTTTCCATGCATCAGGGCAGTTGACTCATTTCCCATATGAAGAATAGACCCATCATTCATTGGCTCATAGGTCTTGAACCATCTTCTATCTTTACACACATGAATTGTTGCTCCAGAGTCAACCCACCTCGCAACATCATCATCCTGCACAAACTAGATTTCATATATATATGTAACATAATAAATCTCAAAAGACTTATTAAATATATTCTGACCTTTCAGAGAATTGGTGTTACCATTCCCTCCACTTGTGCTTGATCCATTGGTTTTATTGCCAATCTTAACACCTTTACAATCCTTCCTGAAGTGTCCAGTTTTACCACACTTCCAACAAGTCACTTTTGGTTTCTTGTTAATATCAGATTTGGTGTTATCCTGATGCTTACGTTTGCCCTTGTTGTCATTGTTCCTTGAGGAGTTGTTATGCTCCACCATATTGACAACTGATGGACCAGTAGTATTGCTACTCTTTGGCTTGTCAATGTCTTGTGCTTTGAGTGAATCCTTAATGCGCAAGTGACTGCCGAACTCAACAAGAGTTAATTCCTCCTTCTTATGTTTTAGCATGTGCTTAAAATCTTTCCAAGAAGGAGGTAATTTATCAATGATACAAGAGACTGAAATAGCCTCATCCATGTTCATCTTGTGTTGTGTGAATTGACCATGTATACTAAGAAGTTCATTGTATTGTTCCATGACAGGTCTAGAATCAACCATTTTGTAATTGTTAAAATTACTTACAAGGAACTTCTTACTTGATGCATCCTCAGCCATATATTTGGCTTCCAAGGAATCCCATAGTTTTTGAGAAGTTTCAACATTCTGATAAATATCAAATAGAGAATCAGACATACCATTGAGAATTAAACCCCTGCAGACATAATCATCATTCTCCCATTTGCTTCTTACCCTCATTTGTTCCATAGTAGCATCTTCTCCATAATCTTCTGGAATCTCAGTTGTCAGAACATAAACCAAATTCATACTTGACAACAAGAAGTGCATCTTCTTTTGCCATCTTCTGAAATCAACACCTTCAAACTTTTCCAACTTGAAAAAGTTAGCAGCCATTTGTCTCATAGCAGCAGCCGTTGATTATCACTAATAGTTTCTATTGATTGTTGGTTATTTTCTGTTTGAGTGTTCCCAGATTAGGGTTAAGATAATCAATGAGTACCGGATACTCACTTGAAATCGTATTATCACTTTCCAATAGAAACTATTCGACTTTATGCCTGGGTTACACGAATATCTTTATGGGATAAGACCAAGTGATATTCTTGTTTTAGGCACAAATCAAAAACAGAATCGTATTCAAGTGTTTAGGGTTTGTGTTGATGATCATCCATGCAATCCTGTTATGACCTCTATTTATAATAGAGTTTACTCAAACCCTAGCCCATGGAATTATGTATAATTAACTGCCCATTAATTATAACATAATACTTTCCATAATAGTAGGAATCAGTGGTTATCAGTAGAAACAATAACACTAGCAGTGGTAATGTTAACACTATCAGTGGTAATAATAACACTAGCAGTGGAAACTAATAGCAGAATCCACTGTCAGTAGAATTACACCATCAGTAGAAACAGATTCATGCTATCAGCAGAATCAATACATAACCACTATTGAGTCAGGGGATTCACTGACCAAATGGGTGTACACTCCGTACCTTCAAACCCATTACCAGGTGTGAATTAATCCCTCAAGTGCACTAAATTTTCCAACATACTGTTCCCACTAACTAAGTGGCTTAATCTAAATCTATCCTTATGTCGGTATTTCTTTAGATTTCAATATATCCAAGTATACTATCCCATTCCATAGATATTCATACATTCATACTTAACCACTTTAGTGTAGAAAAGCTGTTTGTTAGTGACAGTCTTTATTAATTGGGGGATAATCTGCCTCAGTCCTCACCTCTCTATTGTTAATTACATAATCTCAGATTCATCACGTCTCCCCATGCCTTTTATTGCACGAGTTATATTTTCTTAGTCTACAAAGGAATTTGAGCGGCCGTTTAGATATGTGAAACACATTCAAAAGAATATCATGCAAAATCTAATCCATTAACATATAAAAATCTTTTGATGTAACTACATAGAAAATAAGAGAACGGACAGAAAAATATTTTATGCTTGTCAACCTCAACATTGTAATAGAATCACATGGTCACTAAAAACAACTGTGCGTCTAAACAAGTCACTTGCGTAAGGAATGTATACCACTACTTGAGAATAAAAACCATGTGATTTGATCAATCAGAACATATGAGAAACCACGTCACCAAAATGCCTGTTAGCATTATGATAAGAAATGCTGGAATCTTTATGAATTGTTACTAGTTTATCTCTTATCCTGATTTAAGATTTGAAAATTAACAATATGTTCAAGTCAAATAAATAAGAACATCTGAAATAATTTTTTGAGGAAGGAAAATGAATAGTAATCTAGTGAATGTATATTTCTATGTATGACATGACTGCTATGATGAAAAGGGTGTTAGGATTGTATTCTGAGAGCGATTAACTGATTATTGCAATTACAAAATGTTCATAATCAGAAAATAATGTTTAGTAAACCCTCTGAAGAAGTGATTATATTTGTTTTCTTGGAGAAAAAACGCAGTTTTGAAACAGAAGATAAAACAGGTTGTGACTTCTCTGCCATTTTGCAGACGTGATCCCAAGCACCCCTTAGGCCACTTGTTCGTGGGGAATTATTCTTTTCTCACCCACATCTAGAAAAAAGCATTAAAAGAGAATAAAGATTTGTGCTCGCAATCCTTTGTCATTTTCTGGAAGTGGGAAAAAGTAAGGGGATAAAAAGCCCACCAATCACCAAAATCAAAATATGCATGTGATGCCAGGACTCGACTATGCACTCCTACTAATATTCGCACATATTAAAAGAGACACCTCCCACTATTGTCTAATACCAAAGTAGATATAGTAGCATAACTCTTGTGGTCATGTGTCAAAGTCATAAAGATAAGGTGTAGAAGGATACAGCGGAACATAAGCCATGACATCAAGCATGCTAATGAAAATAAAAACACACAAGCTTGTACATATACTGAACTAAGACGTATATTCTTTACTTAGCTAGCTTCATGACAAGTAAAACTTAAAACTTAAAGGTTTTACAAGTAACTACGATTTGGCATACAAAGAACAAATAGAAAAAGAAATACACGCTAAAAGCAAAAAAAATGTGAGAATATATGACATATAGATCGTGTGGTGTCTAGGTTAATTAATAGACAACTACAATGTACGTTGGTGACCCAAAACAAGAATGGCCCTTAGTTTTGTTTATGGTCTGTTCTACAAGTAGATTCCAGGTTCAGAAGTCAGAACTTAACTTGTCCTTTTTTCTTTTCTTCTACTTTTTCGGTTGCATATATGTGGCACTATCTATTACCAGGACATAAATAATGTAAGCATTCTGTTGTACGGTTATATACATTATCCTTCAAAACATAAGATGGAAATAGATCATGATTCTGATTTGTAGAAAAATAATAAGAAACAGAACAAAGTAAGAATATGAGAATGTCAACAGGGTGGAACAAGATCGACCTCAAGTTCTATAAAACAAACAGAGTGCCTGCTGAAAAGGAATATGACTTTCAAAATTTGATGACTTTCAAAATTTTACCACTAATTAAAATAAATAACTTAATCTGGATATGACTTTCAAAATTTGACAGCTCTGTGATATTTCAACTGTTATGACATACCAATTGGTTGAGTGATTTACTTGGCTTGTTACAGTTGCACGATGTATAGCGGTTAAGATACCAGACTACCTAATGATAAGCATAATATGGATCAAGCACTCAAAGATACAAAAACCTATATGAATAACTTTGCATGCAATTATTTCTGATCTACTTGTACGGATGCTACGTGATCTAATCATCGCAAAGATATGCTATATCACACCACTGATAAGCATATCTTTTATCCAAATTTTGTTCTTTTTTTTGCCTGTAAGATTGTTGAATTAAGCTGAAGGGGCATCAGGCATAATGGTACGGGATTGAGGGTTGCCCCAGTGGGCTAATGGAAGTACTTTGTCCATCGACAGAATCACTTGGTATCTAATAAACTAGGAGATATAAAGGATTAAAGATTTTCAAAGATATCAATGACCACTTTAGAATATTATTTTGCATCATTAATATGCAATCTTGTTCCAGTGCCACTAAGATTTTTATCAATGAGGAAGGGTATTCTATAGAATTACATAATACTGCTTATATCTAACTTGTACCTCTATTTATGTTCTCTAGTCAAGTATAAATATCCACCCATGGCAATTCTAATTTCTCAAAGAAAATTATCTACCTGGTCTACTCTTTCTCATTACAAGCCTCTTACCTTCACTATCTCCTTTCTCATAAAAGTACCTTACAGTTTTCTGATAATTGCAATGGCCACTGTCTCAAGCTTGGTAACAGAAAAAGCTGTGGTTATATTTAGCAAGAGCTCTTGTTGTATATGCCACAGTGTCAGAACACTGATATGCAGCTTTGGGGCAAACCCAACTGTTTACGAGCTAGATGAACATCCAGAGGGTCAGAAAATTGAGAAGGAACTCAAAGCCTTAGGCTTCAAGCCAAGTGTCCCAGCTGTATTTATAGGACAGGAGCAGGTTGGTGGAGCCAATGAGATCATGAGCATGCATCTCAAAGGCAAGCTTGTCCCATTGCTCATTAAAGAGAGAGCTATCTGGCTCTAGAACACTAACATGATCAATACCTTGGTGTAATAGCCACAAACAGAGCATTTTTATTAAGCTCTGGCAAACTTGAGAGAAATTTTAGATAAGAGAATAAGTAAAAAATCATCTGACATTTTGTCTAGCCATGCTATATATGATGTATGTAACTTACTTTGTTCCCAACTTTTTTAATAAGTTGTGACATACTCAAGAACAATCAATATGTGATATTCCAATTTAGTTTCAACTTTTTTCTTTATTAACCATGTGCTCCAATGTCCTTAACCGTTTCATATTCTATCAACAGTTGGCACTAAAAATTTAATATAACCCACCATAAAGAGAGCTCTAAATGCCATTATTACTACAGAAATACTAATAATTATTTTTTGGGTAAAAGGTCAACGACCCGGTAAATGTATTACTCCAAAAAACATTTAAGTACAACGGATATGAGTGAATCTCATATCTCAGCCCGTTACATAGGCGAAAGGCTTACATAACAAGATACTTCCTATTTTCTAGACAAGAAAACAAACCATTTAAAGACTCGGAGAAAAATATAACCTACTTCCTATGACCTTGGAGATTAAAGCCATAAATGGCGTTAATAGCATCCAATTCCCCTGGAAGATCATAAATTTGCTTCGAGTAATCATCATAGTCATCCAGCTCATCTTCACGCTCATGACCTCCACCAAAAAGATTTGCTGATTCGTCGAACGTGTTAAGAACCTCCTCGTCATCACTATCAGTAACCACAATATCACCCACCTTAGAGAATGGGTTAGCCCTCTTATTGGCAGATGCAGACGGAATAGGAACACCTTTATCATCCAAAAGGGTAGTTTTTCCATCGATAAGTAGCTTTTCAAGCTTACTAATTTTCTCAACAATAGGAGTAGAACCACCTTCCTTAGTTCCCATTAAATCACTCACAAGGGGTACTTGTGATGTAGTACCAGTCTTAACCGACGCATCCTCATTAACTTCCATTGTACAGCCAGCATCCACATCCATGTTGGTGTCATCAGTAGGAATACCAAACGTATCCGTATCATCCATATTAAGAGCATCAAACTGGTTAGATGTAGAGATCGTTGTACCACTAGAACTAGCCACATCAGGAATCTTCTTCTTATTGCCACCAACATTCTTGGGTTCAGGAGGAGTCTGTTTGGGTTGATATTGAAACTTCTTACCCACAACAGGTTTAGTAAACCCTCCTTTACCCAGAATTGTAGAACCACCTTGTTTTCCTTTCTTCTTGTGATTGACAGTCTTGAAACTATCATTAACAGGCTGAACATGAGGAATAACAACTGTAGGACAATCAGTCAGAGTATGACCAAATATCTTACACTTGTCACAACGAGGAGGTTGCCACTCGTATTCAACCCGTATCTTCTCAATAGTGGACCCCGAACCATCTGTTCTTATCAGTTTAATACTAATAATTATGCATACCCTAAAATCAACAGTAGTATGCAAGAAACATTCTAAACTCTTACGTTATTATTATCAGACATGCTCTTACTACACGACCATGAAAAAAGTGGTTGAAACATGAAAGTAGACAGAAAGAAGATGCATAAGGCATTAATTCATCACCACCAGTAAATCATACACATTTGACTTTATTTAACCTTACAGCTTATAAACCACAAAATAATATTGTAGAGAAAATCAAGAGCGTGTCAAAATTCAGATGGTCTTCTATTATATTTTCAATCAATACGAGACAAGAGAATGCAATGAAAGCCTTCTCACAAAAATAGTCTTGCCCAGGTTTGGCACAAAAGACAAGGACATGTCAGCAAGGTGGGACTACATGTGTTGGAAAAGAAGGAGCTGTTTGGCAAGAAGAGTGTAGGTAAGCTCAATCTTTGTGAGAATTGTGCTCTAGGAAAGTTAGATCGAGTCAGTTTCGGTGTAGATGGCACACTACTCACGGAGAGATAGACTATGTTCATTCAAATTTATAGGTCCGTCTCAGATTGAATCATTGCGAGGTAAAAAGTATTTTTTATATATTGTTGATGACTATTGTAAGAGGGTATGGGTTTACATTCTCGAGTTTAATAATTTATATACCAAATCTAGTTGAGACTTCACCAACACTCCCAGGTAGTATACCCGTTCGTTTATAGTATAGACTTGGCAAGACGGGATCATTCGCTAGAGCAAGGGTATTAAAGTGAAATTAAGCAAATTAAATTAAGAAAACAACTGTGTTTTAATCCACACGATTATTTAATTGAAATATAACTAAAATGACAAAAAGTAAATAAAACAAAATAGTTAGTTGGACGAAACGATCAAGAGATAAAAGACATGCTCGCCTTTCTAATCATCTATGCTATCAATGGCATGAATGTGTGTGCAATGTTCATCTAGGAATATTGTAGTGAGTATTAGGTTGTCTAGTTGTGATTCGGTCGGAACTACCTACACGCTTCTTGTAATAACAACATACGCTGATGGTCAGGGTCGCATTCCGAGTATAGTCCAATCATTAAGCTTCTCAACTAGTCTATATAAAAATGTTTTATGTCTTTCCCAAGCAATTAATTACTAAGTAATTTCCAAGCACTTAAAACTGTTATGCGTGTTGTCTTTAAACACTTTTCTTGTGGAATTTTTCTTATCTCACCCAAGTCTCGAAAATAAGCATCAAAAGGAAGATATAATTTTTTGTCCGTTTGTGGAAGTGAAAAGGGTCAGGGAATAACAATCCACCAATCTACAAAATCAAAAGGATATTTGATGACAGGACTCGACTATGCATTCCTTATTATATTTGAACCAACACTTCCCTTTATAAATATAAACCAAAGAAGAAGTAGAAACATAGATCTGTTAGAATATGGACATTATTTTAGTAGACGTATGTTAGGATCGAACTCGAGATCACGGGATTGCACACAATACGTATGAAGAGAAAAATGAATAATTATTTATAAAATGTTATAAGTAATTATTAAACACAAAATAAATAATAATAATTAGTATTATTGATTAATGACTAATTATTTATTAAATGAAGATTAGGAAAGTAATACTAGACAAAACATGGAAACAAGAGAAGGTTCTAGAATTCCCTAGGGAGTTCTATGCAAATCGATCAAGGGGTTTTTTCCACCTCCTTATGTGCCTTGTGCTCCAAGTATTGATTAGTATATAAGCAAACCCAAGATGTATTGTTTTCTGATAACTTGTACACACACATCTTGGTGTTTTTCTCCTCTCCTTCTTTCTTGGTAGATTTCATAAAAATCAAACCCTTAGGGTTTCGATTTTATTGATCTAAAATAGTTTTGTGTTTATTACTTGCATAAACTTTTTCTTGAATTAGTACGTGTGTACAAGAACGTGATTCAAACACATTATTGTTTGATTCTTGGATTGAATTACAAAAAGGTAAGGGGTAATTCTTATAATCCTTATAAACCCTAATTAGGGTTCTTGGTTCCGGAAGATTGCATTGATTCTTGTTCGGGCTAGAATCATAAAGGTATGTTTACTATTTAATTTAATGATTAATTAATTACATGTTATTCGATCTATTATAATTGCTTCCGCTCATGCTCACTTTGATGTACTCGGTTTATTTATATGAAGGTCATGATATAATAATTCCAACAGTGGCATCTAGAGCCGTTATAATGTGTAATTAATTATCGCAACGCATAAAAATTGGATTTTGATTCGTATAGTTACATGTTTTTTTTAGGGTTTATGTTTTTATCCCTAACCCTAATTTGGGTCGAATGACCTTTAAGGATTTTTAGGGTTTTGTTTTTTAATTTTTTTTAAAAAAAAATTTGACTAGAAACCCTAAGATGTCATGTAATTGTTTATGCGTTTTAGTAAACGATCTTGGTGCAATGTGTTAATTGTTAAGCTAAATCCATGAAAAGTGCATGTTTGCATGGATTTTTTTATTGTGTTATTTAAATTGTTTAAATTGCTTTTATATATATTAATGGTTAAGTTATATTGAAACATGTAAATTTTTTAATAGATGTCGAATTGGGGAAGGCTCCAAGATTAAGTAATCAATTATGTGCTATGTGGTATTTATTTAATTTTGGCTTACGCAATCGATTTATCGATGTATGTGGCTCTTTTTCCAAGAAAAAGAAAGCCCTAATTGAACTAATACGTTATACACCTAGATTTGATTATTAATAGGACTTTTGAATAAGATTTGCATGTGGCTACATGTTTTATACATATTTAATTGTTATGATTATGTATATGTGTTTATTTAGTTGTTTTATTTTTTATTGCATATTACTTATTTTGTTTATTTATTGTGTTAGACATGTTTATTTAAACGAAAGGGTAATTTTTTGAATAGAAAAATAATACGGACTAAATAATGGCGAAATTGTTTTGGTTTTTAAGAGTTAAAATTTCCAAGAATTGGTTGATTGATGTTTTTGTACGTAATGGTTAAATAGGCTCGACCGAAGTTTACACACTATAAGATGGGTATAAGGATGGCAACGCATTAAATTGTGGCCTTAGATAGACAACATTCTGTCTTAACGCTCGTTTGTGTGTAAATTAGACTTACCGAACAACCATTACATGTACATTGTCATCTTAAGGGTGAATAATCCACAATTCCACAATGATTATCCGAAACACTAAGCTTTCGGGCTTATGCAAAAGTACGATATAGTGGACGATAATTGATGGTTATTCTTTAATTGGTGAACCCGATACCTCAATCAAAACTTTGTTATTTTACTCTTAGCAAATTGGTAATAAAAATGTTTTGTAAAACCAATGTTATGAAGTTGTATGCATGCTTCTTCATACATTATTTTGATTACACATCAAAATTTAATACCCTTATAAAATTAAGTTGAATGCCATCTAATTAAGAACACTTGAAGTTGTAATTTACGTCATAGTGAGACTTGGTGAGATTGCAATGGAGAGGTAAATTTCATAAATTCATTGCTAGCAGATCAACTGATGTGATGGATTTGTGAGTTTACAGTTTTTAAGTTAGACGACTTAAATTGAGTAGGAAGTGAGACTTGGACTCAAGGCATTAAGATGGGGATCAAACATGCTTACATTACAAATGTTTTGTGATTGTAAATCCCATAAATCTAGGAATTGCAATATGATATTGGCAATTATTGTACGACAATTACCTTGTTGAATACTATCATTACTAGCAGATCAACTGATGTAATGGTACTATGTCAATTTAGGATCTTAGCTTTAAGAAAATACTACGGTTTATATGAATATTTACCAATGGGTATTTTATTTTCTTAAAGATCTAATTATCGAAAATACTGAAATTGAATTTTGTAATTCGTTTTAATGTATTGATGCAACGTTCAAACCGTAAACGCATTTAGGGCTTTGGTAAATTGATCTCGTTCTGTTTTCAAACAAATGTTTGATTAAGAAATATTTACTTGAAAGACAAAAGAAGTCTCATTTCTATGAAGGAAGAGTGAGACACAATCCTATTCCTTTTCATAAATGAGAAAGGATAATAGGAATATTAGATATGTCTAAATTCTAATATAACTCATAGCAAATTTTTAATGGTTAAGAAAATTGCATACATTTTTCATAGGAATTTTATCATCCTCATTCGGTGATCAAATTCTTAGTAACAAATATGATATTTGGTTAACAGAAAATTATGTATGACATTTTATGAGTTATTAAACATAGAAGCTAGACTAATTACTGCAAAATGTTTAAAAGACAAACTAGTTGTTTTGACTATTTTAAAGGTGCTACATACATTGTAGGATGGTAGACCTATTAAGGAAGAAATTGCATGCCCAATTTTTCAAGTTAATAGCATTTGGTGGATAGTCCATCATTCACGTAGTAGAATACACTTTTTAATGCATAAGTAATTGTTACGTATGGACATTTAAAGGTGTAGGAAAGTTAAAAGCACACTATTTTCTTTTACTGGATATGAAACGTTTACAATGTTGTCAAATTCAGTGGGAGTATTGTGTACTTATTACTGAATAAGAAATTATTGTAATGATCTTTAATTTAGTGGGAGTTACAAGCTTTGATATCTTGGTAGCTAAAGATAATTACTTTCCAAGTGTAGACACTCATACTTTTAAGGATAGTCTTGTACGTTTCCTTACTAGACATTGTTGTTCTACATCTACTTGTTATGCTAAAATCTATGACACAGTCATATTGAACACATAGACAAATGCATGGCATGTTGTTTATCAACTATATGAGGTTGTTACATGCACAAGTGGGAGAAATGTTATCTTTAATGTGTGCAAGAAACAACTCATAAAGATATGATTTAATGGATTCTCTTGACTACATGGTAAGAGAATAATGTTCTAATATTAATTCTAGAAACACTTGGTGTTACAATTTATGTTATGTGAGACTTAACTAGATTGCAACAACAAGGTGAATTTCATATTTCCATTACTAGCAGATCAACTGATGTAATTGAACTATGAGAATTCACGGTTTCTAAATTAGATATCTATTAGAATATGTGTCAATATGATATCAAGACTACTTTAATTTATAGATTTATGAATTCATGGAATGACATAAATTAATTAAGTAATCTAATGCTGCTTCAATCTGAATATTTATGTGTTCTTGAAATGACATAAATAAATGAATAAATAATGTTGTTTACATTATTGTGAAGTAATATATTAACTTGAAATTACTATTGAAACCAAAAGATGGTGTTCATAATTACTTTAGTTAAACATGTTTGTGTTTCATTGTAAAGATATAAACATAAAGTCTTTTAATTGTTACAAGACTTATAATAAAGTAAGACGTTATCTTGTTGTGTTTTTTAATTAAGACATATACATGAAGTTATTAAATTGTTAAATGACTTATAACGTATAGTGGGATTATAACAGTTTATGTTTTCTTGTAAAGACATGGACATGAAGTGACTTTGTAAAAAGTACTTGTGTTATAAAGCATGAAATTGGCTTGAAAATACTATTATACCATTAAAATGACTTAGTTGGTAAATAGACAAGTCAAGAGGAATATGATTATCTTAAATATTGTTAGATTGTCTTACAATATTAATACTAATGAAATACCAAATGTTTATGGTATGTTCAGTTACGAAAATCAAACTCTTGTTATATTGTTTGATTAAAGATAACTATGACTTCTTTTCTTCCAAAAGTTATCAAGGTTAGAATGTTGAGTATGACTTGGACATATTTAATAAAACTCCAACATAGAAGATTAATAAGACATTATCATATGATGGAATGTGATGAATGAGATGAATCACATTAAGTCTTAAATTGAAGTTCTAAATTTGTTTAACTGCTTATGAAGAGGTTATTAACAAAGTAAAGTTAGGAACTGTCAATATGTATTTGTAATATCCCAAAAGAGAACATTGTATTGTTTCTTTATTTGCTAAGTATTTAAAGATAGTCTTTAAATTGCTAAAAGCAAGTGGGAGTTTTGATCTTTAAAAGATAAAATTACAAGATACCTAATCTTCTAAAATACACTAGTAAATATCAAGATGATGGAATTATCATTCATAGAATAGCAATATATCTCAGATATTTGATTAATATGCTGAGGGATATGATTTACAGGATTATTGTAAACCTGATAATCATTATGATACATTACCAAATATGAAGTTGGGTAAAGTATACATGATATGAATGATTAAGATGCTGTCCATAAAGATAATCAATTTTTGAAATTTGATTTATCTTAATAGTAAGACTAGAAAATGAAGATGAGTTTCTTCAAAGATTTGGTAACCTTTTTGGTTTAAATCTTTGTATAGAAATCATATGGACAATGTTGTACACGTATTTAATGTATGTTTTATGACAAGATTATTAATCACATTTAAGCAATTAACTGTGATTGAATATTCTTTTCTAAAACACATTAAATATATAAAGATTATGATTGTCATATTTAGTTTCATTTATATGAAATTGACAATAGAATATCAAAACTCTTTCATGAGTGATTACTTGAGCGAGGACGATAAGTAATCAAAAGGAGTTTATGAATTCAAATAAATCTTTGGAAGTGTACATGGTGCAATAATCCATGGATGGATATATGCATGCATCTAGAAAATTAATCTTATGTTTAATTATAAATTCATGTTTTAAATTTATAATTGAAATGAGATAATTTCTAAGAATTCCTAAAAGCTAGTGGGAGTATTATGTTTAATTTTTTAAATCATATATGTTGTAGAACATATGAAAAGTAATATTCCATATAAGTAAATGTTAAGTCTTAGAATGGAATGAAATTTTACTTGCAAGATTTAGGAAATAAGACATATAACCTTGGAATCAATGTTTATAGTTGAAACATGTGCGGTAAATAAATCTAATATAACATGATATATTATTTAGAAAGTCTAAATGGATATGTACAACATGAATAAAATTTAAGTATGACTTAAAGATTTTTCATGAACATCATGTTTTGTTTTATCATGCTTGATTACAAGATGATTTGGCAAATATTAATATCTAATTAAGAGTTATTAGATAACTTGTGTAATATTCTAAAAAGAATATGTTTGATTATAGAATTACATCCTAAATCTGGAACAGCTTCCAAATTCTATAGATGAACAATTTTTCAATTGTTGTGAAAATTGTCATAGCCAACAAACTTGAAAGTTTGAAGGGCATCAAACATTACACAATAGATATTAATGTTTACGGGAAGTTTTAATAACATATTGTTGTTGCATACAATGATGTTAATGAAATTGAGATGACACTCAATGCTAGTTATGGTAAGGATTTCATCCTTGGCTATTACTAGTTATGCTTACTAAAAGCATAAGTTGCATTATACATTAAGAGAATAAGAATACTTTAAACTTTAAAATGTTTGGAAGTTTAATTATCATAAATTGGTGGTTAAGGATGTCTCACATTTTTATGAAATATGGCATTATCAAAATAGTTGACTATGCACATATAAGAATTTCAATAGTTGAATTCTTGAAATAAGTATTCTTAAAATTCCGATAGATCAAAGTTGGATGATTTATGTTTTGTCAACAAGTAGGAATGTCATTACTTGAGACATAATTCATCAACAAGATTTTCATGCATTGATCTATTTAGTATTTGGATAAGGGATGTTAAACAATTATTATAATAAATTTAAATACATGGTATGTTTAATTTATAATATATATTGTATCCTATATTTGTGTGTTTAAATCCATGAATAAAGGTTATTCTTAAATTGTCCGTTGTCAGTTAATAATATGGGAATATTATTAAATTAAGACAAATCTGAAGTTGGTATAATATACTTAAAGTATATTGATGCGTAGTCATGCCATTTCAAATGATATTCGATGATACTGAATATAGGACTTATCCCAACTACATGATGTTACTTTATGGATTTTGTTATTGAGTAAATCATGAGGAGTTATCCTCAGACTTGAGATGCAAGATAAGTGTCATGAATGTAGTACATTTTTGTGGAACAACTTAACGCTATACGTAACTGGTAGTAATAAGGGTTGTTTTCGGAAGTGTTACAAAGTTTGTGGGTTTTGCTTGTAGTCAAGATAGAATTTGTTCCTTCAAATTAATTTTTGGAGTTTAATACTGCTGGGCCCCTCGTAGGGTTGTCAAGATGTTTGCATGGCCATGCCCAAGATCTTCCCTGAATATGTTCAGAAGATTTGGTAATCTTGATCAATCATAAACAACGAGAAACAGAATGATTAAATTAAGGAATGACTTTAATCCATATCCTTATTAACGTGGTATTAGAAACAAAAGGATAATAATAATGAGAAATCATTAAAAGGTTTTTCCAGGAGCCTTGCTCGAGATCGTACTAGAGGCATCGGCGTGTTGCAAGACGCTAACCGATGTGATTACACTATTAAAATATGTCCAAGTGGGAGCTGTTACAATATGGACATTATTTTAGTAGACGTATGTTAGGATCGAACTCGAGATCACGGGATTGCACACAATACGTATGAAGAGAAAAATGAATAATTATTTATAAAATGTTATAAGTAATTATTAAACACAAAATAAATAATAATAATTAGTATTATTGATTAATGACTAATTATTTATTAAATGAAGATTAGGAAAGTAATACTAGACAAAACATGGAAACAAGAGAAGGTTCTAGAATTCCCTAGGGAGTTTTATGCAAATCGATTAAGGGGTTTTTTCCACCTCCTTATGTGCCTTGTGCTCCAAGTATTGATTAGTATATAAGCAAACCCAAGATGTATTGTTTTCTGATAACTTGTACACACACATCTTGGTGTTTTTCTCCTCTCCTTCTTTCTTGGTAGATTTCATAAAAATCAAACCCTTAGGGTTTCGATTTTATTGATCTAAAATAGTTTTGTGTTTATTACTTGCATAAACTTTTTCTTGAATTAGTACGTGTGTACAAGAACGTGATTCAAACACATTATTGTTTGATTCTTGGATTGAATTACAAAAAGGTAAGGGGTAATTCTTATAATCCTTATAAACCCTAATTAGGGTTCTTGGTTCCGGAAGATTGCATTGATTCTTGTTCGGGCTAGAATCATAAAGGTATGTTTACTATTTAATTTAATGATTAATTAATTACATGTTATTCGATCTATTATAATTGCTTCCGCTCATGCTCACTTTGATGTACTCGGTTTATTTATATGAAGGTCATGATATAATAATTCCAACAAGATCTTGTGGTCATATGTCAAAATATTAAAGATAAGGTGTAGAAAGATACAGCATAACATAAGCCAAGACACCAAGCAGTGCCTGTGACAACTCAAACAAACGATCATGTCACCAAAGACCTGTAATCTTAAAATACTAGCTACTTCAGTTTAATAACAGGCTAAGCTTAAATTAAATGCATATCTGGGTAACTATAGTTTGGCATACAAAGGGACAAATAGCAAAGAAAATGCAAGTGAAAACATACAAAATGAAAGAATACCTTTTCTATAGATGGTGTCGTGTCTAGGATAATTAGGTTAATATCAGGAAAGCTGTCAAGTTGGTGACCCTAAAAAAGTGGCCCTTAGTTTTATCTATTGTCATTTCTACAGGTTGATTCCATGTTCAGAACTTAACTCATCCTTTACTTCTTTTCTTTTCACTTTTTGGGCTGCATATATGTGGCGATGTCTAATACCAGAAAATAAGTAACTCTAATACCCTGTTGGACGGTTTTATAAATTATCCTTTGGAACATAAAATGGAAATACGTATCCATGATTATGATTTTGAATTGAAGGAAAAGAATAGGAAGGAGAACAAAAGTGAGAATATTAGAATGTCATCAGGCTGGAAAAAAATATACCTCGTATTCTCTAGAACAATCAGAGTGCCTGCTGAAAAGGTTTACATGTACATCTTAACCACTAATTCAAATAAATGACAATTTATACTTAGATTACTTTAAATTGTGACTGCTCAGTGAAATGTAGACTGCTATAATTATCAGATTCATGTTGATACAAGAACATTTATAACTGATGAGACCCTTCTTAATATAGCTATTTTAATTCTTTGGACAGACCAGGATGAAACCACTAAGTTACATAAAGCTATACTGGTTTTGCTAGAAAGAAACTAAATGTTAAGTGTTTTACTTGGCATGTTACGAGTGCACAACCCAGTATGAAAGAAGGGCTAAACTAGGAAAGCGTGTACTTAGTGATCAGCGTAATATATTTCATGGACCACTCAAATATACAAAAAATCTATACGAGTATCTTTGCATACAAAACTCAATCTACTTTGAGTTCAATCTTGTCTCAGGGACATTTCTTAGACGATTTTAGAGGCTATCGATGCCAAAGGTTAGTATTGGAATTTTTAGAATACAACTTATATCTACCTTTTCCCTCTTTTCATATTCCTACTCAAGTATATATAGCCCCCTATGGCAATTCAAACTTCTCAAATAAAATCCTCTACATCATCTTGTTCTCATCACAAGCCTCTTACCTTCACTACTTCTTTCTCATTTATTAAAGTTATCCGATATTAGCAATGGACGCTATGTCAAGGTCGGTAACAGACAATGTCTTAGTTTTATAGACGATAAAATAATAGATGTGTGTTAGGATCGAACTTGAGATCACGGAATTGCACACTTTACGTATGCAAGTTAAAGATTAATAATTATATATAAATGTTATATTAATTATTATATATATAAACTTAAAACACTTAACGATCGTTAACATTTAATGGAAAAGGCTAACGACCGTTAGATGAAGAAAAGGAAAGTTTTTATGTGTGAATAATCGCAAGGACTAGAAGGTTCCGGAATCCCTTTAGGGATCACAAACCGATCGGCCAAGAAAAGCTCCACCTCCTCTTTGTGCCTTGAGCTCCAAGTTATTAACACTATATAAACAAACCCAAGATTCATTGTTTCTGGCTTGTTAAAAAAAAAACCCTAAAGTCGACTCTCCCTCTGGCGACTTTCTACCCTCCTTTTCCTAATCGTTTTCTCCTCTTCCGAATCCAGTCGTGTGTCTCATTCTTCAATCTTGTTTGTTGGATTACACATACTCTGCCATCGGATCTTGTGAATTAATATCGAGGGTTTCTAATCGCTGGTAATTATTCCTAACCTTCTTCAATCGATTCTGTCCATCTTCTAAGAGGCTAGAGTTTATTCCTGGGTTTTTTTGCTGTCGATTAATCTATTACTCATTATTACATTGATATCGACTATGGTTGGAGGTTGACGGGTTGGTGCGTTTGAGTGTAAACCCTAACTATTATAGTTAGGGTTTGTTCCTGTTTGCTTGATTCTGCTGGTTGGTGTGTGGGGTTTACGGGAGAGATGAATAAAGGGTTTCTTAGCAAGAAGAATGTGTCTGCTAGGGTTTTGGAGAACCTTAGTCCTGAATCTGGTATGATTGAAACTAATTAGGTTGGGAGCGAACATGACCTGGTGGAGCCGGTTTCACTTGGTAATATTCAATCGGCCACTACTAGTTTTGGAGAGTTGAGTACACCCTTAACAATGAACCCTAGTAGTGTTAGTTTGAATGTGGATGATGCTCCTGATTGTTCTATGAATGGTACTCAGAAAGTGGAGCCGATTCCACTTACGAATGATACATCACATGGTGACGACTTGGAGCCGGTTACAAGTGCTGATGTGAAGCACTTGCTATCTAATGCGCATAAGAATTTTGATGATGCCATGACTAATATTCAATGGGATATTGTTGCTAATAAGGCTTCCTCTTCAAGTGGTACTGGGCATGATTCTAATTCGAAAGTTTCTGGTCCTAATGCTTCTAAGGATGATACTACTAGTGGAGTGAAGTCAGTTTCTTACGTGGTTGCTACTTCTAATGAACCTCAGAAACATGTATCTAATTTTCGGAGGTTGGAATGTAGCAAAAAGAAGGATGATGTTGACCTTTCAATTCCATTGAAAGTAGTGGAAGAGGTAAACACGAGGTTTGAGAATACTCTCTACGGTTATTTCCTTGGCCAACGCCTTGCTTTTCCTGTTGTTGATTACTATGTACACAATGCATGGGCTAAGTTTGTTGTGCAAAAGGTTATGATGAATGCAAAGGGATTCTTCTTCTTTAAGTTCAATTCGAAGAAAGGTGTTGATGATGTGCTTGAAAACGGTCCTTGGTTGATTAGAAATGTTCCTATTATTCTTAAACCATGGACTTTGAATAATAATCTACTTAAAAAGGAATTGACTAACATCCCGGTGTGGGTTAAATTCCATGATGTTCCCCTTGCAATGTTTTCTGATGATGGCCTCAGTCTTCTTGCCACACTGATTGGCATGCCCAAAAGGTTAGATGCTTTTACAAGCCAAATGTGTAAGGAATCGTGGGGCCGTAGTAGTTTTGCAAGATGCATGATAGAAGGGAGATCGGATGAGGTGCTTCGGGATAGCCTCACTGTTGAGATACCATTACTTGATGGTACGGGTTCGACTATTGAGAAGATACGGGTTGAATACGAGTAGCAACCACCCCGTTGTGACAAGTGTAAGATATTTGGTCATACTCTGGCTGATTGTCCTACAGTTGTTATACCTCCTGTTTAGCCTACTAAGCCTGTTAATGATAGTTTCAAGACTGTCAATCACAAGAAGAAGGGAAAGCAAGGAGGTTCTACAAGTCCGGGTCAAGGGGGGTTTACTAAACCTGTTGTGGGTAAGCAGTTTCAGTATCAACCCAAAAAGACTCCCCCTGAACCTAAGAAAGCTGGTGGCACTAAGAAGAAGACTCCTGATGTGGCTAGTTCTAGTGGTACTAAGATTTCTACATCTAACCAATTTGATGCTCTTAATATGGATGATACGGATACGTTTGGTATTCCTACTTATGACACCAACAAAGATGTGGATGCTGGCCGTACAATGGAAGTTAATGAGGATGAGTCGGTTAAGACTGGTACTACATCACAAGAACCGCTTGTGAGTGATTCAATGGGAACTAAGGAAGTTGGTTCTACTCCTATAGTTGATAAAATTAGTAAGCTTGAAAAGCTACTTATCGATGGGAAAACTACTCTTGTGGATGATGAAGGTCATCCTATTCCGTCCGCCTCTATCACTAAGAGGGCTAACCCATTTTCCAAGGTGGGTGAGGTTATGGTTTCTGATAGTGAGGAGAAGGAGGTTCTTAACACGTTCGACGAATCAGCTAATCTTTATGGTGGAGGTCATGAACGTGAAGATGAGCTTGATGACTATGATGATTACTCGAAGCAAATTTACGATCTTCCAGGGGAATTGGATGCTCTTAATGCCATTTATGGCTTTAATCTCCAAGGTCGTAGGAAGTAGTTTATATGTTTGTCCGAGTCTTTCAATATTTTGTGGTAGTGGTTTTGTTTTCTTGTCTAGAAAATAGGAAGTATCCTGTTATGTAAGCTTTTCGCCTATGTAACGGGCTGAGATATGGGATTCACTCATATCCGTTGTACTTAAATGTTTTTTGGAGTAATATATTTACCGGGTCGTTGACCTTTTACCCAAAAAAAAAAGATTCATTGTTTCTCATCTCTTGTACACATAGTTCTTGGTGTTTTTCTTTACTCCTCTTCTCTTGAAAAAATCGATCACCCTAATCCCTTAGGGTATCGAAATTTTTGAAGCAACAAAAGTGTTTGGTTTATTTATTACTTGCATAACTTTAACTTATTTTAGTACGTGTGTACAAGAACGAGATATAACATGTAACAACCGTGGTTTTGGCAGGTCAGTTTGACTGATAGTCTTGACTCGGTTGACATTTGTTTGGTGTGTCCTAAGTGTTTGAAGTGAGATAAGTGTGATATAGGTGAGTTTTAGCACTAAATCCCTTTGTGTAAGTGGTTTTATTGTGATTTGAAAAGTTTGAAATTTGGGAAAGTTCATTTTGATCACCTTTGTGGTGTAGAAATGACTTGTGTAGTTTTAGTGTTTTTGTGATTTTGCGTAACGAGTTTTTGTTCAAGTAATTGAGCATTAGTAAGTTACGTGGGATTTGTTTTTATGAGTTATATTTCAAAAAGAGTGTGAAATTCTATTTTTGGAAACTTTGTTTGAAAATGATAATTTTTCCGGTTGTCGTAAAAGTTAAGATTTATCGCGTAAGACGCTAGGATTAGCTATGAGTGTTTATAAAATATGAAAGGTATGAGGTTTTGAGTGTAATAAATTAATTTAATAAAAAATAAAAAATATATATATTTTATATATGTAAAAATCGGTTGGAAGAGGATAAGGGAGAAAGGAAACCCAATTTGAGTCCAAATATGACTCTTAGACACAGGGAATCCTAGTTCAACCCAACCAAGCCCAACCCCTACCCATATATATCAAAACCAACGACCACATACCCTTTTTTTCTACATATTATGAATGACCAAAGCAAGAGGGGAAGGAGGAAAATTAGGGTTTATATTTTTGAAGCTGAAATCAAGAATCAAGGTGAATTCTTCAAACCCAATGTTCAATTAATTGGTTAATTAATCTAATTCATGTAATATTAAGTATAATGGATCTAGGGTTTGTAAACTTCTGTAAATTAATGTTATTAAACATCTTGGGATCAATAATTAGTAATAGTATGATGTTTGGTTAAGAGGATTGAGCGTAAAACATGTTAGTTATTGAGTTGGGGTTTGGACAGAAAAGTAGTGCTGTAAAGATGTGAGTGTAATTAACAGATGGTGAGGAGTTACGTCATGAATTTCAGGTCTAAATTGAATTTTAATGAAAGAGCTTTCCAAAAAGTCCAGCCACGATTGATTTCAAGGTCGGGAAGTTGGTCTTTTGATTTTTCTTTGTTAAGGTGTCAAAGCTGTCAAACCGGGACAGATTTTGGGTAAAAGTTTGAGGGTGTTTTGTGGTTGTAAACGTGGTATTATGACTAGGCCTTATGGAATAGTTAAGTATTAGGTTATATTAGACTACCACGAAAAGGATTCGCGATAAAAACTTGTGGAAGTATTTTATGTTAATTGAAACTTTTTGGTATGCGTTCAGATCCAAATTTGAGTAGTTGGCAAGTTTGATTTTCTTTTGAGTACTTGTGTGTGTTATTGGTCCATGGCCTTCTAGGATTAGCTTGTATACTTATGAGAGACCATGGTAAATTTTTGGTGTAAGTTGTTGAGCTTTATTTGTCGTGATTTCATGTGGGCGAATGTACCCAAAAAATTCTGCGTTTTCTGATTTTTAAAGTGCAAGGGATTTAGTGAGTGTTAGGTTATGGTAATGGTTAGTATGGTGTTTAGGAGATCCATGGTGGATCGTATAAGTCTTAGACATCCATCATATGTGTATTACATGGGTTATAGCTTTTAGCTTGACCATGTGTAATGTGGATTTATTTTTGTGTGTTATAGATTGTGATTTGTTTTGTGGAAGCTGCAAGGTTTGAGGTGAGTTCATAGTCCCATATTTTTAACTTGTTTTAAACCTGGGATGGGAATGATGCTTTTCTTAAATGATTTGAATTATTGTGATTATGTGTATGTGTGTTAAAGAGCTCGGACTTTTAATGTTATAGTATTTTTGCTATATGCGAACGGTAATGATATGATGTGTGATTCTGTGTGGTCCAATTGGGAGGGTGCTTACCCTGTTGCTCGTGCATACGACCTAATTGGAGAGTAGCATCCCTACTCACTTTTATGCTGTGTGGTCCGATCGGAGGGTATTAATTTACCCATTTTTTTGGAGCGGGGGTCACGTTCCGGCCCGGTATGTTGTGAATTTGGATCGGAGGGCACGTTCCGCCCAATGGTTGCCTTATGTGTGATGTTGCCTTTGTGAGTACATGTAGCTTATATGATAATTGTAATTATTTGTCCAGCTATATTTTATAATCACAGTGATTTTGGTTGCCTAGCGTGTTTGAGTCATAAACCTATGAATCTCACCAACATAATGTTGACATTTTAAGCATCATTTTCAGGTGAGCATTCTAAGGCTGTGATAGAAGGAAGTGATTAGACTAGACCTTAGTTGCATTGGAAGTGGTTTATCTTTGCGTTTGGAGTTTATCATGTTGTTATCTTTCGGGTATTGTTATGACACTTTTTGTCTATACTTTGCCATTTTTATTGCTTGTAGTTATTCTCTATATAGACACCATGTGTTGTGATAATATTCATGAAGTTACACCCGCGCATTTCCGCCATGGCGGAGTGTGACAGATTGGTATCAGAGCCTTGGTTATAGAGAATTAAGTGATTGAACCTAGACTATAACCTAGGAGTCCTTCATATAGCTGCATTTAGGATCTATGTGTAAGTATAGTATTTTATATGTCTATTTTCCTAAATTTATGAGATGTTTTATTGAGTTTCGGACGTCTATTTTATCCCCTATACGTAGTATTGTATATATCGACTTTATTATATTCCGCGCATAAGATGCTTCGTTGGACAACCGTTGTCGCTATCGGATGCGAGAGAAGTGGTAGGATGAAGCGGACTAACCACAGAATCTGAGTTCCCGATAGCACATATCTATGTTCGGACAAGGAGAGGACGTTTTCGGGAAATGTTGATGAAGAAGAAGTGGAGAAGTTTGGAACCACCGTGACTTATGGAGATGGAGTCATTACCAAATGCCCTTGGTAGTGCCCTCACTTCACATAGGAAGGAGAGGTGGTTTAGTCTAAACTTCGTGATTTGTATGCACTTGTGAATCATATGGAATCATACAGAAACATGAATAGAGATGGCTTTGCATGTTGTCGACTACCTCAACATGTAGGAAACGTAAATGGGTAGTTGAGTAAAGGTGAAAGGGAGTTAGGATGGAATGGTGTGGATTCGGATCTAGAATCCACAGCGAGTAGTAAGTTGAATTGATCTAAGTGGGGAGGTAACTGCGAGAGTGGAGTTTGACCCATTATGCGACGTCTTTTATTTTGTGTTATGTTTTGGAATTCGTATGTTGTCTTTTGCCGTCTGGAGCCACGTTGGAGCGTGATTACTCTTGGATATTGGGTCGACCTTATCCAAGGGATTTTGATTATAGAGTTTACGTGATTGTTGGAATTGTTCCATGCGAGAGGATTGTTTGCGACGTCTTTTGTTTTTGTTTGCGTGATTGTTTGCATGATGTGTTGTCATAGGAGGGAGTACACTTATGAAAGGGGGCATAGATAACTATGGTGGCCAACATAATTATACATGCGTCACAACACAAGTGGACTTGCAAGTATGATAGTATGGATTGCATGGTGTATTAGGTGCTATGTGGTATATGTGCGTTATCATTGAGATGTGTGATTTTGGAAGTAAGTATGCGTGTGGAATAGGCTTATAACTATGGTCGCGAACATAATTATAAGAGTATTACACACGTGGACTTGTGACCATTATTGCATTGATTGATGTTTGTTGTTACATGTTGTGGTATATGGTATGTGATATCATGTTGGTGATGGCTGTATGGTTAGAGAAATATTCTCTCAACCGTTTGGGCAGTCATTATATGTTGGGGTGTGTAGGTGGTAAGATTCCATCCTACCTATCATATGTTGATACCTCAATTATCGGTAGGTACTTATGTTGTGGTATTTAAGTTGATTCGTTTTCTAGACGCTCCATTTGTATACCTAATTCTTTGGTTGGCATTCCTATTCGTACCATGGTGGTACAGATGCCATATTCTTTCTATTTGACATCGTGATAGGTGTTGGGTAATCAAATTCATTTTGTTGGATACTGTTTCATTTCTTTGGTTATTCCATACATTCATTCCTCGGATGAATGTTATACTGTTCTTCAAGTATTGTTGGTTCGTGACGAGTTGGTGTGGATATTTAATCCCTCATTTACACACACCAATTGAATTTCGTGACATGTTTTGTGACCTGTTAGTATCGGTGTTTTTCTATGATTTTGGTTTGATTATTGTACGAATGAGTCTTTGCATTCTTCGCTTGGTTTGCAATGTATTTGCGTGAGTGTTCACTGGTATGAGTTCGTTTGAGGATTATTTTGATTACGGAATTCTTCAATGTCTTTCACGTTCGATTAAGAGGTTGTGTTAGAGTCTTTATGGCATTTTACAAATTCATTTTGGGTATTTCAAGGTCGTTTGATGGAAACTAATATTTTTATGGGAAATGAAGTGTGAAGAAAAAAATGGTTATGTTGATGTCTTACATAAAATGATTTATATATATATTTTATAAAAAAATGTATAAGTTAAGATATGTCTTGTGAAAAATGGTGTTCATTATTTTTGGGAAGGTCGAGTAAGGGAATACGAACTGTCTATGGTTCTCATTTGCCAAACTTGTTATGTATTTAGTTCATCGAGTGTTTCTTTCGTTGAGGTACGCTTGTGGATGTTTTATGGGTATGTGTATTTTATATTTTCTTTGTATGGGTTTTCATGAACATTTTATCCGTGTCTACTTTTATTGGGAAAATTTTCACATTGTGTTTTTTTCTAGCTTTGATTTTGATGTTCGTTACTTCGTTAGACTGTAATTCGTACCCCTTTTGAGTTCGTTGATATACGTTTTAGTTCGACCGGTTTCATGGTTCGCGTCGTTTAATTAGGATAGATTGTCGTTCTGATTATCAATTTATTCGTTGAAGAAGAAGAGGGTGTTTGCCAAGTTGTTCAAGTGAGAGGTGTAGCTTTAAGATGTACGTTCTTCAGGAAGGTGGTCAATGATAGCGAGTGTTCGTGGACATTAGTAACATAAAAGTGGTTAAGAGTACCTAAGACGCCATCTGAGAGACGATTGTCCTTAGGAATGGCAGGTACTGTTGGTGATTCATTTCTATCTTTCTACAGATTGCATAGGCATCGCGGAGGTAGAAGATCCATAACAGGAACTGTGTGATACATGGTTTAAAGTTGGGAAATAGAACTTGGAGATGAGATTTGTATGGAGCAGGAAGTGTTATCTACACGGATCATAAGAATCTTTAGCATATATTTGACAAGAGGTTAATATATGATGAAGAGAAGTTGGGTGTGGAATTTTTCAGTGACTACGATTGTTTTATTCGCTACCGTTAAGGAAGAGCGGACATCGTGGTAAGAGCGCTGAGAAGGAGTGAACGAGTGAAACTTGGATGTTTGTGAGTAATGATTATGATAATTCAGTTCGGAGTTAAGAGGATGATATTGACAGCCTAGAGAGAGAGGTTCAAGGATGAGAACATGTAAGAAGAATGATTACTTGGTTTAGACCAGTAAATGGAAAGGAACGAAAATGGAGGAGTGTACTTTGTGGACCAGCTATTAGTTTCATTGAGAGGAAGTGTAAGGAAATCATTCATGCAAGGTATCTGATACATCCGAGAATGGATAAGACGTATTATTATCTTAGCAAGAGATGGATGGAGGAGTGGGTATGAAGGAGAATACCAGTACTTTAGCAAGTGTTTGAAATGCTTGAAGGTAAAGGTTGTAGTCAACGATTATTAGGGTGCTGCGACAGCCAGAGGTACCTGGAGATTTTATTAAGGAGGAGTTGGCGAGACTTTTCTCTTGGTGACTTGGTAAAGAGCCATGGGGTGTCGCGTTGATCATCAAGGAACATGATGAGATACTTACTTCGCGATAGTGGTAAACATGTTATAGAGTCTTGAGAACGCGTATGTAGATGAGTACGACTTATCATTCTCTAATGAGTGAACTAAGTGAGCATACAAATCAGGCGATGGGTGGTGAGCTGAGAGCATGGGTGTGTTTGATTTTTGAGGAAGCCGGGGTATACATTTACCCTTAGCTGAGTTCTCCTGTACCAACAATTATCATTCTAGTATTGAGTATGTGTCATGTGAAAAGTTGTATGGAAGGTAATGTAGATTACCTGCTCTATGGGCAGAAGTTGGAACGAGCCAACTGATTGGTCCTGAGCTGGCACAAGGGACTACGGATATGGTCTTTCGGATTAAAGAAAGACTTAAGGCAGCAAGAGATCGCCAAAAGAGTTATGCGGATTATTGCCTTGAGCCCTTAGAATTTAGTATTGGTGATATCGTGGGGTTAAAAGTATCTCTTTGGAAGGGTGTTGTGCGTTTCGGTAAGAAAGGCAAGCTAGCACCGAGATACGTAAGACCATTTGAGATTTACGGAAAGGATTTGATTTGTGGCATATCGGTTGAAGTAAGTTGAGGAATTAAGTGGTGTACATGATATGTTTCACGTATCTAATTGAAAGAAGTGTTTGGTCGATGCTAGTCTGCATGTTCCAATAGATGAAAGTAAGGTTGACAAAACTCTTCATTTTGTTGAGAAACCTATGGAGATTATGGATTGAGATGTTAAGGGTTTGAAGTGTGGTGAGATAGCGTTGGTAAAGGCATGCTGGGGTTCTGAGCGTGGTTCTGAGTTTACTTGGGAACGTGAGGATCAGATGTAATTAATGTTTGTTTTGTGTGTATCCATCATATGTGGTGTTTCCTGCGGATATCATTTGGATTTTCTTTTGGTTCGAGGGTATCATACCTACCTGTGAGAAGTCGTTTTGATCATTGGTGTTATTGATCGCGGAGTGTATCTATTTGCGTGTATCGTTGGAGTGATGGAATGTTTTCTATCGTGTGAATTCGAGTATTTAGTCGGTTCACATTTTTGCGATTCTTTCTCTGTGATTTTATGGTGTGGTATTTTTCCGCTTAAAAATCCATAAATTTTCTTTTGCTGTTGTGAGTGGTGACTATAGTAGTTAAAATCTCGGGACGCGATTTCCCTAAGTGGGGGATGATGTAACAACCGTGGTTTTCGCAGGTCAGTTTGACTGATAGTCTTGACTCGGTTGACGTTTGTTTGGTGTGTCCTAGATGTTTGAAGTGAGATAAGTGTGATATAGGTGAGTTTTAGCACTAAATCCCCTTGCGTAGGTGGTTTTATTGTGATTTGGAATGTTTGAAATTTGGGAAGTTCATTTTGATCACCTTTGTGGTGTAGAAATGACTTGTGTAGTTTTGGTGTTTTGGTGATTTTGCGTAACTAGTTTTCGTTCAAGTAATTGAGCGTTAGTAAGTTACGTGGGATTTGTTTTTATGAGTTATATTTCAAAAAGAGTGTGAAATTCTATTTTTGAAAACTTTGTTTGAAAATGATAATTTTTCCGGTTGTCGTAAAAGTTAAGGTTTATCGCGTAAGACGCTAAGATTAGCTACGGGTGTTTATAAAATATGAAAGGTATGAGGTTTTGAGTGTAATAAATTTATTTAATAAAAAATAAAAAATATATATATTTTATATATGTAAAAATCGGTTGCACGAGGATAAGGGGGAAAAGAAACCCAATTTGAGTCCAAATATGACTCTTAGGCCCAGGGAATCATAGTTCAACCCAACCAAGCCCAACCCCTACCCATATATATCAAAACCAACGACCACATACCCTTTTTTTCTGCATATTATGAATGACCAAAGCAAGAGGGGAAGGAAGAAAATTAGGGTTTATAGTTTTGAAGCTAAAATCAAGAATCAAGGTAAATTCTTTAAACCTTATGTTCAATTAATTGGTTAATTAATCTAATTCATGTAATATTAAGTATGATGGATATAGGGTTTGTAAACTTCTGTAAATCAATGCTATTTAACATGTTGGGATCAATAATTAGTAATAGTATGATGTTTGGTTAACAGGATTGAGCGTAAAACATGTTAGTTATTGAGTTAGGGTTTGGACAGAAAAGTAGTGCTGTAAAGCTGTGAGTGTAATTAACAGATGATGAGGAGTTAAGTCACGAATTTTAGGTCTAAATTGAAGTTTAATGAAAGAGCTTTCCAAAAAGTTCAGCCACGATTGATTTCAAGGTCGGGAAGTTGGTCTTTTGATTTTTCTTTGTTAAGGTTTCAAAGCTATCAAACCGGGACAGATTTTTGGGTAAAAGTTTGAGGGTGTTTTGTGGTTGTAAATGTGGTATTGTGACTAGGCCTTCTGGAATAGTTAAGTATTAGGTAATATTAGACTACCACAAAAATGGTTCGCGATAAAAACTTGTGGAAGTATTTTATGTTACTTGAAACTTTTTGGTGTGCGTTCAGATCCGAATTTGAGTAGTTGGCAAGTTTGATTTTCTTTTGAGTACTTGTGTGTGTTATTGGTCGATGGCCTTCTGGGATTAGCTTTTATGCTTATGAGAGACCATGGTAAATTTTTGGTGTGAGTTGTTGAGCTTTATTTGTCGTGATTTCATGTGGGCGAATGTACCCAAAAAATTCTGGGTTTTCTGATTTTTAAATTGCAAGGGATTTAGTGAGTGTTATGTTAAGGTAATGGTTAGTATGGTGTCTAGGAGATCCATGGTGGGTCGTATAAGTCTTAGACATTTATCATATGTGTATTACATAGGTTATAGCTTTTAGCTTAACCATGTGTAATGTGGATTTATTTTTGTGTGTTATAGATTGTGATTTGTTTTGTGGAAGCTGCAAGGTTTGAGGTGAGTTCATAGTCCCATATTTTTAACTTGTTTTAAACTTGGGATGGGAATGATGCTTGTATTAAATGATTTGAATTACTGTGATTATGTGTATGTGTGTTGAAGAGCTCGGACTTTTATTGTTATCGTATTTTTGCTATATGTGAACGGTAATGATATGATGTGAGATTCTGTTTGGTCCAATTGGGAGGGTGCTTACCCTGTTGCTCGTGCATACGACCTAATTGTAGAGTGGCATCCCTACTCACTTTTATGCTGTGTGGTCCGATCGGAGAGTATTAATTTACCCATTTTTTTTGGAGCGGGGGTCACGTTCTGGCCCGGTATGTTGTGAATTTGGATCGGTGGGCATGTTCCACCCGATGGTTGCCTTATGTGTGATGTTACCTTTGTGAGTACATGTAGCTTATATGATAACTGAAATTATTTGTCCAGCTATATTTTATAATCACAGTAATTTTGGTTTCCTAGCGTGTATGAGTGTTAAACCTATGAATCTCACCAACATATTGTTGACATTTTAAGCATCATTTTCAGGTGAGCATTCTAAGGCTATGATAGAAGGAAGTGATTAGACGAGACCTTAGTTGCATTGGAAGTGGTTTATCTTTGCGTTTGGAGTTTATCATGTTGTTCTCTTTCGGGTATTGTTATGACACTTTGTGTCTATACGTTGCCATTTTTATTGCATGTAGTTATTCTCTATATGGACATCATGTGTTGTGATGATATCCATGAAGTTACACCCGCGCGTTTCCGCCGTGGCGGGGTGTGACATAACCACACTAGTGGTTATATCTTGGATTGAATAACAAAAAGGTAAGGGGTTATTCTTATAATCCACATAAACCCTAATTAGGGTTCATAAGTTGAAGATTTGCTTTAATTGATTCTTGTTCGGGCTAGAATCACAAAGGTGCGTTTACTTTTTATTATTGATTAATTAATTACATATTATATGATCTTGGTATAACGCTTCCGCATGTGTTTACTTGATGTTAATTGTTTATATTTATGCATGTCATGTTATATAATTCCAACAGTGGTATCAGAGTCGTTATAATGTGTAATTAATTATTGAAATGCATAAAAATTGAATCTTGATTTGTTTAGTTACATGGTTAATCGATTTTTGGGTTTTGATTATCAAAACCCTAATTTTTTATTTGGGTCAATTTACCCAATTTTTTTTAGGGTTTAGGTTTGATTTTTAATATGATTAGAAACCCTAGGATTGTCATGTAATTGTTTATGCTTTTTAGTAAACGATTTTGGTATAATATGTTAATTGTTAAGCATAATCCATGAAAAGTGCATGTTTGCATGGATTTTTATTGTGTTTGAATTTAAATTGTTTAAATTGGATATATGAATTGAATTGTTAAGTTATATCGAAACATGTAAATTTATTAATAGATGTCGAATTGGGGAAGACTCAAATATTCAATAATCAATTACGTGCTATGTGATGTTTATTTAATTTTGGCTTACGCAATCGATTCGTCGATTTATGTGGCTCTTTTTACATTGTAGAAGAAAGCCCTAATTGAACGAATACATTAGATACCTAGATTTGATTATTAATAGGATTATTGAATTAAATTTGCATGTGGCTACATGTTTTATACATATTTAATTGTTATGTTATGTATATGTTTATTTAGTTGTGTTATTTTTTATTATGCATTACTTATTTTGTTTATTATCTATGTGAGACATGTTTATAAACGAAAAAGGGTAATTTTTGAATAGACAAATAATATGGACTAAATAAATGGCGAAATTTGTTTTGGTTTTTAAGAGTCAAAATCTCAATGTTGGGTTGATTGATGTTTTTGTACGTAATGGTTATATAGGCTCGACCGAAATTGACAAACTATGTGGTGGGTTCTAGTAGAGAGGGGTTTTTTAAGAGATTCCCACCTACTGGCTCTCTACGCCCGCTTGTGGGTCAACTAGACATACCGAACAACCATTACATTTACATTGTCATCTTAAGAGTGAATTGACCACAATTCCATAATGATTATCCGAAACACTAAGCTTTAGGGCTTATGCAAAAGTACGATATAGTGGACGATAATTATTGGTAATTCTTTAATTGGTGAACCCGATACCTTAATCAAAACTTTATTATTTTACTTTTAGTGAATTGGTAAATAAAATTTTCTTGTAAAACCAATGTTATGAAGTTGTATGCATGCTTCTTCATACATTATTTTGATTACACATCAAAATTAATACCCTTGTAAAATTAAGTCGGATGCCATCTAATTAAAAACACTTGAAGTTGTAGTTTACATCATGTGAGAACTTGGCTAGATTACAATGGAGAGGTAAATTTCATTGCTAGGAGATCAACTGATGTAATGGAATTATGAGTTTGCAGTTTCATTGCTAGGAGATCAACTGATGTAATGGAATTATGAGTTTGCAGTTTTTAAGTTAGCCGACTTAAATTGAGTAGGAAGTGAGAACTTGGACTCAAGACATTAAGATAGGGATCAAACATGCTTACATTGAAAAAGTTTTGTGATTGTAAATCCCATAAATCTAGGAATTGGAAAAATGTTATGCCAATTATTGTAAGACAAGTTACCTCATATTATATTTTCATTACTGGTAGATCAACTGATGTGATGAAAATATGTTTATGGACGATACTAGTTTTCAAGAAAATTCTATGGATTTTATTTCCTTGGGTATTTTATTTCCTTGAAAAATTGTATTATCAAAAATACTAATGTTTTGAACTTTCTTTATCTATAGAAATGGCTTAAACTGATAACACCAACTTACGTTCTGCATTCAAGTCTTACTTTGAACGAGAAAAATTGACCGGCACAGAGAATTTCAATGATTGGTATCGTTCACTCAGGATTTTCTTGAGAGTGACAGATCAACTTGAAATCATGAAGACGCCTTGTCCTGCTGAACCAACTGGTCCAACTGCAACTAATGCAATAAAATCCGCTTGGAAAGAAGTTTATAAGATGCATATTGATGTGGCCTGTTTAATTTTGGGGGCGATGATACCTGCTTTACAAAGGCAGTTTGAAAATTTCATTCCTATGAACATGATTGATGAACTTAAGAAACTATATGAGAAACCATCAAATGTAGAGATTTACGATTTGAGGGAGTCTCTACATGGTTGTAAGCAGGGTGATGGTGAACCTGTGAGTGCTCATGTATTGAAAATGAAAAGTTTCATGGATCAATTACAAGCACTTGACAAACCCTATGATAATCTTAATCAATAGATCCCTTAACAAGGAATTTAGTGGTTTTGTTAGGAACTTCAATAAGCATTGCTCGGGGAAGACAGTGAGTGAATTGCACGCACTGCTCATTGATTATGAGAAAGGTGTTGAGATATAAAGTTCAAGGTATTTCTGTATTTCAAAGTAATGTTGTGTCAAAGAGCTGCTTAAAGTCAAAGTACTGCTGCTTGAAGATTAAAGTCAAAGTACTGCTGCATATTGAAGATTATTCAAAGTACTTCAAAGAGTATAAGGACTTAAGTGCAATATTGATTAAAGGATTAATATGTAATATTGTATGAATATTCTAGAATTAGTTAGGGATAATTACTTGTCATTCAAGTAGATGATGTAAACCGACTTAAGGTTATTTATATAAGGAGCCTTATGATGGTATTAGGGATATAAGTTTTTGTCGAAGTTCTAAGAGTCTTAGGAGCTTTACAAGTCGATAATAGTTAGGGATTGTTAGTGAATCTGTGTAACAAAGCAGGTTCAAATTTGGTTTAATATAAAAGTTCTTCTGAAGCTTTGTGTTAGTAGATTCCACATACTTTACAAGGTCAAAACGGTGTTTCAATATTAATAGTGTTGAGTTTACTCAATATTGTTAAACTCTTACAAGCTACAAAGTAGTTTGGTCAGAGTATATCGATCCAACAAGTGGTATCAGAGCTTGTGTTGGAAACTCTGATTAAGAAGATAGTCTCTTAAACCGATTTCAATACAAACCCTTCAAGATGTCGACAGAGGCTGCACCTGCTCCATCCATCACTGCTATTAGAATTCCTATTGTCAAGAAAGGAGAATATGACTTATGGGCCATGAAGATGAGGCAGTACATTGCCATCACAGACCATGCTTTATGGGATGTGATTGTCAATGGCAATATGGTACTTGAAGAACCAATAGAGCTCCCAGGACAACCTAAACCACCTAAACCAACCATCCCAGCTGCTACAAAGAGAAATCAAGACAAAGCTCTCAACATATTACTGTCTGCTATTCCTGATGGACAACTATTGAAGTTTCATGATGCTCAGGATGCAAAACAACTATGGGCTAAGAAAAAGTTTAGAGGTAATGATGCTTCCAAGAAGATGCACAGGAATCTGTTGAAGCAACAATTTGAAACTTTCGTTGTTGGTGAAAGAGAAGGTCGTGATTCTGCTTATGAAAGATTCCAAAATCTTCTGAGTATGCTAGAACTATATGGAGCTGAGGCATCAGTTAAAGATGCTAACTTGAAGTTCTTGAGAAGCTTGCCATCAGCATGGCATGTAGTTGCTACTATGATCAGAGGACAACCAGGTTTGGACATAATGGACTTTGATGATCTCTACAAAAGTCTGAAGGTGTATGAGCATGAGATGAATGGTACTACAGGTTCAAGCACACATCAGAAACCCCAAAACATTGCTTTTGTATCTTCTGAAAACAGAAGCAGTACTTCCAATAAAGGTACAGCTTATCATGTCCAAAGTACTGTGACTGAATCTCAACTTCCATGTACAACTATGGTCACTACCACTTCATCACCATCAAACACCCCCACCTCAGATGATGTTCTATGTTCATTCTTTGCACAACAAGCATCTCTACCTGTAACCTATCAAGAAGATGTCTTGCAAATAGATGAGGATGCTATGGAAGAGATTGATATCAGATGGCAAGTTGCCATGATCACTACAAGGATCAAAAAGTTTATGAATAAGACAGGAAGAGGCATTAATTTCACAGCTAAGCAGGGAATAACATTTGATAAGTCCAAAATTGAGTGCTTCAATTGTCAAAGGACTGGTCACTTTGCAAGGGAATGCAAATTTGCAAAGTATCAAGCAAACAAGATGATTGAAAAACCCAAGACTGAAAGAAAAGAGGTTCCTATTACTTAACCAAAACAAAAAGCTTTGGTTGCTCAAGAGAATCTATCAGAGATTGATTGGTCCAATGAGTTTGATGATGAACCTGTAACCTACTCAGTGGTTGCATTGGAAGATTCGAGCACAGCTTTTGATGAAGAGCCTGGATATGCTACTTTGGAGTCAGGAGATGGTCTAGGAAGCTTTGATTGGAACATGGAGTTTGAAGAAGATCCTGTTTAGCTTGCTATGGTAGCTACTTCACCAAGTTCATCCACTATTTCTGAGGTATGCTCTAAGTGCAATGATATGTATCAAAAGTTACATAGTGAATATGTAGTTGAAAGAGATAAATTTCAAAGGGCTAGGTCTGAGATAGCTGGCTACCAATTGACTTTAGAGTCAATGGAAGCCAAAATAATAACTCACGAAAACAATGAAGTAGCATGGGCAGAAAGATATAAGCAACAAGAGTACGAAGTAAAATTGAATGAATGGAAACTAGGATGTAAGGTGTCTGAACTAGAGAAAGTTACTAATGAGAGAGATAAGCTGTTAGAAAAACTTGCTGTTTGGAATAAATCAGGTCTGTCACATGTTGTTGAAAAACAAAGAACAACAAACATTAAAACTAGCCTAGGTTATGATAATGATAGCACAGAAAGTATTCCAGTTAAGAGTAAGGAACTAAATCTTACAGTAGATACCTCAACTATTGATGAAGAGTTCATAAGTTTGGATGAAAACACTTCTAGTGATGAGGAATCTCCTAGTCCAACACCTCCTGAATATAAGAATGACAAGGGATACCATGCAGTTCCTAATCCCCCAGGTAGTTTTCAACCACCTAGGAAAGATGTCTCTTTTTATGGGGTAGATAACCTAGAGTTTAGGAAAAAGCTTAAAGGTCAATCAAATCCTGAAACTTTAGGAGAATCTGTTGAAGCACCTAGGGTTAATGAGAAAAAGTTTTCAAAACAAGCAGTACCTTCAAACACTTTCCAAAGTACTGCTGATCTCTCAGCAGTACCTCCAAGGAAATATTTTCAAAATACTGCTAATTTTAGAAAACCTTTTGGAAAGGGATTTGGGAATATTGGTCCAAAAGTCTGTTATGTATGTTATAGTCCTCATCATTTGATTAAGGACTGTGATTAAAACTCAGAATACTTAAGCAAATACCCAAAGACCAGATCTGCAAATCAAAGTCACAGAGAGAATAAGCCAAGGGATAACAAACCAATTTGGAATTACACAAATAGGGTTAACCATAGTAATTTCTCTAAAGAATATAGACACTACTACACAAAAGGCTATAGAAACCTCTTAAATGAAACTGGTTTTAAAAGAACTAGTTTCTATAGTTAAAAAGTAGGGAGCATGTGAGCATACAAACCAGTTTTTTCAAACAAACCGGTCTCTCCAACCCAAATCACACCAAAAATGGTTCAATTATAAGAAACCAATCTCTTTACAAAATCAAATACACTAGTTGTTTTCATCAGACTAGTCTCTACGTTTTTCTATGTTAGCCACCGGTTATTTGGATAAAAACCGGATTTAAAAAAAAATCATAATGGCTCTTTTTTCCTTGTAGATCTATAACTACCGAGGACATCGTCAATTTACTCAAATAAAGAAAAGATAAATCAATCCTAAATACTAAAAAAATAGAGAGCCAATATTATGTTAAACAATACTATATTATTCAAATAATTACTTTGATGATTGATTCTCTCTATAATCCCCAAACCTCATCCCAAAACTTATCAACCAAACGCACCCTAACCTTTTCATTAGAGGTAGGTATTTTGGAATTTGAACGATGATTATTATTATTATTATTATTATTATTATTATTATTATTATTATTATTATTATTATTATTATTATTATTATTATTATTATTATTATTATTATTGTTTTTGTTTCTTTTAGCTTATATAGTGGGCTTATGAGTGTATTACCTTATATGACTCACATAAGCCTAAACTTAGTGGTTGACTAAACTTATATTAGCAGGCTAGATGTGTAAATTTGTGCCTACATAAAAAGTGCTAATTTTAGCTATTTTGTAAAAGATTTGGACACATTTAGTCCTCTCTCTTTTTTGAAATGGGAATATTACCCCATTAAAAAGTTAAATGGGAACTGAATGGCACATATTTTTCTCTCAATTGGAGAATATTATAATCATTTTTGAAGAAAAACTTATATATAATATCTTTAATTTTTAAATATAAATGAGGTGTTACGTTTGAAGAATTTATTTCGTCGTTTTGAGTCTAATCTAAAGTGATTTATATAACATGTGTCCGTTTGGCCTGTGCCCGTGACCGTTCTAGCCCGTGCCCGTACCCGCTCGGCCTGCCCGTTTTACCACCTCTAGAGCAGGCTTATGAGCTTATATGTGGTGTTTTGATAAGTCACAAAAATATGACCTTTTTTGTAAAGGTTTGGCTTTGTAAAACACTTTAATACAAATTACTAAGTTTAACCTTATTTTACCTAATAAATCCAGGGTTAATATTTTTATTTCTTTAGCCACCATCACTTTGCCGCCTCCATCTTCTACACTCTCATCCATCTAATCAGGCATGAACATATGTATCATTCTTACTCAGTTTTATCTTTATCTATTCGAATTTAGTTATATCATTATCTCATTCTTACTCAATTGTTGTAAAGGGGTCAAACCGATCATATACTATTTGTTTAATGTGAAGTTACAGTCTTTATGATTATATATAGTTTTTTTAATTAAGTGAAATATCAAAAAGTTTTTTTTGGTTTTATTGTGATTTGTAATGTAAAAAAATGGTTATTGTTATATTAAGGCATGGTGTTGGGACTTTACGTTCATAGCTAATGGAAGCGGCTTTGAAGACCATGAAATTAGTGAAATAATATAGAAGAAGCAGCGTCAATTTAATTTGTTCGCATATGTTTTCTTTTATTATATGCGAACCATGTCTTTTGTCATTTACCAACATAAGCCAAATCAAACACTTGATCTTATAAGCTTTTTAAACATGAGCTAATCCAAACACTAAGCATGGACTTATAAACTTATGATATATAAGGAATAAGCCACTTATATAATATAAGCATAAGGCCAACGTATAACCTTAGCCAAACACCCCTTAAAATATGGCTGCCAAATTGGGCACTATTGAAAATTGAAACCCCTTCAGTTGTCATTTGGTATCCTAATCTAAAAAGAGTCGCGCACGTATTTACATAAATTCCCCTATTGGTTTAAAACTCTAATCTCCTAAAAAACTTTTGGTCCATTGGTTTAGTAGTCGTCTGTTGCTTTGATCTCTTCTCGTATCCAAACCCCAAAGTAAGCTTGCTTCTTTACTATTTTTTTAATAATAGTTTATGTGATTTTTTTGTACTAGAGTTTATTTCAAGCTTTTTTGTTATAATTACGCTTTTTTATTGGGTATATGGAATAGTTAGAGTTGTTTGTAACCAATTTTTGTACTTGTAAATTTACTAGCCAATATTAGATGACTTGGTAGTTTAGGAAGAAGTAGAATCTCAGTAGATTTAACATATATGTATCTTCTTGTTTTTTACAAGAGGATGGAGCGTAAAGAATTGAAGAAATATGTAAAATTGATGTTATAAAATCTGTTACAGTTAATATATAATAATACTTTTACGTTGTGCCTTTTTTTGTTTCTACAACATATTACTAATGCTTATTATTTGCAGATATAGCGCATACGGTATGACCTTCAGCAGTCTACTTCAACCACTTTTTCGTGGATGATAAGCATTTGACCCATCTAATGAGTTTATAATAATTTGTTTCATGAATATCGTAGGTGGGATTGTCGAGGTTACCAAAGAGGTTAAAGTACATACAAGCAGGTGGGTGTTGTATTTTATGTCAATTTACCATAATGATAGCATTGTGATTTTTATATATGTGTTTGTTGTTGAAATTTAGCTAGTGCTTCAAAATCATGTAGTAATGCCATAACATTTTTTTTGTGCAGTTCGTTCATCGTCAAAAGAGAAGAGAAGATATATCTCAACTTTATGAAAGAAAGGTTGGAGTTCGGTAGTAATTGTTTGATTCAATTGTTGGGCATCATGGGTTATAGATTTGAGTTCTTTTTGTGAAAAATGCTAAAATGACTGTAGCTTAAAGTTATAAGTGGTGTTCTGTTGTAGTATGTAACTTACTTTGGTTAATAGTGAAGCATTTTTACAGATTATGTTTTGTAGTTGTTCGATCTGAATGGATTAAATTACTAGTTTAAAGTTATAAATATTTTCAATGATTGTAGCTTTAGTTGCACTAGCAATTACCACAAAGATATATTAGCTCCTTTTGACAAATTAGGTTGCGGATTATCACATTTATGAATACCAGCATTCGAAAAGCAATTATATATATATATATATATATATATATATATATATATATATATATATATATATATATATATATATATATATATTATTTTTTTTCAAAAAGAAATTATCATTAAGACTGGTTGTGAAATAGAAACCAATTTATTTACTTTATAAAAAAAGTATGTTTAGTCTATAATAGAGACAGGTCTGTACTCCAAAACAGCTGTTGATACTTTGATTAGAGACTGGTTGGAGAACCAGTTTCTATGTGTTTTAATTATAGAGATACCCCCTCACAGAGAGTGGTCACAAAACCGGTCTTCATGGATCATTCTGACCAGTTTCCATGGCTTTTGTTGTAGTAGTGAGATACCCTCATCAGAAAAGATCATTCTCCAAACCCACAGTACCTTCTCAAAGTACTGATAGAAAGTCCCCTAACCAAGGTGCTGCTAGCAGAAACTCAAGTGTAAGACCTAGGAGATTCAATTACTACAAACCTAGAAGGCCTTACAACACAAGAAAAGATGCTAGAAAACAGAACCCAACTCCAAAAGTTACAACTAAATGGGTTAAGAAATAAAGTACTGTTGGGGAAGAACTAGTACTTTCAGAGGCTAAGGGTGAAAAAGGGAAAATTGATAAGAATGAACCAAAAGTTTTGGAAACAAAAATGTTAATTCTTGATCATGTTTTTAAAGAAAGTGGTGATTACATACTCAAAGAATTTGAGTATGTCACTCCACAAGGGGAACACAAGTCAGTAATGGCTTAGGTTCCTAAAAGAAACTAACCTTTTTCATGTGTATGCAGGGCAACCCAGAAGAGGAGCTTAAAGATCATCTTATCATTGATAGTGGTTGCTCTTGGAGTATGACAGGAGAAAAGGAGCTCTTGTTAGATTTTAAAGCTTATTTTGGAGGAAAAGTTGCATTTGGGAATGATCCTGATGGAGGAAGAATCACTGGCAAAGGTACTATCAAGGCTGGAAACATTGATTTTGAGAATGTTAGATATATAAAGGAGTTTAAATTCAATCTTTTGTCAGTCTCTCAGATTTGTGATAAGAAGTATCATGTTTTATTCTTTGACACAGAATGTCTTATACTTTCTCCTAATTTTAAGTTAGAAGATAGAAACTTGGTGATGCTGAGAGCACCAAGAACTAATGATGTGTATAGCATAGACTTGAAGAACATCAATTCTGCTGAAAGAGCAAAATGCTTGATTGCAAGAGCAACAATGGAAGAAGCACATCAATGGCACAGAAGATTAGGGCATGTAAATTACAAGAAGATCAACAAGCTGGTCACAGGAAACTTAGTTAGAGGTTTACCTTCTAAAACATTCAAGAATGATCACTTATGTCTTGCTTGCAAAAAGGGTAAACCGCACAAGGCTTCCTGTAAGAAGATTGAAGAGAAAACCATTAGAGAGCCTTTGGAATTGTTGCGTATGGATTTGTTGGACCGGTTTCATTTGTTAGTTTGAACAAAATGAAGTACTGTTTGGTTGTGACAGATGACTGTAGCAGATTTAGTTGGGTCTTTTTCTTATGCTTCAAGGATGAAACTTTTGATGTTATTCATGATCTTATAATAGCACTTGAAAATCAGTTAAGACTCAAGGTTAGAGGCATTAGATGTGATAATGGGACTGAGTTCAAGAATCAGCTAATGGATGAATTTTGTGCCAGGAAAGGAATTAAAATAGAATTCAGTATTGCCAGAACTCCTAAGCAAAATGGAATTGCATAAAGAAAGAATAGAACTCTGATAGAAGCAGCAAGGACAATGCTTGCAGACTCCCAATTACCTATTCCATTTTGGGCAGAAGCTATAAGTGCTGCTTGTTATGTGTTGAATAGAGTATCAGTGACAAAACCTCAAATGAAGACACCTTATGAGTTACTCATGGGAAAGAAACCTAGTATCAAGTTTATGAAACCTTTTGGATGTCCCTTGACTATTGTGAACACTGCTGATAATTTGGGCAAATTTGATGGGAAATCTGATGAAGGATACTTATTGGGATATTGTACCAATAGCAAAGGTTTCAGAGTATACAACAGGGCTACAAAGAAGGTTCAGGAATGTCTTCATGTTGAATTTCTAGAAGAGCAACAAAATCATAAAGGTAAAGGTCCTGATTGGATGTTTGATCTTGATTTGATGTCTTCAACCATGAACTATGTACCTGTTAGGGAAGAAAATCAAGTTGCTCCCACTGAAGAAGAAACACAATACATTGTTCATGATGTTAATTTAAGATCTGAAGATAAGTCTAATGATAAAGTCAATGATGAGAAGAAAAGTACTTCTGAGCCTCAAAGTACTGTTGAACCTAAAAGTACTGTTGATCCTCAAAGTACTCCTCCACCAAAGACCACAGTATCTGATGAAGACCAAGCCATCCAAGATGAACTTAGTAGGATGCTTATTCAGGAAACAATGGCTAAGTCCGATGAAGATGATCAACGGATAGCTTATGAAGCAGAAAAGAAGAAGGCTAAAGGCACTGACAGTACTTTACCCCAAAGTACTGATGATTCATTTGAAAGTACTTTTCAACCTTTAAATACTTCAAATTGGATAAATACTGATGATATGAATGATCCAAACATGCTTGCCTTAGAAGATACTGATGATTTGAATGATCCAAACAAGCCTGAGTTAGAAGAAACTGATGATGAATTGGATCAAGAAGGCATTTTCTCAGATTCTAATGAAGATCCTGATCTCACTAATTTGGAAGATGATCTTGAAGTCTCACCAACTCCTAATCTAATAATTCACAAAGATCATCCTGTCAGCAAGATAATTGGACCCTCAGCTTCAGGAGTACTCACAAGAACTAAAGCTAAGCATATGTCTCAACAATATACTTCTTTACTTAGTTTTATTTACAAGCAAAACAGGGTGAATCACAAGGATCAGAAATTGTGTTTATTTGCTTGTTTGCTGTCTCAAGAAGAACCTGAAAATATAAAGAAAGCATTAGCCAAGGAGAGTTGGGTTGAAGCTATGCAAGAAGAACTCTTACAGTTTAAACTTCAAGAAGTATGGGTATTATGTGATTTACCTGATGGTAAGAGACTGATTGGAATAAAATGGGTCTTCAGGGTAAAAAGAGATGAAAGAGGGAATGTTATTAAGAATAAATCAAGGTTAGTGGCTTAAGGATATAGACAGGAAGAAGGAGTAGACTATGATGAATTCTTTGCTCCTGTGGCAAGGATTGAAGCCATAAGGCTATTTTTGGCTTTTGCATCTTATATGGGATTTTCTGTATATCAAATGGATGTTAAAAGTGCCTTTCTGTGTAGCACTATCACAGAAGAAGTTTATGTCAAACAGCCTCCTGGTTTTGAAGATCATGCACATCCAAACAAAGTCTACAAGGTTATCAAGGCTCTGTATGGCCTTCATCAAGCTCCAAGAGCATGGTATGAAACCCTCTCAACTTTCTTATTACAACATGGTTATAGGAGAGGAGCTATTGACAAGACTTTGTTCATCAAAAGAGATAAGAAGGATATCATGCTTGTCCAAGTTTATGTAGATGATATTATTTTTGGTGCTACTAAGCAATCTATGGTGAAGGAATTTGAAGATGTTATGCAAAAAGAATTTCAGATGAGTTCAATGGGAGAATTAACATTCTTCCTGGGACTTCAAGTGCAACAATCAAGCAGTGGAATATTTATAAGTCGGGATAAGTATGTTGCAGAAATTCTTAAGAGATTTAATTTCACAACTGTCAAGCCAACATCTACACCTGTGGATACTAACAAACCTTTGGGAAAAGATGAAGAAGGAGAAGAAGTTGATGTCAAATTACACAGGTCTATGATTGGGTGTCTCATGTATTTAACTGCATCAAGGCCTGACATTACTTTTGCTGTGTGTTTATGTGCAAGACATCAAGTTCACCCCAAGGTATCACACTTGAATGCTGTCAAAAGGATTTTTAGATACCTTAGGCAACAACCTAAGCTAGGATTATGGTATCCTAGGGAGTCCCCTTTTTATCTACAAGCCTTTTCAGATAGTGATTATGTTGGAGATAACTATGACAGAAGATCCACAACTGGAGGGTGTCAGTACCTTGGAAGTAGATTAGTCTCATGGCAATCCAAGAAGCAAACAATTGCAACAACATCTTCCACAGAAGCAGAGTATGTAGCTGCTGCAAGTTGTTGTGCACAAGTACTTTGGTTGCAAAATCATCTTTTGGATTATGGATTCAACTTCAAGAATACTCCTATCAACATTGATAATGAGAGTACTATTTGTATCGTGAAGAATCCAGTTTACCATTCCAAAACCAAGCACATTCAGATCAGACATCATTTTATTAGAGACAGCTATGAGCATAGGCATATTAATGTGGTTAAAGTCCATACTGATGATAATGTAGCAGACCTACTCACAAAGGGCTTTGATGTTTCAAGATTTACATTTTTAGTTGTGAGTATTGGTGTGATTAATAATTAAGCTATTATTGAGGGGAGGCATTAGTAGTTAGTCATTATTTGAGGGGAGGCTACATATATCATTCCAAAGAGAAGAACTTTATTCATTATTCAAGAGGGGTTACATTCATCAGTTCCAAAACATACAGACAAACTTGACACAGACACAACAAAGACACACAGACGACTACCATCACACAACCTACTTATCCTACCCAAAATACCCTACTCCATTGGCCTTTTTCCTTTGCCCTCATAGCTCTGCTTTCCCTTTTGAGCAGTCTTTCTTTTGTCATCAAAAGAAGCTTGCTTCCTTGGGCAAGGCAGGCCAAGAACTTGCTTGGGAGGTCTCTCTTTTCTTGGAGCAGGCCACTTCATATTCTGTATTGCTGATTCCAGGGCTTAGGTTAAAGCATGTGGAAGTTCATTAGCCAGAGATGAACCAGGGTCAGACTTTTTCTTCTTGGGTTTTGGATTGGTAGTGCTTGCTGCATCAGTAATGGTAGAGTTTGCTACACTCATTGATGAGGATGATACATGAGGAGGAAAGTACCCACTCCATCCTGGATCCTCAAAGTCAGAGTCAGAATAGTAGCTGATCTCTGAGTCTGTGGAGCCATCTGAGTCAGAAGATATGTATATCAATGGGAAGTGACTCATGATTATAACTTAAGTGTTGATGAAGGAAGAGATAAATGAAGTATGTTGGTGGAAAAGTTGCTTTTATAGGCAAGAAAAGGTATTAAGGTAATAAATGAAGTTCATTGATTTCTACTTGCCTTGGTAGCTTTGGGAATTAATTTGGGAAGGTATTAATTACCTCGGGCTGACTTTCAAAGATAATTTGGTCAAACAGTCAACTATCAAGATATTTTGCTTGGAAAGTACTTTAGTCCACGTACTGCTTGGGTTTACAATTGAAAGTACTGCTCCACATTCTATAGAAAGTACTGCTTGGTGATATGAAGGGTACGCTGACGTGTCAGAATACTGCTCCAATGGTCAGATTTGCGGGTAACAAACTTTCGAAAGATATGGGGAATATCACTTCTAAAAATAACGGTAAAATAATTTATTAACCGTGATTTTTTGTATATTATCCCTTTATAACTCATATCTTTTTCTTATTTATACACCCGTATTCATTCGCCATTCTCATTCATCAAACCCACCAATATCATCAACGATTACCACTCTTCTTTCAAAATCTTCTCACAATGGCACATCGACCTACCATCAGCAAACACAACATGATTGCAAACCTTGAGAAAACACATAGGAATATCGACTTTCATGGTATTATTGATTTTCTCACCCGAACCACTATCAGTTACTCACTCTTAGTCAATCCAGAGATTATTGGACCTTGGATACAAGAGTTTTGGGCCACGGCAAGGGCTGAGATTGAAGATGGGGAGGATGTTATTCATGCTACAGTTGTTGGGAGAGCTATTCATGTTACTGAAGCAACAATCAGGGAGGTTCTGTTGTTTGAAGATGAAGGAGGCTCTGTTCTATTTGCTAAACAAGATATTTGGAATACATTGAGAGACATTAGGTATGAAGGTGCTTTGAACAGGCTACCTTTTCAGAAAGCAATGGTAAGTCCTCATTGGAAGTATCCTGTTCATGTTTTACTTCATTGCTTAAGTCCAAAAAGTACTACTTGGGATCAATTTGGACATGCTATAGCTTCTGCATTAGTTGGGTTAGCTACCAATCAGCCATTTAACTTTTCTTACATGATCCTTGATGGTATGATCACACATATTAAGGCTGGTTCACCTTTTCTGATGTATCCTAGATTTGTTCAACTTCTCTTAGAGAATCCATTAGATGGGATTCAAAAACCTCAGGATTATGTACCCACTGTTAGGATGCCACCTAAGGTGTTTACCTTTATGTCTCACAAGGGAGTTAATTTTTCTGGTAGAAATACACCTCTCAATGCTTACATGTTAGAGGTAGCACAGGCTGTTAGGGATGAAGTTGACAATAGTGGTTCTGCTAATTCTGATGATGCTGATCACCCTGATACTTCTGAGCATTCTGCATCAGTCCATACACCTACACCACCTATTGTTTCCCCTCAGCATGATGATTTAAGTGAAAGAACTCCCTCAGTGTCAGCTTCTTTGGAAAAACCTATTTCTGCTGAAGGTACTTCTCCAAAAAGTACTTCTTCAAAAGGTACTGCTTCAGAGCATACTCCAGTACCTTCTCCTAATGATTATACTCCCACAGGTGGGCTTCAAACACCTGGAGGAGATGAGGGAATTGGAGGTCCTATAAATAATTATGCTTTGACTAGAGAGTTGGAGAGGATGAAGAAAACTATGGATGATCAAGCTGAAGAAATTAAGAGCTTAAGGAAGAAGTTCAAAAGGTTAAATAAGTTTGTCTGGCCTCTTGTACAAAATTTTAGGCTTTATGTGAAGGAAAAGAAACAATCTCAGAAGCAAAAGTCTAAATCATCCAAGAAAACTTCTAAATCAAAGAAGAAGCATAAGAAGTCATCATCTATCAAATTGGGGAGGAATCAAGATGATAATTTGAATAGAGATGATGCTGAGATTCAATATTCAGAAGATGCTCACCTTTGGTACTATCCAGAAGATCCAAAGAATATTGTGCCAGAGAAAAAGGTTGAAGAAGATGTGAATATTACACAAGAAGAAGCTGTTGAGCAAGATGCTGAAGCACAAAATGTTCAAAGTACTGATGTTGTTGATGAAAGTACTGATCTGCAAGGTACTGCTGCTGCTATGAACGTTAATGAAATTGGAACTTCTACAGCTGGATTAACAAAGAATTTTGAAGATGAAGCTGGTCCTTCCAATCCCATGCAGCAAGAAGAAGTTAAGGTGCATACAGCAAGTGATGATGAAACTATAGCTCAGATTATGATTAATTTGAATAGACCTTCAGGAGGTATACATATTTCTGATCCTGCACAACAAGTTTCTGAAAGTACTTCTGAGACTGAAGAGTTAGATCCTAAAGACAAAGGGAAAGGGATTATGAAACAGAAGAATATTAAGAAGAAAAAGAAGAAATATACTCTTGCAAAGGTTAGAACAACTATTATAGCAGAGGATGCAGAGCTTGCTAGAAAGCAACAAGCTCAGTATGATGCAGAATATTTGGTAGAGATAAGTAAGCCAATTACAAGAAAGCCAATGACAATTGCTCAAGAAAGAAACTGGATGATTAGTTTCTTGAAAGGAAGAGGATACAAGAATTTACAAAAATTGAGGTATCCAGAAGTGAAAGCTCTATGGGATCAAGTACAAGAGTCTATCAAGAAAGAGTTAAAAAGTTTTGTACCCATGGATGCTGATAAGGCGAAGAAGTTAGAAGAAGTAAGGAAGGAACAAGCTGAGCAAAGAAAATTGAAGAGGAAGAAAGTAGTTCAAGATGATCAATTGTCAAAGAGACTTAAGATGATACATGAAGATACAATTAATGAACTGAGAAACTATTTCAGAGTGGTTGATTTTGAGAATAAGAAGACATAAGACTCTGGAAAGAAATCCAAGATTATCTCATTCTCTGTGGTTGAATCAAAAGAAGGGAACGATCTTATGTTCAACAGAGAAGATGAAAGCTTCACAGTATTCAATATGTTATGGGATGTTCTGCATTTTATTACTAGAGAAGATCTATATGATTTATACATGGAAGTGCAGACATACTATGAGGAGATTGAAGCATCAAGAGTGGGATTAATCTTGCTTGGAGATCTAATTACCATCTGGGAAACAGAAGAAACAAGTGTTGATACTCTGTGGAATGATCAAGAAAATTGGGAAATTACAAGATGGAGATTCTTTGAGTCATCAGGAGTTCATTCACTTGAGATGGAAGATGGTACCATGATTCACATGCTTGCTGAGAGAAGATATCCATTGATAAGAAAAATTATGCTCAGGATGTTGGATCATGGAATGGAACTTGAAGATGAATCTGATGTAGCTTTGGATGTGATTAAGCTATTTATCAGATGGACTAAATCTAAAGAATAATATTGCAAAGTACTAGTATGATTTGTTTTGTATAATAAGGTTTTTTTTTAAAGTAATGCAAAGACAAACAGTACTTTATCGAAGTACTGCTTGTTACATAAAACCAGTATAAGTCCTTTGTAAAATAAAATAAAAAGTTTTTGATGTTTAAAAGTGAAGTCAATAAAAGGATTTGAAGAGAAACACATGGTGTTAGTATTTATACTGCACAGCAAATGGTAATCAACTCACCATGTTTAACAGACAAGAAAGAGTTTGACTCATCATGAGGGTACGGCTCTGATGTGATAATCAAATCCGTTTTTAGTTGACAATTTACTAAAAATTGTATGGTTTTCAACTCACCATATCTGTAAAAGTGAAGAGTTGGCTAGCCCACAAGGAAAAATGGCTTGTGGTAAAGGCTGTGGAAAATCCATTTATGGTAATTAGTTCACCATGGTTGAGATCAAAGAACTAACTAGTCCAAAAGCAAACAGCTCTTGGTAAAGGCTACTCAAATCTGTTGATAGCTGATGATTTGCTAAAAATCATATGGTTATCAATGTACCATGGTTGTTCTAACCTTAACATTGGCTACTCCAGAGTTAATGGCTTTGGTAAAGAGACATCAAAATCCATTAATTTTCAATGATTCACCTTTCATAGGAGTTTACACACCTGGAAGTGATGAGAATAGTATGAAACTTGAAAAGATTTGATGAACAATGTACCAAAAATGCTGAGTAGCTGTGGAGGTTCATTGCAGAGAAGATATCAACTGATGCTGATAAAGAGTACTTTGACACACATGACAAAAAAAAGATAAAGAGATAAAGAAACAATCTTTCTGAATGATTAAAGATTTTGAAGATCAAAGATAACAAAGAAACTTGAAATCAAGCAAGTGGAGTTCAAGTTAGGGGAGGATTGTTGGGATATAAAGTTCAAGGTATTTCTGTATTTCAAAGTAATGCTGTGTCAAAGTGCTGCTTAAAGTCAAAGTACTGCTGCTTGAAGATTAAAGTCAAAGTACTGCTGCATATTGAAGATTATTCAAAGTACTTCGAAGAGTATAAGGGCTTAAGTGCAATATTGATTAAAGGATTAATATGTAATATTGTATGAATATTCTAGAATTAGTTAGGGATAGTTACTTGTCGTTCAAGTAGATGATGTAAACCGACTTAAGGTTATCTATATAAGGAGCCTTATGATGGTATTATGGATATAAGTTTTAGTCGAAGTTCTAAGAGTCTTAGAAGCTTTACAAGTCGATAATAGTTAGGGATTGTTAGTGAATCTGTGTAACAAAGCAGGTTCAAGTTTGTAGTTTGGTCAGAGTATATCGATCCAACACAAGGTTTACCACTAAAGCCTCCTACACCCCAGGTACTAGCTATTCAAAGGGGTAGAATTAAGACGCAAATTGCGAACAAAAAGAAGGGTAAGGGTAAGGGTAAGGCTGATAAGAATAAGCAAGTTATGGTTTATCAACCTCCTCATCCTAAAAAGAACCCTCCAAAGAAGGATAATCCGAAGAAGGATCAAGGATGCCATTACTGCAAGGTGATGGGTCACTGGAAAAGGAATTGTCCTCTTTATCTCGATGACTTGCGAACTAATAAGGTTAAGAAGACTGGGCACGTGGGCGCCATTACTTTAGGTAACTTATTTGTCATTGAATTATTTACTTTATCTAATAAAATAAATTCTTGGGTATATGATACTGGATGTGGTATTAACATATGTAATACACTACAGGGGTCTAGAGAGGAAAGGAGACTATCTTATGGGGAGCAATTTCTGCAATTGCGCAATGGAGCACAAGCAGTAGTTGAAGCCATAGGAGTTTTTAATTTAGTTTTACCTTCTGGTTTAGTACTTATTTTAAACAATTGTCATTATGCACCTTCTATTTTTAGAAGTGTTGTTTCCTTTTCATGTTTATTGGATCTTGGTTTTACTCATATTATATATATAAACTTAAAACACTTAACGATTGTTAACATTTAATGGAAAAGGCTAACGACCGTTAGACGAAGAAAAGGAAAGTTTTTATGTGTGAATAATTGGAAGGACTAGAAGGTTCCGAAATCCCTTTAGGGTTCCCAAACCGATCGGCCAAGGGGAGTTCTACATCCTCTTTGTGCCTTGAGCTCCAAGTTATTAACACTACATAGACAAACCTAAGATCCATTGTTTCTCATCTCTTGTACACATAGTTCTTTGTGTTTTTCTTTCCTCCTCTTCTCTTGCAAAAATTGATCACCCTAATCCCTTAGGGTATCAAAATTTTTGAAACAACAAAAGTGTTTGGTTTATTTATTACTTGCATAACTTTAACTTGTTTTAGTACGTGTGTACAAGAACGAGATATAACCACACTAGTGGTTATATCTTGGATTGAATAACATAAAGGTAAGGGGTTATTCTTACAATCCACATAAACCCTAATTAGGGTTCATAAGTTGAAGATTTGCATTAATTGATTCTTGTTCAGGCTAGAATCACAAAGGTGCGTTTACTATTTAATATTGATTAATTAATTACATATTATATGATCTTGTTATAACACTTCCGCATGTGTTTACTTGATGTTAATTGTTTATATTTATGCATGTCAGGTTATATAATTCCAACACAAGGCTGTGGTTATATTCAGCAATTAGCTCTTGCTGTATATGCCACAGCGTCAGAACCTTGATATGCAGCTTTGGGGCGAACCCAACTGCTTACGAGTTAGATGAACATCCAGAGGGTCAGAAAATTGAGAAGGAACTCAAAGCCTTAGGCTGCAAGACAAGTGTTCCAGCTGTATTTATAGGACAGGAGCTGGTCGGTAGAGCCAATGAAATCATGAGCATGCATCTCAAAGCCAAGCTTGTCCCATTGCTCATTAAAGAGAGAGCTATATGGCTCTAGAACACTAACATGGTCAATACCTTAGTGTAATAGCCGTAAACAATGCAGTTTGTTAAGTTCTGGCATACTTGACAGAAATTATAGATAAGAAAATAAGTAAACAGTTAGCTGGCATTTTGTCTAGCCATGCTATATGATATATGAAACTTATTTGGTTCCCAACTTTTTTAATAAGTTGTGACATACTGGAGAACAATCAATATGTGATATTCTAATTTGGTTTCAACCCTTTTTTATGGTAACCATGTGCTCGAAGGTCCTTAATCGTTTCTCATTTTATCAACAGTTGGCACCAAAACTTAAACTAAACCCACCATAACAAAAACTCTAAGTGTGACTATTACCCTAACGATATATGTCCTCTGATCCTCCAAGATCGTCCACTTCCTTTTCTAAATTAAGGATAGTTACCTAGCTCATGGGATCTTCCAAGTGAACAGAGAAATATTACTACACATAAATAGTAATAAGTAACATGCATACCTTAAAATCAACAACGGTATGTATTAATTAGTAACATGTATGACTAGCTGCCTAAGTACCTTTTGACAATCTGTTTCTGTCAACACCTCCCCCCCCCCCCCCGCCCCGCCCACCTATAATCTATCCTTCCTTCAGTCCTTCCTTCACAAACTATATCTCTTCTCGGACGAGTATTTGGGCAACCACTAATGTATGTGACGAGTATTCCGTTAACCATCATATTTTCCAGCAAGTATTCCAGCAACCACCATCTTCCCCGGCAAGTATTCCGGCGATTAGAATATAGATATGTCTCCTCGTTTTATATAGCAACCCCGCAAAACCATCATCTTAGGATACAAGGAGCGTAGCCATAAAAAGAGTCAATAACTATAAAAATAGTGAACATGTATAAAACTAGCAAAAGCATAGCATTTACAAAACAGGCTTATGTTCATATCGTATATATCTCATATAAGTAGTTCAACATTAATTCGTACCAGTAACTTTTTATCCTAACATGCTATTAAATCGGGTATGGTAAATCATTAGCATTAACACTGTTCTGGCGATTAAAATATCGAATCAAAACCCCAAGAAATTAATTTCTCCTTGTTTTTATATGACAACCTCGCGAAACCAACATCTGAGGATACAAAAAGCGTAGCAATGAAAAGAGATAAATAAATTTAAAAACAGTGAGCATGTATAAAACTAGTAAAAGCGTAGCAATTACTAAACAGGCTTACATTCATATCCTATATACCTCATATAAGTAGCTCAACACTAATTCATACGAGTAACTTTTTATCCTAACATTCTACTAAATCGGGTATTGTAAATCATTAGCATTAACACTGTGAGAAGGTTATCTCATTAAAAGACAAAAACATAATTGGTAAAGTATTTTCATTTATCAAATTTTACCAAGATAAAGTGGTTGAGATAATATATAATACTGAATTGAATTTACGTAGTGGTGGAAGGCAAGCGAGCAACAACCTGCGCCGCTAGCCCTTTTTGAATTGTAAAACTAATTCTCTTAAAAACGACATTTGTGGATCTAGGAGTTACGAAATTACTGTACATATCATGTTGAACTCTGTTGAGTAGCTCCACTGCCTCGGGTGCCAGAAAACCAAAAGTATCAAACGCGAAAGGAATAAAAACATGCTAATTTTCAATGCACGCTTTCTCGTGTTTTGCCACTTTGTACGAGGCGGATTTCAAAGCAGCCTGTCCTACTGTAAAACCCCGGCTACTCAACCCCACAAGAGGAGAAACCCCAATTAGATCCACACACGCTTGTTTCCCTCCAACGCACCCAAAAAGCAAAACGTCTACCGGTCTGAGTGTGGATCTTCCATCCATTGGGTCAGTCAGAAAGTTCACAGGCGCTTCTTTCTTGATAGAGATCCCGGCACGCCTAAATATGTCAAAAAGGACGTCCCTAACCATATCATGCCTGTACTTGAAGCCCGGGAGCTCCTTGCAATGAACCGCATCTTTCATACACATTTGACTTTTTTTTTACCCTTACAGCTTATAAACCAAACTATAATATTGTAGATAAAATTAAGAGCACAAAAAAAAATTCAGATGGTTTTCTATTATATTTCAGTCAATACGAGACACGAGAATGAAAAGAAAACCTTCTTACAATATATATATATATATATATATATATATATATATATATATATATATATATATATATATATATATATATATATATATATATATACTGGCATAACGGCATCCTAAACCTGACCGATGCTTAAATAGGGTCATAACAGCCTCATCTTGTTAAGAAAGGTTAACCTCACCTTGCTGGGTTTGTTCTTGAGCAGAATTCATCCTTTTATTATCACTATCATGTAGAATATTTGCATTTCCAGGATCGTATTTATGAACAAACAACATCATGTAGACATCATTTAATTGAGAATACAAAACATGAAACAAAGAAGATGTGTGAACCTTTTATAATCGATATTTATAATTGAAAAGGTTAACCGTATGTTGCAGAAATCTATCCCTATATATACATGATGAAACGGTGTCTTCAAAAGACATACCGATTCACAATAACCGTTGCAACCCTAAACTAAACGTTACATACTAAATAACCATTTATTCTAACAATTGGGTTTGTTGGCCTGCGGCCCAAACCAGTTTCTAATCTACAGGCCCTTTACTCGACCCATTTTGATCTCTTTGGCATATAAGGCATTATTCTTCCAACAGTTCCTCCCTAATGTCGATATGCCAAAGTCTTCAAATCTGCTTTCTTCTTTGTGACTGTCACAGCCATTTGCATTCTCCATTTCCTTGTTGGTTGCATTTTCTCCTATGGGTTCTTCATAGTTGTCTTCGAAAGTTATAATTAACTGTTCTCCATCATCGAATTTCTAGTTTGCCTATCATGCCTCGGTTCCAATATGCCTTCACTTTGACATCTCTTGAAGTCCTACTTTTTTCCTTGGAGTTCCATCTAGTGTTTCCCCTACTTCAGCATCCAACGTTGCAAAAGCATGTGGTCCTTCTTTTCCTGCAGTTCCACTACAACTCCCTGCCACTTCTCCTGGCTCTCCATGCCTTGATCTTCGTGCTCCCTCGTAGCATATTATCTTCACCATCCCTATGTACTCCTTGACTGCCTCTCATATTCCTCCCGGAACCCCATCGCATAGGCTTCCTTTATTCTTCATAATAACTTGTGTATGACCGTGCCCATTCTTAATTTGTCTTCCACGCAACCAACTTGTAACACCCCAAAAATTTGGTACAACGGAAGACTCAACAAGCTTTCGGGGTGCTACGAGGATTTGTATCCATTCAAAGTCATGAAAGAACGAGATAAAGTAAACTTAAGTAAAACATAACCAAAACGGGGTTTTAAAGTTTATATTCATCCCACATTTATCTAAGTAAGGCCCAAAAGTAATAAAAGTAGGTCCAACATTACATATCAGAGTTTTTAGAAAAATAGATCCTTAACCGCATTGCCAAGCCAAACCTCCAATCCAAGTATCCAAGTTCATCACTTAATTACCTGAGAAAACGTGCTAAAAGTCAGCTTTCGCTGGTGAGATCATAGATTTATATTCAATATCAAATCAAGTGGACATATACGCAAAACTGATTGAGCCCGAACCATCAGATAATTATTGACCAAGGTCAACAAGTCAAAGACAGCCTAGAATCAATACTCCGGTGATAGTATAGTGTATTCCCGGGTCGTTAAAGTCCCAGCGAGATTGAAATGGTGTCGTATGAAATCGTTTTTGAGAAAGTGGCACTGAGGACAGTAGCCAGATGATGTGGAGTTGAAATTGCTACTGTTATTTTGGTATTTATACACAGGTATAATGTTCACAAAAATCAGATAACAGATATATGCACGTATTCACAATTCAGATTTACGCAATCGGACTGGAAAAGTGGGATTTTGGTACTTATCAAACTACAGGGGGTGCTTTTGACACTTTTTGAAACTTAAAATTAAAAATGAAAAATGAAATTATGAAAATGATTAAAATACTATTTAAATATTATTTAATTAATTAAACTATTTAAAATCTAAATTAAAATCTAATTTAAATAAACTAAAAATTATAACTGTTACAAATTAAACTAAAAAGTTGCAAAAATATTTTCTAAACCTAAATTAGAACTTGAGGAAAGTATAAAAAAATAAAAATAAATGTTTTTGTCTTTTTGTGGTTTTGTTATTAATTAAAAACTATTTAACTTAATTAAACTAATCAAACTACTTTTAATTTATATTAATACTAAATTAACTTAGAAAATTAAGATAAAATTTATAAAATTACTTAACCATCACTGGAATCCTACAAAATTAAAAAAACTCTAAAAATTATGTTTTAAGATTAAACAACTAATTATTTACCTTTTAATTAACTTAAGTCTATTTTAAATAAATAAAATAAGGAAAATAGAAAATGAACAGTAGAATCTCAAATTATATTTTCTAAAAACTTATTATACTATATTAGAGCTAGGAAAAATATAAAAACTAAATTTAACCTTATAAAAACTAAATAAGCTATTTAATACTTGATATTAATTAATAATAAAGAAAATTAAAATTAAATCTAATTAACACTAAATGACAAAATAAAAATCTGAAAAAATTACTCCCTCCGTCCCATTTAAAGTGTCCACAATGGAATCTTTGCATGTCCCATTTAAAGTGTCCACTTGTACCTTCCAACCAATAAGATGAGAGTTTAGTGGGTAAAAGTAATATTTGATTGGTGGAGAGTTTAGTTAGTGGAATCTCCTAAAACTTTGTGCATTATGAAAGTGGACACTTTAAATGGGACGGAGGTAGTATCAAAATTACTTTACTATATAAGGTATTTAATAAAAATATAAAAATACTAGTGACTTAATTAAAATCTAAAAATGAAAATTAAAATTAAATTGAATTAAATAGAAACTATCACTTATTTTAACTTTGATTTTTTTGGATTTTTTCTTTTACAGAACTATTTTATAACCTAAAATAACAAACTTTTGTGAAAACACTTTTCAAGATAGCTTATAAATAAGCTATAAGCACCCCCTTGGCTTACACAGTTGACTTATGTTGACTGTGTGGTCAATTTTGGTCAAATGGCTTTGGGTGGGGTCCACAATGGTTAAAAAGGATACAAACAAGATTGACAAACTTGAATAAGCCAAGAATAACAAGAAATAAGCACAATTAAGCTGTTTCAAACCAAATAAGCACTTTGCAAATTTGAATTTTACTCAGATTATGGGACAAACTTTGGAGCCTAAACTAAGTGGGGTCCACTGGGTTTTAGGTCAAACAAGGTGTCAATCTCTAATCCCTGGTAGGAGGGGGGTTGAGAAAACCAGCTTATGGGGTGTGGGACCCACTGTGGTGGTCACAAAATCACCTCAAAGTGGGTGATGTGGGTAAGTCTGCTGATGTGCAGGGCACACTCTTGCCCTGCAGTTGTCTTTGGCTTAGTGTGGGGCCCAGGGAAAAATTAGCAAAAATCAAATGAATGTAAGAACTTGGAGATTAGGTGGTAGGCTTTAAATAGAAACAAGTTTTGAATCCTAAAACCTTCTACAAAATTCAAAATAATTCTCCCAAGTTTTGGAAAAATCTGAGAATGGGACTTTTGACTTTTGTGTGAAACTTGTTACTTTGACTATTTTGGATTTCTAACACTTAGTACTGATTCAATAAGTTGTATTAAGCTATAAATTGACAACTTTAAGCTATAAAAACTATTTATGAATAGAAATGGTGAGGTTATGGACCTAGATGACCACCACAGTTGACTGTGGTGGTGGAAACCTTTTGATTTTGACTTTTAAGGTTAAAGAGACCAGGTTATGAGCTTCACAGACCTAGTTATGGCAAATGCTATGGGACTAAATGGATTATGTCAAGCAACAAGTACCACAGCTCAATGCATTAGCCAAATCCAAACACTACCTTAAGTGACCACTTATACTAAGACACTATGCAATCAATTACAAATTACCAATTTACTGATTCAACTTAATTATATTAACTAAAATTAAAGCTAAATTAACAATCTAATGTAAATAAACTACTTCCTACTCAGAATAAAAAGTTTATGCAGATTAAGAAATATGATTAGACCAAGTTACCAATTTCTTTACTCCAGCATGAAAAGGAGTAACTCACTGAGCTAGCCTATCTTTAGGATAGGCCAAGATCTTCCTTTTTCTATCTCAGCTTATCCAGAACTCCATGGATGCCCCTCCTTTGACCTGCATTGACTTTATTAGAAAATAATAAACCCTTGTTCTATTCTGTATTTTAAGGTCTCTAGAAGCTTGAAATAGCTTATGGGAACCTATGTGAAGCTAACTCAGTCCATAATTCAACACACAATCAACACTTGAGCTATTAGATAATCTGAAAATTGAGAAAAATTGCAAAGATGAAAATCAAACTTGGAAACTGAGATTTTATAACTTGAAAAGGTTTACATTACATTAATAATACTGATACAACACTTGAATCTGAAAGAGTTACACTAATTTGCAAGATAATTAAAATTCGACACAACTTTAAACTAAAATAAACTACACCGTCTTCATCTTGCATTCTTTTCCTTTTATAGCCTCTCATTAGGGTTTCTGATAGCATCCACATCATATCCCACCTTTCTTTGATAATTTTGGTCCACTAATGAGTTGCCACGTATTTTGGCGCCAAAAGACGTTTCTTCAAATTGCTTCTGATAACGTGCATTGGGGAAGGGGCATTTATTGTGGGTGGTTTGGGTAGGTGTAGGGGGGGTGATGATGGGTTTTGCAAGTGGTGGTGGTGGGCAATACCAGGTGGTATTGGTCTGTGAGGAGGGGGTGGTTTTGGTGGGAAGTGGTAATGGAGATGGTGGTGTTTGACTGGGGATGACCAGGTCAAACGTTGACCCGGGCTAAAACTATCAAGGGTGCGTTGGGTTTATTGGAGTGGGCTGGGTATTTTTGGGCCCAAAGAAAAGAAGTGGGTGGGTTGGTTTAGGATTGGGTTTAGTTTTTGGATTAAGTAGTAGTTTATGATCCGGTTTGGTTTTATTTACACAAGGACTATTTTTGTAATTTTGGGAAAGTTGAGGGTGCAATCTTGGCATGTTTCCAAAATATTTATCAAGGGTGTATAATGCCACATCATGAATAGTACAAGGTTCTTTGGTGATTTTTCAATTTATTTTTCACCAGGGACTGAAACCGTCAAACTTTCAAACTTCAGGGACCATTTGTGTAATTTTCACCAAACTTTCCACCAAGGACCAATCCTGTCATTAAAGGTTAGTGCAAGGACAAAATTTGTTTTTCTCAAAGTTTTTCATATCCCAGGGACTATTTTTGACAATTTTCAAAGTTCAAGGACTAAACTTGTCATTTTGTGAAACTTTTCACCAAAGGACTATTTGTGTAACTTTTTTATTTATAAGGACCTTTGGTGACTTTTTCAAGTTTTTAGAATGACCAGGGACTAGATTTGACAACTTTTGAAAGTTGGGGGACTGAAACTGCCAATTATGCAAACTTTGTGCGTTTTTCATCTGTTTTTGGTATTTTTGCATTTGAGACATGTAAAACACTTTCCTGGGATATTTTCACTATTTTGATTCATTATTGAGTGTTTTTGGATGTTTTGGCAGCTCAGAAATGGTAAAAATGATGAGTATTTACACATTCATCAATCCCCCATACTAAAACATTGCTAGTCCCTAGCAATCTTTTGAGAAAAACTTAATGGATTTGAAACTCTTTACCAAAAGCCATCACTTCTGGAGTAGCCAGGTGTAAGAACTGTGGCACACCTGATAACCGTGTGATTTTGAGCAAACCACCAGCTTTCAACGGATTTGATTAGTCTTTACCAAAAGCCGTTTGCTTCTGGACTAGTCAGCTCTTGATGGAATAGTCAACATCTTGGTGAGCTGATTACCAATTATGGATTTTCCACGGCCTTTACCACAAGCCATAATCTTGCGGGCTAGCCAGCTCATTTGCTTATGAGGATGCGGGGGAGATGAGGAACCATACAATTTTTGGCAAACTGCCAGCCATCAACGGGTTTGAGATGTCTTTACCAAGAGCCGTTTGCTCCTGGACTAGCCAATCCCTTTTGTCATATAGACTTTGGCGGACTGATTACCACAAAAAATTTTGAAATAAAGTGAAAAATTTTTGAAAAATTTAGGCCTAAAAATGGGGGTACTTAGAAAGTTTTGTGATAAAATTCGTAAGAATTCCCCCCCCCCCCCCCCCCCCCCACACTAGAACTGAATATTGTCCTCAATATTCAAAGTTCCGGCTATTATGCCGAATCTCTAAATGGAAAAAGCTAATATTCGATGCTAACTGTGGAAATTTGGATTTTATTTTTCACTTTATTTATCTGTACATACAATCACATTTTTTTTTTTTTTTTTTTTTTTTTTTTTGAAATTGAGATAGAAACTTATATACATATTTACTTTTCAAACGGTGGGGGACGGCCACTCCCCCACACTAGGGTGGTAGAAAGTAGAAAGAAGTCAGAAATACGGGTGAAAACCCATATATGTTGCTAATTTTTGTTCACCGAGTCACTAGCTTGACTCGATCCCCGAATTCATTGGTCCATGGGGAAAGTTTGGAGATCCGGGACAACCATGGGTGGTATATCCTCTCCAAAATAATGTTTCAATCTGTGACCATTCACTTTGAAGTTGGGACCTTCGGTTGAGATAACTCAACAGTCCCGTATGGGTATACTTTAGCAATAGTGAATGGTCCGGTCCATCGGGTTTTTAATTTCCCCGAGAAGATCTTTAATCTTGAATTGAAAAGAAGGACTCTGTCACCGACGTTGAAAACTCGGTTCTTGATTTTAGAGTCGTGAATTTTCTTTGTCTTTTCTTTGTAGATCAAAGAGTTCTCGTAGGCTTGATCACGAAGTTCGTTTAATTCATTGAGCTGAACCTTACGGTGATCACCCGCTTTATGAAGGTCGTAGTTAGCATGTTTCAAGGCCCAGTAGGCTTTGTGCTCGAGCTCGATCGGTAAATGATACGCCTTCCCGTATACAAGCTTGTATGGAGTACACCCAATGGGTGTTTTGTAAGCTGTACGGAAGGCCCAGAGTGCATCATCTAGTTTATCCGACCAGGAAGCACGGTTTTCACCTACTGTCCTCTCAAGAATCCGTTTAATACCACGGTTGGAAACCTCCACCTGCCCACTTGTTTGGGGGTGATAAGTGGTGGAAAGACGATGAGTAACACCGTACTTAAGCATGACTTTTGCAAATTGATCATTGCAAAAGTGAGTACCGCGATCACTAATGATGGCACGTGGGGTTCCAAAACGAGCAAAGAGGGATTTCAAGAATTTCACAACTACTCGGGCATCATTAGTGGGTAAGGCCTTAGCCTCAACCCATTTTGACAAGTAGTCAATAGCCACGAGTATGTATTTGTTTCCACGAGAAGATGGGAATGGCCCCATAAAGTCAATGCCCCAGACGTCAAAGATTTCACAAACTTGAATAGCATTTTGTGGCATTTCGTTCTTTTGTGAAATATTCCCGTGACGCTGACAAGCATCACAGGCTTTGACTAACTCGTGGGCATCCTTGTAGATTGTGGGCCAATAGAAACCGGAATCAAACACCTTTTTGGCGGTGTAGTTAGGACTATGGTGGCCCCCGGTGGGTCCAGCATGGCAAGCCTTGAGAATATCAGCGGCTTCCTGTCCGTATACACATCGCCTGATGACTTGATCGGCACAGATTTTGAAGAGGAAGGGGTCGTCCCAGAAATAATGTTTGACGTCTTTAAAAAATTTGTTTTTCTGTTGGGACGTCATCCCCTTCACGATGAAGTTACCCGCACGGTAATTTGCAAAGTCGGCAAACCATGGGGTAATAGAGTCACCACGAAAAGTAACCGCACTGAGTGTCTCGAGAGGGAATGATTCATTTATTTCTTGTTTCTCGGACACATCTTGATGTGGGTTCTCTAATCGTGAGAGATGATCAGCAGCAAGGTTCTCGGCTCCTTTTTTATCACGAATAATGATATCAAATTCCTGAAGGAGGAGAACCCAACGGAGAAGCCTCGGCTTTGCATCTTGCTTTGCAAATAGGTACTTCAAAGCCGAGTGATCCGTATATACTACGCATTTGGTCAGGATCAAGTATGACCGGAATTTCTCAAAGGCATACACCACAGCTAGGAGTTCTTTTTCAGTGGTGGTGTAACGACCTTGAGCCTCGGTCATAGTCTTACTTGCGTAGTGTATAGGCTGAAAGTATTTTGCTTTACGTTGCCCCAAGACCGCACCTATGGCATAATCACTAGCATCGCACATAAGCTCAAAAGGTAGGTCCCAATCGGGGGCAACAAGAATCGGTGCCTCGGTAAGCTTTTTCTTTAATGTTTCAAAAGCTTCGATGCACTCAGGAGAGAAGATGAAAGAAGCATCCTTCTCGAGGAGATGGGTCATAGGCCGGGCAATTTTAGAAAAATCTTGGATAAACCTACGGTAGAAGCCGGCATGACCCAAAAAGCTCCTAACACCTTTTACGGTGGTGGGATGAGGTAATTTAGCAATGACATCGATTTTGGCTTTGTCAACCTCAATCCCGTTCTTTGAAATTTTATGGCCGAGGACTATGCCCTCTTTAACCATAAAGTGACTCTTCTCCTAGTTGAGACTCAAATTCGTTTCTTTGCAACGTTTAAGCATTTGTTCCAAGTGGGAGAGACAGGTCTGAAATGAATCCCCGATGACTGAAAAGTCATCCATGAATACCTCCATACTTTTCCCGATCATGTCGGAAAAAAATAGACATCATGCACCTCTGGAACGTGCCTGGTGCATTACATAAGCCGAAAGGCATACGTCTGTAAGCAAAAGTTCCATAGGGGCATGTGAAGGTAGTCTTCTCCTGATCCTGGGGATCAATGGGGATTTAGAAGTAACCCGAAAAACCATCGAGGAAGCAGTAGTATTCATTCCCCGCAAGTCTTTCAAGCATCTGGTCCATAAAAGGGAGAGGAAAATGGTCTTTACGGGTGGCTTCATTTAACTTTCGATAGTCAATACATACTCGCCAACCCGTGACCAAACGAGTTGGAATCAACTCGTTATCCTCGTTGGTGACAACGGTAATGCCACCCTTTTTAGGGACACAATGAACTGGGCTAACCCAAGGACTGTCAGATATAGGGTAAATCAATCCCGCATCAAGAAGTTTTAGAACCTCTTGTTTGATAACTTCGTGGATTTTTTGATTTACCCTTCTCTGTTGTTGCACTGCTGGCTTAAAGTCATCCTCCATTAAGATTTTATGAGTACAAAAGTTCGGGCTTATGCCCTTAATGTCGGAGAGTTTCCAAGCAATTGCCTGCTTGCTTGACTTAAGAACCTTTAGGAGTGCAGCCTTTTCCTCATCTTTTAAGTCTTTGGCAATAATGACGGGTAATTTGTTATCACCCTCCAGAAATGCATATTCTAGATGAGGAGGCAAGTCCTTGATCTCAACCTCGGGAAAGTCTTCAATTATTTCAACATTCTTGACTTCCGCTTTATGAAGTATTTGTGGAGACGGAGAGGGTGAAGGATCGTCATTTAACAATCTTTCAAGGAGAAGAATGTCCCCCTCCGGGTCAAGATAGTTTTCATCAACCCCATCGGGGATTGAGCTATCCTGAGCAAGAAAAGCCTCGAGCTCTTCCAGAAGGAAGTCACCTCCCTCAAACGGAGTGAGGGAAGGGGAAGAGTCGGAAATGATAGGGTCAGTAAAAAGATTGCCACTGGATGAGAAACCAAGGACCTCTTGAGAATACTCCTCAGACGCAACATCGATGATGTCAATTCGGTTAACCGTTTCAGCGTCATAGTTGGAGGAGTATCTTGAAGTCTGATCAAGATTGAATGTGATGGCCTCGCCACCAACACGTAGAGTGATTTCTTCTTCGAATACATCGATTAAAGCATGACCTATTCTGAAGAATCCCCTCCCGAGAATGAGAGGGACTCGTGGGTCAGCATCGAAATCAACAATCACGAAATCTGCCGGAAAATGGAACTTTCCTACTTTCACGAAGATATCTTCGGCAATGCCGAGAGGACGGGATATAGTACGGTCTGCAAGCTCGAGTGTCATGCAGGTCGGAGTGAGAGCAGGAAGTGAGAGTCTTTTCCAGACTGTGTAAGGCATCAGGTTAATGCTTGCGCCAAGATCGGCCAAGGCAAAGCATTCAACCATCCCCGGGAAAATACAAGGAATGAGAAATTTCCCGGGATCCCCAAGCTTCTCGGGAAGCTTTTTCAAGAGCACTGCTGAGCAATGCTCATTAAGAGGAGTTTTTGCCATCTCACAAAGTTTTTCTTTGTTGCTTATCAGATTCTTGATTGTCGAAGCAAACTTAGGCATGAGAAGAAGAGCGTCCGCGAAGCTAATATCAAAGTGTAATTCTTGGAAAATTTGATAGAATTTTTCCATCTTATGGTTAGCTTTCTCGCGGTTCTTTTGTTCACTCAATCGTGAAGGATATGGAATTGATGGCTTAGGATCATTCTTTGGGATTTCATCAGGACTCATAGGGGGATCAAATACAACTTTCGGCTTACGAGCCGGGACCGGGACAACTTGAGGGTGGACTTTATTGATACCTCCGTTATTAGTAGGAAGTACCTTGTCCGTAGTGACCTCAGGTTCACGTTCCGCTACCTTAGGAGGAGAAGAAGAGGTAGAAGGAATCGAGGGTCCATTGTAAGATGTCCCACTTCGGGTGGTGATCACTTTGACATCGCCCCTCGGGTTAGCGATCGTGTTGCTCGGTAATGTACCCGGGCCCGAGGGTCGATCATTTAAAGACTTCTGAAGCTCAGAGATCTTGCCGATCAATAACCGATTCATTTCCTCTTGTGCTTTCATGAATTGTTTTAGCACTTCTTCGGAGGAAGACGAGGGTTGAACAACGTTTTGATTTTGAACAGGAGGATTTTGAACACGGTTGTTTTGAAAATTCCCTTGATTTTGATTGTTGTTACCCTGAAAAGTGTTTCTCTGATTGAAATTACCCTGATTGTAATTCCCTTGATTCTGGTTTCTTTGAAAATTTCCTTGAAAACCTTGGTGTTGATTGCCATTTTGAAAATTGTTTTGATTAAACTGGCCTTGATTTTGATTCGGGTTTTGGAAATTTGAGTTTTGACCTTGGTTAAAATTCTGATTCGAGTTACGGTTTTGATTTTGGTTAAAACCGGGAGGTCCGAGAAAATTGTTGGAACGATAGCTTAAGAGATTTCGGTCCCCTTGCGGTTGGTAAGAATTACCCCCCGTATTGTAGGAACCGTGAGCAGCATATACGTTCTCTGGAGGAAAGTCAGCAGTAGCTGGACACTCGGAATACAGATGAGGGCCCCCACAAGTTTCACAACTTCGGGCCACGGCTTTCACTTGTTGATTCTGAGCCTGATTTTGCATCGATTGGCTTATTCTCAACACAGCCGTAGAAATATCATCCATCTTTTTGGTAAGAGCTATTATTTCAGGAGATGATGATGAGGGAGTAACTGAATGACATGACTCATCCCTCTCCGCAGAGGAATCCCAAAAGTTATGATGGCAGTCATGTTCTCGATTAAGTCATAGCACTCCTCGGGACGCCTTTTCATAAAGGTCCCACCAGCAGCAGCATTGAGAATGTCTCGGTGCCTCAATGTCAGACCATTATAGAAGGTATCTATGATGGTAACTTGCAACATATTGTGGTTAGGGCACCGATCAATGGCTAGCTTATAACGTTCCCAAGCCTCGAAAAGAGACTCATCGGAACGTTGCCGGAAGTTGCTGATATCATTTCGTAACTTGGTAACCATGGAAGGTGGAAAATATTTTGCTAAAAACTTGGTTACCATTTCATCAAAGGTACGAATAGAATTTCTTGGAAGTCGGTCAAACCATGCAGTGGCATGATGAGTGAGAGAATAGGGGAAGAGGTACAGCTGAAGGGCATCATCCGTGACACCATGCTGTTTCATGCTTTGGGTGACCGTGAGATATTTGTCAAGATGCTTATTGGCATCGTCACCCGGTAATCCGTGAAATTGACACGAATTCTGGACTTGTTGGATCATGTGGTGCTTGAGGCTAAAGTCCGCAGCCTCAATAGTGAGTGGTACAATAGGCCCACCCCGCCCTTGCATGGTAGGCTGGCACAGTTCCTCCATCGTTCGGAGATCGGGAACTGGCTCATCCCTGGGAGGGTCAGGGGGTGGTAAAGGTGGTGGTGGCCCAACGGCCATTTCGGTCTTTGGTTCTTGTGTGTCAGAACGTAGCTCGTGTACGTTTTTCTGATGTTTACGTTTTGTTTGTGACCGAGTGCGCATGCACTAAAAACAATTTTTCAAAACAAGATCGAGGCAAAACCACAGTGAACTTAAACCAGCAATCACAAGTGAATGGCTTCTTTGAAAAAGGTACACCACTCACAGGGATATAAAGGCAAGTTTTAATCTTAAGTTTGGGAACTTATTATGGGTTTATTAATTAATTTTTGAAAAACTGCTTTAGGCTTATGGGTGTGTGTGCAGAAAACTTGGGAAATATTTTTGGAACTGATTCGTTAATCGAAATCGTCCCTTTAAGATTACTCGCAGGCTGGCGGGAGGAAAGAATGGATTCCTCTTCAGTTCGCAATTTAATGTCAGAACTTACCTTAAACCAACTATTTCAGGTTGTAATCTTAAAGAACACGAAGTAATTTAACTTCATAGTTTGTTTTTGATTGTTTTTTTAATTTTTTTGGTGTTTCTCAACACTTCAGGAGAGGTGTTAATGAACGTTTTTTTCTGATATGATTATGTTTTTACAAAAACTTTTTACAAATTTGTGTGAAATTTGTACAGGGAGGGTTTCGAAATCCACTAAACTTAAAACGATTTTGTAAAACACGCAACAACCTCCCCGGCAGCGGCGCCAAATTTTGATTGAGCCCGAACCGTCAGATAATTATTGACCAAGGTCAACAAGTCAAAGATAGCCTAGAATCAATACTCCGGTGATAGTATAGTGTATTCCCGGGTCGTTAAAGTCCCAGCGAGATTGAAATGGTGTCGTATGAAATCGTTTTTGAGAAAGTGGCACTGAGGACAGTAGCCAGATGATGTGGAGTTGAAATTGCTACTGTTATTTTGGTATTTATACACAGGTATAATATTCACAAAAATCAGATAACAGATATATGCACGTATTCACAATTCAGATTTACGCAATCGGACTGGAAAAGTGGGATTTTGGTACTTATCAAACTACAGGGGGTGCTTTTGACACTTTTTGAAACTTAAAATTAAAAATGAAAAATGAAATTATGAAAATGATTAAAATACTATTTAAATATTATTTAATTAATTAAACTATTTAAAATCTAAATTAAAATCTAATTTAAATAAACTAAAAATTATAACTATTACAAATTAAACTAAAAAGTTGCAAAAATATTTTCTAAACCTAAATTAATACTTGAGGAAAGTATAAAAAAATAAAAATAAATGTTTTTGTCTTTTTGTGGTTTTGTTATTAATTAAAAACTATTTAACTTAATTAAACTAATCAAACTACTTTTAATTTATATTAATACTAAATTAACTTAGAAAATTAAGATAAAATTTATAAAATTACTTAACCATCACTGGAATCCTACAAAATTATAAAAACTCTAAAAATTTTGTTTTAAGATTAAACAACTAATTATTTACCTTTTAATTAACTTAAGTCTATTTTAAACAAATAAAATAAGGAAAATAGAAAATGAACAGTAGAATCTCAAATTATATTTTCTAAAAACTTATTATACTATATTAGAGCTAGGAAAAATATAAAAACTAAATTTAACCTTATAAAAACTAAATAAGCTATTTAATACTTGATATTAATTAATAATAAAGAAAATTAAAATTAAATCTAATTAACACTAAATGACAAAATAAAAATCTGAAAAAATTATCAAAATTACTTTACTATATAAGGTATTTAATAAAAATATAAAAATACTAGTGACTTAATTAAAATCTAAAAATGAAAATTAAAATTAAATTGAATTAAATAGAAACTATCACTTATTTTAACTTTGATTTTTTGGATTTTTTCTTTAACAGAACTATTTTATAACCTAAAATAACAAACTTTTGTGAAAACACTTTTCAAGATAGCTTATAAATAAGCTATAAGCACCCCCTTGGCTTACACAGTTGACTTATGTTGACTGTGTGGTCAATTTAGGTCAAATGGCTTTGGGTGGGGTCCACAATGGTTAAAAAGGATACAAACAAGATTGACAAACTTGAATAAGCCAAGAATAACAAGAAATAAGCACAATTAAGCTGTTTCAAACCAAATAAGCACTTTGCAAATTTGAATTTTACTCAGATTATGGGACAAACTTTGGAGCCTAAACTAAGTGGGGTCCACTGGGTTTTAGGTCAAACAAGGTGTCAATCTCTAATCCCTGGTAGGAGGAGGGTTGAGAAAACCAGCTTATGGGGTGTGGGACCCACTGTGGTGGTCACAAAATCACCTCAAAGTGGGTGATGTGGGTAAGTCTGCTGATGTGCAGGGCACACTCTTGCCCTGCAGTTGTCTTTGGCTTAGTGTGGGGCCCAGGGAAAAATTAGCAAAAATCAAATGAATGTAAGAACTTGGAGATTAGGTGGTAGGCTTTAAATAGAAACAAGTTTTGAATCCTAAAACCTTCTACAAAATTCAAAATAATTCTCCCAAGTTTTGGAAAAATCTGAGAATGGGACTTTTGATTTTTGTGTGAAACTTGTTACTTTGACTATTTTGGATTTCTAACACTTAGTACTGATTCAATAAGTTGTATTAAGCTATAAATTGACAACTTTAAGCTATAAAAACTATTTATGAATAGAAATGGTGAGGTTATGGACCTAGATGACCACCACAGTTGACTGTGGTGGTGGAAACCTTTTGATTTTGACTTTTAAGGTTAAAGAGACCAGGTTATGAGCTTCACAGACCTAGTTATGGCAAATGCTATGGGACTAAATGGATTATGTCAAGCAACAAGTACCACAGCTCAATGCATTAGCCAAATCCAAACACTACCTTAAGTGACCACTTATACTAAGACACTATGCAATCAATTACAAATTACCAATTTACTGATTCAACTTAATTATATTAACTAAAATTAAAGCTAAATTAACAATCTAATGTAAATAAACTACTTCCTACTCAGAATAAAAAGTTTATGCAGATTAAGAAATATGATTAGACCAAGTTACCAATTTCTTTACTCCAGCATGAAAAGGAGTAACTCACTGAGCTAGCCTATCTTTAGGATAGGCCAAGATCTTCCTTTTTCTATCTCAGCTTATCCAGAACTCCATGGATGCCCCTCCTTTGACCTGCATTGACTTTATTAGAAAATAATAAATCCTTGTTCTATTCTATATTTTAAGGTCTCTAGAAGCTTGAAATAGCTTATGGGAACCTATGTGAAGCTAACTCAGTCCATAATTCAACACACAATCAACACTTGAGCTATTAGATAATCTGAAAATTGAGAAAAATTGCAAAGATGAAAATCAAACTTGGAAACTGAGATTTTATAACTTGAAAAGGTTTACATTACATTAATAATACTGATACAACACTTGAATCTGAAAGAGTTACACTAATTTGCAAGATAATTAAAATTCGACACAACTTTAAACTAAAATAAACTACACCGTCTTCATCTTGCATTCTTTTCCTTTTATAGCCTCTCATTAGCGTTTCTGATAGCATCCACATCATATCCCACCTCTCTTTGATAATTTTGGTCCACTAATGAGTTGCCACGTATTTTGGCGCCAAAAGACGTTTCTTCAAATTGCTTCTGATAACGTGCATTGGGGAAGGGGCATTTATTGTGGGTGGTTTGGGTAGGTGTATGGGGGGTGATGATGGGTTTTGCAAATGGTGGTGGTGGGCAATACCAAGTGGTATTGGTCTGTGAGGAGGGGGGTGGTTTTGGTGGGAAGTGGTAATGGAGATGGTGGTGTTTGACTGGGGATGACCAGGTCAAACGTTGACCCGGGCTAAAACTATCAAGGGTGCGTTGGGTTTATTGGAGTGGGCTGGGTATTTTTGGGCCCAAAGAAAAGAAGTGGGTGGGTTGGTTTAGGATTGGGTTTAGTTTTTGGATTAAGTAGTAGTTTATGATCCGGTTTGGTTTTATTTACACAAGGACTATTTTTGTAATTTTGGGAAAGTTGAAGGTGCAATCTTGGCATGTTTCCAAAATATTTATCAAGGGTGTATAATGCCACATCATGAATAGTACAAGGTTCTTTGGTGATTTTTCAATTTATTTTTCACCAGGGACTGAAACCGTCAAACTTTCAAACTTCAGGGACCATTTGTGTAATTTTCACCAAACTTTCCACCAAAGACCAATCCTGTCATAAAAGGTTAGTGCAAGGACAAAATTTGTTTTTCTCAAAGTTTTTCATATCCCAGGGACTATTTTTGACAATTTTCAAAGTTCAGGGACTAAACTTGTCATTTTGTGAAACTTTTCACCAAAAGACTATTTGTGTAACTTTTTGATTTATAAGGACCTTTGGTGACTTTTTCAAGTTTTTAGAATGACCAAGGACTAGATTTGACAACTTTTGAAAGTTGGGGGACTGAAACTGCCAATTATGCAAACTTTGTGCGTTTTTCATCTGTTTTTGGTATTTTTGCATTTGAGACATGTAAAACACTTTCCTTGGATATTTTCACTATTTTGATTCATTATTGAGTGTTTTTGGATGTTTTGGCAGCTCAGAAATGGTAAAAATGATGAGTATTTACACACTCATCAAAAACGCTTGCTAGCTAGACTAGGCCTCAATCCTCAATGCAAAATCCTATAGGTGCACACTATAGTTCATCGAAATCCTCAAATAAGCCAATCTCATAATCCAACCTTTATTTAGTTCACACGCGATGGTTCACTATGTGACTAGGGTTGATGTAACTCATCTAACCAAATCTAGTCCACAAGCGATGGTTCATTATGTGACTAAGGTTGTTGTAACATTCGTCTAACCATATTTAGTCCACACGCGATAATTCACTATGTGACTAAGGTTGACGTAATATCCTAGTTCCATAGCATAGCAAGTTTTGAGAAAATAAAAGCGATAATAGTCCACATAAAATAATTTGCATGTTTCTCACCCCAAGTATTGAAAACAAAGTTCAAGAGTAAAAAGTGGGGCTATGACTCACCTCAAGTCCAGAAATCAGCAAGAAGAAATCGGTAGAAGATGTATCACAACTCAAAAGACAGCAACTACAGACTCGGCACTCCCTAACAATACAAACTCGTTTCAGGATCATTTATTCAAAATCAATCATTCCCAATCCCGAACGTATTCCATTTTACTTTCCGAAAATCCATTTCTCGTATTATTCTCGTATTAGTAGTTTGGCGTTTGGTATCCAAGCGGGTGGAGGGTCGACACAACGCAAAATCAAGCAATGACGAATAAAAGAAATAGTAATAACAACCTATGGGTCTAATATTAGTCCAGTATATTACCTAAATAATTCATCGAAGTTTATCAAATCCGTCGACTTGGTATCCTTCCACAACTTATTTACCTAATATATTATTCCAAGATCATACCCAAAACCTAGATCACATTGCACGTGTAGTACTATATGGTATGTATCAAAGTTTAATAAATTCTCTAATTACGTCGTCAAGCTTACCTAATTCGTCAACTTGGAAAACTTCACGAGATATTTAGTAATCCATTATTCCCGTACACATACCACAACCTATGGGCGTCGTAGGATACAATGCCCATTAATATACTCATTTTATATAACTAAATAGATCCTATTTAATCCGTTGATCAAATAAGTTACGTAGTTATAGAAAATGGATGTATTAACATTACATATCCGTGACAAACACAAAAGTCACAAAATAAACAATATGGCCCACTTGGACTCAAGTGACCACGACTCCGTATAACTCGATAGTTTCCTCGTTTATTTTTAAAAAGGTATTTTATTTAATATAATTATCCAACGTTATAGATTTCATCGTCATTTATAGTTGTTTAATTATAATAACGTTCCCGACATTTATTACACTATTCACATAGTATAATATATATCATCGCGTTATTATAATATTACTCGTGATCGTTTTATTTTTAATATACGCACTTATATAGTTATATATATGTTTTCACGTCTATATACTTATATAAACGTTTATATTATTAATAATATTATTACGAGTTTTATTATTTATGTTTGATTATAAATAATTATCGAGTTATATATATGGTCACATGTCCGAGTCATCACTTTCGGCTCATTGTCTAAGTCCAAGTAATAATAACCAATACAACCAAATAATCCATCTCCGTCCAACAATTCCCACATCACGTGCTACAACAATAGGGTCCGACTACGGCACCCAACTAACCTATCTCCGTCAATCTAATTTGACCGTCTCACAATCGGTCCCCATATCATTCTCGTCCACAACTCCACAAAACAACCATTATACCATTAATTCTCGGCTCCCAAGCAAACGACAATAACATCAACAATGCCAATACCAAAACACACCACAACAACAACAATAACAATAACATGAACCGAAACAAAAGTCATCTAGTTACACGCAATCCGGGTTGGTTTACCAAGCCAAACCCGAGCCGGGAGACCCACATGGGTCTTGGCTAGACCACGAGTCACAAAGACTCGAACCCAAGACCTCTTGGTCTCGGATTAAGCTCACCGGAGCACTAACAAACCTGCCAAACGGACCCCTTGGGTCGTGGCAACATCAAACAACAACAACAAGCACAAAAGTCGACCCAATATCAATCCACAAACAACTCCAAAGTACCAATACTCTCGACACCACATTATTAGGTCAAAACCCATCAACAAAATGAGCCACAAGGCTCGAACCATGCCTAGCTGAGAGCCATGGCTCACGGTTTCAAGTCGACACCAACAAAAACCCATAAACCCGGATACCAAACTGAGTTTTGTCATCAAAATGTCATTTCCCATCAATATTTTACAAACCTAACCAAGAAAATCCGCGTATGCACGGATTCAAATCCAACTCGAGGCACACAAAAATGAAATTCGTGGTTTCCTACCTTCAAGACGACTCCAAGCTCAATATTCGTTTGAAAAATCAAAATATTAATGGTGGTGGTGGTGTTTTAGGTGGCGGTGGTGACTCAAACGAGGGGTTATGGGTGTTTGGGTCGCAAGTGTAGTACACCAAAAGAAAGAGGGTGATGAGAGGGTTGAGGTGGTGGTGGTCGCGTATGGTGGAGAGCGGCTGTGTGATGGTGACGGCCGGCCTAAGGTGGCGGCTAAGGTTTTGGTATTAGAGGGGGAGAGAGAGACGAGATGAAGTGGTGAGGGTGTGTGTTTGGTTGTGTGTGAACCGGCCTAACCACAAGGACCATAAGTAGTTTACTATTTTTTTTTAAATATTAATAGTAATAATAATAATAATAATAATAATAATAATAATAATAATAATAATAATAATAATAATAATAATAATAATAATAATAATAATAATAATAGTGTGGGGGTAAAGTGGCTAGTTATAAAACGCAAGGCCAAACCCGTAAACTTTTCAAAGTGTTTCGACATTCTCAAACCAAGCTCGTTCCAAATTATTTAATATCCCACGAGACGTTCAAAATAATTATTTAATCGAACCGTAAATTCAAAACATTAAATTTTTGTTAGGTTATCTAGTGCCGGAGTCAACGTAGTGCCAAATGAAAATCTCAATATAAATTCATGTTACATCGATAATCCAAATCTCGATTCCATAAAGATTTTAAATATAATCAACCACAATATAGGTTTTACAAGTTCGTTACGAATAAAATTTCAAACATAAATTTATAAACGAACTTTTAACGTAATGCGGGTTTTTAAAATGGCTCCATAATTTGCCAGTTGTCACACAACTTCTTCTATCTTTCTCTTCAATCTAACCATCGGCTCTGATGCCACTGTAGAATCTTTGCACAGGTCTGATTCAGGATCGTATTTATGAACAAACAACATCATGTAGGCATCATTTAATTGAGAATACAAAACATGAAACAAAGAAGATGTGTGAACCTTTTATAATCGATATTTATAACTGAAAAGGTTAACTATATGTTACAGAAATCTATCCCTATATACACATGATGAAACAGTGTCTTCAAAAGACATACCGATTCACAATAACCGTTGCAACCCTAAACTAAACGTTACATACTAAATAACCGTTCTTTCTAACTATCGGGTTTGTTGGCCTGCGGCCCAAACCAGTAACTAATCTACAGGCGCTTTACTCGACCCATTTTGGATCTCTTTGGCATATAAGGCATTATTCGTCCAACATATGAAAATACATTTAACACCGGTGTCAACATTATCACCTCTTTTAACTTGTTCCGAAACCCGTTTTCTTTTTTATCAAGATAGCCTAGTTCTCATCAAATCACAATCAACCTGGTCTTTGGCAGCACCAGCAGCATCATAATAATTTTATTAGAAAGACTCAATTAACATAAAAACTTGTATAAAGTGAAAATCAATACAAGTATACCACAGATTAGAATCAGGGTCTGATAGCACCAGTTTTAACATTGTTCTGCAAAATACCTACAAATAGCGTCAAGATCATAATAATTCGTAAAGGTGTAGTGTTTCAATATGCACAACCAAGCAAACACATATAAAGGGTAATGTAAATCAGCATGATTCAGTTAGCTTATGTCATAAAAACATCTTGTAAGTTATAACCGAACATTTGACACCTAAACATGCATTATTCACAATAAATCAAACAATTTCAGTTTCACGTACATCATGTAAGCCAAATGAATAGAGTAATTAAGTCTTATGCATTTGTATGATTATTGATTGTTTTGCATGTTTTGATATTTTCCATGCAAAGCTACTTGATCAGAGAGTTTGAGTTCCTAAATGCTTACTTTTCTCATCACTCAAATCCTTCTTCCTGTTACTTAAAATCGTGCATCAAGAAAAGTAGGGTGCTACCTAATTTAGATTATATCTTCCACCTCAGTAGATGCTATTAGATAGAAATATAAATAAACAAATATCCATGTTCATATACATCAACAATATACTGCCCTTTCACAAGCAGCAACAGATTTTCTTAACGGGTGCATAAAGGATAAAGATGTCATTCAACACATAAGATGCTATCAAGCACGTCAATATATGGAGAAGCAACTTGTTATTTATGGAATATCAATCAATTTGTGAAGTCTGATAAATTATGCCGTACATGAAAAAAGGAATCTCCTTTTTAGTCGCAACTAAGCATATCAAGCCAACTACTTCAAGACATATTATCTATATATAGCATTAGCAAGAGCTCTGTTTACTCACAACAAAATCAAGACTTTCCAGTGCTTCTAATTTTCTACATATAGCCTCAAACTCTCATTCAATATTCATATAACAAATTTAGTTTTGCTTTTCTTCTTACTAATTGTCGAACATCAAGAGATGGCCATGGTTACAGCGTTGGTGAATGAAAGATCGGTGGTTATATTCAGCAAAAGCTCTTGTTGTATGAGCCACACCATTAAGACACTTATTAGTAGTTTTGGAGCTAATCCCATTGTATATGAGCTAGATGAGCATCCTAAGGGACAACATATAGAGAAGGAACTCAAGGGATTAGGGTGCAAACCAAGTGTACCAGCCGTGTTCATAGGGCAGGAGCTGATTGGCGGTGCCAACGAGATAATGACACTTCATCTAAAGGGTCAGCTGGTGCCATTGCTCCTCAGGGCTAATGCTATATGGGTTTAGTGAAGCCTTTTCAATAATATTGAGTTTCTACAATTTTTAGTGAGAGTTACGTTAATGCAAACTATAGTAGCAGTTTGATGCTTCCATAGTCTTTAGAGCAGGAAAGACAAGAGTTATTTTTAGGTTTTGTTTTCTGCTAGTGTTCTTTTTGTTTTCTTTTGAGTGCATGACAATATGAGCATGTTCCAACTTCCACATGTAATTCTATAGTTTTGAAAAGCAACAAGAGTTATCATGTTCTACAAATAGATGTTACTGTATTTTGAACTATAATCTTAGTTGCTAATAGTTTATTATCACGTCTTAATACAAAGATATGAATCAATCTAAATGTCAGGGATGAACCCAGCTCACATGTAAAAATTGGATACCTAGTAGCCATATAATCTGATTACATATACTAACATATAAATAATAGCAGAATGAACACTTCCCATATAAAACAAAACATATCCTGAAAGAAGTCTCACAGATCTTTTCCTCCAATAGATTATTGTTCATGTTACTAGATGACTGGTTTCAAAACAGAAAGAACTTGCATATTGTTTCAGTTATAAAAGTCAAGTATGCAACACTGGTGTGCCACTATAAGGGTTTTTACTGTCATTTAGTTAACCAAATAATTGAGAGGCAAAAAAATATAACGCAACGGGACGTAACTGTGATTCGCGATTACTTGAACTTAAGATTCTATTTCTTTAAACTATGATACTAAGACATATTATTCAATGGATAGTGTATGGTCACTAATAATGTCGTAAGTTCCCGTAATTACTTACTCCCTCCAACGTAGAGCAGCACTAGAATAAGTTCCGATATTAAGGGGATTGTGATTAAGGGTATCATAAAAAAACTTGTGACAATATTTGAATGTGTACATTTATTTTGGAATAAACTAAAATAGCCATGTGGACATTTAATTTAGGACGGGGAGAATACCATACCGAACTACATGGCTGACATTTACCTACACGTATTTCTTTTGTCTGTTAGTCTGCATTACACCCCAAATCCACATACTACTCCCACTAACTAAGTGGCTTAATCTAAATATATCCTGATGTGGGTATTATAATTGGGGGATGATCTGCCTCGCTATTGTTAATTGTTGGACTTTAATTGTACAAGTCTTGTATTATGAAAAATGATAGATGAAGGACCAAAGGTGTTAAGTAGAAAGTTTATAACCGAATGGTAGTTATTTCGGTTGGTAGTTATAAGTTAGTTAATTCTGTAAATAGGCAAAGGGTGTGTCGTTTGGTTGAAACCATTCGAACAGATATGATCATTGGGTCATACCCTTTTCATGTCTATATATATAGTCCTTTACATGTAAACGTTTTAAGATAGTGTCTTTAATAACGATGTAACCCACTGTTATGTTGATAATAAAATGAATCACTTTTCTCTTGTCAATCTTGTGCAATATGATCCTGGGAATATCAAGTATTGTGGAACCTGTGAAACTCAATATTAATTACATCATCTCATATTCATCATCCATGTCACCCCATGCCTTTCATTGGGCGAGTTATATCTTATATTACAAAAGCATTTGAACGTCCATTTAGATATGTGACACATATTTAAAACAATATCATGCAAAAACTAACTCATTAAGAGATAAAATAAAGTAACTAACTAGAAGATAAGAGAATGAAGAAGGATATTTAATGCTTGTCGACCTCAACATTGTTATAGAATCACACATTCAAACAAAAACAACTGAGCATCTAAACAAGTCACTTTTATAAAAGATATATACCACTATATGGGAATAAAAACCACGTGATTTAATTAACCAGAACTCATAAGACACCACATCACCAGTAAGCCTATTAGAATTTTGATTAAAAAAAAATGCTGGAACTCCGATGATTGTTACTGGTTTGTGACCTTTTTACCATTCTAAAAACGTGATCCCAAACACCCTTGGTCACTTGTTCATGAAGAATTTTTCTTTTCTCACCCACATCTCGGAAATTTTCTTCTCACCCCTAGGTCCTTGTCATTTTCTGGAAGTAGGAAAGGTACCAGAATAAAAACCCCACCAATCAACAAAATCAAAAAACGCATGTGATGCAAGGACTCGACTATGCATTCCTATTAATATTCACACATATTAATAGAGACGCATCCCCTTATCATCAAAAAGTAGATGTAGTAACATAGATCTTGTGGTCATGTGTCGAAATCCTAAAGATAAGGTGTAGCAGGTACAGTAAAACAAAAGCCATGACATCAAGCATGCCTAAGACAATTTAAACACATGAGTTTGTACATATATTGAACTAAGACCAATATTCTTTCCTTAGCTAACTTCATGACAAGTAGAAGCTAAATGTTTGTCAAGTAACTACAAATTGACATACAAAGAACGATTGACAAAGGACATGAATGCTAACAGCTAAAAGAGTCGAAGAATATATTCATATAGGTTGTGTGGTGTCTAGGTTAATTCATAGACAGCTACAATGTAAGTTGATGACCCAAATCAAGAGTGGCCCTTAATTTTGTCAATGGCCAATTCTACAAGTAGATTCCATTTTCAGAAATCAGAGCTTAACTTGTCCTATGTTTTTTCTTTGACTTTTTGGGTTGCATACAAGGAAATAAATGATGTAAATACCCTTTTGTACGGTTTTATACATTATCCTTCAAAACATAAGACTGAAATAGCACATGATTCGGATTTGAAAGAAAAGAATAGGAATGAGAACAAAAGTGAGAATATGAGAATCTCAACACGGTGGAGCAAGATAGATCTCAAGTTATCTAGAGCAATCAGAGTGCCTGCTGAAAAGGAATACGATATATATTTACCACTAATTCAATGAAACAACAACTTCAGCTGCCTATTGCTTCAAAATTTTGAGTGAATGAAATATCAACTGTTATGATATATCAGTTTTCATGTTCGTACGAAATCATAAAAAATTGACGAGACTGCTCTTGCTTTATTAATTTAATTCATTAGACGAATTGGTTGAGTGTTCTACTTAGCATGTTACAAGTGCACGATATATAGTGGTTAAGCAAGGACAGTGTGTATTTAATGATAAGCATAACATATTTGAGGAAACACTCAAAGATACAAAAAATCTATATGAATATCTTTGAATGCAATATTTGCCGTTCAACTTGTACGGATGCCATGTGATCTAATCATCGCCAAGATATGCTTTATTGCACCACTGAGAAGCATAAATTTTATCCAAATTTGTTTTTATTTATTTATTTATTTATTTATTTATTTTATTATTTTTTTTTTGGCCTTTCAGATTGTTGAATTAAGCTGAAGAGGCATCACGCACAATAGTATGAGATTGACGGTTGCCCCAATCGGATTATGGAAGTACTTTGTCCGCCGACAAAATATGCCCCTTAGGTTCTTATACAGGGAAACGACCTTAATTAGTAGAATCAGTTGGAAACTAATAAAATAAGAGAGATAAAAGATTTTGGAGGATATCAGTGACCACGTTTAGAATATTATTGCATTGATTTGCAATCTTGTTCCCAAAGCATGCCATATAAGATTTTAAAGGATATTAATCCAAAGGGTAATCTTGGAAACTATAAAATACTACTTGTGTCTACCTTTTCCCTCCATTTATGTTCTTTTGGCGATTATATATAGCCCACCATGGCAATTCAAATTTCTCAAATCAAATCCTTTACCTGGTCTCATTTTCATTACAAGCCTTCTTACCTTCACTATCTCCTTTCTCCTAAAAGTATCGTACAGGTATCTCATAGTATAAATGGCCACTGTGTCAAGGTTGATAACGGACAAAGCTGTAGTTATATTCAGCAAGAGCTCTTGCTGTATATGCCACAGCATAAAGACATTAATATGCAGCTTTGGGGCAAACCCAACTGTTTACGAGCTTGATGAACATCCAGAGGGCAAGCAAATTGAGAAGGAACTCAAAGCCTTAGGCCGTAAGCCAAGTGTTCCAGCTGTATTTATAGGACAGGAGCTGGTTGGTGGATCCAAAGAAATCATGACCCTGCATCTCAAAGGCCAGCTTGTCCCAATGCTCATCAAAGAGAGAGCTATGTGGCTCTAGTACACTAAGGTGTTATAGCCATAAACAGAGCAATTTGTTATGCTCTGACATACTTGAGAACAATTATGAATAAGAGAATAAGTAGTCAGCTGGCATTTTGTGTAGCCATGCTATATATGTAACCTAAATGGTTTCAACCCTTTTTGTTTGGCTACAGTATACTTAAGAATGAAAGTCATCAGATAATATGTTGTAATTAAGCTAGCATTTTGTACAGACATGCCGTATATGAGATATTTATAACTCATCTGCTTCAGTCGTCTTCTTTTTTAACAATGTGGAATCAAAGTATAAAGTCCTAAATCTTTCATTTATGATAGGGATCAATAAGTGGCGCTGAATATCTAACTTACCCCAGAAAACTACAGCTCCAATAGCTGATTTTTCAGTAACAAAGTATTAACCAACAAGTGAATAAGAGATATCTATATGCAGATGTAATGTTCATACTTTAACGTCAACATGTCTATGTAAGAAATATTTTATAACTCTATATGCCCAGTATTATCTCAAAGGCTCTCAGAGCAGAACAATAAACTTAGAAGGTCAAATATGTTTCCTTGATTATGAAATGTTACCCATGAGATACAATTACATAGTATTGCAGAATAAAATCAAAAGCAGAGCCAGAAAACAAACAGAACCCCCTTCTCTAGATGACGGGTCAAATACACATTAAAATTCACCATGGTTTTCTTATATTCTTTCTGACAGTAAAAGATAGAAGAGAACCTTCTCATGAATAAAAAATTTGGCATTAGGACTTCCTAGGAACATAACAATTAAGGTCATTCACTTTTAAAAAATCAACCTCAACTAGCCTAGTTTCGTCTAGAGCATAAATAAACTCTGTTCACAAGAACATCCTGTGTTTTATTTAAAAAACTATGTGCCGTAACTTGTAAAGTATAAGTAATAAACAAATATCCATGTGTATTATAATTTTCACATTATGTTGAAGAATAGCTTGTTGAGAACACCAAACCACAACTAGTCATAACGATAATTGTTGGGCCAATTTAGTGTAAAACGGAATTGACTAGATTTAAAAATAATTTAGACTAAATCACTCAGCAACTTCAGCAAAGTTTTGTCACAGACAACTTCAAGAAATCAAAGACTACATGAAAATACACTCACAAATATAGAATTGTACATTGAAAAGTACATATTGTGTTTGTGTTTAAACATCTTATCTTTGCACACTCCCAAAACTGTCATGCAATTGCGATTTACTTACTCTTATTTTGTCAAAGTCATAGTTTACAAGGGAACAAAAACAATGCTTACCGATATCCAAATCAGTTAACATCGTTGTCTAACAATCAAGATAAACATAACGTTTCAAACAACAAATTTGAAATAGACACAAAATCTCAATCAGCCCAACTCACAAACTATAAATTCAATCTGATAAACTTCGCATTACAAAGTCATTCAAAGAATCAAATTAATCCGTAACGATAATGCCTGTCGGTATCTAGATACACATGAAGGCTTAAATTAACTGAACTGAGTTAAGCATAACATGTAAATTTGTTACACAAAAAAAGGTTAAAAACACAAAGTAATACATACGCATTCGAATGATATACCTAAAGAAGGAAAAGCAAAAAATATCAGGTTATCGCAACGATAATGCTTACCATATCCGCAATGAAATGGGCATAAAGTAAGGAAAACTGAATTCATTTGATTCTTCCTCCTAATAAGTAGAATTGGTTAGTAAATATAACTGGTAGCAATACATAAAGAGTAAGTTTGACAAAATATTAGAAACACACAGTAATTATATACGTATATAGGGGCTAGAAATGAATTTGTTTTTGAAATTGATTGGAACAAATGAGGGGGGGTTTTCTTGGCGGCAATCAAATTTTGGGATTATTATAATCTAATATTTCAACTTTCAAACTACAAGTCAAGCACTGGCCCAAATGTTTGTCCATATTGGATTTGGTTCAGAAATGAACACGAAAGGTCAAGAGCTATAAGATTTTTTCTCTTCACCATATTTTCTTTAGGCAATTAGCAATCTCATAATATGTTGGAAAATTTAGTGCAATTGAGGGATCAAATCATACTAGGAAATGGGTTTGGAGGTACGGAGTATACACCTATTAAGTCTCTGATTACCCTGACTGAAATAGTGAGTAAGCAGTGATACTACTGCTAGTAGTATGAATCTGCTGCTGAGCAGAGTTTCTCCTGCTAGTGCTAAGTTGATTCTGCTACTAGAGTGTTGGTTGAATATGTAACTGATTTGACCTATTCAAATGACAGTTGCATTTGAACTCATGACCACGTTTATTGGTCATGTAACCACTATTTTTGGCTATAAAGGGGGTAATTATGTCGAGATTAATGGGCCGATTAATTCTCATAATTCCGTTTGACTAGCCATGAGTATTCTCCTATATATAGGAAATCAATTATCCATGAGAATAGAGACAGAAAATATATAACACTTAAACGCAAAGGGTTATTGATTTGTGCCTAATTCAATAACAAACATTTGGTCTTATCCCAAGTAGATATTTATGATACCCAGGCATTAGGGTCGAATAGTTTACTTTGGAAAGAGATAACACGATTCCAAGTGATATCCGGTAACCATTCAATTGGTACGTAGTTAGGCTACTGATTATCTTCACCCTGTTCTGGGCTCATAACCCCCAACAATCAAAGTAAACTATTTTGTGATAATCAATGACTTCTGCTATGAGGCATATAGCTGCTAACTTTTCTAAATTCAAAAAGTTTGAAGATGTTGATTTCAGAAGATGGCAAAAGAAGATGCACTTCTTGTTGTCAAGCATGAATGTGGTGTATGTTCTAAGCACTGCTATTCCTGAGGATCATGGGGATGATGCTATTGTGGAACAGATAAGGAATCGAAGCAAATGGAGGAATGATGTTACGAATGTAGAGGTTTAATCCTCAATGGTATGTCTGATTCTCTCTTTGACATTTATCAGAATGTTGAATCTTCCAAAGAACTATGGGATTCCTTGGATGCCAAATATATGGCTGAGGATGCATCAAGTAAGAAGTTTCTTGTAAGTAATTTCACAAATTACAAAATGACTGATTCAAGATCAGTTATGGAACAATACAATAAACTTCTTGGAATACTTGGAAGGTTTACACAACACAAAATGAACATTGATGAGGCTATGTCAGTCTCTTGTATCATTGACAAACTCCTTCCTTCTTGGAAAGATTTCAAGCATACCTTGAAACACAAGAAGGAAGAACTGACACTTGTTCAGTTGGGTAGTCATCTGCGTATTAAGGAATCCCTCAGGGCACAGGATAATGACAAGCCAAAGAGTAGCAATGCTACTAGTGCATCTGTTGTAAATATGGTGGAACATAACAATTCCACCAGGTACAATGACATCAAAGGCAAACGTAAACATCATGATAACACAAGAGTTGATCCTAACAAGAAGGCAACACCTACTTGTTGGAAATGTGGCAAATCTGGTCACATTAAAAGGGATTGCAAAGGTGTTGAGATTAGTGGTAAATCCAATGGTTCAGGCACTAGTGGTTCAGGGAGTGGTGGTTCTTCCAACTCACTGAAAGGTCAGAATATGTTTAATAAATCTCTTCAGATTTATTATGTTACATATGTATCTAAATCTAACTATGTGCAGGACGATAATGTTGCGTGGTAGGTTGACTCTAGAGCAACTGTTCATGTGTGCAAAGATAGAAGATGGTTCAAGACTTACAAGTCGCTGAATGATGGTTCTATTCTTTACATGGGAAATGAGTCAACAGCCTTGGTGCATGGCCATGGTTGTGTAGATCTTAGTTTTAGTTCTGGAAAGATTGTAACTTTGTTTAATATTATTCATGTTCCTGATATAAGGAAGAACATGGTTTCAAGTAGTGTTTTGAATAATCATGGATATAAAAAAGTAATTAAATCTGATAAATTTATATTGTCTAAACATGGTGTGTTTATTGGATTTGGCTATTTATGTAATCAAATGTTCAGGCTTAATATTGATGATAACATTGTTAATTCAGCCTTTATGTCAACCTCTAAACTGAATGACTCTACCCTGTGGCATGCTAAACTTGGCCATGTACATTTTAAAAGGATGCAAGATATGTCTAAAGATGGGTGAATCCCAGCTTTTGACATGGACACTGAAAAGTGTAAGACTTGGATGTTGACAAAAATCACTAAGAAACCTTTTCAGGGTGTTAAACGTGAGACTGAGCTCTTGGAGCTTATACACAGTGACCTGTGTGACTTGCATGCCACTCCCTCTTTGGGGAATAAGAAGTATTTTGTGATATTTATTGATGATGCTTCTAGGTTTTGTTATGTCTATATGTTACATACCAAGGATGAAACATTAGATAAATTCAAAGTATTTAAAACTGAAGTTGAATTGCAACTTGGGACCCTGATCAAAAGATTCAGGACTGATAGGGGAGGTGAGTACATGGATACTCTGTATTTTCAGTTTGTTGGCATAATCCATGAAACGACTGCTCCCTATACTTGTGTCAACTGGCAAATTAGGGAGCTATTTTGAAAACCCGCATTACGTAAAAGTTCGTTTATAAATTTATGTTTGAAAGTTTATTCGTAACGAACTTGTGAAATATAAATTGTGGCTGACAATACAATTTTTATGGAATCGAATTTGGATTATCGATGTGATGAGAATTTAATTCGAGATTTTATTTGGCACTACGTTGACTCCGGCACTAGGATAACCTAACAAATATTAAATGTTTTGAGTTATGATTCGACTATATATTTATTTTGAACGTCTCGTGGGATATTAAATATTTGGGAACGAGTTCGGTTTGAGGACGTCGAAATATTTTGAAAAGTTTACAGGTTTGGCTCTTACGTTTTACACACTAGCCGCCCCCTCTTCATTGTTCTTATTAATATTATTGTTGTTAACAAAAAAAATTTATAAAAAGAGTAGACCACAAAAGTCGTCCTTGTAGTTCCTGGTCTCACACAAAACAAAAACATACAAACACCACATCTCTCTCTCTCTCCCAACATCTTCTTCATCTCATCACCAAACCCTAGCCACCATCACCACTAAGTGGCTGCCGCCGCCTAACCATCCTCCACCGACACCTAAAAACACTTCCAAACAAACCCCCATTACTAGACCTACTAGATCTACTAATTCAAGCTTGAGTTTTCTTGATTTTTGAAGATTTTTCGTGACCCTTTTCTTGTAATATTGAAGGTAAGACGAATCACAAATGTGGTGACTCGTATTTTTATTAAAAAACATGGCTAATGAGCCACGGGGTTAAATTCTTGGGCGAGTTTTTGATGAATAACGAAATAAATAAATGGGTTTTGCTATAAAACGGGATTGTAAATAAGTTTGGTATCCGAAGGGGTGTCGATTTGTTGTGTCGATTGGAAACCGAGAGCCTAGGCTCTCGGCTTGGGATTATTTTTGAGTTCATGAGGTTTTGTGAATGATTTTTGGCCTTGTAGTTATGGTGTCAAGAGTACACAAGTTTATGTTTTTGGGTTTTGATTAATGTTTGGTTGAGTAAATTTGATATGTTGTTGTTGTTGTGACACCGAAGACCCAAGGGGTCCGTTTGGTTGTTGTAGCTCGTTAGAGCCAAGCCAAGACCACCCAGGTCTTGGGGTTGTCTCTCGGCTTTGTTGTAGCCGACTAGGGGGTGATCCGAGACCAAGTGGTTTGGTCATCACCTCAACATGGATACTTGTTGTTCTTGTTGCTATTCTTGTTGTTAATAAAATTGTTGCTATTGTTATTTATTGTTGTTTTTGCATTGTTGACCAAAGGTAATGGTGAGGCCGAAACCTCGTGGTCTCGGCAATTAAATTAATTTTGGTATTGTGGAGATTGTGTTGACGATATGATATGGGGACCGATTGTGAGACGGTCAAACTAGATTGACGGAGATAGGTTAGTCGGGTGCCGTAGTCAGACCCTATTGTTGTAGCACGTGTTATGGGAATTGTTGGACGTAGATGGACTACTTGGTTGTGTTGTTTATTTTTACTTGGACTTGGACAATGAGCCGAGAGTGATGACTCGGACATGTGACCATCTATATAACTCGATAATTATTTATAATCAAACATAAATAATAAAACTCGTAATAATATTATTTATAATATAAACGTTTATATGAGTATATAGACGTGAAAACGTATATATAACTATATAAGTGCGTATATTAAAAATAAAACGATCACGAGTAATATTATAATAACGCGATGATATATATTATACTATGTGAATAGTGTAATAAATGTCAGGAACGCTATTATAATAAAACAACTATAAATGACTAGGAAGTCTATAACGTTGGACAATTATATTAAATAAAATACCCTTTTAAAGATAAACGGGAAAACTATCGAGTTATACGGAGTCGTGGTCACTTGAGTCCAAGTGGGCCATATTATTTGTTTTTATGACTTTTGTGCTTGTCACGGATGTATGACGTTAATACATCCATTTTCTATAACTACGTAACTTATTTGATCGACAGATTAAATAGGTCTATTTAGTTATATAAAATGAGTATATTAATGGGCATTGTATCCTACAACGCCCATAGGTTGTGGTATGGGTACAGGAATAATGGATTACTAAATATCTCGTGAGGTTTACCAAATTGACGAGTTTGGTAAGTTTGACGATATATTTAGGGAATCTATTAAACTTTGATACTTACCATATAGTATTCAACGTGCTATGTGATTTAGATTTTGGGTATAATCTTGGAATATATATTAGGTAAATAAGTTGTGGAAGGATACCAAATCGATGGATTTGATAAACTTTGATGAATTATTTAAATAATATATTGGACTAATATTAGACCCGTAGGTTGTTATTATTATTTCCTTTGCTTGTGATTTCTTGTTTTGAGTTGAGTCGACCCTCCACCCGCACGGATACCAAACGCCAAACTACTAATACGAGAAATAGATTTTTGGAAAGTAAAATGGAATACGTTCGGGATTGGGAATATTTGATTTTGAGGAAATGATCCTGAAACGAGTTTATATTGTTAGGAAGTGCCGAGTCCGTAGTTGCCATCTTTTGAGTTGTGATACATCTTACTTCTACCGATTTCTTCTTGCTGATTTCTGGACTTGAGGTGAGTCATAGCCCCACTTTTACTCTTGAACTTTGTTTTCAATACTTGGGGTGAGAAACGTGCAAATTATTTTATGTGGACTATTATCTCTTTTATTTTTCAAAACTTGCTATGCTTATGGAACTAGGATGATTTGTCAACCTTAGTCACATAGTGAATTATCGCGTGTGGACTAGTTATGGTTAGACGAATGTTACAACAACCTTAGTCACATAGTTAACCATCGCGTGTGGACTAGATTTGGTTAGATGAGTTACATCAACCCTAGTCACATAGTGAACCATCGTGTGTGGACTAAATAATGGTTGGATTATGAGATTGGCTTATTTGAGGATTTTGGATGATCTATAGTGTGCACTATAGGATTTTGTGTTGAGGATTGAGCCCTATTCTAGCTAGCAAGCGTTTTGCGTATATGTCCATTTGATTGAATTATGAATTTAAACCTATGATCTCACTAGCGAAAGCTGACTTTTAGCACATTTTCTCAGGTAATTAAGTGATAATTTTGATGCTTGGATTGGAAGGCCTGGCTATGGCACCTGGTCTATGGATCCATTTTTTCTAAAAACTCTGATAAGTAATGTTGGACCTATTTTTACTCCTTTTGGGCCATACTTTGATAAATTTGGGATGAATGTAAACTTTAAATCCCCGTTTTGGTTGTGTTTTACTTATGTTTACTTGATCTCGTTCTTTCATGACTTTGAATTGATACCAATCCTCGTAGCACCCCGAAAGCTTGTTGAGTCTTCCGTTGTACCAAATTTTGGGGGTGTTACAATACTCCTCAACAAAATGGTATCTCTGAAAGGAAAAATAGGGTACTGAAAGAGATGGTTAATTCCATATTGTCCTATTCAGGACTGAGTCAAGGGTTCTGGGGTGAAGCTATGTTAACAGCTTGTTATTTATTAAATAGGGTTCCCAACAAAAGGAACAAGGTTACCCCTTATGAACTCTAGACTAAAAAGAAACCCAGCCTGAATTATCTCAGGGTATGGGATTGTAGGGCTGTTGTCAGACTCCCCGATCCAAAATTGAAAACTTTGGGTGAAAGAGGCATTGAATGCATCTTTGTTGGATATGCTGAGCATTCCAAGGCTTATAGGTCCTATGTTATTGAACCTAATGAATATATAATTAACTCAATAATTGAATCAAGGGATGCACTCTTTGATGAGAGTAGATTCTCATCAGTCCCTAGACCAAGTCAAAGGTTTCCAAATGGAACTGATGACATTGGTGTCCCTGATGAATTACCATCTTAGGACCCTGATGAGGTTGTGGTTCAACAACCTGAACCTGAGCTCAGAAAGAGCAAAAGGGTCAGGACTCCAAAGTCAGTGGACCTGAATTTCAATTATATTTAATTGAAGGTACAAGGAATGAGGTCTTTGACCAATACTCCTATTGCTTCATTGTTGAGGATGATCCCAAAACATTTGAAGAAGCAATAAAGTCACAGGATGTTGCTTTCTAAAAAGAAGCAATAAATGATGAGATTGACTCCATCATGGACAACAACACTTGGGTGTTGGTTGATTTACCACCAGATTGCAAACCTCTTGGTTGCAAATGGATTTTCAAAAGAAAAATGAAGATAGATGGAACTATTAAAAAGTTCAAGGCTAGACTAGTCATTCAGGGCTATAGACAAAATTCAGGGATAGACTATTTTGATACTTATGCCCCTATGGCACGTATCAGTACCATAAGATTGCTGATTGCTTTGGCATTAATTCACAATCTGATTATTCATCAGATAGATGTGAAGACAGCTTTCTTGAATGGTGAATTGGATGAGGAGGTTTATATGAACCAACCTCAAGGCTTCATCTTGCCTAGCAATGAAAACAAGGTGTGTAAACTGATTAAGTCTTTATATGGACTGAAACAGGCACCTAAGTAGTGGCATCAAAATTTTGATGAAGTGGTTTTGTCTAATGGTTATGTTCTTAACCAGGCTGACAAATGTGTATTTAGCAAATTTGATAAATCTGGTAAAGCAGTCATCATTTGTCTATATGTTGATGACATGTTGATCTTTGGCACTTACCAAAATCAGGTTGACCTGACAAAGGAATTTTGGTCATCAAGGTTCTCCATGAAGGACATGGGGGAGGCTGATGTTATCCTTGGTACAAGGATCAAACATGAAAGTAATGGTATATCAATTTCTCAGTCTCATTATATTAGGAAGGTACTGAAGAAATTTAATTACTTTGATTGTACTCCAGTGAGTACTCCTATGGATACAACTGAGAAGCTAATGCCTAATACTGGCAAAGCTGTATCTCAACTTGAGTATTCTAGGGTGATTGGCTGCCTGATGTATGCCATGACTTGTACAAACGACCTGATATTGCTTTTGCTGTGGGTAAACTAAGCAAGTATACTAGTAATCCTAGTGCTCATCACTGGCAAGCAATTCAGAGGGTACTGAAGTATTTGAAGAGAACTATGGATTATAGTCTCTCATATACTGGTTCCTTCTGTGTTGGAAGGATACACTGATGCAAGTTGGATCAGTAACACTGAAGACAATTCATCTACCAGTGGCTGGGTATTCCTACTTGGTAGAGGTGCAATTTCTTGGGTATCCAAAAAGCAAACTTGCATAACCAGTTCAACAATGGAATCTGAATTTGTGGCTTAAGCAGCAGCTGGTAAGGAAGCTGAATGGTTAAAAAACTTGCTTCTTGATATTCCATTATGGCCTAAACCTATAGCACCTATTTCTATCCGTTGTGATAGTGCTGCTACATTGGCTAAGGCTTATAGCCAGATGTACAATGGGAAGTCTAGACACTTAGGTGTCAGGCATAGCATGATTCATGAGCTTATCATGAATGGGGTGGTATCTATAGATTTTGTTAGATCTCAACAAAATTTAGTTGATCACTTGACGAAGGGTTTGGCTAGAGACTTGGTTTTAAGTCTGCAAAAGGGATGGGTTTAAAGTCCAACTTAGTCACTGAATGCTAAGACACCCAACTCCCTCCTGAAGAAACTTAGGAGCTGAGTTCAATGTGGAAAGCTGAACATTCAGTGTACTGACGCACATGTTTTACAATCATCCCAAGGTTTGTGCTTGAACCTGGAAAGGAGGATGAAGTCATTACTTCTTAATGGTTAATTTCTTTGAAAAATTGCTCGGCAGAAGCATGAATAAAGAGGAACCACCTATGTGAATGTTGAAGTTTTGCCGCTTCAAGGAGCTTTGGACGTTTGGCTCTTACAACATTTATGAATTGGATATGGACACATGGCTTAAATAGTGTCAGGAGCGTTTTAGTGTTTGGAAATGTATGTGTATTTTATCTTCAGGTATTCAAATGGGTTGAAGGGTTCAATTCTTTGGAACACTCTGATTCTCAAATATTTGAATGTGTAATGTACTAAGATGGAAATTCAATCCTTAGGATATTTTCGTTTAGGCATATGTTTTGTTTAATGTTTGATTTTCATGCAAAGGAAGTGAACTAAATTTGGAGAGGATTGTTGGAAATTTTAGTGCACTTGAGAGATCAAATCATACTTGGAAATGGGTTTGGAGGTACGGAGTGTACACCCATTAAGTCCTTGATTACCCTGACAGACATAGTGAGTAAGCAGTGATACTACTGCTTGTAGTCTGATTCTGCTGCTGAGCAGAGTTTCTGCTGCTAGCGCTAAGTTGATTCTGCTGCTAGAGTGTTTGTTGAATATGTAACTGATTTGACCTATTAAATGACCGTTACATCTGCACTCATGACCACGTTTATTGGTCATGTAACCACTATTTTTGGCTACAAAGGGGGTAATTATGTCGAGATTAATGGGCCGATTAATTCTCATAATTCCATTTGACTAGCCATGAGTATTTTCCTATATATAGGAAATCAATTATGCATGAGAATAGAGATAGAAAATATATAACACTTAAACGCAAAGGGTTATTGATTTGTGCCTAATTAAATAACAAACATTTGTTCTTATCCCAAGTATATATTTGTGATACCTAGTCATTGGGGTCGAATATTTTACTTTGTAAAGTGATAACATGATTCCAAGTGATATCCGGTAACCAATCAATTGGTACGTAGTTAGGCTATTGATTATCTTCACCTGTTCTGGGTTAATACAAACCAACATAATATATACATCACAAATTTAGATCACATATTCTAGGCAGGGTTGTCATACGGGTAAAGATAGTAAAGCAACTACTACTTTAGGTCTCCGAATTCGAAAGACTTCCGACTTATATCTTATATATGTTAAAAGATGTTAACACCGTAAGTGTCATGTCTTTATCGGTAACTATTTATAATAATACAATACATGAAAACCTATTCATAAACCCTTACGGACCCGAGGCCCACAAACCGGGCTTGGGCCTATTTATTTTCTATTAATATACATTTCTCCCTTTCATTTTTTACAATCGCTCTTCACTTTAACATTACACAACTAAACATTTCACGACAGAGCTCACAATCTTGTGACGATGGGTAAATGTTTATTCATTTATATTCTTGTTTCATTATATTGTCTTCACATAATTCAAGTTTACATCAGACTGCGAAGTTCTTATGATATATTAGGATTATTATTCAATGTGAAATTGTCTATCTACCATCCATATATCTTGTTGTAACTCTTTATGGGATATATAGCTTACCTAATTAATTTCTTTTTTTCTTTTTTTTCCATAGACGAGTTATATTTTCATTCATGTCTCCCCATGCCTTTCATAGGACGAGTTATGTTTTCTTATTTTACAAAATCATTTGAACGTCCCATTTAGGTATGTGAAACACATTTAAAACAATAGCATGCAAAAACTAACTCATTAAGAGATAAAATAAAGAAGGAAAAGAAGGATTTTATGCCTGTCGACCTCAACATTATCATAGAATCACACGTTCACACAAAAACAACTGAGCATCTAAACAAGTCACTTTTATAAGGAATATATACGACTATATGGAAATAAAAACCATGTGATTTGATAAATCAGAACTCATTAGACACCACGTCACCGGTATGTCTATTAGCATTATAATAAGAAATGCTGGAATTCCGTAGATTGTTACCAGTTTATGTCGTATCCCGATCCAAGATTTTGAAAACAAAGATCTTCAAGTGAATAAATAAGAGCTTCTGAACTCTATTTTTGAGGTAGAAAAATGATAAGTAGTATCGTGAATGTGTTTTGTTATGTATGTCACGCCTTCTATCATTAAGAGGGTGTTAGGATTATGTTCTAGGAGTGATTATCAAGTAATTGCAATTAAAAATGTAGATAATCAGAAATTAGCGTTTAGTACACCCTCTGAAGTAAGTGATTATATTTGTTTTCTTACAGAAAAACACAGATTTGAAAGAGAAAAGATGAACAGTTTTGTGACCTTTTACCATTCTGAAAACGTGATCCCAAGCACCCCTAGAGTCCTAGACCACTTGTTCATGGGGAATTTTTCTTTTCACACATATTAATAGAGACACCTTCCATTATTACCTAATACCAAAGTAGATGTAGTAACATAGATCGTGTGGTCATGTGTCAAAATCCTAAAGATAAGGTGTAGAAGGTATAGTACAGCAAAACAAAAGCCATGACAACCAGCATGCCTAAGAAAATTAAACATGCGATTTTGTACATATATTGAACTAAGACCTATATGCTTTACTTAGCTAACTTCATGACAAGTAGAGGTTCAATGCTTTTCAAGTAACTACAAATTGATATACAAAGAACGATTGGCAAAGAACATGCATGCTAAAAGCTAAAAGAGTCGAAGAATATATGTCATATAGATTGTTTGGTGTCCAGGTTAATTCATAGAAAGCTACAATGTAAGTTAGTGACCCAAAACAAGAGGCCCTTAGTTTAGTCTATGCCCCGTTCTACAAGTAGATTCCAGGTTCAGATGTCAGAACTTAACTTGTCCTTTGTTCTTTTCTTCCAATTATGTAAATACCTTATTGTATGGTTTCACGCATTATCCTTCAAAGCATATGACTGAAATAGCCTATGATTCTGATTTCAAGGAAAAGAATAGGAAAGAGAGCAAAAGTGAGAATATAAAAATATCAACACAGTGGAGCAAGATAGACCTCAAGTTCTCTAGCAATGGCGGACCTATTAAGGGGCAGGGGAGGGTCCCCGCCCCCCCCCCCCCCCCCCCCCCCCCCCCAAAATTGCGGCACTTAGTGTAAATATTATAGGTTTTAGTGGTAATTTTGTTGAGGTTACAAACAAATCTTCGATTCGGCCCCCCCAAAAATAATGTTCTTGTTCCGCCACTGTTCTCTAGAGCAATCAGAGTGCCTACTTAAAAGGAATAAGATAGAAATTTAATACTAATTCAATGAAACGACAACTTAAACTGGATTTTGCTTCAAAATTTTGAGTGCTCAATGAAATAAACTTTTATTATATATCAGTTTTCATGTTAGTACAAAAACATTCTAAATTGACAGGACTTCTCTTACATTATTAATTTAATTCATTGGACAAACGAATTGGTTGAGTCTTACATGGCCTGTTATAGGTGCACGATGTATAGTGGTGTTAAGGTAGCATAGTGTGTACTTAATGATAAGCATAATATATTTGAGGAAGCACTACAGAAATCTATATGAATATATGCAACACTTGTCATTCTACTTGTACGGATGCCATGTGATCTAATTCATCGCAAATATATGTCGTACCACTGATAAGCATATTTATTATCCAAATATTATCTTTTTCTTGCCTGTCAGATTGTTGGATTAAGCTGAAGAGGCATCAGGCATAATGGTATGGGATTAAAGGTTGCCCCAATTGGATTACAGAAGTACTTTGTCCACCGACAAAAAATGCCCCTTTGGTTCTTATACAGGAAAATGAGCTTAACTAAGAGAAAGTTGGAACTAATAAAATTATAGAGATAAAAGATTAAAGATTTTTGATGATATCAGTGACCACTTATAAAATATTATTAAACTGATTTGCAATCTTGTTCCAAGGCATGCCATATAAGATTTTAAAGGATATCAATCCAAAGGGTAATCTTGGAAACTATAAATACAACTTGTTCTCTAGGCGATTATATATAGCCCCCATGGCAAATCAAATTTCTCAAATCAAATCCTCTACCTGGTCTCATTCTCATTACAAGCCTTCTTACCTTCACTATCTCCTTTCTCCTAAACGTATCGTACAGGTATCTCATAGTATAAATGGCCACTGTGTCAAGGTTGATAACGGACAAAGCTGTGGTTATATTCAGCAAGAGCTCTTGCTGTATATGCCACAGCATAAAGACATTAATATGCAGCTTTGGGGCAAACCCAACTGTTTATGAGCTTGATGAACATCCAGAGGGTAAGCAAATTGAGAAGGAACTCAAAGCCCTAGGCCGTAAGCCAAGTGTTCCAGCTGTATTTATAGGACAGGAGCTGGTTGGTGGATCCAATGAGATCATGACCCTACATCTCAAAGGCCAGCTTGTCCCGATGCTCATCAAAGAGAGAGCTATATGGCTCTAGTACACTAAGGTGTCATAGCCATAAACAGAGCAATTAGTTAAGCTCTGACATACTTGAGAACGATTATGAATAAGAGAATAAGTAGTCAGCTGGCATTATGTCTTGCCATGCTATATATGTAACCTAACTGGTTTCAACCCTTTTTGTTAGGCTACAGTTTACTTAAGAATACCCGATATCAGAAAATACGTTGTAATTAAGCTGGCATTTAGTCTAGACATGCTATATATGAGATATTTATAACTCATCTGCTTCAGTCGTCTTCTTTTTTAATCATCTGCAATCAGGGTATAAAGTCCTTAATCTTTCATTTATGATAGGGATCAAGTGGCTCTAAATATCTAACTTGCCCAACAATACTACTGCTCCAATGGCTGATTTTTCAGTATCAAAGTATTAACCAACGAGTAAGAGATATCTGTATGCAGATGTAATGTGCATGTTTTAACATTAACACGTCTATGTATGAAATATTTTATAACTTTGTATGCCCAGTATTATCACAAAGGCTCTCTGAACTGAGCAATAAACTTAGAAGGACAAAATTGATTCCTCATATATGATATGTTACCAATGATTTACCATTAAGTAGTATTGCAGATTAAAATCAAAAGCTGAGCCAGAAAACAAACAAAACCCCCTTTTCTAGATGACGGGTCAAATACACATTAAAATTCACCATGGTTTTCTACTATGTTTTCAGGCAGTAAAACACAGAAGAGAACCTTCTCACAAAATACAATTTGGCATCAGGACTTCCTAGGAACATAACAAGCACATTTACTTTTGAAAAATCAACCTCAACTAGCCTAGTTTCATCTAGAGCATAAATAAACTCCGTTTACAAGCACATCCTGTTTTTTATTAGAAAGACTACATACCATCACTTGTACAGTATAAACTAATAAACGAAAAATATGTTGCAAAATAACTTGCGAGCACCAAATCACGATTATTCATAACGATAATTGTTGGGCCAATTTAGTGCCAAATAGTCTCTGACTAGATTTAAACATAATTTAGACTAAAACTATGATTAAAACTGCACATTACAAAGTTATTCAAAGAATCAGGTTGTACATACAAATGAAGACTTAAATTAATTGAACTGAATTAAGCATAACATGTAAATGTGACACACACAAAAAAGGGAAAATTGTCCAAAAATACATCCAACTTGCACATTTTACTTTTGTATGCTATATATACACGAACTTTCTTAATCTTCCTATTATATACACGAACTTTTTTAATCTTCCTATTGTATACATGAATCTGACGTGGCATGAAGTTAATTACATAAATTTACATGAATCGTCCCTGTGGCTCAAAACAATTACACCATTCATCCTTGAAACAATTGCATAAAGGGTCCCTGTAGCTCAAGAGTTAAAATATTTGCATCGTTAGTCCTCATTAAGTTAAAATATTTGCATCGTTAGTCCTCACTGCCACCCACCGCCACCCACCATCACCGCCGCCCACTACCGCCACCCACCACCACCACCGCCCACCACCCACCACCGCCACCTACCAACACCCACCGCCACCACCAACCACCTCCACCCACCACCGCCACCATCACCTACCAAACCACCACCGCCACCCACCACCACCACTGCCCACTACCGCCACCCACCACCACCACCACCGCCCACCACTGCCACCTACCAACACCCACCACCACCACCTACCACCTCCACCCACCACCGCCCACCACCGCCACCACCACCTACCAAACCACCATCGGCCACCACCGCCACCCACCACCACCACCGACCACTACCGCCACCCACCACCACCGCCGCCCACCACCGCCACCTACCAACACCCACCACCACTACCCACCACCTTCACCCACCACCCACCACCGCAACTACCACCTACCGCCACCACCACCCACCTCCACCTCCGCCACCCACCACCCACACCCACCACCACCCACCACCTACCGCCACCACCACCCACCACCTCCACCCACCACCACCACTACCACCCACCACCACCACCACCACCCACCGCCATTAACACCACCATCACCACTGCATCCACCCACCATCACCACAACCATCCACCAACACCCACCGCGGTGGTGGTGGCGGCGGTGATGACGGTGGGTGGTGGTGGCGATGGTTGGTTGTGGCGGTGGTGGGTGGTGATGGCGGTGGGTGTTGGTAGGTGGCGGTGGGTGGTGGTGGTGGGTGGAGGTGGCGGGCGGTGGTGGTGGTGGGTGGTGGTGGGCGGTGGTGGTGTGGGTGGCGGTAGTGGACGGTGGTGGTGGTGGTGGTGGTGGTGGGTGGCGGTGGTGGGTGGTGGCGGTGGGTGTTGGTAGGTGGCGGTGGTGGGCGGTGGTGGTGGTGGGTGGAGGTGGTGGGTGGTGGTGGCGGTAGGTGGTGGGTGGTGGTGGTGGTGGTGGTGGGTGGCGGTAGTGGGCGGCGGTGATGGTAGGTGGCGGTGGTGGGCGGTGGTGGTTGTGGGTGGCGGTAGTGGGCGGCAGTGATGGTTGGTGGCGGTGGTGGGCTGTGGTGGTGGTGGTGGTGGCGTTGGGTGGCAGTGAGGACTAACGATGCAAATATTTTAACTCAATGAGGACTAACGATGCAAATATTTTAACTCAATAGTCAATGAGGACTAGCGATGCAAATATTTTAACTCTTGAGCTACATGGACCTTTTATGTAATTGTTTTAAGGACGAATGGTGTAATTGTTTTGAGCCACAGGGACGATTCATGTAAATTTATGTAATTAACTCCATGTCACATCAGATTCATATATACAATAGGAAGATTAAGAAAGTTCGTGTATATAATAGGAATATTAAGAAAGTTCGTGTATATAATAGGAAAAAAAAGTTCATAGCATACAATAGTAAAAGGTGGCAAGTTGGATGTATTTTTGGACAATTTTCCCCACAAAAAAAGTAAAAACACAAAGTAATACATATGCATTCGAATGATATACCTAAACTATGAAGAGCAGCAAAGATCAGGTTATCACAACGATAATGCTTACGGTATATCCGCAACGAAATGAACATATAAAAACGCTAACTGAATTCATTTGATCCTTCCTCAGTTCCTCCTAATAAGTAGAATAGGTTAGTCAATATAACTGGTAGCAATAAATAAACAGTAAATTTGACAAAAAATTAAAAACACACAGTAATTATAGACGTATATTGGGGCTTGAAATGAATGTTGTTTTGAAATTGATTCCGAACAAATAAGGGGTTTTTTTTTTGCGGCAATTGAATTTTGGGATTTTTATAATATAATATTTCAACTTTTAAGCTACAAGTCAAGCAGCGCCCCAAATGTTTGTCCAAATTGGATTTGATTCAGAAATGAACACGAAAGGTCATGAGCTATAGGTGTTTTCTTCGGCATTTTTTCTTTGGGCAACTACCTATCTCACAATATATATATTACAAATTTATCTCACATATTATAGGTAAGGGTGTCAAATGGGTAAAGCTAGTAAAGAACCCGCTTTAGGTCTGAATTCGAAAGACCTCCGATTTTAATATCTTATACATATTTCTCCCTTTCATTTTTACAAACGCTCTTCACTTTAACATTACACAACTGAACATTTCACAACAGAGTTCTCAATCTTGTGATGATGGATAAATGTTTATTCATTTATATTCGAGAGAATTGCAAAAATCGTCCCTAAAGTTTGGCCAAATTGCACGTTTTGTCCCAGAAGTTTGAAAAGTGCAAGGATCGTCCCTGTGGGAAACTTTTGGGGCAAAATTAGTCCCTGGCCTACATAAAATGACTAAAATACCCTTGTCCTTATATTACATTTCAGTTTCTTACAAAAATGGTCCCTGTGTTTCATCAGGTTTTGCTGATTTAGTCCTAACTTTTTTTTTTAAATTTATTTATTTAACTATTAATATTAGTATTATTTTTTTATACTTTTCGTCCATTTTTATTACGTTTTTGTCTATTTTTCTCACGTTTTTTTCTTTTTCTTCCGTTTTTCTTACGTTTTTTCCTTTTTTGTCCGTTTTTCTTACGTTTCTGTCCGTTCTTCTTACGTTTTTTCCATTTTCAAACGTTTTTGTCTATTTTTCTTACGTTTTTTTCCGTTCTTCTTACGTTTTTTCCGTTTTCATACGTTTTTGTCCGTTTTTATCCGTTTCTCTCACGTTTTTTATGTTTTTATCCGTTTTTCTTACGTTTTTGTCCGTTCTTCTTACGTTTTTTCCGTTTTCATACGTTTTGTCCGTTCTTCTCGTGTTTTTGTCCGTTCTTCTTACGTTTTTTTCCGTTTTCATATGTTTATGTCCGTTTTTCTTACGTTTTTGTCCGTTCTTCTTACATTTTTTCTGTTTTCATACGTTTTTATCCGTGTCTACCACGTTTTTTTCCATTTTTGTCCCTTTTTTTACGTTTTTACGTTTTTCTTATGTTTTTTTACGTTTTTATGTTTTTGTCCGTTCTTACGTTTTTACGTTTTTCTTACGTAATAAAAATGGACAAAACGGAAAAAAACGTGAGAGAAACGGATAAAAACGGACAAAAACGTATGAGAACGGAAAAGATGTAAGAAGAACGGACAAAAACGTAAGAAAAATAGACAAAAACGTATGAAAATGGAAAAAACGAAAGAAGAACGGATAAAAGCATATGAAAACGGAAAAAACGTGAGAAAAACGGACGAAAACGTAAGAAAAATGGACAAAAACGTATGAAAACGGAAAAAACGTGAGAAGAACGGACAAAACGTAAGAAAACGGAAAAAACAAAAATGTAAGAAAGACGGACAAAAACGAATGAAAACGGAAAAAACGTAAGAAGAACGGACAAAAACGTAAGAAAAACGGAAAAAACGTGAGAAACGGATAAAAACGGACAAAAACGTATAAAACGGAAAAAATGTAAGAAAAACGGACAAAAACGTATGAAAACGGAAAAAACGTAAGAAGAACAGACAAAAATGTAAGAAAAACGGACAAAAACGGAAAAAAGGTGTTAGGTCACCATTTTGTAAACACAAGTATAAGAAATAAGATGAGAATAAGAGATGGTTGATTATAAGATTATGAAAAGCGAAAGAACTAAAGTTTCATTAAGATATTCAAATAACCAACAAGTATAATGATACCATAAGCATGGTATATATAGGGAAGGAGTAGGGCAACACTCCCTTCCTCCCTCATGCATCAAATCCGTGGGCTTTTACATGTTGCCCATTAACTAAAATATAAACATAAATAATACTTAAGCAACCTATTACAAAATGTAATGACCGAGACTTGACTAAATACTAAAGTATGATCCCAACAATCCCCCCCTAAGGGTCGGTCATCACGGTTGCTTGACGTCTTCATCTTTGTCGTTGACTTATGACATGTAAAACTTTAGACGTCTTCAAAAATGTTGTATAATTAATTTACTTTGCTCTATGTCTTTGTTCTTTGGTGATGATATAGTGATTGTGTTATGACGTAGTCTGCCGTTCGTCACTCCTGCATCTGTGGTGGTTGTCCGCCATTCCAACATACTCATACATCTTTGGACTTAATCTTTCACTTGCATGAAGTTCCTTTTGATACTCTAAGATCTTTAGTCTTTATACTTTGTAGATTCTTCTTATTGGCGTAGAATCTTTCTTTGAACTTTGTGGTGCTAAGATCTTTGGGGGAGCTTTCATTTGCTTCAAGATGTATTGTATGAGCATGTTGGAATCTACCATCATGGAGGTGATGTACCTGCAAGTAAACAGTTAGCAATAAACAACCGGTACTTACAGATAAGGAATTAGAGCTCGTCAACAGCATAGTGTAAAGACTCCTTCTAATCCTTATCAAGATTGTTCCCATGTCAGATACTCCCGAAGGAGCTTACAAGACCTACTAAGTAGCTCAATGACTGGGTGAGTCGCTGGGGATCACTCCACGACTGTAGACCGCTATGGAACCACCACGAACACTAAGCGTAACCCTTGTGGGGTTACCGAAGTGACCTGCTGTCAGGGCTGTTTGATGTTGACCCTGGCAGGAATTTCCGTTCAATCATTGAGAACTACATTTGTAATTCTCTCATAAACGTTCTCGGCAGATTGCTAAGATCTGCGAAGGACTCGATAATTTACAGCTGGTGTCCATTGATGTAGAACACCAGTTGTAGAAATACTAAGTGTTCCTAAGAGATCTTTGATGTATCTCAAGGCTCTAGACTCTATAAGTGCACACTTAGGTTTCCTATGCGGAGACTAGGGAGGGGTCTCCTGCTTCAATATCAACCATCTCTAAGAGATAAGTTGATAGATTACACTGGTTCCCCGTAAGAATGAAACAAGCTCTTTTAAGAGAACTTGAGTGGTTAAGAAGGTTTAGTGCATTGCGTCACTCGGTCCATGACGACTTTATCTTCAATACCAATGTTGCCTTAGCAACAACCAGTAGCATACGAGTTGAACCCGGTGTCTGCCCTAAGGTTGAACATATGGAGGGCTATTTCTTTTCACCCTTTTCTTTTACATTTCTTTTTAATTCTTCAACTCCTTCTTTCCCTTTCATTCTTTTCTCCTTTTTTCGTATCATACCTAAGGACTTCTAATTCTAACTATGGGAGATGTCCTTGGGTAGATCCCTCTGGTTCTGACGGATCATAGGACGGTTTTTCCTATCTTAATCACCTTATAACTCCTTGATTAACCGACAGCAGCCAAGAAACCTTTGATTGAAAATGTCTCAAAGTGTTGTGATAATCAAATATTTTGGTTATCACTTTGAAAGTTTTGTGTACACTTTTTGAAGGCCTCCCCCTTCACATGTGCTCATAAGTATTTAATAAATTTGCACATGCGGGAGGAGCAAGCATTTTGAATTGATCCACTTTCAGTGAACAAGACCGATTCGAGACACGCTTACATCACTAGTTAGACTAGCTTGAAGTTATTACCCGGCCTGGTCAAGTCCACAGAAAGTTTCTCAAGACGGTACATTTCTACTAAGACAAATCCTTTTCGAGACACGCTTACGTGGCTAGTTAAAGAGTTCCATTGTCAGCTTTTAGGTGACAACTAGCTCTAGTAACTAACTTGATGTTATTACCTGTCGAGGATAATTCTTTTCGAGATTACTAACTTTTATTGTCTCGTCAATTCCTGGGTCAATTCTGAGTCTAGCTCGCACAAGATACAACTTTTAGCTTTTAGACTACTTATATTTTAATCATTTTTTTCATTTTCTCCCCCTCAAAAATAGCATATAAAATGATGTTTTTGACAATCTTTTAGATTAAAATATGCCTTTTTGAGTCTTATGGGGAGATTCACCAAGAACTTTTGATTTTAGAACAAAGTAATTTTTGTATTTGACAAGTGCTCCCCCTCAAGAAGTGATTAGGTCTTATTGAGGTGAAATACTTGTCCTTTTGAGCAGAATTATGAAAATCTTAAAGTATTTGATTAATTCTACTCAAAAGTAAGAAGCCTTCGCTCCTTATATTAGGATTGAGGCATTGATGCGTACCTCAGGGTCCTTTCTTTACAAGTTCGGGTTGTACACTGTAATGCGTGCAAAAGCCATTATGAAGAATAGTATTGACAAATCAAATCAAGTTTTACAAATTTCTACCATTCTGGTCTCTGAAACGTCAACACCGAAAATCCTGGTCTGCCTCCCACATAGCTTTCCAATCTCCTTATCTGATCCCTTCGCTTTAATCGGTTCTTAATCCTTATAATGAATCTGCGAGCGTCTCTGGCCTCATTGGTGTTCCACCTTTTGGATTTGTGCAGTGCAATATCATCTAATTTGCCTTTGATTCCATCTCTGACGAACTTCAGGGTTTCATCACAGAACTTTTGGATCTCGTCATAGGCCATGAAGCAGTTTCGACCGTTGACACTGCGGTATGTGAACCCAAATTCCGGATGCTTGATCAAGGTGTATTGAGGTAGGTGTTGAAGTTTGGGGATGTTGAAAAGGTTAGGTTTGGTGAGATTTAACTTCTTCTGATAACTTTCCACTCCCAGTTGAAGATCTTCTACTCTTTCTCTGATGACTATTTGTCTGATGAAGATTAGGAGAGCTGTGATAAAGGCAAGCTGCATTGGTTTGGGTAAGTTGCAAAGCTTTCCTTGAACTTTGAGCAGATACATATCTTCTATGTCGTTGAGGAGTAATTGTGGAAAGTCTAACTTGGAAATCTCGTACTCTTGTTCATCAAGTCTTTTGAGTACTATTTTGCTGAGAAAGGAGTACCCAAAGTCAGTGACTGTCGAAATGAACTGGATCGAGACAATCTTCAACTCACTTGTCACATTACCCATCGTCTGATTGAGTCTGCTGCTTCGATAATACTGTGCCTGGTTATCTGGCCAATGATGTATTCCATAGAGTGCGTTTCGGTCATAGTCAACAACTTTATCGATGAATAAGTTGGAGGCTTCTTCTTCGGTGGCGTTGTTGAGGTATCTTGCTGCAGGGATGGAGGAGGTAAGTGATGTGGCGTACTTCTTTTCTATCTTGCTGCTGTGTTGTAGAAATTCCAAGTCATTGTTGAAGAAGAACTTGTAAGGGATTTTCTCTTGTTTCGGCTTTCCAACCAAGGGTAGAGGTTTGGTCCAGTCAGTGTAGTAAGGCCCTTTCTTCTTTGAGTAGTAATCAATGTTGGACTCGGGATTTAGCCAGTCGATGTTGTTAGACATTGCTCGGGCTATGTTTTCCAGGTGATATTCAAGTTCAACAAAGTTGGCTGAGCGGACTTTTAACAAATTGAATGCCGCATTCTTTACCCTTCTCAGCTCCTTTTTGCTCATATTCTTTAAACCATTGTCTCGTTGCAGAAGTTGTGCATATTCCAATGTGTGACCATCTTGTTGTGATTGATCTGCTGCTAGAGGTGGTTGAGCTTTAACCATTTCATCAAACCAAAGAATATTCAGCCGTTTTGTCTTCGTCCAGCCACTTAAGAATCCTTTTAGGTTTCTTTGGTTCTGTGCTTTTCGAAGAGGTTTCAGGTTTATGCTGATGATGTTTCCTTTTCTTCTCTTTCTTCTTTGGTGATGGTTCTGGTATGTCGTCTGGCTGAGGGAAGTCACTTCCGCCGGTGTACTCAAAATGATCATGGGCTTTAGGACCGGAACCCGATGCCTTGGGTTGTTGAGTAGATGTTGTGGTAGTCGGAGGAATGACAGGTTCTTTGGGTTGAGATGAGGGTCCTTCGGCTTGCTTTTGTTTCTTTGCCTGTGAGTTAGGATCCTTGTCTTCATCATCTCTTGGACGTTTCAGTTTGTCGACCTCAGTCCTGCAGGTCTCTTTAGACATTTTGGCTTTTAAAGCTTCTAGGACTTTAGTTTCATCAGGTGACAAGGTGAATTTACTTGCCAATTTGTCTAAGAGCTGGGTCTCTAATTCGTCCAATGACAACTCTGGTTGTGGTAGAGTTGTTTTGTCTGCTCGAAAAGTAAATGAGGTAGACCTGATCACTTTCTTGACAGCTTGTTCTGCAATCTTGGTGAGTTCACCTTTCATTGGTGTCAGCAAATCTTTCAATTCAGCAACTAAGTGTTGTTCCATATACTGATGTGCTTGAGCATCTAATGTAACTTCCATGTTTTCTTGTACATCCTTAGCTAAGAAGGTGTTTACCTTTTCTTGTAGTTCTTGGACATTCGTATTTAGCTTTGTCAATTCAGCAACTTGACTTGCTAGTGATTCTACTTGAACTTCTAATTTGCTTCTCTTCTTTCCATGAACTCTCCTTACAGCCTTCTTAATCAATTTAGATGCAGCAGAGGCTTTTATACTTGTGGGTTTCTTGATTGATTTGTCATGTGTAGATTCAGATGCTGGAGGTGATGATTGTGAAGATTCAATGTGGGTGGTTATGTCCTTATCATCTCCTCTTTGTGGTTCAGGTTTATCCTTGGCATCAACTTTCTTTTCTTTGGCTGTCTCCTCCTGTAACCTTTGCTCTTCAGCCAATTTGTCAGCTTCTGCCTTAAGCCTTAGTTCTTCTGCTAATTTGGCTTCTTCTTCCTTTTGTTTCTTATTTTCTTCTTGAAGCCTGATATCTTCTGCAAGTTTGGCTGCCTCTTCAGCTTTCCTGCTTTCTTCTATACGGATTGCTTCTTCCAATTTGGCTTGTTCTAACTCCTCAAGCCTAGCTCTTCAGCTTCTTGTTTTCTTTTTAGCTCTTCCTCTTGAGCCTTCTCTCTGATTTCCATCTCGTCCATGGTCAAAAGGTATGGAACATCAGTATCCATATGGTCCTCCTCATCATCTTCTCCTCTTGCTGAAGCATTTAGCATTTCTACATCTGTAGGTGATACTGTGGGAGTTTCGTAGATAATCATAGCAGCATTGGTTCCTGTATCTTGAGTTTGATCAACTGTAGTGGACTCAGGAATTCTGCTAGATCCGCCTGCTTCGTCTGTTTGAGTAAACATAGGAGGTGGAGGTTGATCAGCTTGGAAAAAGTCTATTTTGCTGTGGAGGAGACCTAAATTAAGAGCTCTTTCATTTTCTTCTTCCACTGAGAGGCCTATGTTAGAGTGAGCAACTTCTAGTTCAGCAGTCATTGGTTCCTTCAGCTTATCTTTCCTTAACCTTTCTTCTTCCAATTTAGTGTCTGCTTCAGTTAAAGGTCTTTGATTGAACGTTGTTGGGTATTCAGCATTTTCAGCAAATTCATCAATATTTCTGTCCCAATCTTCGAAAGACATGTCCAGATCATCAAGATCTTTAATATTTACCTCATTGTCGATGTGTGCATAGGCTTCCCTATAAACTGGACCTTCATCGGATTCGGTTTCTGAGTCAAATGGTTTTGGAGAAGATGGTTGTGTGGGTTCAGGAATAGATTCAGGAACAGGTTTCTTGACTGGAATTGTGAACTTAAGTGTTCCCGTTTTAGGCTTTTGTGCAGATTTGTTAGAACTTCCAGGGCTCCCAGACTTGCTACCTTTCTTCCCCTTTTTCTGCATGAACGAAGGTAGAATAACTTCATCTAAGAAACCAACTTTGTCTTCCTTGAGAGCTTGAACGTAGTACTTGTAATTTTTACAATCTTTCACTTTATCATTCAAGAGACAATCGGGAAGTGTTTTTCCTTGCTTACGTGTGCTGGTATCAAGTCTCTTAATCTGTCTGAGAGTGTCCTCATTTCTAAATGTGTTCTTAGCTTCATCATCCAGTCGTTGAGGAATGTCGTCATACTCACGAATGAAGCTTTCAATGAGTAGTTTGGTGAAACGAATGAATGAAATATTAGTAGTTTTGTGTTGTATGTGCCACACAAAATCTTCACAAATAATGCTAGCATAGTCCACCTTTTTTACGTTTGCTAAAGCCCAGAAAAGTTTGAGATGTTGGAGTTTGGGGTGTTCGTGACCAGTATCTCTGCCAGATAATGACTTAGCAATAAGGATATACAAAGTTCTCCATGGTTGTAGAAGAAATCTAATGTTGACCTTTGAGTGTCTAGTCACCACTTCTTCTGATTCATCGTAGCCAATATCCCGTAACCATTCTATCAACTCTTCCTCATTAGGTACTGGATCGTATTCTTCATCTGGGCCAAGTTCGGGTAAACCAAGAACATTACGAAGAGTGTCTATGTCCACAGTGACTTGTCTCTTATGAAGCATACAAGTAAAGGACTCTTCCCCAAGGTCTAGTTGAAGTGTGTGCCAAAATTGGTGTATGTAGAAGCAAGCAACAGATGCTAATTTGGTGAGCAGGATTTTGTACGGGTGATAGAGGAGAGCATCCACAGCTACAATGCAAGAGGATTCATTGCACGTGATTTTGTTGAAGTTGATCCTTAAGTTGTTCTTTCCAATCTTTCTGGAGTAATTTTCGGGAAAGGTTTCTTCCCATGTGAGTTTTTGTTCAGGTTCTGGTCCATATGGAATGTCATCATGTTGTGCCATCTAAATAGATCATACATAAACACAAACATAGCAATGATATACTTTGTTAGCTCAGACATTCAATTACATGAGTATGCATAACTGGATTGATTAGTGGGTGTTTTTGTGTTCAATAAATGTTGTTTTATGTTGAACTTGTATGTTAGATGTTAAAACTTAGTGGAAACTTATAACAATCAAGTCACAACATGTATTAACAAATACAAGAGATTACACTTTTGAAAAATTACAACACTTAGACAAATTTTCATGAAATCAGACAATGTTACGCGTAAGATTGGAAATCCTACGCATAACATTTCTTATGCATAAGAAATCATCTTGTACGTAAGATAACAAAAGCTACGCTTAACTTATATTTTACGCGTAAGTTTAGACTTTTGCGTAGGATTCATCTTATGCGTAGGAATGAATCTTATGCGTAAGAATGAAGCTTAGGCAAAGGTTTGAACCTTATGCGTAAGATATGACTTATGCGTAAATTTTGACTTATGCGTAAGATAATAACTTATGCGTAAGTAAAAACTTATGCGTAAGAAATGATCTTTTGCGTAAACATTGTCTTATCCAAGACAAGTTTTTCAATTCTGTCGAATCTTACGCGTAAGATTTCATCTTACGCGTAGGATGAGTAATCTTATGCGTAGGATCGTCTGTTTGGAAAATCACCTTCGAAAAAACAATGTCTTTTGATTCCTGAAAGGTTTTAAACACAACCACTGATCAAATCACTATCCAATACATCCCAAAAGCTCAGAATCATAAACTTATGTGTAAACATGCATATACCAAATGTTTTGCGGGCATGAACAACAAATCACAACAATTCAAAACATGATTCTGGGTGGATTATGAGTTTAGGCGAGTGTTAGTAACATCCTAAGGAGCAATTACACCAATTAATAACACTTTTTATCCATAAAGTCACAAGATCACACCTGCAAGTGCGTATGAACCCTAAATCAAAAATTCTAGATCTATACTTGTTACTGAAACAATTAAGCCACTATAACATGAATCTAAACACTTTATAACATAATCCTAACCAATTAATCATTTCAAAACATCCTAACACTAAAACGCCCAAATCGTATGAAGAACCCTAATCTTGATTTTCAATAATTGATGAATCAGGGCACGATTGGAGTTTAAAAACATGTTAGGCATTAACTAATGATCTTATCCCACTAACTAATTCAAACAATAACACTCTAAATCTCTTGTTCCTATTTTACGCAAACCCTAAGTCCATTTTTAATGATTTTAACAAATTAGACCGTTAGATCTTTATGAAACTTAAAACCTTTGACTAGAAACATGATCAAAACATATTGGCACTTACAGATTTGAAGAACAACGATTAGATATGCAGTTTGATTGTGGGTCGTTGATTGGTTTGGTGGATGTAGTAAATGTGTTTTGCAGGTGCAGTAAATGCTAGGGTCAAAAGTGTTTTGACTAAGTTTAATTCATGTTTGAACTATTGTCACTTTAAGTCCTTTAACCTTAACATTTGCATCAACAAGTATACATACTAGCTCACATTTTAACTTTCGTTAACTACACCAAATCTTAGAGAAGAACAACTTGTGGAATTTTACTCCCCCTCGACCTTAGACCGATGTCTTTCAAAATAGAAAAATTTATTACAATGGTCAAGGAGAGTATCCCGAAAAAAACTTTTGAAGCATCACATGGATAAATAACTATTTTTGGTAAAAAAATGCAAGTACGAAGTAAATATTTTGAGAAAATTTAAGAAATACTTTCCCTCCCCCTCAACACTTGTTTTTTATAGTAATTTTAGACTTTTTATAAAAAATAGTGTTGAAAAGAGTGGTTTATACTTGCATTTTTTTTTAAATAAAATAAAATCTTTTTGTGTTTTTGTTGGTTTTATAATTTTGTATTTTGTTTTTGGTAAAATATTTACAAAGATAGTTTTGATGTTTGACGATCATTTATGTTTTAAAAACTTTTCCAGATCTTCTGGAGTCAAACATCGCATACCAATTTGGTGAACTAGACTAGCAAACCTTGATGGTGCTAAGGCTTTGGTAAGTAAGTCCGCCAATTGGTACTCAGTTCCAACAAAATATAATTCGACGATACCCTTTTCGACATGCTCTTTGATGAAATGATATCGGAGATCAATGTGTTTGGATTTGCAGTGATGAACGGTGTTGCAGGAAATAGCAATGGCACTTTTGGAATCACAGTAGATTGGAATCTTATTGAACAGGTAGCCATAATCCTTAAGTTGTGATCTCATCCAGATGACTTGAGCACAACAAGCAGACATAGCTACATATTCAGATTCTGTTGACGACAGTGATGTGCAGTCCTGCTTCTTAGATTGCCATGACACAAGTTTATCTCCGAGAAACTGTAATCCACCAGATGTACTTTTGCGTGTGTCTAAACATCCTGCATGATCAGCGTCTGAAAAAGCAATTAGTTCAAAACCAGAATCCTCCGGATACCAGATTCCCAAGTTAATGGTTCCCTTTATGTATCGAAGGATTCTTTTAGCCTCACTGAGGTGTTTTTCAGTTGGTTTGGACTGATAGCGAGAGCACATGTAGACAACAAATACTATATCAGGTCTACTAGCTGTGAGATACATGAGTGACCCAATAATACTACGGTATTTGGTAGGGTCAACAGGTGTCCCATGTAAGTCAGCATCTAGTTTTGTGGTATAGCCCATTGATGTATTATAAGTATCACAACTCATCATTCCATGTTTCTTTAAAATTTCTATAGCATATTTGGACTGATTTATAAAAATTCCACGGGGTGATTGATGAACTTGTAGTCCTAGAAAGAACGAAAGTTCACCCATCATAGACATTTCAAAATTATCTTTCATTAAATTTGCAAAATCATTAGAGTAACTTCTTTTTGTTGAAGCAAAAATAATGTCATCTATATAGATTTGAACAACTAGTAAGTCCACCCCGTATGTTTTTGTAAATAGTGTTGGATCCACCGAACCATTAGAAAATTTATTGGCCAGCAAGAAAGCATATAGTTTGTCATACCACGCCCTTGGGGCTTGCTTAAGTCCGTAGAGTGCCTTTTTGAGTCGGTAAACGTGATTGGGATGCTCAGGATCAACGAAGCCATCTGGTTGGCTTACATAAACTTCTTCACGGAGTTCTCCATTAAGAAATGCTGTTTTCACATCCATTTGATAAACAACCATGTTCCGATGTGTTGCATAAGCCAGAAAGATCCGAACAGCTTCATGTCTAGCCACTAGAGCAAAGGATTCTGCAAAATCAATTCCTTTTAGTTGGGAGTATCCTTTCGCTACCAGGCGTGATTTGTTACGTATGACTGTGGCTTCTGCATCTAGCTTATTTTTCCAAATCCATTTTAACCCGATGACATAGACTCCGTCACGTCTTTCAACTAATTCCCAGACTTCTAATCGTATGAATTGCTGAAATTCCTCTTGCATAGATTCAATCCAGTTATCATAAGTCATTGCATCTTTGATGTTCTTAGGTTCTTCTAGACAAACTGTGAGTGCATAGATGCAGTTTTCACCATCAGTGTGAAGTCGTTGTCTTGTCATTACAGGTGCATCTGGATGGCCAATAATATGAACTAGGGGATGATCTCGACTCCATTTGTGTGTCGAAGGGTGTAGTTGATAAGTATCTCGTATGTTAGCATGATCCAAATTGCGTGTGGATGACTCAGCTACTTCAGGAAATGTTGGAGCCGGTGCAAACGGGTTAAAGAACGCATTAGGATCATACTCTGCGGGTTGTGGAACTGATTGTGGTGTAGGATCTTCAGCTGATTGTCGTGAGTTGGAAGCAGTTTGTTCTGTTGTTAATGGAGATGCAATTAGAGGACCGCCTTTCTCAACAGTTGTAGTAGTTTGTTGAGGTGAGTCAGGTACTTGAATATTTTCAGGTTGAGCAGCGGAATTGGGTGAGACCTCAGTAGAACGGTATTCAATTGTATCATCAAACAGTGGAGCAAACAAGGTTTCCAATTCTTTGTGGTTGAGAGGCAATGGTTCAGCCGAAGAGTCCGGAGAGTTAAGACGGTTGAATTCGGGTCCTAAGCTGTTTTGCTCAGAAGCCATTTGTGTGAGTTCATCAAAATTAGCGTGAATAGTTTCTTGAATTTCTCTTGTTCGACGATTCCATATCCGAAAACCTTTGGAATTTTCACAGTATCCAACGAACACGCCGATGTCAGCCTTTGCTTTAAGTTTACCTAAATCATCACGATCATTTTATGGATAACAAAGTGCTCCAAATACATGAAAGTAATCGATGTTGGGTTTTCTTTTGTGAACAATTTGATAAGGTGTTTTGCGATGGCGTTTTGTGATCATGCAACGGTTTTGGGTATAACATGCGGTTGAAACAGCTTCCGCCCATAAGTAATCTGGTAATTGAGCATTAATCAACATGGTTCTAGCAGCTTCCACTAACGTCCTGTTGCGTCTTTCAACAACTCCAATCTGTTCTGGGCTTCTAGGAATATATGTTTGATGTTCAATTCCCACTTTCTCATAATATGACCGAAGTGTCTGATTCTTAAATTCTGTTCCATTGTCAGTTCTAACCATTCATACCGTGTTGCGTAACTGAACTTGAATTTTAGTGAGAAAGGTGATGATCATTGAAGGAGCTTGATCTTTACTTCGTAGAAAATAAACCCAAGTCCATCTGGAGTAATCATCCACAATTACAAGTATGTAGCGTTTACCGTTGATACTTTAAACACGCATCAGTCCACATAAATCCATATGAAGCAATTGTAAAACATGATTCATACTGTGCTCAGATTTAGAAGGAAAATGAGCCCGAGTACTTTTTCCTTGTTCACAGGCTGAACATAAGTGATCTTTGGTAAAACGGAATCTTGGAAAACCATCAACAAGTTTGTGACGAGCAAGTTCAGTCATAGTTTTGAAATTCAAGTGCGAAAGACGTTTATGCCATAACCAAGATTTAGTTGATTCCGCTTTGGAGAGAAGACATATCGAAGATGTAGCAATCATATCCGACATTGATATTGTATAAAGATTAGAACCACGTGAGCCAGACATTAGATCATTTCCTTGTAAGTCACGAACGAAACAAGTTTTCTCACGAAATGCTACTTCTAGATCCCCATCACAAAATTGACCAACTGAAAAAAGGTTGTGTCCAAGGCCTTCCACATAATAAACATGACTGATTTCAATGTTCCCACTGACATAGTCACCATATCCCATGATTAAAGCGTAATGATCATTCCCGAATCTGACAGTACCAATCAACTTTGAAACAAAGTTGTTTAACAGTTTGAGATTGCCTGTCATATGTCGGGTGCATCCGCTATCAACAATCCAGAGAACAATCTGTACCAGCTGCATCACAAGAAGACGACGAGGATGGAACAGAAGTAAAGGTGGAACCCAAAGAAAGTGTGGGTTCCTGTTGGTTAGAAGCACATGTATTGAATAATTTAGGAATCCATTTAAAGTCGGGTTTATATTGTAACCAACGTTGCCAATTCCAACTAGTTCTCGCTTTCTTTTTGGTGAATTCACTAGTGATAGGCCTGTTCCTAGATTTGTTCTCTTCAATTATGGGGGTAACTTCAACTTCATTAGAAACCGTAGATGGCGGTTTTCCTAATATAGACTTAGAGGCAGTAGTGGGCCTAGAAGGAATGCTTGTCCTACGTTTCTTATGACGATTAAGAAGAGAATTAGCTATACATTTTGTATGAATACCAGATGATACGCTTTTACGACAAAACACACAAGATGCATTAATATTCAAAACATTCAAAGATTCATCATTCGTTACATTTAGATTTTGATTACAATTTGCCAGATTAGAATCTAAATCTGATGCAACATGAATTTTATTCAAAGTCCTAAGTTGATCTTCTACTTCTTGAGCTTCTAGTGGTCCTCTTTTACATTGCAAGATCCTATTCTTCTTGTTACTTTTTTGCTTGGGTCTGCTAACGCTATTAGTGGAGACTAGTCCTGTGGAAGTGGAGTTATCAACATTAGTGTTTTGAAAAAAAAATTCTTTAGCAGTTTTTTCTAATTGATACAATCCTGGTGCTATCACCGTGGTGTCAACAAACTTTCCTTTTTGAAGTATCTTAATTTTCTCTTTCAAATCAATGATGATGTGATTCTTATCCTGAATATCAGACTCAAGTAAACCATTGCAATATTTGATGTCATCGCGGTTTTGTTGCCATTCGACGTTTTCAATTTTTAAATCCGCAATTTCTTTCTCGTATTTGAGACACAGACTTTTTAAAGACTCATTGTTTTTGCAAAGCTGACAAGAGTTTGAATTATTTTGACTTTGAAGTTGCAATTCTGTTTGAATACTTTGAGCTTGATACCATTCAAGCCTTTGTTTGAGTAGACAAATTTCTTTTGAAAATTGTTTTGTCACATCATCATTGTTTTTTCTCAACATGTCATTGTCATGTTTAAGTGTCTCTATTTCCACATTCAACAAATTATTATCAACACAAAGATCATCCATAAGCATAGAAGTGCCAGATTTATAGAGATCATTCATGACAACTGACAAAATATCAGCATTGAGAACTTGTTCCAAGAGTCGATCAGCATCATCTTTTAAAATTCTATTTCTTTGCTTTTGAACCAAAATTGCACTTTCAGTTGAGTTGAAAACGTTTATCATTGTTTTGACTTCGTTTTGAAGTTCCTGTTCCCAACGTTTATCACTAATCAGAAAAACCGTTTAGAATAGCGCGCACACCTCCCCGGCAGCGGCGCCAAAATTTGATTGGTCCCAAACGGTCAACCTAAATTGAACAGGTGAACGGTCAACCAGGTCAAACGTCTCAGACCAAATCTCCGCGGAAGTACAGTGTTTCCCCGGGTCGTTATGTCCCGACGAGGTGTGGATTGTATTAAAACGGGTTTGTGATCGGGTGAATTTGGACAGAAAGGGGTTGTGAATGATTACACTACGAAATGAGGAATGAAAATAACTTAGAAACACTATTTTAACATTTACTGATGATCAGATAACCTAAAAACGTGAGCTAAGCCTAAAAACGTGTTCGTTTGAATTAAAGTTATGTTAGCGTACGAAATAAAACGCGAGTTTTTGTAAAATAAAATACCTACGGATATGAAAATTACATTTTTACAATCCTAATGACAAAAGAAAATTTTTAGAAAAAGAAAAATAATTTTTACACTATTTAATTAATTACTATTAATTAATTACTATTTAATTACTAATTAATAATATTTAAATTACACTAATTATGAAATTAAGCTAGAAAAATGAAAATTTAATTCTAAAAATTCTAAAATAATATAAAAGTAATTTTAGAACTAAAAATATATTTTTCTTACTTTTTCCCTATTTATTATTAATTAATTACTATTTATTAATTACTTTAAACTAATTAAAATTAAGAAAAATAGAAAATGAACAGTGAAAATTATGAAAAATTTCCTAAAATTATTTTATGATATATAAAACCTAGGAAAAATATAAAAAAGCACTGTTGTTAACTAAAAATTAATAAACCTATTTAATTAATTAATATTACTTAATTATTATTAAACTAATATTAATTATAATAAATACTAAATGAAAGGATAAAAATCTGAAAAAATCCTACAATTACTTTAATATACTAGGAATTTAATAAAAATATAAAAACATATAAGTACTTGACAAAAATTTAAAAAGAAAAATTAAAAAGCTAAATTATGTTAAATAGAAGCTATCACTAGAAATTAAATTTGGTTTTTTTGGATTTTTCTTTTTTCACAACTAATTAACTACTGATTATATGCAACTTTTGTGAAAACAAACATGTTGAAACTTAAAAATAAGCTCTAAGTGAGCTTAAAAGCTTAACAGCCTAAGCTTATGGCTTGAGCATGATATTTAAACCTCAAATAAGCTGGAAATAAGCTGTATAGGATGAACCAAAGGAAAAATAAGTTACAGGGAGGTTGAGTGCATGGAAAGTAAGTAAAAACAATCAATAAAGTACACTCAATAAGCTAGGAATCAAAATAAGCAATTCCAAAACCCCCCTAGAGCCAATTGGGCCAGCAGGCAACTTATAGGGCCAAATAAGCTTATCAAATAATCTTAAGAAGCCAAAACAAGCTTGGAACCATAGAGTGTGTTCACTGGAGTATCCAAAAAGCCAATCAGCTTAGAGTAGAGCCCACTGCTAAGCTCAAAAGAAGCTAATCAACTTGGCTCAATGACTGTGGTGCAGGGCAGTCCTAAGGGCTACTTGGGCTTATTTAGGGGAAAATAAGCTAAGAAAATAAGCTCTACAGGGAAATTAAAAAGTATAATTCTAGAGTCTACCTAAGGGGAACCCTAAAACAGCAACAATTAAGGAAAATGATCAAAAAGTAAGCAAGTTGTGGGCTAATAAAAAAAAATGGGTCAAACTGGTTAAGGATTGGGTGCAGGGGAGAAGATAGGCATAAGCAAGCTAAGCACAATGATCCCAAGGTCAAAATGAAGGAAAATAATGGCAAACACGATCACAACTAATCTAAAAGCTATATCATAACAACAATCAACAACCAGAACATGAAAATTAACAAGCTTAGCTGCTACAGCTTTGGCAGCAATAGTGGAAAGTTTTAATCTCTAAATATTAAGCTAGGGATCATAAAATTAAACTCTAGAAAGCAGTGAAACCTTAAAACCTACACGACTATGAAGCAAATGGGCAGACAACAACAACAACACACTCAAAATTAACCAACAAACTTAGCATACAAGAACAAGAACAATAAGAGTTTTGGCAACACACGAATAAGTCAATAAGCTGTAAAAGCTTGCACAAGCTTAAGCAAACGACTAAACAACAATAATAATGACTAATAACAATAATGGAATCAATAACAACAACAATCAACAGGAAGAACAGCTAAATCACACACACTCAGTATATATACTGAGTATATGCAGGCTCAGATGGTCAACTTTGGGGGCATGCACAGAGCTAAGAAAAAATCACTAAAATAAAATAAAAATAATTACATGAAGACAAGCTGGGGAGTAATTTGTAAACTAAATTTTAGAACCTAATATTAATTAATGAAGAAATTAAAAATAGAGGTTTGAGGGGGTTTGGAACAGCAGACTGCTGAACCAGTGGGTTCAAATGGTCAAATTGGGTATTGTAGGATATGAAGCAGTCACCAAATAAGCTCGCAAGGTTGAAATAAGCTAAAGTCTGTAATCACTAGACTACAACCTACTAATTTGAATCAGAACTTCAACATTAAAATAAGCTGTAACCTAACTAGAGTCTAAAATTAGATTTTCACTGATCCAGAAATAAAGTGGGTAACAAAAAAAATAAACCTTCTAAACCATACCACCAGGTATCTAATTAAGTGCATACAAGCTAAACCAAACAAGAATAGCAAGAGGTACCTGGTTGCAACAGATTCTAATGATGCTAATTATGAGAACAGTGAACATGAAACACTTATGCCAAACACTCCTTAAGGGAGTGTCTGCTAGGATTTGCTAAAAAGAAAAATAGGTTTTGACTATACTAAACCTTCAATAAGCTATAACTAAGTTATAAAAACTTATACAATAGTGAATGAACAACGGAAAATAGTAACAAGCTTGAAAGCAATTAAACACAGAATTTAGAATAAAAACTGAAACTTTGTTAAACTTTTGTAAAAGAGTACAAGGTGCTGGAATTTTAAAAATACAGGCATAAGAAAATTGAACTAAGGCTAACATGAAAACTACTACTAAAATTACATACTACCTACTAATTTCCTACTGCCTTTGAAGGCTGCTAAACATAAACTACTTATACTAATAAAAAAGTCTCCTCATTTTTCTTTGTCTCCTCCTTCTTTTCTGTCTGCCAACAACATCTGTGTTTCTTGTGATTAAATTCCCACCGTTGGATTAGACTTGGAGTGATCTTGACCTTTAATCTCATTTGGCGCCCAAGTTGAGGTGTTTTGCCAGTGTGGATAAAGTATCAAGTGGGATTGACCTATGGGGTTTGTAGGGTGGCTGGAGCAGTTGTATTAGTGAGAGGAAGGGGGACAAAGATGTTGGAGGTTGCAGGGTTTGGGGGCTGGGTGTGTTTGGGAATGAGGGAAAAAAAAGAGATTGAGGTGTTGACTTGTTTGTTTGACCCGGCTATTATTAATAAACGTGGGTGGTGGATTGGGTTGGTATATGGGCCTAGGAATGGTGGGCTGGGGGATTGGTGTTGGTTTGTGTTTGGATTAGGATTGGGTAGGTTTTGGTTTATGTAGTAACACAAAAGGGTCCGTTTGTATTGTACAAATTTTAATCACAAGGACCAATTTTGTAATTTATGCTAATTTGAAGGACCAATGTTGCCACCTGCTCAAAGTTAATCCAGGGCCCAAACTTGTCATTTTCCAAATTCCAGGGACCACAAATAACATTTTCCATTTAAAAAGTACCAAGGGACTGATTTCGTCAAATTTCAAACTGCAGGGACCAATTCTGTAAATTTTCCAAAGTTTTTTTACCTAAGGACAATATTTGATGACATTTGACTTTTAAATGACTTAGGTTGACTTTTCTTTCAAAATAAATGCTCAAGGACTAGTTTTGTAAATTTTTGAAAGTTAAGGGACTGAAACTGCCAATTTTGCAAACTTTGTACGTTTTTCATCTATTTTTGATTATTTTGCATTTGAAACATATAAAACACAATTTTGAAATATTTTCAGTATTTTGATGCATTTCTGAGTGTTTTTGTATGTTTTGCAGTTCAGATTTGACCAAAAATGATGAGTGTTTAAGCACTCATCAATCCCCCACACTAAACTATTGCTAGTCCCTAGCAATAAATTGTTTTGAAAACTTGATGGATTTTAAACTCTTTACCAAAAGCCATCACTTCTGGAGTAGCCAGGTGTGAGAACTGTGGTACACCTGATAACCGTGTGATTTTGAGCAAACCACCAGCTGTCAACGGATTTGATTAGTCTTTACCAAAAGCCGTTTGCTTCTGGACTAGCCAACTCTTGATGGACAAAGTCAACATCTTGGTGAGCTGATTACCAATTATGGATTTTCCAGTGCCTTTACCACAAGCCATAATCTTGCGGGCTAGCCAACTCATTCGCTTTATGGGATATGGCGAGTTGAGGTACCATACAATTTTGGGCAAATTGCAAGCCATAAACGGATTTGATATATCTTTACCAAGAGCCGTTTGCTCCTAGATTAGCCAATCCCTTTTGTCGGTTAGACCTGGCGGACTGATTACCACAAAAATTTTGAAGCACAAGTGAAAATTTTTTGAAATTTTGGCCAAAACGGGGGTATTAGATAGTAAAATGTGATAAAATTCGCTAGAATAGCGAAATACCCCCCACACTTAGAATGAATATTGTCCTCAATATTCAAAGTCCCGGCTATAATGCCGACATTTTGAACGTAAAAGGGCAACATTACAAGCTAAATGTGGAAACACCATTTTGTTTTTCACTTCATTTGTAACCACAGTGGGGTAACTCCCCCACACTTAGGGTGAAAACCCTAAGTAAATGCTACTGTTTTTGTTTACCGAGTCGATAGCTTGACTCGACCCCGAATTCATTTGTCCTTGGGGAAGCATGATGTGGAATAAACCATCTTAATCGGACTTTCATTCAAGATGTTTGGACAAACATTTGAAGCACGTGAAAGTTCTACACCGATGAGATAAGTATCCGGCTCAAGATAATGATACATGAAAATGCCGGGATCAAGTATAGTATCTTCATTCCCGAAGGAGTGAAGAAGAGAGGAAGTCACCTTATAGGTGAAGAAAAGGAAGAAAACCATGACAAAAATCATGATTTGATCTTCTTCCTCGAGAGCAGGCTCATTAGCCTGAATTTGGATTTCTACGGTTAAGCTCGTAAATATCCCGGGAGGGTGGGTGGGAATTTTCAAATTCTCATGATTGAGTGCATCTCCCCCGGGCTATCAAACTCCGGAGGAGTCATGATATGATGAGTGAGTTCACCGGAGAACTCCTCATGAAGAGAATCATTCACAAGATGTGAATTTGTGAATTCATGTTCCGGAATAGACTCATCACAATCCTCGTTCTGAATATCAAAGAGTGGATTACCAGAAATCAAAGTGAATTCAGATTCGAATTCAAATAGAGGATTCGTGAGAGTAGTATTGAATGATTCGGAAACAAAGTGATTATCATTCTCTATTGGACTGTCGGGATCAGAAATGAGTGACGGATCATGATATAGGAGACTTTCAATTTCTCCCAGATCGGCTTCGAAGTCAAGGAGGCCATCATCACTTTCCAATGAAAGTGGATTGATGTGAGTAAGTTCATCAGCGAACTCCTCAAGAAGAGGATCAACATCAGAATGTGGGAGTGATGCCTCAATATACTCAATGTCTCCATGAGATGTACAATCATCATTAAAATCTGAGAAAGTCTCAAAATGATCGTTTGAACACTCAAGAGGAGAAGGAATATCACACATATGCTCAAGAGTTCCCTGTGACTCTCTCGGGATTGGGACAAGGATCTCAACACTAGACTTTATGAATTCGTCCGATTCCTTTTTAGGAACAGTGTCAAGATGCTCGTCCCCCATGATCAAAGAGTGAGTGGAAACCTCGGGTGTGATAGCAGTTGTTTGAGATGGAATCTCAACTGCTGGGATATCAACTGATGAACTTGATGAATCTTTATAGAAATGAAGGATATCAAGTGTATCTTCATCATCAATGTCATCAGGAATAAAACGGAACAAAGAGCTAGATTTGGCTGCTTTTTCTTTTGCAATTGATTCCCTGATAGATTTTTCATAGGCATCTTGGGAATTTACTTTAGCAGCCTGCTCTTCAGCCAACAATTCTTCCATGGATTTCTCATGTGTATATTTTTGAGCAAAATCTTTAACTAAATCCTTAAGTTCATCACAAATTTTCATCATATTTTGCATTTCTGGAAGAAGTGTCTGACTCAATTGGGGCTGTGGAGGTTGGTTATAATACGATGTGTCAAGATTATTACAGGGAATTGGATTCCCTATTTGACAATCTGAGCTGAAGTGTGGACCTCCACAGTAATCACAACAGTAAAACTAATGTGGCTGTGGGTTGTATGTGCTAGAGTCATAATTGTTATCAGGAAACTGCTCATAGACAAGCGTGTCGCCCGATTGACAATCAGAATTGTAGTGTGGGCCACCACAGTACTCACAACAGTTAAACTGTTGAGTATGGTTTGGTGAATCGTATGGACATTGATCATTTTCAAAATTTTGAGTGTTACCAGAAAACTGTTCGTAGACAAACGTGTTTCCGGTTTGACACTCAAATCCTTGATGAGGACCTTCACAATATTCACACGAATATGTCAGTATCTCATGATTTGGTGGCTAGTGGAATAAATCAGTTGTGTCATGGTAAGAATAGGGATCCTGGTTATAGACAGACCCATTTTCTGACTCTACCACGCCACAGCCGTGGCAATTTCCACCGTTATGAGGGCCACCACACCATTGACAACCGCAATGGTGTGGATACGACATGGAAAGAATCAAAGGTTTACAGAGGGGTAGGGATGAAGAATCAAAGATGTGAGAGGGTAAAGGTGAATATTTTTGGGTTTTTGAATGAACATTTTGTACAAATAGGAAAGAAAATGTTTTTGTGTTTTTTGTGTTCGTTGAAAACTGATTTTAAAAAGTTTTCGGGAACAGTTTTGTTTTGATAATAAGAAAATATGAACAAAGGATGGATAAATGTACAATGGAACGAATTCCAAAATCACTAATCAGAAAAACCGTTTAGAGTAGCGCGCACACCTCCCCGGCAGCGGCGCCAAAATTTGATTGGTCCCAAACGGTCAACCTAAATTGAACAGGTGAATGGTCAACCAGGTCAAACGTCTCAGACCAAATCTCCGCGGAAGTACAGTGTTTCCCCGGGTCGTTATGTCCCGACGAGGTGTGGATTGTATTAAAACGGGTTTGTGATCGGGTGAATTTGGACAGAAAGGGGTTGTGAATGATTACACTACGAGATGAGGAATGAAAATAACTTAGAAACACTATTTTAACATTTACTAACGATCAGATAACATAAAAACGTGAGCTAAGCCTAAAAACGCGTTCGTTTGAATTAAAGTTACGTTAGCGTACGAAATAAAACGCGAGTTTTTGTAAAATAAAATACCTACGGATATGAAAATTACATTTTTACAATCCTAATGGCAAAAGAAAATTTTTAGAAAAAGAAAAATAATTTTTACACTATTTAATTAATTACTATTAATTAATTACTATTTAATTACTAATTAATAATATTTAAATTACACTAATTATGAAATTAAGCTAGAAAAATGAAAATTTAATTCTAAAAATTCTAAAATAATATAAAAGTAATTTTAGAACTAAAAATATATTTTTCTTACTTTTTCTCTATTTATTATTAATTAATTACTATTTATTAATTACTTTAAACTAATTAAAATTAAGAAAAATAGAAAATGAATAGTGAAAATTATGAAAAATTTCCTAAAATTATTTTATGATATATAAAACCTAGGAAAAATATAAAAAAGCACTGTTGTTAACTAAAAATTAATAAACCTATTTAATTAATTAATATTACTTAATTATTATTAAACTAATATTAATTATAATAAATACTAAATGAAAGGATAAAAATCTGAAAAAATCCTACAATTACTTTAATATACTAGGAATTTAATAAAAATATAAAAACATATAAGTACTTTACAAAAATTTAAAAAGAAAAATTAAAAAGCTAAATTATGTTAAATAGAAGCTATCACTAGAAATTAATTTTGGTTTTTTTTGGATTTTTCTTTTTTCACAACTAATTAACTACTGATTATATGCAACTTTTGTGAAAACAAACATGTTGAAACTTAAAAATAAGCTCTAAGTGAGCTTAAAAGCTTAACAACCAAAGCTTATGGCATGAGCATGATATTTAAACCTCAAATAAGCTGGAAATAAGCTGTATAGGATGAACCAAAGGAAAAATAAGTTAAAGGAAGGTTGAGTGCAGGGAAAGTAAGTAAAAACAATCAATAAAGTACACTCAATAATCTAGGAATCCAAATAAGCAATTCCAAAACCCCCCTAGAGCCAATTGGGCCAGCAAGCAACTTATAGGGCCAAATAAGCTTATCAAATAATCTTAAGAAACCAAAACAAGCTTGGAACCATAGAGTTTGTTCACTGGAGTATCCAAAAAGCCAATCAGCTTAGAGTGGGGCCCACTGCTAAGCTCAAAAGAAGCTAATCAACTTGGCTCAATGACTGTGGTGCAGGGCAGTCCTAAGGGCTACTTGGGCTTATTTGGGGGAAAATAAGCTAAGAAAATAAGCTCTACAGGGAAATTAAAAAGTATAATTCTAGAGTCTACCTAAGGGGAACCCTAAAACAGCAACAATTACGGAAAATGATCAAAAAGTAAGCAAGTTGTGGGCTAATAAAAAAAATGGGTCAAACTGGTTAAGGGTTGGGTGCAGGGGAGAAGACAGGCATAAGCAAGCTAAGCACAATGATCCCAAGGTCAAAATGAAGGCAAATAATGGCAAACATGATCACAACTAATCTAAAAGCTATATCATAACAACAATCAACAACCAGAACATGAAAATTAACAAGCTTAGCTGCTACAGCTTTGGCAGCAAGAGTGGAAAGTTTTAATCTCTAAATATTAAGCTAGGGATCATAAAACTAAACTCTAGAAAGCAGTGAAACCTTAAAACCTACACGACTATGAAGCAAATGGGCAGACAACAACAACAACACACTCAAAATTAACCAACAAACTTAGCATACAAGAACAAGAACAATAAGAGTTTTAGTAACACACGAATAAGTCAATAAGCTGTAAAAGCTTGCACAAGCTTAAGCAAACGACTAAACAACAATAATAATGACTAATAACAATAATGGAATCAATAACAACAACAATCAACAGGAAGAACAGCTAAATCACACACACTCAGTATATATACTGAGTATATGCAGGCTCAGATGGTCAACTTTGGGGGCATGCACAGAGCTAAGAAAAAATCACTAAAATAAAATAAAAATAATTACATGAAGAAAAGCTGAGGAGTAATTTGTAAACTAAATTTTAGAGCCTAATATTAATTAATGAAGAAATTAAAAATAGAGGTTTAAGGGGGTTTGGAACAGCAGACTGCTGAACCAGTGGATTCAAATGGTCAAATTAGGTATTGTAGGATATGAAGCAGTCACCAAATAAGCTCGCAAGGTTGAAATAAGCTAAAGTCTGTAATCACTAGACTACAACCTACTAATTTGAATCAGAACTTCAACATCAAAATAAGTTGTAACCTAACTAGAGTCTAAAATTAGATTTTGACTGATCCAAAAATAAAGTGGGTAACAAAAAAAAATAAACCTTCTAAACCATACCACCAGGTATCTAATTAAGTGCATACAAGCTAAACCAAATAAGAATAGCAAGAGGTACCTGGTTGCAACAGATTCTAATGATGCTAATTATGAGAACAGTGAACATGAAACACTTATGCCAAACACTCCTTAAGGGAGTGTCTGCTAGGATTTGCTAAAAAGAAAAACAGGTTTTGACTATACTAAACCTTCAATAAGCTATAACTAACTTATAAAAACTTATACAATAGTGAATGAACAATGGAAAATAGTAACAAGCTTGAAAGCAATTAAACACAGAATTTAGAATAAAAACTAAAACTTTGTTAAAATTTTGTAAAAGAGTACAAGGTGCTGGAATTTTAAAAATACAGGCATAAGAAAATTGAACTAAGGCTAACATTAAAACTACTACTAAAATTACATACTACCTACTAATTTCCTACTGCCTTTGAAGGCTGCTAAACATAAACTACTTATACTAATAAAAAAGTCTCCTCATTTTTCTTTGTCTCCTCCTTCTTTTCTGTCTGCCAACAACATCTGTGTTTCTTGTGATTAAATTCCCACTGTTGGATTAGACTTGGAGTTATCTTGACCTTTAATCGCATTTGGCGCCCAAGTTGAGGTGTTTTGCCAGTGTGGATAAAGTATCAAGTGGGATTGACCTATGGGGTTTGTAGGGTGGCTGGAGCAGTTGTATTGGGGAGAGGAAGGGGGACAAAGATGTTGGAGGTTGCAGGGTTTGGGGGCTGGGTGTGTTTGGGAATGAGGGAAAAAAAAGAGATGGAGGTGTTGACTTGTTTGTTTGACCCGGCTATTATTAATAAACGTGGGTGGTGGATTGGGTTGGTATATGGGCCTAGGAATGGTGGGCTGGGGGATTGGTGTTGGTTTGTGTTTGGATTAGGATTGGGTAGGTTTTGGTTTATGTAGTAACACAAAAGGGTCCGTTTGTATTGTACAAATTTTAATCACAAGGACCAATTTTGTAATTTATGCTAATTTGAAGGACCAATGTTGCCACCTGCTCAAAGATAATCCAGGGCCCAAACTTGTCATTTTCCAAATTCCAGGGACCACAAATAACATTTTCCATTTAAAAGGTACCCAGGGATTGATTTTGTCAAATTTCAAACTGCAGGGACCAATTCTGTAAATTTTCCAAAGTTTTTTTACCTAAGGACAGTATTTGATGACATTTGACTTTTAAATGCCTTAGGTTGACTTTTCTTTCAAAACAAATGCTCAAGGACTAGTTTTGTAAATTTTTGAAAGTTGAGGGACTGAAACTGCCAATTTTGCAAACTTTGTACGTTTTTCATCTATTTTTGATTATTTCGCATTTGAAACATATAAAACACAATTTTGAAATATTTTCAGTATTTTGATGCATTTCTGATTGTTTTTGTATATTTTGCAGTTCAGATTTGACCAAAAATGATGAGTTTTTGAGCACTCATCTGTGGCATAGCTTACCTAGGCCTCGCTCCATAACCAAATTAATAGCTTACCTAGTTCGGGACTAGGCCTCGCTCTATAACCTACCTAGTTCTATAAGCATAACAAGTTTTGAAATCAAAAGCGATAATAGTCCACATACAACAATTTGCACGTTTCTCACCCCAAGTATTGAAAACAAAGTTCAAAAGTAAAAGTGGGGCTATGAATCACCTCAAGTTCAGCAATCAGCAGAAAGAAATCGATAGAAGTAAAATGTAAAGCAACTCAAATAACGGCAACTACAGACTCGGCACTTCCTAACAATATAAACTCGTTCAGAAACATTCCCTCAAAAATCAAATATTCTCAATCCCGAACGTATTCCTTTTTATTTTCCAAAAATCCATTTCTCGTATTATTCTCATATTAGTTTGGAGTTTGGTGTCCATCTGGGTGGAGGGTCGACACAACTCAAATCAAGAAGCCACAACGAAAGAGAGTAATAAAACAATCTATAGGTCTAATATTAGCTCAATATATTATTTAAATAAATCATTGAAGTTTTTCAAATCCGTCGATTTGGTAATCCCTCATATTTACTTACTTAATATATCACTCTAAGATTATACCCAAAACTAAGTCACATTGCACGTAGAGTACTATATGGTAAGTATCAAAGTTTAATAAATCCCTATATATATCGTCAAGCTTACCAAATTCGTCAATTTGGTAAACCCCACGAGATATTTAGTAATTCATTATTCTTGTACACGTACCACAACCTATAGGAGTCGTAGGATACAATGCCCATTAATATACTCATTTTATATAACTAAATAAATCCTATTTAATCCGTCGATTAAATAAGTTACGTAGTTATAGAAAATGGACGTATTAACGTCACATATCCGTGATCAGCACAAAGTCACAAAGTAATAATATAGCCCACTTGGACTCAAGTGACCACGACCTCGTATAACTCGATAGTTTCCTCATTTATTTCAAAAAAATTGCATTTTATTTAATATAATTATTCAACGTTATAGGTTTCATCGTTATTTATAGTAGTTTAATTATAATAACGCTTCCGACATTTATTACACTACTTTCATAGTATATTATGTATCGTCACGTTATTATAATATTACCCGTGATCGTTTTATTTTTAATATACGCATCTATATAGTTATATATACGTTTTTCATGTCTATATACTTATATAAACGTTTATATTACCAATAATATTATTACGAGTTTTATTATTAGCGTTTGATTATAAATAATTATCGAGTTATATAAGATGGTCACATGTCCGAGTCATCAATCTCGGCTCATTGTCCAAGTCCAAATAAAATAACCAAGTCATAAATAAGTAACCAATCTCCGTCCAACAATTCCCATAACACGTGCTACAACAATAAGTCCGTCTACGGCATCTTTCTAACCTATCTCCGTCAATCTAAAATAACCGTTTCACAATCGGTTCCCATAATACCTTCGTCAACACAACTCCAAAATCACAACGAATAGTCCGAAACAAACCAACTCCGACCTCATAACATATATAATGTAACCAAGGTAATGTAACCAATAATAAGGAAATAATACAATTACTACCACAATTAAATCAAACATCAAGCATACGGGTCGACCTACCAAGTCAAACCGGGGTCAAAGTTCACCACAAGCATGTGGGTCCCACCCGAGACCTCTAGGGTCTCGGCTAGCTCCATTGAGCTTCGAACCAAACCAAATCGAGCCACAAGGTGCACGGTATCACGACAACAACAACAATCAAAGAACCCAAGTCCACAATTCAATCGAAAACCTCAAAACATCTAACCAAATCTCTAGTTATCAACCACTTATGACCAAAGTTCAACAAGAAGCCATCATAACACGAAAATGGCACAAGCCGAGAGCATGAGCTCTCGGTTAAGCCTCGACCACACCAAGAATCAAGAAACCCGGATACCAAACTCGTAATTTAACTCATTTTATCCAAAACCCATTTGAGTTCTTGCGTATTTAACCATAAACCCAGAAGAAAACAATAAAGTCGTGACCCTTGGTCACGATTTCCACCAAAACACGAGTTAAAACTCATCTTACCTTCAATATCCAAGACCAAAATGATAGATACTTCCAAAACAAGAAAGATGGTGACAATTTTTGTGGTTTAACGAGGTGAAATAGGGAGTATTTAGGCGCGTGGTTTAGTAGATCTTGAAGAGGATGAGATGGGGAGTCGTTTGGTGGTGCCGGTGTGGTGTGGTGACCGACGGTGGGGCAGTGGTGGCCGAATTTTGATGGGGCGGCTAGGGTTTTTGGGATGGTGGTGTTGATATGTTAAAGAGAGAGAGAGAGATGAGAGGTGAAGGTGTTGTGTTTGTGTTTGTGTGCCAACCGACCCACAAGGACGATTTTTGTAGTAATACCCAAAAGAAAAAAATAAAATTTTGTAATACTAATAATAATAGTATTAGTAGAGTGGGTGAGGTATCACGGTGTAAAAATACACGGGCCAAACCCGAAACCTTTTTAAAATAAATCAACTCTCTCGAACCGAACACAAACCCAAAAATTTTAAAGTACCATAATACGTTCCAAAATATATCAACCGAACCAAATCATTTAAAATATTAACTTTTCGTTAGGTTTTCCTAGTGCCGGAGTCAATGTAGTGCCAAACAGGTATCTCAAAAATAAATCATCACAATTATACCAAACCAATAATAAAAATCAATTTCCAGAAATATCACGGAGTTCAAAACCACGGTTCAACGTTTACAATTCCCATTACGAATAAACTTTTCAAATATTCCAAAAATTATTACATTTAAAATAATGCGGGTTTATAATTAGTTTCCCCTAAATTGCCAGTTGTCACATTATTCGTAACGAACTTGTGAAATTTAATTTGTGGTTGACAATATTTAAATTTTTATGGAATAGACTTTGGATTATTGATGTGATATGAAATTTATTTTGAGATTCTCATTTGGCACTACGTTAACTCCGGCACTAGATAACCTAACAAATATTAAATGTTTTGAGTTTATGATTTGACTATACATTTATTTTGAACCTCTCCTGGGATATTGAATATTTGGGAATGAGCTCGGTTGAGAGTGTCGAAATATTTTGAAAAGTTACGGGTTCGGCTTTACGTTATAATAACTAGCCACGTACCCCTTAACACTAATATTATTATTACCATTATAAAAACAAAAAAATTTAAAAACTACAAATTGGTCCTTGTTGGATCCGGTTCACACAAACCAAACACACACCCTCACCACTCACTCGTCTATCTCTCCCCTCTCTTCTACGAAAACCCTAGCCGCCTCTTTTTCCGGCAACCATCACCACACCGCCGCCTTCACCACTAAACAAACACCACCACCTTAATCATCTTTTCACGATCTATCTTTTGGTATACATCACGCGTGACCCAAACACCTCTAACCTCTCGTTTGAGTCACCACCGCCACCTAAACAACACACTTTCACCTTTTTCTTGTTGGGTTTTTGAAGAAACTAGTATTTGGAGACGTTTGGAAGGTGAGTGGCCACGATTTCCACATCGTGTGCCTCGATTTACGTTCTAATCCGTGGCTACACGAGATATTTTGATGGGATTCGAATTGATAATAATGGGAAATGTTATTTTAATGATAATCTTGAGTTTGGTATCCGGGTTTAGTGATTTCATCACTTGGGTCGATTGAACCGTGAGTCGTGACTCACGGCTTGACGTGGTTCAAGCCTTGTGGCTCACTTTAATGTTGGGTTTTGACCTAGTATTGTGGTATCGAGAGTATTGGCACCTTGGTATTGTTTGTGGCTTGATTTGGATCAAATTGGTGCTTGTTGTTGTTGTTTGTTGATGCCGCGACCCAAGGGGTCCGTTTGGCAGATTTTTTAGGGCTCGGGTGATCCTAAGCCGAGACCATAAAGGTCTTGGGTTTGAGTCTTGTGACTCGTGGACTAGCTGAGACCCAAACGGGTCTCCCGGTACGGGTTTGGCTTGGTAAACCTACCCGGAACATGTGTGTAACTAGATGACTTTTTGTTTTAGTTCATGTTATTGTTATTATGGTTGTTGTGGTATTGTTATTTCGTCCGTATACATTGGATGGGTCGAGACCTTTTGTGGTCTCGACAATGGTATATACTTTTGGTTATTGTGGAGTCGTTGGCGAGAAGTGATTACTGGAACCGATTGTGAGACGGTTAAATTAGTATGACGGAGATAGGATAGTCGGGTGCCGTAGTCGGACCCTATTGTTGTAGCACGTGATATGGGACTTGATTGACGGAGATGGATTACTTGGTTGTGATTGGTTATTATTACTTGGACTTGGACAATGAGCCGAGAGTGATGACTCGGACATGTGATCATCTATATAACTCGATATTTACTTATAATCAAAAATTAATAATAAAAGCTCGTAATAATATTATTAATAATATAAATGTTTATACAAGTATATAGACGTGAAAACGTATATATAACTATATAATTGCGTATATTAAAAATAAAACGATCACGAGTAATAATATAATAACGTGACGATGTATATTATACTATGAAAGTAGTATAATAAATGTCGGGTACGCTATTATGATTAAACAAATATAAATGACGAAATAATTATAACGTTGGGTGTTAAATTAAATGAACCACTTTTTGGAAAATAAAAAGAGAAACTTACGAGTTATATGAGATCGTGGGCACTTGAGTCCAAGTGAGTTATATTGTTTATTTTATGACTCTTTGTGCTTGTCACGGACATGTGGCATTAATACATTCACTTTCTATAACTACGTAACTTATTTAATCGACGGATTAAATGAGAACTACCTAGTTATATAAAATGAGGATATTAATGGGCATTGTATCCTACGACGCCCATAGGTTGTGGTATGTGTACAGGAATAATGGATTACTAAATATCTCATGAGGTTTGTCAAGTTGACGAATTTGGTAAGCTTGACGACGTAATTAGAGAATTTATTAAACTTTGATACGTACCATATAGTACTATACGTGCTATGTGATTTAGGTTTTGGGTATAATCTTGGAGTGATATATTAAGTAAATAAATATGGGGGATTACCAAATTGACGGGTTTGATAAACTTCGATGATTTATTTAAATAATATATTGGACTAATATTAGACCTATAGATGATTTTATTTTTCTTTTTCGTTGTGGCTTTTTGTTTTGAGTTGAGTCGACCCTCCACCCGCATGGATACCAAACGTCAAACTCCAAACTAATATGAAAATAATACGAGAAATGGATTTTTGGAAAGTAAAAAGGAATACGTTCGGGATTGGGAATATTTGATTTTGAGGAAATAATTCTGAAAAGAGTTTATATTGTTAGGAAGTGCCGAGTCCGTAGTTGCTGTCTTTTGAGTTGCTATACATCTTACTTCTACCGAATTCTTTCTGCTGATTTCTGGACTTAAGGTGAGTCATAGCCCCACTTTTACTCTTAAACTTTGTTTTCAATACTTGGGGTGAGAAACGTGCAAATTATTTTATGTGGACTATTATCGCTTTTGTTTTCTCAAAACTTGATATGCTATGGAACTAGGATATTACGTCAACCTTAGTCACATAGTGAATTATCGCGTGTGGACTAAATATGGTTAGACGAATGTTACACCAACCTTAGTCACATAGTGAACCATCGCGTGTGGACTAGATTTGGTTAGATGAGTTATATCAACCCTAGTCACATAGTGAACCATCACGTGTGGACTAAATATGGTTGGATAATGAGAATGGCTTATTTGAGGATTTTGTGGATGAACTATAGTGTGCACCTATAGGATTTTGCGTTGAGGATTGAGGCCTAGTCTAGCTAGTAAGCGTTTTACGTATATGTCCACTTGATTTGATATTGAATGTAAACCTATGATCTCACCAGCGAAAGCTGACTTTTAGCACGTTTTCTCAGGAAATTAAGTAGTGACTTTGGATGCTTGGATTGGAGGCTTGGCTTGGCAATGCGGTTAAGGATCTATTTTTCTAAAACTCTGATATGTATTTGTGGACCTACTTTTATTTCTTTTGGGCCTTACTTTGGATAAAATTGGGATGAATGTAAACTTTAAAACCCCTTTTGGTTGTGTTTTACTTATGTTTACTTTATCTCGTTCTTTTATGTCTTGTATTGGATACCAATCCCCGTAGCACCCCGAAAGCTTGTTGAGTCTTCCGCTGTATCAAATTTTGGGGGTGTTACAGGGACGATTTTTGCAATTCTCTCTTTATATTCTTATTTCCTTTATTGTCTTTACATAATTCAAGTTTACATCAGATTGATAAATTCTTGTGATATATTATGATCGTTATTCAATGCGAAATTGTCTATCTACCATGCATATATCTTGTTGTTGTAACCCTTTATGAGATCTATAGCTTATATAATTAATCCCTATGTACTTAAATAAATGTCAGGTTTGACTTTTTGGGGTATTTTTTTGTTCAACTTTTACCTTGAAATATTTTTATTTGCGTTATATAATACTCTATGAAAATTATACCAATGAAAATACATTTGAAACTCAATCCATTCATAAATTTTGCATTAAATATTATATAACACAAATAAAAATATTTACGGTCAAAGTTGAACAATAAAGACTCAAAAAAGTCAAACCTAACATTTATTTTGGGATGAAGAGAATAATATCTTAATTTTTTTTTAATCATAGACGATTATATTTTCATTCTCGTCTCCCCATGCCTTTCATTGGACGAGTTAAATTTTCTTATTTTACAAAAGCATTTGAAAGTCCATTTAGATATGTGAAACACATTAAAAGCAATTGAGATTAATGTAGAAACAAAATTATTTAAAGATTCAATGAACCAATCCTAACCACTATTTTTTCATCAAAAAAAAAAAAAAGGAAAAAAGAAAAAACTCACTTTTCACCTTTTTTTTAAAATAAAATATCGTGCAAACAGTAAATCGTCAAGTGAAAAAGTACACTGTCGCGAGTATTTTTTTTATCTTTAAATAGACGGACACTTCGATATACTTTCGACGAACTTTTTATTTTTTTTTCAGTTATTTCTAGAAAAATCACATGTGATTTGTATTTTTTTTATCTTAATAAATCACATGTGATTTTTTAAATACACCATCGCGACGAGTATTTTTTTATCTTTCATAAATCACATGTGTGACTTCATAAATCACATGTAATTTGTGATACAAATCACATGTGATTTTTCCAGACGTAACTGAAAAAAAAATCGAAAAAAATGTTCGTCGAAAGTATATCGAAGTAACCGTCTATAGAAAGATGATTTAATTCTCGTCGCGATAGCATGATTCGTTTTACGTAACAATTAAGCGTTTGTGAGATATTTTATTTTTGAAAAAATGTGAAAGTTTATTTTTTTATTTGATCAAAAAATAAATAGCCATGATTGGTTTATTGGATTTTTAAGAGAATATTCGATTTACATTAAACTTTTCTCTAGCGTGCAAAAGCTAACTCATTAAGAGATAAAATTTTGATAATTCAAAGAAGAAACAAACAAAATCAACAAACAAAGCGGAAGCTTTATTCAATTTAACAAACCAAATATAAATCAAATTCAAAGATACGAAATACAAAAGTACAAATACTTCTAAAGCTATCAATCTCTATTTATAGACTAAACTAACCGTCAAAAGATAGTTTCGTAATTCTAATCAAACATGTAGGAAAAGTCACACAAATTACCAAATTTTACCAAACAACTCTTAGAGTTTAAGCCACTATTCTAACAATCTCCATTGGGACTTCAACTCTAGGAACACTTTCTCGAAACTTCAAACCAAACGGATCTTTCGTCTTCAAGTTTCAAATGCTGGATACTAGCATAATCCAAAACAAATGACGATGACTTCAAAATCAATAATCAAACGTTAACTGCAAATTCAAAATGGCCAACCAACAAATAAATCAGCTCAAACGATCTTTAACAAAGACAATCAAATTCAGGCAACAAACTTTAAAAGCCCGAAAAATGAAGATCCAAATTTTCGAAACACACAGATTCTAACGATCTAACAAAACCCAAACGACTATAATCAAGTCTTCAAACAACAAATCGATCTTTTTATTTCAAATACCAAATTTCAATTCTAATAACCCACTTATTTGATAAGTATTACGCAGTAAAAATCGGTCATGACGGCCGATATGGCGGCACCATGGCGGTTGGCGGGTGTCCACCGCCACGCCATTTCACTTAAATTTATTAGTTTCGGTCAAATATGGTCAAAATCGTTCCTAGGCGGTCAAAATCGGATCCATTAAAAGTTTAAAACCATTCAACATTAAATGAAAATAACAAAAATCAAACCTACCTGAAACCTTATTTAAAAGATGTTGAAGCCAAACATAAGCAAAAACAAGTTGTGGTATGTTTATTTGTTTTACGGTTCATAAGTAAACAAATAGGTTTAGTTGTGTTTGTGATTTGAGCTTTAGTAGTAAGAACAAGGGTCTTTCTATGGTTTGACTATTTGAGATAGAATCAAAGGATACAAGTTTAGATTTTATTAGTTTTTGTGGCTGCTAGTAGAGAAAGAAAGAAAGAAAAGTTGCGTATGATATGAGGGAATTAGATTAGGGTGAGAAATCCAAACCCTAAATAAGACTTTGCGACAAACCTTTCTATAATTACTGGTTAGTCCTTGAGGTATTATTTCTTTGACACTTGAGGCATGATTTGATTATTCCAGCAAAACACTACTTTAACTTTGTCTAGAAAAGATCCCTGTACTTTAACTTTTTTTTTTTTTTTTTTTTTTTTTGATTATTGATTTATTTTGTTAGAATATTGCTAATATTTATTTTTTTTAAAATAAATTCCTTTATAATTTAGGGGCATTTTCATATTTACTCAACAAATGCATGCAAATTTCATATTTACCTAAATGATGTTTTAAAAGCATTGTACACAATGCATTTAATGGTTGTATTTTGTGTATATTTGAAATTAATGTTGAAAACAGGGGGAGATACGAAATTATCACTATAATTTATGGTTTCCTCCGAGAAACTGATATATCACCGCTAAGACCGATATGACGCTTGAAGGGGGTCGACCGCCATGGTACCGCCGACTGATTTTTACAACCTTGGTATTCCGGTTTAACTTCAAACTTATCATCCGAGTATCCAACAAATTCTAGTTAATAAATAACTTGACAAACGGACTATTATAACTCAAACGCCCTAAATAAAATACAAATAATAATTCTAATAACCCAATCTTTTATATAATACAAGAATTACATCATTTCGGAGTGTTTTTGCAAAACCCTTCTTATTGAAAAAACAATTGGACCAATAGGAGAGCTCGATTTTGACACATAAGCAAAATCAAGCAATATGATTGGCCAATAAAAAGTCAAAATTGAATTGATTTTGGTCAAATTTTAATAAATTTGGTGGAGAATTTGATTGATAAAAAAAACACATAAAAATATAGGTGTCAAATTTGTGAAAATAAAAACTTAAGAAAAGAGGAGGTAATTAATAAAACCTTAGTGGTTAAGTGTAAAATTATAAGTCTCCATATTTTTTAATAACTTTAGATAATAAACAAATAACCCCTTACACTTCATACCCCCTATACTTTATAATGTTAACGTTGTTTAAAATTACATGAGTAATAGTATTAGTTTTTTTGACTTTCATCTATTAAAATAAATTTGATAAATATGTGAATTAGTTTTAATATACGTTAAATATTTTTTAAACTAACGTTAGTTTTAAACTTTCTTCTATTAAAATAGTTTTTTAAAATAAGGACTCATGTTACTATTTAAAAGTTTAATTTATGCGTACACGGGTTTGAAATACGGTTAAATTATTAGTAACGGGAATATAAATATCAAATGGTAAGCATGAGTTACTGTGATATAAAATAAATATACGTGATTCTACTTATAACAACGACTAATGAAATTGTTATTTAAAATTTATATATGGATATCCATAAAAATATTTTAAAAACTTTACGGAACATATTTTAACTTTATCAATGCTCATTATGTACCACTAAACTCGCACATTTTGTACAACATGATATCAATAGTTAAAGTTAAACAACAACATTAACCTCAAACTGAACATCTCTGTCAGTTAAAAATGTTATACAAAGCTAATTATTAAAAAAAAAATAAAAAATAAAAAAACATCGGCTAGATAGTCATTCTTTAATATAGAAGGTGTTTTCCTTAAATTATAAAAAAAAATGCACGCATCACAATCCTTATTTGATAAGAATCACCTCCTAAATCAAAAAAAGAAAAACTACGTAGGTGATAACCTAACTTTATTCATTGACTTGATGTTTAAAAAAAATAATAATAAAAATAAATAAATAATAATAGTTGGTTGTTGTAAAGGAATTAAAAGTATGTACATGAGAATTATTCAGCAAGAATATATAGTTTTTAATTAGGTTATTACGTTACTATATTGCGATAATGTTATTGACTTGGTAATCACGGATGTGAGATACAACCATTATTCTATAATTATGATTGATGTGTAAACCCCTTTTTGCTTCTGAATAGAATCCAAAAGAGACCTCAACAGCACTTTGGCTTATGCCTTATCTAGCTGATAGTTTTTAGTAAATTTTTTTATGGTTTAACTTTTTTATTATACATACCAACTTTTAGTAAATTTTTTTTATGTTTTATTGAAAATTTTTACACTTAATATTTGTGTTTTTACTATAAACACACTAAGCTATGATAGAATTAGTTGGGAGTTCAGGGGTTTTTTACTAAGCTTCTCAAAAAAGCTTATAGTTTTATCATAAACTTATTGTGTTATGGTAATTGAATAAGCCAATAAGCACCTTTAATAAGCATAACCAAATACCCCATTAGTTCTAATCTGAAGATTTCTGATTTGATGTTATGACTAACTTTGTTGTTATCCTCACTATAATGCAACATGTTAGTGGTTTTTTGCAGTTTTTATGATCTTATCGCACATACTAAAGTGTAATGCAATTTATTGTGTGCGCTTTTTAGAGGAGGATTAAGTATCAACACATGATTGTCATGGAAGGTTAATGTACCAAAGATGTGTTTTAGTGCCTATATAGGGAATTTTATGGTAGGAATTCTTTTCGGAGTGTAATTTGTCTTTGAATGAATTAATAAAACTTAGCAAGTGTTTGCCGTCATTGATAACACTTAGCAAGTGTTTGCCGTCATTGATAACACTATGGGTGTCAACCAATGATCTAAAATATGAGTGTGTTTTACCTTAATAATTTAGGCCAATTGTGAAGAAAGTTGCATTAAAGTGAAAGGTCGGTAAGGATTCAAACAATCCTAAAAGACTTGCGGATGTACTCTGTCATTTTTTATGCATTTATAATTTACTTATACAAGTAATAATAATTTCCTTATATAGTTCGGGTTTAGAGAAAAATTATTCTTATACATTATAAATAATCGTAAGATTAAATTTGAGTTCTACCAATTACGTTTTTTTTTCTCTTTATGTAATAAAGAAACTATAGTGTAAGCATCTATGTTAATTTGGTAATTTTATGATCAAACATGAGAAGTAAATAGCACAAACTTATGAAAATACAAATTTTCAAACAAAAAAGTACATTAGTAAACATGGTATGATGGTTATTCATAACCAAAGAAATGAATCAATCTTCAAAGCTATCTAAATATGCTACATATATTAACAAAAATATAAGTAAAAGAAATACCAGAATTACAAAACACATCGTAAATTGATAGCACGGGTTTGCAAAACTAAAAGCATATATCACTAACATCTCATTCAAGTCAAGTATCATCATGTGATTTTGCTTGAATAATAAAATATAATTTTTAATCCAAAATCATTCTCCTAAAATAATAGGTAGATTATAACATATATACATATGATTTTTTATTTTTAATCTACTATGTAAAACTATTTAAAACATGTTAAATGGTTCATTTTTTAATCGATAATAATACATAATCAAAACGAAATTTTAAAAACCCTGTGCGTGCACAGGTATTATAACTAGTTATATATATAATATGAATTACGGTACAAATACTAATACGAAAACCAAACAAACAAATTACAAAAGACTAATTTCCAACGATTTCAAACTGATATCCACTATGTTAATTTTTATGGCCCATTTAAGCTATAAGAATTAGAGACCAATAACAAACAAAATACCCATAAGCACACTAATAGATCGATTCATGATACCAGGAAACCAAAGCATACCCACGAGGCCACGAAGGTGACTAACAAATTCAAAGGAAAAACAAACCTTATCAAGTAAATCCATTTTTCAATACCAAAACTATCCAATTTCAATCCAAACAAATTCTGACAAACTTTTTTTTTTATTTTTTATTTTTTTTCCCTAATGGCTAAACGAACCTAGCTTGAATACCACTTGTGGGTAATTCGAATAATAAACAAATAAATAGACAAACGAAACGGAAGTTTTATTCAAATTACCAAACCAAATACAAATCAAATTCAAAGATACTACAACCCAAAATTCTAATTCAAATGTACAAACAATTCTAAAGCTATCAATCACTATTCATAGACTAAACTAACCGTTATAAGGTAGTTTCCTAATTCTAATCAAATTTGCAGGACAAGTTACACAAATTATCAAATTTTACCAAACAACTCTTAGAGTTTAAGTCACTATTTTAACATAAAATAAAGTAACTACCAAGAAATTAAGAGAACGAATAGAAGGATATTTTATGCTAGTCGACCTCAACATTGTTATAGAATCACACGTTCACACAAAAACAACTAAGCATCTAAATAAGTCACTTGTATAAGGAATATATACCACTATATGGAAATAAAAACCATGTGATTTGATTAATCAGAACTCATAAGACACCATGTCACCGGTATGTCTATTAGCATTATGATAAGAAATGCTGGAATTCCATAGATTGTTACTGGTTTATGACGTATCCCTATCCAAGATTTTGAAAACAAAGATCTTCAAGTGATTAAATAACAGCTTCTGAACTATATTTTTGAGGTTGAAAAATGAATGTAATATCTTGAATGTGTTTTGTTATGTATGCCACGCCTGCTATCATTAAGAGGGTGTTAGGATTGTGTTCTGGGAGTGATTATCTCATAATCGCAATTACAATATGCAGATAATCATAAAATAATGTTGAGTGCACCCTCTGAAGAAAGTGATTATATTTGTTCTCTTATGAAAAAAAGTTTTGTGACCTTTTTACCATTAGGAGAACGTGATCCAAGCACCCCTAGGGCACTTGTTTTTGACCAATTGTTCTTTTCTCACCCGCATCTAGAAAAAAACATAATAATAATAATAATAATAATAATAATAATAATAATAATAATAATAATAATAATAATAATAATAATAATAATAATAATAATAATAATAATAATAATAAAAGTCCTTTGTCATATTTTCTGGAAGTGGGAAAAGGTAAGGGAATAAAAACCCCACCAATCAACAAAATCAAAATATGCATGTGATGCCAGACTCGACTATGCTTTCCTATTAATATTCGCACATATTAATAGAACCTCCCCTTATTACCAAAGTAGATGTAGTAACATAGATCTTGTGGTCATGTGTGAAAATCCTAAAGATAAGGTGTAGAAGGTACAGTAAAACAAAAGCCATGACATCAAGCATGCCTAAGAAAATTTAAACACACGAGTTTGTACATATATTGCACTAAGACCTGTATTCTTTACTTTTTTTTTAAACAATTTTAACAAGTGGAGTGAAATGAAATGTTTTTTTTTGTTTTCTTTTTTTTTTTTTTTTTTTTTTTTCTTTTTTTTCATTTCGTATCGTAATGTTTAATTTTATAAATGAAGTGTTTAAATTTTTAATAAATGAATTTGTTGATGGTAGAATTTGTAAATTTGTAAAAAGTGGTGTTATTGGGTGGTATGATTTCCTGGTGTTTTTGGTGTTATGTTATTTGGTGTTAAAATGATGTGGCGCTGACGTGGCAGTGGTGTTGGTGTTATTTGGTGTTTGTGCTCTTAGCTAACTTCATGACAAGTAGAAGTTAAATGCTTTTCAAGTAACTACAAATTGACATACAATGAACGATTGGCAAAGGACATGCATGCTAAAAGCTAAATGAGTCGAAGAATATAGATTCCAGGAAATAAATGATGTAAATACTTTTGTTCATTTTTTATTATTTTATTTATTATTATTATTATTATTATTATTATTATTATTATTATTATTATTATTATTATTATTATTATTATTATTATTATTATTATTATTATTATTATTATTTAATACCAGGAAATAAATGATGTAAATACCTTGTTGTATGGTTTTATACATTATCCTTCAAAACATAAAGACTAAATAGCCCATGATTCTTATTTGAAGGAAAAGAATAGGAAAGAGAACAAAAGTGAGAATATGAAAATGTCAACACAGTAGAGCAAGATAAGTTCTCTAGAGCAATCAGAGTGCCTGCTGAAAGAAGGAATATGATATATATTTACCACTAACGCAATGAAACCACAACCTAAACTGGATTTTGCTTCAAAATTGTGAGTGCTCAATGAAATATCAATTATTATGATATATCAGTTTTCATGTTAGTACGAAAACATTCTAAACTGATGAGACTGCTCTTACTTTATTAATTTAATTCATTGGACAGACGAATTGGTTGAGTGTTTTACTAGGCATGTTACAAGTGCACGATGTATAGTGGTTAAGCAAGCACAGTGTGTACTTAATGATCAGAATAATATATTTGAGGAAGCACTCAAAGATAGAGAAATTATGTAAGTATCTTTGAATGAAATATTTGCCGCGCTACTTGTACGGATGCCATGTGATCTAATCATCGCAAAGATATACTTTATCGCGCGCACCACTGATAAGAATAATTTTTTTTTTTATTGAAATATTATCTTTTTTGCCTGTCTGATTGTGGGATTTAGCTGAAGAGACATCAGGCATAATGCTATGGGATTAAGAGTTTCCCCAATTGGATTACGGAAGTACTTTGTCCACCGACAAAAGATGCCCCTTAGGTTCTTATACAGGAAAACGAGCTTAACCATGAAACTCAGTTGGAAACTAATAAAATAAGGAGAAAATTACCAAAATAGAGCGGTCGCCCTACGGCTTATCACTTTACAAACCTAAAATTTTCGAAAGTCCAAAATAGAACGGGCGACTGGGCAACTTGTACAACGCAACCACAAGCCAACAAGTGTCCAATTACTGTAGGTGGATTAATCTTTATTCGATTGTTTAAGGACAAGTGTCAGACGTAGACACAAGTTGCCTGAAAAATGAGTCTCCCTTGGTCTATTTTGGGCTTTTGAAAATTTTAGGTCTGGAAAGTGATAAGTCGCAGAGTGACCGGTCTATTTTGGTAAATCCCTATTATAAGAGAGACAAGGTTAAATATTTTTGAGGAAATCAGTGACCACTCTCAGAATATTATTACATTGATTTGCAATCTTCTTCCAAGGCATGCCATATAAGATTTTACAGAAGTATCTACCTTTTCCCTCCTTTTATGTCGTTCTCTAGGCGATTATATATAGCCCTCCATGGCAATTCAAATTTCTCAAATCAAATCCTCTACCTGATCTCATTCTCAATACAAGCCTTTTTACCTTCACTATCTCCTTTCTCTCAAAAGTTCCGTACAGGTATCTCATAGTAGAAATGGCCACTGTGTCAAGGTTGGTAACAGACAAAGCAGTGGTTATATTCAGCAAGAGCTCTTGCTGTATAAGCCACAGCATCAAGACACTAATATGCAACTTTGGGGCAAACCCAACTGTTTACGAGCTTGATGAACATCCAGAGGGTAAACAAATTGAGAAGGAACTCAAAGCCTTAGGCCGTAAGCCAAGTGTTCCAGCTGTATTTATAGGACAGGAGCTGGTTGGTGGATCCAATGAGATCATGACCCTGCATCTCAAAGGCCAGCTTGTCCCAATGCTCATCAAAGAGAGAGCAATATGGCTGTAAGACACTAATGTGTTATAGCGATATACAGAGTAATTACGAATAAGAGAATAAGTAGTCAGCTGGCATTTTGTGTAGCCATGCTATATATGTAACCTAAATGGTTTCAACCCTTTTTGTTAGGCTACAGTATACATAAAAATAACCAATATCAGATATACGTTGTAATTTTGGATTGCCTTTGTTGGGCTGAGGTGTGGGATTCACCCACATCCGTTGTAATTAATCGTTTTCTTTTTAGTAATAATACTTTACAGGGGTAACCCTTTTACCCAAAAAAAAAAAAAAAAAAAAAAAGCTGTTATATTGTCTAGACATGCCATATATGAAGATATTTATTACTCATCTGCTTCAGTCACCATCTTTTTTAATCATGTGCAATCAGGGATAAAGTCCTTAATCTTTCATTTATGATAGGGATCAATAAGTGCTAAATATCTAACTTACCCCACAATACTACTGCACCAATGGCTGATTTTTCAGTATCAAAGTATTAACCAACATGTGAATATCTGTATGCAGATGTAATGTTCATACTTTAACGTCAACACGTTTATGAAAGAAATATTTTATAATTCTGTATGCCCAGTATTATCTCAAAGGCACTCGGAGCTATAAACTTAGAAGGTCAAAGTTGTTTCCTTGTTTATGAAATGTTGCCCATGATATACCATTACATAGCATTGCAGAATAAATTCAAAAGCAGAGCCAGAAAACATACAAAGCCCCCTTCTCAAGGTGACGGGTCAAATACACATTAAAATTCACCATGGTTTTCTTATATTTTTTTCTGACAGTAAAAGACAGAAGAGAACCTTCTCATGAAACAAAATTTGGCATTAGGACTTCCTAGGAACATAACAAGCTCATTTACTTTTGAAAAATCAACCTCAACTAGCCTAGTTTCGTCTAGAGCATAAATAAACTCTGTTTACAAGAACATCCTCTGTTTTATTTAAAAAAACTATGTGCCATAACTTGTACAGTATTATAAATAATAAACAAATATCCATGTGTATTATAACTTAGAATCATAGTTAGCTCCAATTTTCACATTATGTTGAAGAATAGCTTCTTGAGAGCACCAAACCACAACTAGTCATAACGATAATTGTTGGGCCAATTTAGTGTAAAATGGAACTGACTAGATTTAAACATAATTTAGACTAAAATCACTCAGCAACTTCAGCATAGTTTTGTCACAGACAACTTCAAGAAATCAAAGACTACATGAAAATACACTCACTAATATAGAATTATACAATTGAAAGTACATCTTGTATTTGTGTTTAAACATCTTATCTTTGCAAACTCCCAAAACTGTCATGCAATTGCAATTTACTTACTCTTGTTTTATCAAAGTCACAGTTTATAATGGAACAACAATAATGCTTACCGACATCCACAATCAGTTAACATCGTCGTCTAACAATCAAGATAAACACATTGTTGCAAACAATAAATTTGAAATAGACAGAAAATCTCAATCAGTCCAACTCACAACACTATATATTCAATCTGATAAACTTCACATTACAAAGTTATTCAAAGAATCAGACTAATCCGTAATGATGACGCCTGTCGGTATCTACATACACATGAAGACTTAAATTAACTAAACTGAATTAAGCATAATGTTACGCCCATGGTTAGGATACGTGTCAGTTTATTAAGTGCCAGGATAAGTCTTCGTGTTAGGATAAGTCTTTGTGTTTGTGTGAGATTATCTCATAACTATTATTTAATGTTTTACAATGAATGAAAAGTCATTAAGTTTTTGTCAATTAAAACTATATCTGGTCTTCTTTTCTCTTCTTAGGAGCTTGCATCAAGCTTGAAGGGGTGCTACTATCGATACAACCTTACTAGGTCATATCAATTGGTGCTTTCATTGAAAGTCTCGTTGAGAGGGCTACCAAATTAGGGTTCCAATAAAATAATGTAAAATAAAGAAGTTACTCTATGTTCATCAATCACTATTCATGAGTTACTATTCATGAGGTACCGTTCTTCAAGTTATTGTTCATCGCATCGGGCAGCACAAATCGGGACACACTATCTAAGCTCTTGCAAATGGGTATGGTGGCCGAATATCAGAGTGAGTTTGAGATACCTGTAAATCGAGTAACGGGGATCTTTGAAAACTTACTTAAATCATTTCGTATCTCTAGACTTAAACCGGCTCTTCAATGTGCACTCTTAAGGTCAAACCCCATAACTTTAGACGAAGGTTTTTCATTAGCTCGCTTAATGGAAGCACGTTTCGCGGACCAATGGTCGGCTACATCCAGTGCTCACTCAGTGGATATCAAAAGAAAGCATCTGATTCTATTAGAAGTTGCACCAGAAGTTGCAACTGAAGTTGCACCACAAGCTGTACCAAAAGCTACTACCGATGCTCTCACAGTTACAAAGATTGAAGAGACTGTTAAGTTTGACATTCAAGAATCAGAAGAAAAAGAGACTCGAATGAATCCGGAAACGGAGAATAAGTGACCGACATTGGGATTAGCTGAATTCGCAGACATAAGGAATCAAGAAAGTACAAGTGAGGCTGTTAACGCGTATTACTCACCTGCACTAATGGGGTTAGCTTATGGAGATACACATTTAGTTGTGTTTGTGGGAGTGTTGTGGGCGAATGAACGAGTTAGTGGGTTGTGGTTTGCTCCACCCGAATGGAAAGAATGTAGAACAGGAATTCAAGTGCTACCGTTGTTACCAATTGAGCTTGAGAACAAGTTGGATGAGAGGACACAAATGTTTAGGAAACGTCTCCAAATTTGGGATCCCGGAATCAAGACTTTTTTTTTTAAGACAACACCTTGAGGACAAGGTGGTTTTTTAAGGAGTGGTGAGTGTTACGCCTACGGTTAGGATATGTGTTAGTTTATTAAGTCCTAGGATAAGTCTTCGTGTTAGGATAAGTCTTTGTGTTTGTGTGAGATTATCTCATAACTAGTATTTAATGTTTTACAATGAATGAAAGTAGTTAATCCAACAACAAGTCTAAGACAATCTTATTTTTTCATTTTTTTTAAAAAAAAAACCGATGATCGACTCTCTTTGGCGACTTAAAAAAAACCCTCCTCCCTTAATCGACTGAATCCAAAAACATCCTAATTCCTTGTGTTTCTATCATCTTTTTGATCAAGTGACTGATTTACATTCGTTTGTATATCACTTACTTGTGTCAGATCTGTGATTGTTTACATTTTTTTTAGGGTTCTTAGGGTTTTTTAATCGCTATACTTCTAAACCGGCCGTACAGATTCATTCTTATATATTATTCATCCTAAGTCGTTTATTATCCCTATAAGGTCCCGTGTTCATTGTATCTTCACTTTATTAATCGACCATCATGGGAGCAGGTTAGATTTTGTGGTTATTTATATGAAACCCTAATCTTGCGATTAGGGTTTTCCTGGATTGATTGGCTGCTACTGCTGTTCTATTCTTATTGGAATCGTTTAAATTGTTATTTGTTATTGTTTGTGGGGTTTGAGAGTATAATGGAGAAGGGTTTTATGAATTCTTCTAGTGCCTTCAAGGGATCGAAGTTAGTTGGGAATTCTGGTGCTCATGGATCGAATGCTTCAAGTGTTAAGAATATGGGATCTTCTGCTTCTTTGGCCGATCAAAGGAGCAACAATAATGTAATTTTAACTAGTTTGGCCGATCAAACTAGGACTGGTGGGTCCCACGCTGGTGATGCTACAAAATCAGTTGAGTATACTGCTGATTTTGTGATTGAAACTCAAGAGACAAGGGGGCCTATTAATGAAGACGTGGCTGACCCTAATGTTGCACAACTTTTGTCTAATGCGCGTAAGAAATTTGATGCAACTATGAATGATCTGCAAGCTGAAATTGCTAGTAATAAGGAGTCTATTCCTAACGCCAACAGTCCTTGTGGGTTAGGTCAACCTAATAGTATGAGTGGTAATGGAGTGAAATCGACATCTTATGCGGGTGCTACTTCTAACGATTCTCATAAACATGTCCCTAACTTTCGCAGGTTGGAATGTAGCAAAAAGAGATCCGATGTTGATCTTTCTATCCCTATGAATGTTGTGGAAGAGGTTAATCTCCGATTTGAGAATACTCTTTATGGGTATTTCCTTGGTCAACGTCTTGCTTTTCCTGTGGTTGATTACTATGTTCGCAATACGTGGGCTAAGTATGGAATTCAAAAGGTAATGATGAATGCAAAGGGATTCTTCTTCTTTAAGTTCAATTCGAAGAAAGGTGTTGATGATGTTCTTGAAAATGGACCGTGGTTAATTCGTAATGTACCTATTATTCTCAAACCATGGTCCTTGAACACCAATTTACTTAAAGAGGATTTGACCAATATCCCGGTATGGGTCAAATTCCATGATGTTCCCCTTGCTATGTTTCCGGATGATGGTCTTAGCCTTCTTGCCACATTGATTGGAACGCCCAAAAGGTTAGATGCTTTTACTAGTCAAATGTGCAAGGATTCGTGGGGCCGGAGTAGTTTTGCTAGATGTATGATTGATGTGAAATCGGATGTGGTGCTTAAGGAAAGTCTCACTATTGAGATTCCTTTGCTTGATGGGACTGGCTTTACTATTGAAACAATCCGGGTTGAATATGAATGGAAGCCACCTCGTTGTGACACATGTAAGCTTTTTGGTCATACTCTTATTGAATGTCCTAAAGTTGTTGCTTCTCCTGCTAATCCTACACCGAGTGTTACTGTTAGTGATGGTTTCCAACCTGCGAACAACAAGAAGAAGGGTAAGAAGGGTGCTACTACTAGTACGAGTACGAGTAAGGGGGGGGGGGGTTTAAACCTATTGTGGGTAAGCAATTTCATTATCAACCCAAGAAGACTCCTTCGGCACCTAAGATAGTGGATACCACTAAACCTAATACTGCTGATGTGGCTAGTACAAGTGGAACCAAGATTGTTACTTCTAATCAATTTGATGCTCTTAATATGGATGATACGGATACCTTTGGTATTCCCACTAATGACACCAACAAGGATGTGGAATTGGGTTGTTTTATGGAAGCTAATGAGGATGAGTCTCTTAAGACTGGTAATGCGTCACAAGATACTTCTATGAGTAATATTCAAGAGAAGGAACATTATGTTGAGTCTAATCCTATAGTTAAGAAAATTGGGGAGCTTGTAAAGCTAATTATTGAAGGGAAAGCGACTCTTGTGGATGATGATGGTCATCCTATTTAGAAGGTTACCTCTTCTTCTAAGAGGTCTAACCCATTTTCTAAAGTGGGCGAGGTCGTGGTATCCGATAGTGACGACGAGGAGGTTGTGGACATGTTTGATGAGTCAGCAAACCTATTTGGTGGTGGTAATGATCGTGAGGATGAGTATGATGACTATGATGACTATGATGATTATTCTAAGCAAGTTTATGATCTCCCAGGGAATTTGGACGTTTTTAATGCCATGTATGGCACTAAACTCCAAGCTCGTAGGAAGTAGTTTTTCATCTTTGTCAATGTAGTGTGTTATCATGTGAATAGTGGTTTGTTTTCGTTTTTAGAAAATATGAAGTATCTTGTTATGTAAGCTTATCGCCTATGTAACGGGCTGAGATTTGGGATTCACCCAAATCCATTGTACTTAAACGTTTTTTGGAGTAATACATTTACCGAGTCGTTGACCTTTTACCCAAAAAAAAATACAATGAATGAAAGTCATTAAGCTTTTGTCAAATAAAAATATATCTGGTATTCTTTTCTCTTCTTAGGAGCTTGCATCACGCTTGAAGTGGTGCTCCTATCGATACAACCTTACCGGATCGTATCAATTGGTGCTTTCATTGAGAGTCTTCTTTGAGAGGGCTACCAAATTAGGGTTCCAACAAAATAAAATAAAATAAAGAATAACTGTTCATCAATCACTATTCATGAGTTACTATTTACGAGGTACCGTTCTTCGAGTTACTATTCATGGCATCGGGCAGTAGTGATCGGGACATACTATGTATGCTCTTGCAAATGGGTATGGTGGCCGAATTTCAGAGTGAGTTGAGATAGCTATAAATCGAATAATGTGGATCTTTGGAAACTTAATCATTTTATATTTCTAGACTTAAACCGCCTCTACAATGTGCACTCTTAAGGTCAAACCCCACAAATTTAGACAAAGCTTTTTCATTAGCTCACTTAATGGAAGCACATTTCGCGGACCAATGGCAGGCTACATCCAGTGCTACACTCAGTGGATATCAAAAGAAAGCATCTGATTCTTATGCAACATCATAAGTTGCACCAGAAGATGTACCAAAAGCTAGTACCGCCGCTCTCACAGTTACAAAGATTGAAGAGACTATTAAGTTTTACATTCTAGAATCAAAAGAAAAAGAGACTCGAACGAATCCGGAAAAGGAGAATAAACGACCGGCATTGGGATTAGCTGAATTCGCAGACAGAAGGACTCAAGAAAGTACAAGTGAGGCTGTTAACGCGTATTACTCACCTGCACTAATAGGGTTAGCTTGTGGAGATACACATTTAGTTGTGTTTGTGAGAGTGTTGTGGGTGAATAAACGAGTTAGTGGGTTGTGGTTTGCTCCATCCGAATGGAAAGAATGTAGAACTTGAATTCAAGTGCTGTCATTGTTACCAATTGAACTTGAGAACAAGTTGGATGAGAGAACACAAATGTTTAGGAAACGTCTTAAAATTTGAGATCCCTGAATCAAGATTTTTTTAAGACAACACCTTGAGAACAAGGTGGTTTTTGAAGGAGTGGGGAGTGTTACGTCCATGGTTAGGATATGTGTCAGTTTATTAAGTGTTAGGATAAGACTTTGTGTTTGTGTGAAATTATCTCATAACTAATATTTAATGTTTTATAATGAATGAAAGTCATTAAGCTTTTGTCAAATAAAAATATATCCGGTCTTCTCTTCTTAGGATCTTGCATCACGCTTGAAGGGGTGTTACTATCGATACAACCTTACCGGGTCGTATCACATAACATGTAAATTTATTACACAAAGAAAAGTAAGAACACAAAGTCATACGTACGCATTCGAATGATATACCTAAAGAAGGAAGAGCAAAAAAATATCAGGTTATTTCAACGATAATGCTTACCATATCCGCAATGAAATGAGCATATAGAAAGGCTAAATGAATTCATTTGATTCTTCCTCCTAATACGTAGAATAGGTTAGTAAATTTAACCGGTAGCAATACATAAACAGTAAATTTTACAAAACATTAGAAACACAGAGTAATTATAGGCGTATCTTGGGGCTAGAAATGAATTTGGTTTTGATATTGACTCGGAACAAATGAAGGGGGTGTTTTCTTGGCAATTGAATTTTGGGATTATTATAATATAATATTTCAACTTTCAAACTACAAGTCAAGCACCAGCCCAAATGTTAATTTGTCTAGATTGGATTTAGTTCAGAAATGAACATGAAAGGTCAAGAGCTATAGGGTTTTTTCTCTTCGTCATATTTTCTTTGGGCAACTAGCAATCTCACAATATATATATCACAAATTTATCTCACATATTCTAGGAAGAGGTGTCATAAGGGTAAAGATAGTAAACCAACTCCTTTAGGTCTCCGAAATCGAAAGACCTCCGACTTATATATCTTATATATGTTACAAGATAGTCTCAGCCCTTGGGCAACCAAGACATTTTTGGCATTATCCCTAAAATAAAGTAACAACCTAGAAAATAAGAGAATGAAAAGAAAGATATTTGATGCCTGTCGATCTCAACATTGTTATAGAATCACACGTTCACAATAAAACAACTGAGCATCTAAACAAGTCACTTTTATAAGGAATATATACCACTATATGGAAATAAAAACCATGTGATTTGATAAATCAGAACTCATAAGACACCACGTCACCGGCATGTCTATTAGCATTATGATAAGGAATGCAGGAATTCCATAGATTGTTACTGGTTTATGTCGTATCCTGATCCAAAATTTTGAAAGCAAAGATCTTCAAGTGAATAAATAAGATCTTCTGAACTATATTTTTGAGGTAGAAAAATGAATAGTAATATCGTGAATGTGGATTGTTATGTATGTCACGCCTGCTATCATTAAGAGGGTGTTAGCTAGGATTATGTTCTGGGAGTGATTATCTCATAATTGCGATTACAAAATGTAGATAATAGGAAATTAATGTTTAGTACACCCTCTGAAGAAAGTGATTATATTTGTTTTCTTGCAGAAAAACACAGAATTGAAAGAGAAAAGAAAAACAGTTTTGTGACCTTTTACCATTCTGAAAACGTGATCCCAAGCACCCCTAGACCACTTGTTCGTGAGGAATTTTTCTTTTCACACCTACATCTAGAAAAAAGCATCAAAAGAAAATAAAGATTTGTGTTTGAAATCCTTTGTCATTCTATCAAAGTTGGAAAAGGTACGGAATAAAAACCCCACCAATCAACAAAATCAAAATATGCATGTGATGCCAGGACTCGACTATGTATTCCAATTAATATTCGCACATATTAATAGAGACACCTTCCTTCAATACCTAATACCAAAGTAGATGTTGTAACATAGATCGTGTGGTCATGTGTCAAAATCCTAAAGATAAGGTGTAGAAGGTACAGCAAAACAAAAGCCATGACATCAAGCATGCCTAAGAAAATTAAAATGCGAGTTTGTGCGTATATTGAACTAAGATCTATATGCTTTACTTAGCTAACTTCATGACAAGTAGAAGTTCAATGTTTTTCAAGTAACTACAAATTGACATACAAAGAACGATTGGCAAGAACATGCGTGCTAAAAGCTAAAAGAGTCGAAGAATATATGACATATCGATCGTGTGGTGTCCAGGTTAATTCATAGAAAACTACGATGGAAGTTGGTGACCCGATACAAGAAGCCCTTAGTTTTGCCTATGACCAGTTCTACAAGTAGAGTCCAGGTTCAGAAGTCAGAACTTAACTTGTCCTTTGTTCTTTTCTTCCAATTTTTGGGTTGCTTATATGTCTCAATATCTAGCTAATACCAAAAAATAAATTATGTAAATACCTTGTTGTACGGTTTTATACATTATCCTTCATAAGACTGAAATAGCCCATGATTCTGATATGAAGGAAAAGAATAGGAAAGAGTGCAAAAGTGAGAATATGAAAATATGAACACAGTGGAGCAAGATAGACCTCAAGTTCTCTAGAGCAATCTGAGTGCCTACTTGAAAGGAATAAAATACAAATTTACCACTAATTCAATGAAACGATAACTTAAACTGAATTTTGCTTCAAAATTTTGAGTGCTCAATGAGATATAAACTGTTATGAAATATCAGTTTTCATGTTAGTACAAAAACATTCTAAACTGTTATTAATTTAATTCATTGGACAAACGAATTGGTTGAGTGTCTTACTTCGCCTGTTACAAGTGCACGATGTATAGTGGTTAAGCTAGCACAGTGTGTACTTAATGATAAGCATAATGTATTTGAGGAATCACTAAAAGATACAGAAATCTATATGAATATATGCAATTCTTGCCATTCTACTTGTACGGATGCCATGTGATCTAATCATCGCAAACATATGCTTTATTGTACTACTGATAAGCATATTTCTTGTCCAAATATTATCTTTTTCTGCCTGTCAGATTAAGCTGAATAGGCATCAGGCATAATGGTATGGGATTAAGGGTTGCCCCAATTGGATTATGGAAGTACTTTGTCCACCGACAAAAGAGGCCCCTTTGGTTCTTATACAGGAAAACGAGCTTAACTAAGAGAAAGTTGGAACTAATAAAATTAGAGAGATAAAAGATTAAAGATTTTTGAGGATATCAGTGACCACTTCTAAAATATTATTACATTGATTTGCAATCTTGTTCCAAGGCATGCCATATAAGATTTTAAAGGATATCAATCCAAAGGGTAATCTTGGAAACTATAAATACTACTTGTTCTCTAGGCGATTATATATAGCCCCCCATGGCAATTCAAATTTCTCAAATCAAATCCTCTACCTGTTCTCATTCTCATTACAAGCCTTCTTACCTTCACTATCTCCTTTCTCCTAAACGTATCGTACAGGTATCTCATAGTATAAATGGCCACTGTGTCAAGGTTGATAACGGACAAAGCTGTGGTTATATTCAGCAAGAGCTCTTGCTGTATATGCCACAGCATAAAGACATTAATATGCAGCTTTGGGGCAAACCCAACAGTTTACGAGCTTGATGAACATCCAGAGGGTAAGCAAATTGAGAAGGAACTCAAAGCCTTAGGCCGTAAGCCAAGTGTTCCAGCTGTATTTATAGGACAGGAGCTGGTTGGTGGATCCAATGAGATCATGACCCTGCATCTCAAAGGCCAGCTTGTCCCGATGCTCATCAAAGAGAGAGCTATATGGCTCTAGTAAACTAAGGTGTTATAGCCATAAACAGAGCAATTAGTTAAGAGAATAAGTAGTCAGCTGGCATTATGTCTTGCCATGCTATATATGTAACCTAACTGGTTTCAACCCTTTTTGTTAGGCTACAGTTTACTTAAGAATAACTGATATCAGATAACACGTTGTAATTAAGCTGGCATTTTGTTTAGACATGCCTTATATGAGATATTTATAACTCATCTGCTTCAGTCGTCTTCTTTTTTAATCATGTGCAATCAGGGTATAAAGTCCTTAATCTTTCATTTATGATAGGGATCAATAAGTGGCGTTAAATATCTAACTTGCCCCCACAATACTACTGCTCCAATGGCTGGTTTTCAGTATCAAATTATTAACCAACAAGTGAATAAGAGATATCTGTATGCAGATGTAATGTGCATACTTTAACATCAACACGTCTATGTAAGAAATATTTCATAACTTTATATTCCCAGTATTATCACAAAGGCTCTCAGAACTGAGCAATAAACTTAGATGGACAATGTTGATTAGAGTAGTAGCAGTAGTAACATATTATCCCCAAAACCTCAAAGGCAAGTGAGAATGTAACCTTAAAGCTCTATCTGTGTCTAGTATACGTCTATGCTTCCTTTCCGCTCTACCATTTTGTTATGGCCTATCAGCACAAGATGTTTGATGCTCAATTCCCAGTTTAGACAGATAGGCTCCACACTCACCTTTTACAAACTCCAAAGCATTATCAAACCTTACAATTTTTACTTTTCTGTCAAACTGAGTTGAGACAAAGTTAAGAAATGTCTTCAAGGCTACAAAACTGTCTGACTTATTTACAAGTAGATAAGTCCAAGTTACCCTACTACAATCATCTACAATAGTTAACAAATACCTTGATTTGCCATCAGTAGGTATTGTATAAGGCCCCCAAATATCCGTATGAATCAACTCAAACACCGTAGACTTATGAGATTGACTCAAAGAGTATGGTAACCTAGAAAATTTAGCCATAGGACAAGGCAGACAATTATCTACACTAGTCTTTGTCAAAGAAACTGGCAAATCTTTCATACACTGCAACTTTGAATTAGATACATGGCTAAGTCTATGATGCCACAATCCATATGAATCTTTATTAACAGAAACACAGAATGACTTGCACCAGACATTGCTAGTTTACCAAGAGTAGAAGTAATCAAAGAAGTAAAAAAGAGTATCCACTTTTTCAAGTGGCACATTAACCAAACCAGATCTCATTCGCTCCTCCCTTGACCCTAACCAAAAATCTCCCTCCCCCGTTCTCCAATCGGTCGAACTTGGGGTTAGCTAAACCCTATGTCGACTATTCGACTTCTAATCAATTTACTCACTTTCATACTCTCCTAACTGTTGGTTTTATAGACAAAATAATAATAGTCGTGTGTTAGGATCGAACTTGAGATCACGGGATTGCACACAATACGTATAAAGAGAAAAAGTAATAATTATTTATAAAATGTTATAATTAATTATTAAATACAAAATAAATAATAATAATAATAATTAGTATTATTGATTAATGACTAATTATTTATTAAACAAAGATTAGGAAAGTAATACTAGACAAAACATGGAAACAAGAGAAGGTTCCGGATACCCCTTGTGGGTTCCAAAACCGATCGGCCAAAGGGGGGTACCCACCTCCTTTGTGCCTTGAGCTCCAAGTTTTGTATAGTATATAAGCAAACCCAAGATACATGTTTTCTCATAAATTGTACACACACATCTTGGTGTTTTCTTCTCTCCTTCTTTCCTTGGTCGATTTTATCAAAACAAACCCTTAGGGTTTCGATTTTCATAAGATCAAAACAAGTCTTGTGTTTATTACTTGCAAATTCTTTTTCTTAAATTAGTACGTGTGTACAAGAACGTGAATCAAACACACTATTGTTTGATTCTTGGATTGAATTACAAAAAGGTAAGGGGTAATTCTTATAATCCTTATAAACCCTAATTAGGGTTCTTGGTTCCGGAAGATTGCTTTGATTCTTGTTCGGGCTAGAATCATAAAGGTATGTTTACTATTTAAATTATTGATTAATTAATTACATGTTATTTGATTCTATTATAATTGCTTCCGCTATGCTCACTTTGATGTTCTTGGTTTATTTATATGAATGTCATGATATAATAATTTCAACAGTGGCATCTAGAGCCGTTATAATGTGTAATTAATTATCGAAACGCATAAAAATTGGATCTTAATTCGTTTAGTTACATGTTTTTAGGGTTTATATGTTAGATTCCTAACCCTAAAATATTTATGGGTCGATTGACCTATTTAGGGTTTTTAGGGTTTTGGTTTTTAATTTTTTAATATGATTAGAAACACTAGGATGTCATGTAATTGTTATGCGTTTTAGTAAACGATCTTGGTGCAATATGTTAATTGTTAAGCTAAATCCATGAAAAATTGCAAATTTGCATGGATTTTTATATTGTGTTATAATTTAAATTGTTTATATGAATTAATGATTAAGTTATATCGAAACATATAAATTTATTAATAGATGTCGAATTGGGGAAGACTCCAATATTAAGTAATCAATTATGTTCTATGTGGTATTTATTTAATTTTGGCTTACGCAATCGATTTATCGATGTATGTGGCTCTTTTTCCTAGAAGAAGAAAGCCCTAATTGAATTAATACGTAATACACCTAGATTTGATTATTAATAGGACTATTGAATAAGATTTGCATGTGGCTACATGTTTTATACATATTTAATTGTTATGATTATGTATATTTGTTTATTTAGTTGTTTTATTTTTTATTGCACATTACTTGTTTTTGTTTATTAATTGTGTTAGACATGTTTATAAACGAAAAGGGTAATTTTTGAATAGAAAAATAATACGGACTAAATAATGGCGAAATTGTTTTGGTTTTTAAGAGTTTAAAATTTCAAAGGATTGGTTGATTGATGTTTTTGTACGTAATGGTTAAATAGGCTCGACCGAAGTTTACACACTATAAGATGGGTATAAGGATGGCAACGCATTAAATTGTGGCCTTAGAGAGACAACATTCTGTCTTAACGCTCGTTTGTGTGTAAATTAGACTTACCGAACAACCATTACATGTACATTGTCATCTTAAGGGTGAATAATCCACAATTCCACAATGATTATCCGAAACACTAAGCTTTCGGGCTTATGCAAAAGTACGATATAGTGGACGATAATTGATGGTTATTCTTTAATTGGTGAACCTGATACCTCAATCAAAACTTTGTTATTTTACTCTTAGCAAATTGGTAATAAAAATGTTTTGTAAAACCAATGTTATGAAGTTGTATGCATGCTTCTTCATACATTATTTTGATCACATCAAAATATTAATACCCTAATAAAATTAAGTCGAATGCCATCTAATTAAGAACACTTGAAGTTGTAATTTACGTCATGTGAGAACTTGGCGAGATTGCAATGGAGAGGTAAATTTCATAAATTCATTGCTAGCAGATCAACTAATGTGATGGATTTGTGAGTTTGCAGTTTTTAAGTTATAAGACTTAAATTGAGTAGTAAGTGAGATCTTGGACTCAAGGCATTAAGATGGGGACTAAACATGCTTACAATACAAAGGTTTTGTGATTGTAAATCCCATATATCTAGGAATTGGACAAATGTTATGCCAATTACTTGTACGACAAGTTACCTCATAATATACTTTCATTACTAGCAGATCAACTGATGTGATGAAACTATGTTTATGGAGGATCCTAGTTTTCAAGATTATTCTATGGATATTATTTCCTTGGGTATTTTAATTTTCTTGAAAAATTGTATTATCAAAAATACTAATGTTTTGAACTTTCTTTATCTGTAGAAATGGCTCAAACTGATAACACCAACTTTCGTTCTGTGTTCAAAACTTATTTTGAACGAGAAAAATTGACTGGCTTAGAGAATTTCAATGATTGGTATCGTTCACTAAGGATTGTCCTGCGAGTGACTGGTCAACTTGAAATCTTGAAAACGCCTTGTCCTGAAGAACCTGTAGGCACGGCAGCTACTGATGATGCTAAGGTCAAATGGAATCTTGATTGTAAGGAACATATTGATGTGGCTGCAATGATGTTAGGGGCGATGTCCACACCTCTTCAAAGGCAGTTTGAAGAGTATTTCCCCATGAACATGATTGATGAACTCAAGAAACTCTATGAGAAACCATCAAATGTAGAGATTTACGATTTGATGGAGGCTCTACATGGTTGTAAGCAGGGTGATGGTGAACCTGTGAGTGCTCATGTGTTGAAGATGAAAAGTTTCATGGATCAACTACAAACACTTAAGAAACCCTATGACAATGATATGGCTGTGAACTTAATCAATAGATCCCTTAACAAGGATTTTAATGGTTTTGTGAGGAACTTCAATATGCATTGCGTGGGGAAGACAGTAAGTGAATTGCACGCACTGCTCATTAATTATGAGAAAGGGTTGACACCAAAGGCTCCTACGCCCCAAGTTCTTGCTATACAAGGGGGTAGAATTAACAAGCCAAATGCGATCAAGAAGAAGGGTAAAGGAAAGAAGAAGGCTGATAAGAATAAGCAGGTTATGGCTTATCAACCACCTCAACCTAAGAAGAACCCTCCTGTGAAGAATAATCCAAAGAAGGATCAAGGATGCCATTACTGCAAGGTGATGGGCCACTGGAAGAGGAATTGTCCTCTTTGTCTCGATGACTTGCGAAACAATAAGGTTAAGAAGACTGGGCACATGGGCGCCAGCACTTCAGGTAACTTATTTGTCATTGAATTATTTACTTTATCTCGTAAATTAAATTCCTGGGCATATGATACTGGATGTGGTATTAATATTTGTAATACACTGCAGGGGTTTAGAGAAGAAAGGAGACTAGCTTATGGGGAGCAATTTCTGCATGTGGGAAATGGAACACAAGCAGCAGTTGAAGCCATAGGAATGTTTGATTTAGTTTTACCTTCGGGTTTAGTACTTTGTTTAAACAATTGTCATTATGCACCTTCTATAATTAGAGGTGTTGTTTCCTTTTCATGTTTGTTGGATCTTGGTTTTTCTCATACTATTGATGGCAATAAAATTTCTGTTTCTTTAAATGGTGTATTTTATTTTAATGCTGTTGCTGTGAATGGTGTGTTTGAAATTGATATGAATAATTGTGTGACTTCCAACAATAATAATAATTCGATGTATAGCATAAGTAAGAGAATGAAGTATGACTTGAATTCGTCTTACCTTTGGCACTGTAGACTTGCCCATATAGGCAAGACTCGCATGCAAAAGCTGCAACGTGAAGGGCTTTTGAATAATATCAATGATGAGTCATTTGATAAATGCGAATCTTGTATTTCTGGGAAGATGACGAAGAAACCTTTTCATAATAATATGGAAAGAGCTTCAGATCTACTTGGTTTGATACATACGGATGTATGTGGACCACTTAGACATGTGTCAAGGAGAGGTGTTGTTTACTTCTTAACTTTTACAGATGATTTCAGCCGTTATGGTTATGTTTATTTACTTAAACATAAACATGAGGTGTTTGAAACATTTAAAGTTTTCAAAGCAAAAGTAGAATTGCAATTAGGAAAGAAGATTAAAGCTCTTCGTTCTGATCGAGGTGGTGAATACCTTAGTCAAGATTTTAAAGATTTCTTAACTGAGAATGGAATTGTCCAGAATCTCACATCTCCATATACTCCACAACAAAATGGTGTATCTGAGAGAAGGAATCGTACATTGTTGGACATGGTTCGATCAATGTATAATCTTACTAATCTTCCTTTGTCTTTTTGGGATTATGCTCTTGAATCAGCTGTTCGTATTTTAAATATGGTTCCCACCAAGAAGGTTAATAAGACACCATATGAGATATGGACTGGAAAAGCTCCGAACTTGTCTTATTTAAAGGTCTGGGGTTGTGAGGTGTATGTTAAACGTGACTCACAAGATAAACTCCAACAAATATCTGTAAAATGCATTTTTGTAGGATACCCTAAGGAAACTACGGGTTACTACTTTTACTACCCACCTGAGAACAAAGTGTTTGTTGCAAGATATGGTGATTTTCTTGAAAGTGATTTTGTGACTCAAGAAATCAGTGGGAGAGTATATGATCTAGAAGATGATCTAAATAATGCATTACCTTCAGAAAACACTAGCACACTTCCTATAGAACCGAAAAGTCTGGGTCCTCCACCGGAAGTTGAAGTAATTCCCATTCGCAGATCTTCAAGATCTGTGAAAGCTCCTGACCGTCTATGACAAAATGTAGAGGTTGATGAGCATACACTAGGAGATCTTAATGAACCTACTAGTTATAGAGCTGCCATTAATAGCCCTCAAAAGACTAAATGGAAAGCTGCTATGGATGGGGAAATACAATCCATGCATGACAATGAAGTCTGGGAAGAAGTTGACTTACCTCCTGGTGCCAAGGTAGTTGGGAGTAAGTAGCTCTACAAAATTAGTCTAGTTGCTAAAGGTTTTACTCAAACTTTTGGAATTGATTACGAGGAGACGTTTTCTCCTATAGCAGACATAAGAGCTATAAGAATTCTCATAGCTATAGCAGCGTACTATGACTATGAAATTTGGCAAATGGATGTGAAAACCGCTTTCTTAAATGGTCATTTAGATGAAGACATCTATATGGCACAACCAGAAGGGTTTAAAAATCCAGATTTCCCAAATCGTGTATGCAAGCTTAAAAGATCCATTTATGGATTAAAGCAAGCATCACGACAATGGAACAAGAGGTTTGATGCTGAAATAAAAAAGTTTGGATTCACTCAAAATCTTGATGTGCCATGTGTGTATCACAAAGCTAGTGGGAGTGATAATGTAATTTTCCTAATTCTTTATGTTGATGACATATTGATCATGGGAAAAGACATTCCAAGTTTGTAAAAGGTTAAGGCATATCTTGGAAAGTGCTTTTCTACGAAAGACTTAGGAGAAGCTGCATACATCATGGGAATCAAAATCTATAGAGATAGATCAAGGCGGTTAATTGGATTAAGTCAAAGTGCTTACATTGATAAAATATTGAAAAGATTCAATATGCAAAATTCCAAGAAAGGATATTTGCCGATGGAAGTAAAACATGGCTTATGTAATGAGTTTTGTGCTTCAACACCTGCTGAGGTGACTCGCATGAGTAAAGTTCCTTATGCTTCGGCTGTAGGATCTATTATGTAGGCGGTTAAGTGCACAAGGCTAGATGTGGCGTTTGCTCAAAATATTACCCGTCAATTTCAACAGAATCCAGGTGATAAACATTGGATTGCTGTTAAGCATATTCTTAAGTATTTGAGGAATACAAAAGATATGTTTTTGGTATATGGTGGAAATCCAGCTGCAGAACTTTGTGTTACAGGTTTCTGCGATGCATCCTTTCAAAGTAATAAAGATGATTCGAAATCTCAGACGGGTTATGTCTTTGTTATCAATGGAGGAGCTGTAGACTGGAGGAGCAAGAAGCAGAGTACAATTGCGATGTCTGCAACAGAAGCTGAATACATTGCTGCTTCAGAAGCTGCTATGGAGGCAGTTTGGATTAGGAAATTCATTTCTGGGCTTGGTGTTATGCCTTCAATTGAATTACCTATTAATATGTATTGTGACAATTCTGCTGCAATCATATTTGCCAATGAACCTGGAGTCATGAGAGGCACCAGACATTTTCTACGGAAGTATCACTTTGTTCGTGAAAAGGTTAACGAAGGTGAAATAAATCTGCTGAAAGTTCACACAGATGGTAACTTAGCTGATCCGTTCACTAAGGCTTTGGCGAAAGAAAAGCTTAATGAATTAGCCAATGGAATTGGACTTAAATTAGCTAGTAGTTTCATGCATAACTGTGATTAGTATTTGGATAAAGGATATTGTAAACAATTATTATTTTAATGAAATAAAGTATGTTGGTATGTTTATTTCTATTATTAATTATTGTTGTCTTATTTTTGCATGTTTAAATCCATGAATAAAAGTTATTCTAAATTGTCCGTTGTCAGTTAATAATATGGGAATATTATTAAATTAAGACAAATCTGAAGTTGGTATAATATACTTTAAGTATATTGATGCGTAGACATGCCATTTCAGATGATATTCGATGATACTGAATATAGGACTTATCCCAACTATATGATGTTACTTTATGGATCTTGTCATTAAGTGAATCATAAGAAGTTATCCTTAGACTTGAGATACAAGATAACGGTCATGAATGTAGTATATTTTTGTGGAACAACTTAACGCTATACGTAACTGGTAGTCATAAGGGTTGTTTTCGGAAGTGTTACAAAGTTTGTGTGTTTTGCTTGTAATCAATAAAGAATTTGTTCCTTCAAATTAATTTTTGGAGTTTAATACTGTTGGGCACCTCGTAAGGTTGTCAAGGTGTTTGCGTGGCCACGCCCAAGGTCTTTCCTGAAAGGTTCAGAAGATTTGGTAATCTTGTCAATTTCTAACAACGAGAAACAGAATGGTTAATTAAGGAATGACCTAGATCCATATCCTTATTAAACACAGTATTAGAAACAAATGGATAATAATAATGAGAAATCATTAAAAGGTTTTCCAGGAGCCTTACTCAAGTTGTACTAGAGGCATCGGCGTGTTGCAACACGCTAACCGATGTGATCACACTATTATGATATGTCTAAGTGGGAGCTGTTGGTTTTATAGACAAAATAATAATAGTTGTGTGTTAGGATCGAACTTGAGATCACGGGATTGCACACAATACGTATGAAGAGAAAAATTTATAATTATTTATAAAATGTTATAATTAATTATTAAACACAAAATAAATAATAATAATAATTAGTATTATTGATTAATGACTAATTATTTATTAAACGAAGATTAGGAAAGTAATACTAGACAAAACATGGAAACAAGAGAAGGTTCCGGATACCCCTTGTGGGTTCCAAAACCGATCGGCCAAAGGGGGGTACCCACCTCCTTTTTGCCTTGAGCTCCAAGTTTTGTATAGTATATAAGCAAACCCAAGATACATGTTTTCTCATAAATTGTACACACACATCTTGGTGTTTTCTTCTCTCCTTCTTTCCTTGGTCGATTTTATCAAAACAAACCCTTAGGGTTTCGATTTTCATAAGATCAAAACAAGTCTTGTGTTTATTACTTGCAAATTCTTTTTCTTGAATTAGTACGTGTGTACAAGAACGTTAATCAAACACACTATTGTTTGATTCTTGGATTGAATTACAAAAAGGTAAGGGGTAATTCTTATAATCCTTATAAACCCTAATTAGGGTTCTTGGTTCCGGAAGATTGCTTTGATTCTTGTTCGGGCTAGAATCATAAAGGTATGTTTACTATTTAAATTATTGATTAATTAATTACATGTTATTTGATTCTATTATAATTGCTTCCGCTATGCTCACTTTGATGTTCTTGGTTTATTTATATGAATGTCATGATATAATAATTCCAACACTAACTTGCATAGATTTCTAGTAGTTATGTAATTGATTACATATACTAGGAAAAAATAAGTAACATAGTGGGCATTAACTAAATAACACAAAAAATATCCTTGGAAACTCTTAAAGATCTCTTCCTCTAATAGATTGTACGTTGTTATGATACAACGTAACTACTGTTGTTATGTTACAAGGTGACTGGTTTCAACACAGCAAGAACTTGCTTATTGTTGAAGTAAAAATTATAGCAACCTGAAGCAAATGTGATTCATGCTCACTTAAACTAAAAAATCTAGTGCTTCTCTAACTTTATAATGACTAAACATATTATTCAATGAGTTTTGTTGTCATCCAAATGAATAAGTTCCTGTAATCAGTTATGATAAAAGACTCACGGACGACCTTTACCTACACATGCTTCGTTTGTGTCTTAGTTTGCATTAGACCTAAATCCACGTATCAATCTCACCAAAAAAAGTGGCTTTTCCCTCTCTACCTTATCAAGAACCTATGACATAAGTAAGACCGACTGAGTCGTGACAAGGGTCCAAAGGCCAAGAGCTAGCCAGATTTTGAAACTCAATTGCAAAAGTAAGCAAACAAATTTTGAACAATCCTACACTATATATATCTTTCCGGATATGTGTGTGTGTTTATGTGTGTTTCTTTATATTTTCAGAGTATCTGTCGTAAACTCTCACATTCAATACATGATTAATCATTCATACTTAGCCAGTCAGTTTAGAATAGCTATTAGTTAGTGAGAGGCTTCACTGAATTTAGGGGGTAATTTTACTCACCTCGCTAATTCTAGTTGCAAGAACAGTTTTTATTCAACAAAAAATTATTTAAACGTCCCTTTAGAGGTTAGACATGTGAAAGATAATGAAGAGAATATCATGAAAAAACTAATTCACTAATAAATAAAATCTTTTGATGTAACTACCTGGAAATGAAAGAATGAACAAAAAGATATATTACCAGTACTAGTTATATAGAATCACACGTTGCACACACAAAAACTGTGCTTCTCAACAGGTCAATTACAAACATAACATTTACCACTAGTTGGGATTTGGGGGAAAAAAAAGGACAAGTGATCTAAATATCTACGGAGCCGCGACATTACCAAAGTGGCTATTAACATCATGATAAGAAATGCTGAAATATTAGTTTTTACTGGTTTATTGTGGAAAACTATGATTTTCAAGTGAAAAATAAAGAGTTCTAATATAACTTAAAAAGCAGAAAAATTAGAAGTAATCACCTGAAGGTGTTTTGGTATGTATGTTATGCGTGTTGTCTTTAAACACTTTTCTTGAGGAATTTTTCTTATCTCACCCGTCTAGAAAATAAGCATCAAAAGGAAGATACAAATTTTTGTCCGTTTGTGGAAGTGAAAAGGGTCAGGGAATAACAATCCACCAATATACAAAATCAAAAGGATATTTGATGTGAGGACTCGACTATGCATTCCTTATTATATTCGAACCGACACTTCCCTTTATTAATATAAACCAAAGAAGAAGTAGAAACATAGATCTTGTGGTCATATGTCAAAATCTTAAAGATAAGGTGTAGAAAGATACAGCATAACATAAGCTAAGACACCAAGCAGTGCCAGTGACAACTCAAACAAACGATCATGTAAACATATTCACCAAAGACCTGTAATCTTAAAACAATAGCTATTTCAGTTTAATAACAGGCTAAGCATAAACTTAAACGCATATCTGATTAACTATAGTTTGACATACAAAGAGATAAATAGCAAAGAATTAATGCAAGTTAAAATATACAAAATGAAATAATATCTGTGTTGGAATTATGATATCATGACAATCATATAAAATAAACCAAACACATCAAGAGAGCATAGCGGAAGCAATTATAACAAGATCATATAACATGTAATTAATTAATTAATAATAAATAGTAAACATACCTTTGTGATTCTATCCCGAACAAGAATCAGTATGCAATCTTCAACTTATGAACCCTAATTAGGGTTTATGTGGATTGTAAGAATTACCCCTTACCTCTTTTGTAATTCAATCCAAGAATCAAACAATAGTATGTTTGAATCGTGTTCTTGTACACACGTACTAATTCAAGTAAAAGTTTATGCAAGTAAATCAAACACAAAACCTTTTAGCTTTATAAAAATCGAAACCCTTATAGGGATTAAAGATGGATCAATTTTGAGGACAAGAAGAGAGAAGGAAAACACCTAGAATGTGTGTACAAGTTATGAGAAAACAATAACCCATGAGGTGTTTATATACTTGATGAAACTTGGAGCTTAAGGCACAAAGGAGGTGGAACTCCTTCTAGAACTTTCTTGACCTTCCAATTATTCACAAGTATTACTTTCCTAATCTTCGTCTAACGGTCGTTAGCCATTCTCCGTTAAATACTAACGGTCGTTACTAGTTTTGTGTTTATTAATAATTATATATAACATTTATAAATAATTATTCTTTTACTCTTCATACGTAAAGTGTGCAATCCCACGATCTCGAGTTCGATCCTAACATACAACTACTAAAATAATGTCCATAATAATAATGATAAGAAAAATGAGAAATGTTTTCAACTACATATTTCAAGTGTAAAAGAAGAATTTCTTGGAAAATGCATATCTTTATATAAGTACATTTAAAATGTGCGACTGTGATTATTTTTCATCCTTCTTTATTTGATCCTTACTCTAATGAACCAAATATATAGATTTTAATCTTCATTTAATTTTAAGTTAATAATATTTATATTTTAACATAGATTAAATTTTCGTTCCCTCCATCTTTTCCCCTTTTCCCCCTAATTTTTTTAAGTCCTCCCGCTCCCTTGGTTTTCTTCCCCAAATCATAACCCTTTCACAGCCTCAGATCCCCAATTCCCCATTCATATTTTTCCTTCTCTCAAGTTTTTCTTCTCCAATAATGTTTAATAACATGTAACTTCCCTTTCCTCATCATAAATCAATTGCATTTATTCCCACCACTGGACTATCCTCAGCGCTTCGAAACCAATTGTTGTCTTTGTAACACTCACACTGGTACATTTTTTTTCTTTAACAGTACACTATTTTCTAACTACGTTAAATTCTTATTGAAGTTACATCTTTTTATAAATATTTTGTTTTAGTGACCGATCATTTATGCTTTATATGAAGTTTGTGATGATATGCCTATCAAGTGTTTGATGATATGCCTAACAAGCGTATGTTGTTTTGCTTAAATTTATCTATTTGTTTTAATTAGTTTTGAGATGTTTTTTGAGGCTACTGGTGTCATTTGCATTTTTATTTTTTTATGTAGTTGCTGATTGAATGTATGGTATGCATATTTATGAAGATTTGTGATTATGGTTATATAAATGACATACTTAAGTGATTGATAGATATTGTATAGTACAAATACCCGTTCAAATAATTTTTGCTGATAGGATTTTGAACACTAAAACTCTTCTGCAGTAGTGTCTTTGTGGCTTATTGATAGCAAGTTGGAGTGTACGATGTAAGTAATAACTAAAACTCTGCTGCCAGTGGTTTCGTTTTGTTATTTGAATTCATTATTGGAACAACACAACTTAATAATAATTGATAACACGCAGAAGCAGAAGAGTTGCAGCAAAATGTGCAAAACTTTGGAACTTCGGTAGATGGCATGCAGATGACGGAGGAAGACATATATTTACTTCATAAAAAAAATTTACGTGATGCTGTGAGAGTTACCCACACAGCAATTTTCCAAAGAATGAAAAAATTACACCGTTAGTCTCTCTCTTTATGCACCAGTCATTTGGATATTTGCTCTATAACTTGCTTAATACTTTAGTACAGTGGTGTACGTTACTTTAGTACCATGAAATTAGCTAAAACAATTCGGTACCACTAAAAATGGTACGGCACCAAGACGGGAATTCCCGAGTTTAGTACCGGCATACAAAGAGGCCAAACGTTTTTTTTACTAAACTTGTGTTTTGAACAATGCTATACCCGTTCCATGCATTATTAACGATGGAAATAGTATCTAATGCTAATGTTGTTCTAAATGAAGAGCATCATCTCTTGCATCAGGCCTAATTTAGATACATCAAGTTTGGCGGTTTTGGCTCTCATTTCATGTGTGTTTAGTGTTCCAGATAGACAAAGTAGGAAGAAATGTGCCCGGATAGAAAAAAAAAAAATTGAACCACCATCAGGAACCATATGAATGTGCACATGTCTAACTTAGACATACTCCTGTGGTGTACGAGTATTATATGCAACTAGCTCTCGATAGAACCTTTAAATTGGACATCACAGGATCAATACCATTCGTTTAGCACATATATACTTTTTTGAGTTAAGAATTTTGTTTTTAATTGGTGACTTTGGCGACTTGCAGGTTACTAATTCTTTTGAGGCAAGCGGCTCTTGGTTTATTTCTAACATGGAGTATCTTGCGTCCCCACATGGACGCTATTTGGCTAGGCTAATGTCAGTAATATGTGTACTATGGTTCACGTTTTCATGCCTCATGGACCAGCTTCCCAAGCTCTGTATAGTCAGTCGGTATACTGATCTCATTGTTGTTGTAACAGGAGTTTTTATGCAGACATTAACGAACCAGAAAGTAGGTGTTTCATGCTTGTTTTGCACGTGAGGATGTTGCTTAAGGATCATCAACGATGACTGAAGATTATTTGCTGTTATTTTATTTATATTATATGTATGCATGTAACAAAATTTAGTAGACTTTATTTTAGATATTGTTAACTTTTTGTGTATGATGTTAACTAAATCATGTGTAAAACCTTCGTTGTGTACTGGTCTTTGGAAATGACATGTTTTGATCTGCAATGAATTTTGGACTTTATAATTTGACTCATAAATCGTCTCATATATTGTGTCTCAAATAGTGTTCAATGAGACTTGTGAGCATCCTTAAAAGTAATGGACAAGACGTCCTAATAATAGATCATGTTAGGACACCAAATTTGGTTGTAACAACATTTTTAGGACATTTTTATTTGTACTAAAATGCTTTACATAGACATACAATTCGTCCTATGAGAACATTTTTAAGGACTCATAAATATGTCTCAAAAGAAAGTAATAGGTAAAGATGTATTAGAACACCTTAAAGCATCCTATTAAGTGGCCTATTAGGACACAACTTGCGTCCTAGAAAACATTTTAATACGACTGTTTTATTTGTTTCAAAATATGCTGCTTTTTAGGATGTTTAAATGCGTCCTAATACCATTGTACACATAATACAACGCCTTCTTATGTGACACTTATAGTGTTGGTCCTATAATGTTAAAGGTCCTATAAACTAGACTAATAAGACACTTCTGGGCGTCCCATAAAATCTATTTTCTTGTAGTGCTAGATTTATGGGATTTACATTCACAAAACCTTTGTAATGTAAGCATATTTTATCCTCATCTTAATGCCTTGAGTCCAAGTTCTCACTTCCTACTCAATTTAAGTCGTCTAACTTAAAAACCGCAAACTCATAAATCCATTACATCAGTTGATCTGCTAGCAATGAATTTATGAAATTTACCTCTCCATTGCAATCTCGCCAAGTTCTCACATGATGTAAATTACAACTTCAAGTGTTCTTAATTAGATGGCATTCGACTTAATTTTATAAGGGTATTAAATTTTGACGTGTAATCAAAATAATGTATGAAGAAGCATGCATACAACTTCATAACATTGGTTTTATAAAACATTTTTATTACCAATTTACTGAGAGTAAAATAACAAAGTTTTGATTGAGGTATTGGGTTCACCAATTAAAGAATTACCAACAATTATCATCCACTTATATCGTACTTTTGCATATGCCCTAAGGCTTAGTGTTTCGGATAATCATTGTGGAATTGTGGTGAATTCACCCTAAAATGACAGTGTGCGTAATATAGTGATATATGTAAGTCTAGAGTCGGCACACAAGCGGTTGTAGAGAACCGGTAGGTGCATGGTCTTTAATAACCCCTCTCTACAAGCACATTGTATGGCAACCTTCGGTCCGTCTTTCGCACACTATGTACAAAAACATCAATCAACCAATCCTTTGAAATTTGACTCTTAAACCAAAACAATTTCGCCATTTATTTAGTCCATATTATTTTTCTATTCAAAATTACCCTTTTCGTTTATAAACATGTCTAACATAATAATAAACAAAAACAAGTAATATATAATAAAAAATAAACAACCAAATAAACATATACATAACATAACAATTATATATATATATATATATATATATATATATATATATATATATATATATATATATATATATATATATATATATATATATATATATATATATATAATCATGGAGCCACATGCAAATTTATTCAATAGTCTTATTAATAATCAAATCTAGGTGTATAATGCATTTATTCAATTAAGGCTTTCTTCAAAGGAAAAAGAGCCACATACATCGATAAATCGATTGCGTAAGCCAAAACTAAACAAACACCACATAGCACAGAATTTATTACTTAATATTGGAGTCTTCCCCAATTCGACATCTATTAATAAATTTACATGTTCCGATATAACTTAACATTTAATTCATATATTCAATTTAAACCATTTAAATTATCACACAATAAAATTCATGCAAATATGCACTTTTTCAGTGATTATGCTTAACAATTAACATATTAATTGCACCAAGATCGTTTACTAAAACGCATAACCAATTACATGACAACCTAGGGTTTCTAATCATATAAAAAAATTCAAAAACATAACCCTAATAGGTCAATCGACCTAATAAAAAAATTAGGGTTAGGAATCGAAAAACTCTAAAAAAACATGTAATAAAACGAATCAAAATTCAATTTTTATGCGTTTCGAGAATTAATTACACATTATAACCTGGCTTTGATACCACTTTTGAAATTATGATATCATGACAATCATATAAAATAAACCAAACACATCAAGAGAGCATATCGGAAGCAATTATAACAAGATCATATAACATGTAATTAATTAATCAATAATAAAGAGTAAACATACTTTTGTGATTCTAGCCCGAACAAGAATCAGTATGCAATCTTCAACTTATGAACCCTAATTAGGGTTTATGTGGATTGTAAGAATTACCCCTTACCTCTTTTGTAATTCAATCCAAGAATCAAACAATAGTATGTTTGAATCGTGTTCTTGTACACACGTACTAATTCAAGTAAAAGTTTATGCAAGTAAATCAAACACAAAACCTTTTAGCTTTATAAAAATTGAAACCCTTATAGGGATTAAAGATGGATCAATTTTGAGGACAAGAAGAGAGAAAGAAAACACCTAGAATGTGTGTACAAGTTATGAGAAAACAATAACCGATGAGGTGTTTATATACTTGATGAAACTTGGAGCTCAAGGCACAAAGGAGGTGGAACTCCTTCTAGAACTTTCTTGACCTTCCAATTATTCACAAGTATTACTTTCCTAAGCTTCGTCTAACGGTCGTTAGCCATTCTCCGTTAAATACTAATGGTCGTTACTAGTTTTGTGTTTATTAATAATTATATATAACATTTATAAATAATTATTCTTTTACTCTTCATATGTAAAGTGTGCAATCCCACGATCTCGAGTTCGATCCTAACATACAACTACTAAAATAATGTCAATAATCTAACAATCTGTTCTATAGATGGTGTCGTGTCTAGGATAATTAGGTTAATATCAGGAAAGTTGTCGATTGACAGGTTGATTCCATGTTCAGAACTTAACTCATCCTTTACTTCTTTTCTTTTGACTTTTTGGGCTGCATATATGTGGCAATGTCTAATGCTAGAAAATAAGTAACTCGAACACCCTGTTGTACGGTTTTATAAATTATCCTTTGGAACATAAGATGGAAATATGTACCCATGCTCATGATTCTGATTAGAAGTAAAAGAATAGGAAATAGAACAAAAGTGAGAATATTAGAATGTCATCAGGCTGGAAAAAAATAGACCTCATATTCTCTAGAACAATCAGAGTGCCTGCTGAAAAGCTTTACGTGTACATCTTCACCACTAATTCAATTAAAAGACAAATTTATACTTAGATTACTTTAAATTGTGACTGCTCAGTGAAATGTAGACTGCTATGATTATCAGATTCATGTTGATACAAGAACATTTATAACTGATGAGACCCTTCTTACTTTAGCTATTTTAATTCTTTGTACTGACCAGGACGAACACTAAGTAACCACTAAGTTACATAAAGCTATACTGGTTTTGCCAGATAAAAACCAAATGTTAAGTGTTTTACTTGGCATGTTACAAGTGCACAACCCAGTATGAAAAAAGAGCTAAACTAGGACAGTGTGTACTTAATGATCAGCATAATATATTTCATGGAGCACTCAAAGATACAAAAATCTATACGAGTATCTTTGCATACAAAACTCAATCTACTTTGATTTCAATCTTGTCCCAGGGACATTTCTTGGAAGATTTTAGAGGTTATCGATGCCAAAGGTTAATCTCGAAGTTTTTAGAAAAAGAGCTTAACCAAGAGAAAGTTGGAACTAACAAAATTAGAAAGATAAAAGATTAAAGATTTTTGAGGATATCAGTGACCACTTTTAAAATATTATTACATTGATTTGCAATCTTGTTCCAAGGCATGCAATATAAGATTTTAAAGGATATCAATCCAAAGGGTAATCTTGGAAACTATAAATACTACTTGTTCTCTAGGCGATTATATATAGCCCCCCATGGCAATTCAAATTTCTCAAATCAAATCCTCTACCTGGTCTCATTCTCATTACAAGCCTTCTTACCTTCACTATCTCCTTTCTCCTAAACGTATCGTACTTGTATCTAATAGTATAAATGGCCACTGTGTCAAGGTTGATTACGGAAAAAGCTGTGGTTATATTCAGCAAGAGCTCTTGTTGTATATGCCACAGCATAAAGACATTAATATGCAGCTTTGGGGCGAACCCAACTGTTTACGAGCTTGACGAACATCCAGAGGGTAAGCAAATTGAGAAGGAACTCAAAGCCTTAGGCCGTAAGCCAAGTGTTCCAGCTGTATTTACAGGACAGGAGCTGGTTGGTGGATCCAATGAGATCATGACCCTGCATCTCAAAGGCCAGCTTGTCTCGATGCTCATCAAAGAGAGAGCTATATGGCTCTAGTACACTAAGGTGTTATAGCCATAAACAGAGCAATTAGTTAAGCGCTGACATACTTGAGAACGATTAGGAATAAGAGAATAAGTAGTTAGCTGGCATTATGTCTTGCCATGCTATATATGTAACCTAACTGGTTTCGACCCTTTTTGTTAGGCTACAGTTTACTTCAGAATAACCGATATCAAATAATACGTTGTAATTAAGCTGGCATTTTTTCTAGACATGCCATATATGAGATATTTATAACTCATCTGCTTCAGTCGTCTTCTTTTTTAATCATGTGCAATCAGGGTATAAAGTCCTTAATCTTTCATTTATGATAGGGATCAATAAGTGACGCTAAATATCTAACTTGCCCCACAATACTACTGCTCCAATGGCTAATTTTTCAGTATCAAAGTATTAACCAACAAGTGAATAAGAGATATCTGTATGAAGATGTAATGTGCATACTTTAACATCAACACGTCTATGTAAGAAATATCTTATATCTTTATATGCCCAGTATTATCACAAAGGCTCTCAGAACTGATCAATAAACTTAGAAGGACAAAGTTGGTTCCTCATATATGACATGTTACCCATGAGCAATAAACTTGAGAGCACCAAACCACAGTTATTCATAACGATAATTGTTGGGCCAATTTAGTGCCAAATAGTCTCTGACTAGATTTAAACATAATTTAGACTAAAACTAGGATTAAAACTGCACATTACAAAGTTATTCAAAGAATCAGGTTCTAAACTAGGATTGAAGTTTAGTTAGCTCCAATTATCACATTATGTTGCAAAACACCTAACAAAAATCATCCAAATCAGACTAATTCGTAACGATAATGCCTGTCGGTAACTACATACACATGAAGACTTGCATTAATTAAACTGAATCAACCATATATATGTTTGGACCATAATTGTAAAAGTCTTGTTGGACAAGGTTCAAAGTATAGCAAACGAAAGCCAAGGGACTGAACTTGTTAGCTAGATAGCATACAACCGAATAGCGGTTAAGTTAGTTATTATGGTTAGTTAGTTATGGTAGTTAGATGGTAGTTACAGAATTCGGTTACACCGAATTCATGAACAGTCACAATGGTTCAAGTATGAGCCTATATATAGAAAGTACATGTAAACGTTTATAAGTGTGTCTTAGTACAATGTAACCAGATAATGTTGTTAGTAAATAATGAATCAAATTTCTTGTCAATCTTGTGCTTGTTGATTGTGCCAATGTAACACCCCCAAAATACCGCAGCGGAAGACTGTGTCATAGGGGTGCTACTTCATAATACAAAGTACAAGGTATAGAAAACGAACTCTAAATGAGACGTTTTGAAAAGTTACCATTCGATTAATGAATTCAAAGTTACAAACATGAGATTTCAAAGTATGATACATAAATGTATACAAAGTGTTTTGAATGGTAAATGATAAAAGCGTAAGTCTTCAGAATATGCAGCTTGACTCTAAGTTCCACGCACTAGCTATCGCCTTACTAACCTGAGATAAACATGCTAAAGTGTCAACACAATGGTTGGTGAGTTCATAGAGTTTGTCTTAAAATAGTTGAAAAAGCCTTAAAAGAATATTCGCATAGCAAAGGCATCGTGAATCCACTCAGTTGCAAGTCCCGCCATAAGAGACTTGCAACATGTGTGTTCACAACCCACTGCTAACATATAGTATAATAAAGACATGTATAAGTTTATCAAAACAGTTAAGCAATTAGTCGTGAGTCTACACTTCATCTCCGAAGACCTCACTTGGGAGCCAATTCCCAAAGACAACTGCGAGCCACTTCCCAAAGAAAACTGGGAGCCACTTCCCAAAGAAAACTGTTTACTGGGAGCCACTTCCCAAAGATAAAAGACAGTCATGTATGTATGAAATCAAGTATAATGCAATCAAGTATAAGACAATCAAGTATAAAAGAATCACGTATAAATGTTTTGAGTATTTGTACAAGTAAGCAAGTAGTTGAGCATGTATCTCCCCCAAAGAGTTAAAACAAGTATGAAAAGAGTAGGGGCTATGACTCACCTTAAGTCTATGTAATGAGAAATGAAAGTGGTAGTCAAATCGCGAAAGTCTCTAAGAGCAGCCTATAATAGAACGTTGCGACTTAGGTTTGGAGTAACGTCTAAGAATACAAAGAATTACCTATATATGTCTTGCATAATGTTCATGATGTAGTACTTAGTATATAGTGTAAGTCGTTGAATATAAGTGGTCTATGAAACATGTATAGTTTGTATATCTCTTACTACCGTTCGGGACGACATAATTTAGAAGTCATGGAGTAAACGTTCGAGGAGCCAGGACACTTTAATTCGTAAATCCACAACTCGTCTCGACGGCTTACTTAATGAACTCCTCACATGAGGCTCCCTACTATTGTAGTATTTGATAACATATATATAAGTATTGATCTTTAAAAGTTATATGGTCTTTAGCCGTGGCTTTGCCGTGACCTTGGTCATTGTTACCATGGTCTTGAGACTCAACCTTGGCTTTAGCCATGGTTGTGGTCTTGGCTTTAGGTCATTAGACCTCTTGGTCTCATGTACTTATAACCATTATATAGTTACTTTGGTCTAAAAATGGGCTGTTAAGAATTTGAAGAAAATTATCACTCAGAAAGCATTTTCAGGGCTCGAGCTTCTTTGTTCCTGAACGAAAACGTCGTTCCGGACAACTTTCGTGTTTTAACTTTTTGATGAATCGGACCAGAAGGGTGACTTTCAAAATGGCAGAATGCAAACAGTAGGGTATTGGCAGTTTCGGCGTTTTAGTTTCGCTAACTTCTTATGGCCGTATCTTTTGACTCGGGTACTCGTTTTGGGTGATTCAAATTGCTATGTTTTCCTTGTTAAGTCCTCTATAACAGTAAGTAAGTGTAAAATATCATAGTTGTACTATTTTGGTCGTGGTTCTCCATAAAAGTCACTAGTTTACTTGTTTAAATATCATAAGTTAACATATATATACATAACTTGTTTTACTAGTTTTTATACATCATGAACACAATACAAAGACCATATATAGCATGAAAGAAACATAATAAGCATGAAATGATAATTAAGCAAGGAGTATGTTAGGGTTTGCTTACAACTTGTGAAGAAACTAACTAGAACCAAGATCAAAACCAAGAACCACTACTTAATCTTACAAAACCTTTCCAACCATAGCCATGCTTCCATATCAAAAACCCTATCTTATAATCCCTTGATAAACACTAATCTAACATAAAAACAACCTTTAGTAAAAATCTTCACTAAGAACACTTGGAAATTTGATGAGTTTTTGTGGTGAATTTTAGTGTTTTATGGATGGAATGGAACTAGTAATCAACAAGGAATACAAGAGTATAACTTATGATGGATTAAACTAGCAAGAACCATCATCAAAATGGTGTATAAGGGCTGTTTTGGTCGTGGGTTTTGAAGGAGAAAGGAAGAGAATGAGCTTGTATTTATAGTGAAGATGAGGAGGTTACAATTTTAGGATATTTAGGAAGCTTAATGGCCAAGTTTAACACATGTAATGAATCCAAGACTTCAAGTATAAGATCAAGACACATGCTAGGTGACTCCCCCCCCCCTCCTAAGTCGGCCATAATGAGATAAGGGTGACTAGATGAGTAGTCATGGTCTTATCTAAGTTACGGAGTGAGTTTTGGTCCCGGTAATCGCTAACGGTAAGTCGTTAAGTCATGAAACTTAAAATCGGGTATCCTAAAAATATGAAACTTATAAATATGTTAGAACTTATTAATATAACCTATCTTAGCATATTTAATGAGTGGCAAGTTCTATCGGGTTGCTTAAACGCTGCTAAAACTGGAAACGCGGGTCTAAAACGCGTAATTCGCGTAAAACGCTGAACTGGAAAACGTAAAATTCCGAAACTTTTGGAATTGTCATAAAATGAGAGAAAATCATATTTCTATTGTTTATAATGTTTTATGGACATATCGGGATGCTGGAATGACGTTTAAACCTAAAAGTAAATCTTGGACACGGCTTCGTGATTTTTGCAGAAATGATCCGACGAGTGTGAAATTCTCGGATTATCATTAAAATAGTTTAACTTACGAGAATATGAAATAAAAATTTTGGATGTGAATAGTAAAAGTGAATAGTAAAATTTTCGGGAATAAAAGTTAACCTGAAAATGCGAATTGTTATAGCCAAGACCTGTGCGTGCAATGATTCTACAGTGGCATCAGAGCCAAAGGTTTAAAACATGAGAAAAACCAATCAATAGCGTAGGGTTCCAAGATTGCAATAAATGATTCACTTCTGATCAAGAAGATCAAAAGATAGAAGGGAAAAGACACCAAGGAGAACACGTTGGGAACGGAAGAGACTTGGTGACAAATGGAAGACCATTGCAAGTTTACAAGGCCTCACAGATAAGAGATTGCTATAGGAAGTTCATTGATATGATACAAGTGTACCATGAGACTGTAAGAGTACCCTGGTTTGAGAAGCCAAGAGAAGAAGTGGGAGAATGCAGTAGGCCTGCAAAAGACCCACAAGGCAAGCAGGATGATGATGCAGAGATAGATGAGTCACAGGATGGAATGAATAACAGATTTGTCATGAAGAACCTTTGTTGGTGATCAATACCACACGACAACAAAGAAGCAAGGAAACCTTGTTTGCTATATAACGCAACAAGAAGAGAAGAGATGAACAACGAAAGGAAAAACAAACACTCATTTGTTTTGGAAAGATACCGAGAGAAGTATTGAAGTATTTTGTGTGGAAAAGGGACTTGGAATTCGAGGAAAAGAAACAACAACGAAAACAGTTGATTGTTTGTTGGAAGAATACCGAGAACAAAGGAGTTCTAGGGCACGGTTTGAGAAAGAAGAATTCAAGTCGACACAAAAAAGAAAACACCAACGTGAGGAACAAGTTAGTAACACCGGAAAGAAAAAGAAGGAACTCGTTTGTGGACAGAATCAAAGTCGACAAGAAAGGAATAGAACGCGTAGAAAGACGTGAAGATTCGAAGAACAAGACTTAAACAATTAGGGGGGAATTGTTGGACCATAATTGTAAAAGTCTTATTGGAAAAGGTTCAAAGTATAGCAAATGAAAGCCAAGGGACTGAACTTGTTAGTTAGATAGTTTACAACCGAATAGCAGTTAAGTTAGTTATTATGGTTTGTTAGTTATGGTAGTTAGAAGGTAGTTACAGAATTCGGTTACACCGAATTCATGAACAGTCACAATGGTTCAAGTATGAGCCTATATATAGGATTCGGTTGAGGGAAGTGACCCCGTTTTGGAAGATGTCGATATTTCTCTTAATGATTCTATTGTGACTAAGATTGTTAAAGATAAGCCGTCAGATCCTTTGGAGCCCGAGCTCAAGGATTCTTTACCCATCTTTGAGAAACATGATTTTGATACGGCTGAAGAATGTGAGTTATCTCCGATTGATAATCCGAATGATCGAGTTGAAATGTTCTCCGATTCTGACGATGACGATTCTATATCTTGTGGAGACATCGACTATGTGGACGAATTACCTTCTGAGCTCGTCAGCTTAGAAGAAGAGAATGATGAAGATATTGAAACGGAAATCCAAGATGAAGCTCTTCGTGAAAAATTATTAAATATCAATCTTCTCATTTCTAAGATCGAGGCATTGAATGATCCTCCTACTTCTTCTCCTATCCCCGTTATGGATAGTGATTTCTTACCCGAGCTTGAAATTTTTCGATTTGAAGAGACAAGTAGTGGCAGTCCCACTATTCATGCTTATATCTCTCTTCTGGATTATGAGCGTTTTGACTTTAAGATCGACTCTGAACTTATTTTCGATAATCCGTCACGTGACCCTCTTTTAGAGGATGTCGATCTATTTCTTGCTGCGGATGACTCGATACCACTGGGTATTGAGAATGACGAGAATGTCCTTCGAAGAAATGTTCTTATTGAAGAAATTCACGATAATGATTTACTTTCTAATGCTGACTCATTTCTCTTCGATTCTCCGTCTTCTCGTCCACCTGCGAAACCACCGGATGTAGTTTTTGAATCTAATACGGATAAAGATATTTTTGGAGTGGTGGACGAGATTTATGAAAATGATGTTCCTATGCTTGATATTTTACCCACCCAACCCTCCCATGATTCTGAAATCAAATTTACTTTTGACATCTGAGTGTTTTACCCGTTCTTTACTTATCCCATCATTTCTTCACTTTTCCACTCCACCGGGAGTGAGGATACCGTCTTTGACCTCGGCATCTCCGTCTATTGTGTCGGGTGTCCGTTCCATCTGCTCTCCCCAAGGACAACTTAATTCGGGGATCGAGTCAAGCTCATGTGACTCGGTAAACAAAAACAAGCGCTTCGTGGGAGGCACCCCATGCTTATCCTTTTCATCTTCTTAAATTTCTATTTTCTTTCTAATGTGACGTGAGGAGGGCTACCTCTTCCATTTCTTGTGTTTTGTGCTTGTTGTTGTGAATGTCCAGGATTTTCCCGAATGATGAAGACTCTCGCGCTTGTCGTGTTGTCCTTTCTCCACTCGAGTTTCATCATTCGTTGCTCATCCATATATCCTAAATCTTATCGACTAACATTTATCTTTTGGCATAATTAATAAACGGCCTTAGATTTATGTAGAAAAACCCTTACCTTTTAAACATTGAGGACAATGTTTCATTTTAGTCTGGGGTGATCGTTCGATCTGATTTTTGCCTTGCACTTTGCTGTGAACTCTTGCAACTCCGTTTTTCCTAAAAAATGAAAAAAAAAATTGAAAAATTTCAAAATTTTCAAAGAAAATGAATGAAAAAGTCATGAAAAAACACACAAATAAAAAAAAAGAAAAAAAAAGTGAAAAAAGTAGTGCAAAAATATAATAAAGTTTGAATAAGTGTTTTGACACCTTGTTGACTTTCCTGTTGGCGAGAGTATGAATAAATATTTTGACTTGACCGGGCATGTTGAGCCCTAACTTGTTCCATTAACCAATGATAATCATATAAGCTTGTGCTAGTCTTGTACACCAGGAGCTATAAAATGCGAATTCTTTCTTAAGAGTCTGCAAGTTCCCGTACTTGACTTTATACATGCGCAGCTTAAAAGCTTTCGCTAGTCTTTTACATAAGGAGCTAGAAAAAGCGAATTCTTCTTCTAGAATTTGCAAGTTTCCGTATCTGACTTTATATATGCGTGACTGATTATCGGCTAAGTATTCGATGGTTTCATTACCTGGAATCTTAAATTGCGAAGAGCGAGAAATGATAGAGTTTATTTAGAAGTTAGATGCTAAACGTGGAGTAGTGGTTCTCTTTAGAGCTCATGAGAGGTACTTGTGGCTTTTTACTCCCATAAAATACGTCACCGATATATAATAGATGTTCTAGGTTAATTAGTGGTATTTAGGTTTGGATAATATTTAGTTTCTTACTTTCTTAAGAGAATCTTTGCTTTAGAAGTTGGGTACATATCAAGGAACATCAAAAATAAGAGCAAAAATGAAAAATCAAAAGTCAAAACTTGATTATGTATGTGGTTTTGGAGCTACCCGATAAGCTTCCATTGATGAAAAAAGTAAAGAAAGAAAAGTATGAGAAATATGAGAAAAGTGTGAAAAAAAAGTGAAAAATGAAAAAAATGAAAAGTGAAAGTTATGATGAATAAGAGCTTATGTATAAAAGTTGTTGGCGCGTGAGGTGCATGTGGATGATTCTAAATTGGACACATGAGGTGCACGTGTAGTACTCCGCAACTTATATTTGAGATTGTATTTACCCAAATTCCTTGATGTGGACCGAATTTCTATTGCAGTGGTTCTTGAGAGAAAATGAAAAACTACTTAGTGTTTAAACTTGGTATCTCAATCGGACTAACAAGTATTGAAACGAGAAAATATGAAGAAATTCATTTCTCAACAAAAGTAAAATCTTGAGATACAAAACTTAGGACATAGGAGTAAGAGGTTTCAACAAGTAACTTTTATGAGTAGTGTTAGCATCTAACTTGTAGACAAGATGTGATCTCGTTTGTACGCTTAGTTTGGGGACTTGTGAAAAATTAAGGATGACGATTTTTATCCGTATGGTCACTTTTCCATGAGAAGTGTTTCTACTTTTTGACCCTAAAAATTATTGCAAAATAATGAAAGTTCAACAAACCGTCACAAGAATAAAGTTAGAAAAGTCCAAAAATAATAGTGATAAGTAGAATAAAGAATAAATTTTGGAAAACGGGCCGTTTTCGAGAATAAATGATTTCATAACTTCTTTTGAACCTCCTTGCTACTTTCCAAAGTTAGTAAAAAGAGGTTTTGAAATTATTTATATCAAAAACGTGAATTGATGACATTGCGTGAGGGCACGGCAACCCTTTAGTTGGGGGGATTTTGGTGAGTGCTTATTCACTCACTTTTATTTGACCAAAACCGGACCAAAACGACCAAAAACCGACCTTAAATTGCCAAATATACGTTGTTTTTGTGTTTATGCATGTGCAGGTACGAATATAAGAAGTATGGACAAAAAATGAGGCAAAACCGGCAAAACGAGCACGAGATTTTGGAAAGAGTGTAAAGAGCCGGAGCCGGGGAGGAATTTTCAAGTCTGGATCGGATTTATGCTCAAAATTCCAAATTATACCTTGAAGTATCATCACTTGGCACAAATGGCCCTTGGTTCAATTTATCAACAGTTGGCAGATTAGGTCCTCATGGTTTCAGAATTTACAAAATGGTCCTTGCTATTATCTAATCCTACATGTATCCTTTTATAAATATGTTAGCCTATTATTCCTATTAATTACATAAACCCAAAATTAATCCTACAAACCAGGCCCATTCCACCTATATCTAACCCGGGCCCAACTTTATTTTACCCACAACCCGGATCCATCCCTCTTTTAATTAAACCCGAAGGTCAAAATCCCTAACCACAAGTCAATAATATTATTTAAAACCCCAAAAACACCCCGCCATTCACTATATATCTTCAATCTCCCACCACCAAAATACCGACCATACCCCTCACATGAGCATCGTACTAAGCATCTTGGTGGCTGACAAGGACTAATACCTCATGGATTGCCATCATGTACAAAGGGGAGCATTTGATTGGACAAGACATATGTAGGATAGTGTCTAAGTCACAAACATGATGATACATATGATTTGGGTGGCGTATGGTTTGAGAGAGAAAGAAAAAGGAAGAAAACTTGGAACCTTGAGAGAGAAAATGATATGTTAGATTAGATAGAATGAGAAGGTCCAACCCTCTCCTTTGGTGGAAGAGGGGTATTTATACAAAGACTAAAAACGCCCACACCCGGGCTGTGGATCAGGCATACAGTGAGTAAAGACCCGTCCTTCTTCCACGATGTTACTTAAACTACTTCTAACTAATAACTAAACTAACTACGAGCTAACTTAATGCTATTACAATGATTAGGTGACCGAGTCTTTTACAGGAATATTTGTATTCCTAACAATCTCCCCCTAAGCAAGGTCACCTTGGAAATTAAGCACTTTGATCTTCAAGCATTCTTTAGTTTGTAGCTCGTAGGTTCTGATTCTTCATTTTATCTCACTGTGTACACCAAGCAATGATCTTGTGATTTGAGTTCCTCTGAGGTGAGTGATCTTCGAGCTTTCTTTTAGATCATTAGCCAAAGTAAATCTCTAAGCTCATCCTTAGTCGTATTGCCTTCAGGTGATGTTGTAACTTTGGGACCATCATGCTCACACCCTTCTGGATAAGGAGACATTACATCAGAGTTGTGGATCAGGAGACTTTTCCTCAGAGTTGCGGAAACGTTGTTGGTAGTCTCTCAACATTCGTTGTAGTAAGTCTCTCATCATTCATGATCATCATTGATAGTGAGTAGGATGTGTGAGCATGAGGTATGGATTGACATGATTCAGCTGGAATTAGGCACCATCAACACCATCTTTATATGTGTCCCTGAAATAAAACAGTTAGCAATAAAGATAGAGAACGAATATGGCTTTGTCATTCATTCTGCGAGGACAGACTACCATCCGGTTTTGTGAAAACCGACCTGTGATCAGGTAGAGTCTCTGTTAAAGAAGACTCTCCTTGACAGGAATTTCCAGCTTGCAGTGATGAATTTTCCAAAGAATCCACTTCGGAATCTTCATACTAAGCATGTTCTCATACCGGAACGTCTCAAAGCAGACAGCACGATAGAGTGAATCGGTGAATTTATATTCACTGATTGATGAGAAATTGATTTATATAAATCACTCGCGTGTCAAATAATAAACATTTTTGAGACACGACGAGAGCTTTAAGCTTTGAATCACATTTCCATCAAAAATACTTTTGTTTGAAAGATTATACACAATCAATGTGCTCGAAAAATTAGTTTGTGAGCACATTGAAAGGTTTTAGCAAAAGTATCCATCAATCCATATCCTGGAATAAGTTTGATTCAATGTTGAATCGCACCATTGTTGCTTTCCAGTTGTCACTTGATCATTGATCCAAGATGGATCTCACTTGTCACCTACCAAGAGCTTGAGTGATGTTTGCTCTAGAAGGATTTCCATCTTTATCGTGAATATTTTCATATCACTTGGATGTTCTGGCAATACCACAAGGATAATGCGTAGGACTCTAAATATTTTATCTTATTTTCCACATTGTGTGAAACAATAAGCATATTTGGAAGTGTGTCCTATTGAGATTTATGGATGATCTCTTTGGCTCTAGACTCAATAGTGCATTTTGATCCGCTCCTAGAGACTGGGGAGGCGTCTCCTGTTTAGGTACCAACATGGCTCGTAATGAGCGATCGATACATTGCACAGGGTTCCCCGTGATATTGAAACAAGCTCTTTTAAGAGAACTTGAGTGGTTGGGAAGTTTAGTGCAGTGCGTCACTGGGTCCATGACGTCTTGTCTTCAATACTGGTGTTACCTTAGTAACCGCCAGTAGATTATGAATTGAACCCGGTTTCTGCCCTAAGGTTGAATATATGGAGGGCTATTTCTTTTCACCCTTTCTCATTTCATTTCTTTTTCATTCTTCAATCCCTTCAGTGCTTACCGAGTCTTCATCACTAGAACCTTGTTGGGTTTGTTCCAGTCCTAGCTCTATCTCAGTCCGCACTCTTCCCTTTCTCACTTTACTCCTTTTTTCAATCATTCCTAAGGATTTCTAATCTATCTATGGATTGTCCCTGGGAAGATCCTTCTGGTTCTGGTGGATCATGGGAACTCATACCTAACCTTAACCATCCTTATAACTCCATGCATAAAGATAAATGGTCGGTCTTTGGTATTACTTCCACAAACGCCTTTTGCTCCCCCTTAATATGTGCATCGATATTCGAAAGTGTTTAGCACATATGTGGGAGCCTATATATTGAGTCCAAAAGATCACTTTTGATTATCAGATTTCATATTTAAATCACATTCTCTCCCCCGATCAAAATTTCAAATCTTTCAAGATTTTGGATCTCAATTGATTTAAATAAGTTAGAAAGCTTTTGGGAGAGAAATGCGGTAAGTTTTAATATTTTCTAATAAAAGGAAGCTTTTTCTTGCTCCCCCTCAATCTGTGAGGGAGGTTGTTATGTGTCAGATTTGATGAGTTTACAAAAGATTTGAAGTTTTAACGAAAACTCTTTGAAAATTTCTCATTCTGACACATAACCATCACAAAGTGTATTATTGCTTATTTTGTACAAAGTGTGGAGAGTTTTGATGATACATAAAATTTTGAGAAATCACTCTCCCCCTCAATCAATGACGGAAGTTTAAACTTAAATAAATGATGTCATTGATTGAGCGAAACATTTTATCAAAATATGAGTTCAAACTGATTTCCAAACAAAAACTCATGGTACCACCAAGTTTTGCACAAATACTTTCCGGAAAAATCATAGAAGGAAAAGTATTTTGTAACTGATTGGCTCCAAACGGTCAACCTAAACTGACCAGGTGATGGTCAACAAGGTCAAACTGCCTAGAGTCAATCTCCGTGGAAGTACAGGGTTTCCTCGGGTCGTTATGTCCCGACGAGGTGTGATGGTTATTCAAACGGGTCTATGATCGGGTGAATCTGGACAGGAAGGGGTATAAGTGAGTTGTGATGATTACACTACTGGAATATAAAAGAAAATATCTTAAATACACTATATTAACAAGACTGGAAAGTCAGAAAAACCAGAAACATTTAAAACTTAAAACGCGTACGTTCACGTTTAAATAAAGCGTAAACGCACAAAATAAAAAGTGAAAAATGAATTCTGAAAACCCCCAGGGGGTGAAAATGACTTTTTTACAAACTAAAAGATAAAAGAAAATTTTTAGAAAAATAAAATAAATTTTTACACTATTTAATTATTTAATATTAATTAATTACTAATTATTACTAATTATTAATATTTAAAATACTTAAATACAATATAATATTAATTTAATACAAGAAAAATGAAAATAAAATTTCTAAAATTATAAAATAACTAAAAACAAATTTTAAAATTAAAAATATGTATTTTTGTCTTTTTGTGATTTTTCTATTAATTAATTACTAATTAATTATTAATTACCTAATTAAACTATTTTAAATTATTAAAAATAGAAAATGAACAGTAAAAATTCTAGAAAAATTCCTAAAAATATATTATATTATATAAAAGCTAGGAAAAATATAAAAACTAGGTCTTAGTTAATAAAAATTAATTATGCTATTTAAAACTTAATTATTAATTAATTACTAATAAAACTAAGATTAAATCTAATAAATACTAAATGACAAAATAAAAATCTGAGAAAATTACTTAAAATACTTTAATATAAGAGGAATTTAATAAAAATATAAAAATGCTAAGTAATTAATAAAAATCTAAAAATGAAAAATAAAATTTAAATTACATTAAATAGAAACTATCACTTAAAAATAAATTGGTTTTTCTTGGTTTTTCTTTTACAAACTTATTTTATACCTAAAAAAAAACACTTTTTGTGAAAACAACTTTTTAGGAACTTAAAAATAAGCACTGTGTGAAGCAATAAGCCACACAGTTGACTATTGTTGACCAAAGTGGAAAATAAACTCAAACCAGCTTGTGTGGGACCCACAATGATTAATTCTGGTTCAAACAATGTTAGTGGACATGTATAAGCCAGAAAAAGCCAAAGGGAAACACAAAATAAGCAATTAAGCTCAAATAAGCACTTGGCTTATTTGTTTCAAAGCTGAAAATGGGACAAACTTGAAGACTAGATTCAGGTGGGGTCCACAGGTCTAGGGGTCAAACAATTGGTCAAACCTTGTACCCTGGTAGGAGGGGAGTTCAAAAAGCCAAGGAGAGGCAAGTGAGACCTACTGAGGTGGCTGGAAACCACCACCAAAGGGTGGTGTTTGGGTGGTAACCTGCTGGTGCAGGGGACAACCCCAGCCCTGCAGCCTACTTTGGGCAATGGTGGGGCCCACTAGAAAATTCTTAAAAATTCAAGCAAGATGGGAACACAAACATGAGCTGGGGGAGTACAAAATATCAAAAGCTCAAGGTCTGAATCACCCTACAAAAATCTATAAAAATCCTTGAACTTTTGTAAAAATTGAATACCATGCAACTTTGACTTTTGTGGATTATTAACTATGTTGACTAAATTGACCTTTGGCTGATCAAAGCTTACCCTAAAGGTTTAGTAAACATGTTTAAGCTTTAAAATCACACTCTTAATCACAATATGCATCAAATCAACAAGCTAAGCATTCTCAGATTCCACAAGCACAAGTAGTTTATGAATTGCAAGCCATATTTGACTTTTGCACTAAAACCTACCATTATTAAACTTGAACTGAGCTATTATGACTTAAAGACTCATGATTGAACCATAGGTAACACCAAAAACACACTGGAACACAGTGTGTTCCCCTTAACCAAACACCCCTTTGCATTGTCTGTCATGAACCTTTTAAATGGAAACCAACTCAGATTTATGAAGCAATCTTTAAACCAAATTTCTTACTAGCTGTGAGACATAACTGGGACTAGAAACACAGACAATGCACAGATTTATACTTATGGTTAGGAAAATAAGCTGTGTGACAGTTAACTACTTTAGGTACCAACCATGATTCTAAACAGCAACAAGCAACTCAATGGGGTCAATTCATTACCAATACCCTTAATGAATATAAAAATATATATGATTCCTACATAAACACAAGAACAGTGATATGCTAAAATAAAGTTGGAAAATGTCTTACAAAAGGTCCCAAGCCAGAATCAAAGATGAACCAGAACCAAAGGACCAACCTAAGCTCTCCACAGAGCTCTAATATACCCAGTCCAATATATGAATCAGCTCTGCACCATCTTCTTCTCCTTCTTTTTTTGATTTTTTTTATTTTTTTTTTTATTTTCTAAATATTTATTTGGATTTCTGACTAAACTCTGCTTAAGCAATTTCTGAGCTTAGAAAAGCTTGTAACTTACCTAAGTAAACTTAAATAAACTTGAAATAACATTGTAACATATTTTGAATCAACATGAGAGATTTACTTAAAGAAAATCAGAAATTGCAAACTTCAATTTTAAACTAAGAGACTTGAAATTGATAATGAGTAATTTTTAACAATACAACTGAGAATTCAACTTAAGATGAAAGTTACACTGGAAAATACATATTACAATTTAAATCTACATAATTAAGAAAATAAGCTAAAAAAATCTACACTAAAAACCTCACACCTCTTCACCACTGCTTCTCTTTTTATTTATAGGCTGCCAATTAGGGTTTTCAGAGACTCCTTGGACTTTTCCCATCATTCTTCTCAACCACAGGATCACTAGAACCAATCTTGATCGTTCAAATATTTTGGCGCCCAAACCTTTTATCTGTTTCTCGATATTATTGATGCCAGTGGGGCATTCTTGGAGTTTTGTGTTTGGTTTGGAGTACCAAGGGGGGGTTGAGTGTGTAGGAGGGGAAGGCAGTGTAGGGTGATGATGGATTTGCAGGGTTTTTGGAGGGAGGTGAAGGTGAGGTGGAAGGGTCAAAGATGGGGGTTGACTGGGAGGTAATAAAAACGGGGTGTTTGTTTATTTTTGGTGGTGGGCTGTTTGGTATGGGCCAAGGATTAACAAAGTGGGCTGGGGTGATGGTTTGTTTATGTTTTGGATTTAGGGGGTATAAGTATTAAAGGATCCGTTTGGTAATTAGTATGAAATTCACAAGGACCATTTTGTAATTATTCCAAACATGAGGGTCTGAAGTGAAACTTTTCCAAAGTGGTTTACAAGGAACATTCTTGCCATGTTGAATAACCAAAGGACCATAATTGCAAATTTCCACTTTTGAAAATCCCGGGGACTAAACTTGCCAAAATTCAAAGTTGAGGGGTTAAAAGTGAAATTTTGCCAAAGTTATCAAAAAAAAGTCTAAATTGTCACATGTGAATAGTACAAGGGTAATATTTGATATTTTCCAATTTTTAAAACCCGAGGACTAGTTTTGCCATTTTTGAAACTTTAGGGACCAAACATGTAATTTTCTCAAAGTTTTCACCCAAGGATCGTTTTTTATAATTTTTGACTTTTCTATGCCTTGGGTTGACTTTTCTTTCGTTTTAAACTTTCAGGGACTAGTTTTGTCAATTTTTGAAACTTGAGGGACTGAAACTGCCAATTTTGCAAACTTTGTGCGTTTTTCATCTGTTTTTGATTATTTTGCATTTGAAACATGTAAAACACTTTCCTGGGATATTTTCACTATTTTGATACAATATTGAGTGTTTTTAGATGTTTTGGCAGCTCAGAAAAGGTAAAAATGATGAGTATTTACACACTTATCAATCCCCCACACTAAAACATTGCTAGTCCCTAGCAATCTTTTGAGAAAAACTTTATGGATTTGAAAATCTCTTTACCAAAAGCCATCACTTCTAGAGTAGCCAGGTGTAAGAACTGTGGCACACCTGATAACCGTGTGACACTACTAGAAAATCTGGTATCAGCAACGGACATTTGCATCGCTATTCTGTCACTAAAGCCCTTCAACGACGGAATTGTGACGGATATATTCCGTCGCAAAAAATGGCCTCGCAAAATTTTAGTGACAAATTTAGAGACAAAAATATTGGAGTTTCTGCGACAAACTGTCGGTCTCCAGACCCTCGCTAGAACCTTTTTAAAGTTACCTAAATTAAATATGATTCGACCATCAAGTGACGACTTAGCGACAAACTTTCTGTCGCTAACAGTAACGACAAAGCGGTCACTAATGCACTGCTAATAATCGGCCAGCCATTTTGTTGTTATTCCATCGCTACCAGAGATGGAAATATGTGTCGTTAATCCGCCACTGAAAGTATTGTCTCAAAACTGTCACTAACGATTTGTTGCTTAAATCAACACCATTTCGTAGCTTGTTTGAACAAATTCGTCTATAATTTGTCGCGATTTAAATATCTTTTGACGATAGAATATGTCGCTAATCAGTCAATAAACAATACAATTTATTTGCCATTTGTTCAAGATGTCACACAAACAAATAGCACAGTGATGATAGTCATAAAATCCATATCCAAATCAAATAACACATATCAAATCAAATAACAAGCAGATTTGAAAGAAATGTAACTTCTGATCTTCAACAACATAAAAGGAAGTCTAAACTAAAGATTTTGTCTTATATAAAAGTTAAGAGGACCTAAATAGATTTAAAACTCTTCAAACTGTAATGGTTGATGTTCAAGATGTACGGCCACTTGCATTACCTTGTTTTGTTTCTGGTTGGCGGGTAACATGACTCTTGATACCATAACGAGCATATCTTGAATTATTGCATGCATTTCTTCCTTAAGCTCTTCACGCGTTTCTTCTTTGAGATCTTCATTTCTTCCTTGAGTTCATTCTTCATTTCTTCCTTGAGATCGACTTTCATTTCTTCCTTCAATTCTTCCTTTAACTCTCCACGAATGCTATCATGATAGTTCTTCAACACAACAAATTCAAATATTAGTTTTTTTAAACATGTACTAAAATAAGGATATGTGATACTTCTTTGGATATAAAAGAAAGAAACACAACTGAATATCTTTAGATCCTGAGGACGGAGCAGTAGTACATCTTGTAGTACTTGGTGTACTAGTCGTGTACTGTGGATCTGGCATTGAACCCCACCCAAACACTCCACCGTTTGTAGCACATTGTTTGCATATGTCATCATCATAGATGAGATGGTTAGTAGGATCTCATCAATATTTATCCACCAGTGCGCCATTATACGCAACCTGTAGATAGACACGAAACACAATTTGTTTAATGCAAATCCATTTATATAAAAACACACATTACATATCACACTATAAACTGTTATCTTATAACTATAATATTCAATAAAGCTTAAATCTACAACATTAAAAGCGTTGAATTCAATGCTACCAAACACCCTTGATTCAGTGGTAATAACAGTTCCAAACACCCCTTTGATTCACCTGTAAAAAAAAGTCCCAAACACCTCTTTAATTCGGCTATTAACCTAATTTATTCTAATTAAACATGTAAATGATACCGTGATAAGTTGCTACTCGATTAGTCGATTGTGATGTGTTGTTGAGAAAGTGAGAATTGGATTAAAAATAATCGAGAGAAACTGAAAAAGATTTAGGCAAAAAACAAAGTTCAAGAATTAGTAACTATGGAAGTAAGAATAAATGTCGCCACTCTCTCTGATTTTGACGTAATGAATGCTCCTTTCTTCATGTATGTGAGCTCAAATAGTTCAGCGGCAGTTGGGGGCGTTTGTGTTGTTGTTCCTGTAAATCCATAAAAATTGTGTAAGATATAAGAAGAATACAAAATAATACTTGTAAGTCGTAAAGCTTCTGGTCTTTTCTCTTAGGTAGCCTACTGCACTTCTTTTTTCCTAACTCCACTCTTTTTTTCTTTTCTTTTTTTCTCATTGCACTTTTTGCTAAAGTAAAGTAATGAGCTATGACATCTTCATTTCTAAACCTACTGCCCTTTTTTACATGTTGCCAATTTGCCCTCACAAATTATGCATTCACAAATTATTATCATTCTCAGTTAGTCAAATAACTCAAACCAAATGATTTAATAAATCACATATTCTTGTTATACGCTTAGACACAAAGAACTGATTTGACCCAAATACAACAACCATTGACAACATAACAGATATTCAAAAAAAAAAAAAAAACGAAAATGGATATATAAGTAGAATCTTATGAATTTACTTTTAAATATGTTCTTCTATTTCTCTATCAATGTAGACCAAACAATAAACAAACAGTAAAATGTAACCATATAAACATAAAATGACAGAAAATTTTATCAGAAGTGAGATGTGCAAACCAGAACAGCCCAATTATTAGTGTAAATCATTGAAGAAACAGAAACATGTATTGAACATGAAAGTGGCATCATAATAAACGTTATTGTGAAGCAGCAACATGTATTGAACATCAAATCTATTGTTCACTATTGCGGTTGTTAATACATGAACTTCACATAAGACGCATCATAGCAAAGTTACTTTTTTAGCCAGTTTTCATTCAATAAGCAATAAAATTGTTGTAGCTAGCAAGTGTTACTTTGGTTTGAAAACGATATCAAAACTGTAAATAGATGTTCTAGTTGATTAAGCTTACTATATTTCCCAAAGATCCAAACTAACATGCCAAAATTATTTTTTTAACAAGACAAGTATACCCTATATTTCATAAGGGGTTCGTATGGGTTGCAATCGAAGAAGATCAAATCAAAACTGAATCGGACTAAATCCAACTTGATTTTGGTTTAGAATTGTTTAGTCAACTCATACTTAAAATAGTTTCAATTGAGGACATACAAACATAAAGTAACTCTGTCTTAATTGATCTTTGAAATAGTACCCACACAATTACTGTTAGCAGTGCTAATTCAAAGAACCCTAAATTACTAACATAAAATAAAAAGGAAAAATTAACCTAATTAACTATAATCATGCAATCAAACTCAATGAATCAAAAACCCTAACATAATATTAAAAGGTTAATTTAGATTAACATAAATTATGAACTCAAAGAGTGAATGGTTAACATAACTTCCCTGGTTGCTTCCCTGAAAGTCTATTGTATCTAATAAACCGCAATATTCTATAGAAGCTGCTCCACGATCTCCACATATCAAGGCGCGCCAAATACTTTCACACAAGCCGCCAAAAATATTCACGAAATGTATTATCTGGTCAATAACTGTATTTCTCTACATGCCCTGTTGAAAGAAATGATGAAGTATACTATGAGTATATGATAAAATAAAGGGACCCTATATTCCTTTAATTTTGTTATTTTTTTTTTGAAGGGCCCTTTAATTCTGTTATTATTATTACTAATTTTAATTAGGTGTCTAATCGGGTCGGGTTGGTTGGATTCGGGTTAGTTTGGATTGGTCATTGTCAGGTCAATGCTAAAATAACATACTTGAACCTGACCTTATTTAAATTTGGGTAATTCAGGTTCGAGTTAATTTTGGTCGGGTTCAGATCAACTCAAATATAAGTAAAATAATAAAGAAAAATTGCTTATTTGTAATAGTTTAAATAGATACGTTATAAAAAAGATATTAAAATAAAAAACCTTTATTCGGGTCAATCGGTCGACCCCAACCCAAGTTAGCCAAATATTTTTAACTTGATACCTGACCCTATTTAGTATTCGGGTTGCTCGGGTTGACCCGAATAAAATTTTTGACCCGAATAACCTGACCAGAATAGGCTTAATCGGATCCGGGTTAGGTCTCTTTATGATCATTTTTAAAACAATGTCTTGAAAATCGGGTTCGAAATCGACCCGGTCGAGTCATCGGCACCGGGTCAACCGGTTCGACCCGGTTTTCAAATTATTATTTTTTTATTTTTTAGACCGGTTCGACCACCGGGTCAACCGGTTCGACCGCCGGGTCAACCCGGTTTTTTATTAAAAAATTTTGAAAAAACGAAACCCAGCCAGGTTTCGAGAACTGGTTTGACCCGGGTCACTCAAAACCCGGCGGGTGTAACCGGTTAACCCGGTTTTAGAAACCCGGGTTTTTTTAACCCTGTTTTTTGGCCAAAACCGGTCAAACCGGTTAGCCCGGCCGGGTCGACCCGGGTTTCAAAACAATGGGCTAAACATAAAAAGTTGCATATATACAAATTTAGTGATCGCAATAACAAGAAGAAAATTTATACAATTGCTGTGAGGATGATGTCGACTAGTGATTAAACGCGATCGTTTCTGGCTCTTTGAAACGGCGTCGTTTAGGCAAAAAGGAAAAAAGGGTACGTGTCTTTTGCATAAAGAATCCACCATATCCATTTCTTTCTCGCCTCACCGCGTACAACAAAACCGCCTCTTTATTAGATTTCTTCAGTCCTTTCATTGCTTCCATCAATGGCGTGTGACAACGGTGATGTGTGTGTGACAATGTGAGCTTAGGTGGGTGGTGGGTTTATTTGTTCGAAAAATAGGGGTTCTTTATCCAGCTGGTTAAAGTTGAAGTTGTTTTAGGAGTTTTGGTCGGAATGATGAGTGGAACACTCAATTATGCTTGTTGTATCATAACAATTAGCCAAAAATGTAAATCGATGTGTTATGGTTTAAGTGTTCTTCAAAAATTTGATTCTTAAGATAAAGTGTTTCCATGATGTAATTTTGCCACCTCAAAAGGAAGATGAAGAGAAGAATTTGAGATGTAGGAAACACGTTGTTGCTGCTTTTCTTGCGAGTGCATGTAGATTCTATTTTCGAATTGTGCTCCTTCCGTCGAAGCCTGAAAAGGTAAAATACCCAGCGTATATTTGGCAAAGAGCTTTTAACAGTATTTAACGTTTGGAATTGAACTATTGGCAAGAAGGTTTAGCATTTTGTATTTTTCTAAAAATGTTAACTTTCAAATGCGGCTTAAAGAGGCGTTTAGCTTTTATGTAGTTTAATAGTTTATAATTATTGACGCAGTTGTGTTACCGTTTGTACAAATATCCTTGTAGATGTATAAACAGGTAGAACATAGACCCGAAAGTTATCCAATCCGATTGGAGATACAATGAGTGAGTGTGTGGTGTGTTAGTATGAATATATTCGATATGATATAGAAGGAGCTCCGGTGTTCCCACTCCAAGATCGTTCTTTGGTAAGTTGCAAAGAGAGGAGCTTATTCTCAGCCTTGTCACATGTTCTCGCTCGTGACCAAGTTCTAGCATGGCCGTAAGTATTAGTTTTTGATATAATGTTATATTTCGGTATTAATGATAACATCCAATGCTTACCAAATAATGTGGGTGAAGGATATTTATAGTACATCACGACACTCCTTTTTTACCTGACAGACTATGGCATAGGCTCGGGTTTTGAGTACTTTGGATCGGTATTATGTTCTCTAATCCCCTCAGGTCACCGAGTCTTAAACGCTAACTTATATGAATATTAATTTGTGTTGTTTAATTGGTCGATCCACCGGTTTATAAATAGTTCCTTCAGTGACGCTAATAACTCCAGGATTGGTTGGAGTTCTATCAAAACCTAGTTACTTCAAAAGACTGTTATGGCGTCCGAAAGACAATCTTTTGTGCCAGTAGATTGGCTTGGGATCAAATAATTGATACACCATTTGTTACGAAACACTTATGAAATAAATACTACTTACAACTACTACCAACTACGACTACTAACTATTATTGTTAACCTTACTGCTAGTTATACCAAAGATGTCCAAAAATAAATAGAGCTTTAAAAGGTTCAGCTCGAATTTTAGAACTTTTTTTTTTTCAATTAAACATGATGATATTTTTTAACTTGAGTATGTAGCAAATAGAGACGTTGTAAACGATAGTTTAAAACACGAGTATTAAGACTGACTCTTAAAAAAAAATCATGTTTCTTTTATACGAAACAGAGAGACTGTTCTTCTTAAAAAAAAAAACATTGTCTTTGACTATACAAAGACACCGGTTTCAGTAACACGCCCGGTTTGTATGCATTTGGTATTACAGAGACCGATGTTTTCTTGAAAACCGGTATTATGCTACCAAACCCTGCTATTTTTACAGTACAGAGACTAGTGTTTTATAACCACTCTTTATAATTTTTATTATAAATGTTGTATTCGTAAAACAAAATTTTTTGCGAAGTCTAATATATAGATTGATATTTCTATTCCATGAAAGAAATAATCAAACAATAGAAAGCACGATATTGTACTTTAACTCAATTGGTCAACGTTCGGTTTGTGTTTTTATTTCTAGATATATGCGGTTAAACGAATTGAACCAAACTGCATATAATATACAAAAAGTTTCTTACTAAATATTCCAGTAATTATACAAGTGAACACATTATTGCATAACAACATTTTTGCTCCTAATGTAAACATTTATGTGTGAAAATTGATTAATGTGATCATAACATATAAACTTCGAATATTTTTTTTTTGTTAATCTATTATGTATGTTTATTTGAATGTAATTATTGTACTAATAAAATAACTTTAATATACTCACTGTTATTTAATTTTACTACGATGACGTTATACGTTTTAGATCATGTTATTGTTCATACGGTAAAATATGATAAATGTCTAAACGGTTAACCGTGACCCGAACCGTGTGTAACCGCTCATTTAAGGTACCGCATATCCGGTTACCCTTTAGTACGGTTTGGTTTCGGGTACTAAAATAAATTACCCGCTCCATGAACTGAATCACCCACGAAACCTCTACCGACTCATAAGATTATTCTACTTCTGTAAAATGTTTGTTTTGATATTATTTACCATCTTTATGTCAATGTCTCCGTTATTATACTTTTACTTAATAGTAATAAAATATAACTTCTCATCGTATTTGACTAAGTAAGATTAGACTAAAGCTACAGTAACCTGAGCATTTGAAGGACACTAAAAAAGCATATGGAAGCCCCTTATAGGGATGAGCATTGCAGACCCAAAAATTGACCGAACCGAGAAAACCGACTGGACCGACCAAACTGAAGAATCAACGGTCATGTCTCGGTCTCAACGTTTTTCTTATTTCGGTCTCGGTCTGTTCCAGTTCAGTCTTACATACAAACCGACCAATAATGCCTTTTTGGACCGAAGCGACCGAAGGATCGGACGGAACAAATTCGGTCTGGTCCTCGGTCGGTAGTTTTGGTCTAATTTGGTCTCGGGCCAGTCCGGTGTTAGACCAATGCTCAGCTCTAGCTGGAATGGAAGGTGTTACCTGTCTCTATTAAAAAAAATAGGAATAAAAATAAAAATAAAAATAAAAATAAAACTATATTTTTTGTGAAAAAATAGTCTAACTAGCATTTTTCTATTTTCTTTTCAATGTCGTTATATAGTTGTATGTACGTGTAATTCTGTGATTCCGAACATGATGTGTTACAGCCAAAATATTGGCGCCACATATTCCCTCCAACTTATTCGAATACAATTACCAATTTAGTATGTAACTAACTCATTGACATAGTCAAACAAAAATGAAATTAGCGCCACACTTTCCCTCCATATGGGTACAACAAGGTATTACATAAAATTTGGAACTATATTTTATAGACTATTTAATTTTAATGATTATTATGAAGGGGGCCTTTTAAAACATGAAAAATCTTGGTTTATTTGTTAAATTTTTGTACTTCTAAAAAATTTAAACACAAAGTCCACGACCGGTAGCGTTCGGACTTGGGTGAAAGGTAGTGGCGAAAACGGGTTAAGCCGCTCGAAATGAGTCGAGTTTAGACGAGCTCGAAATGACTCGAGTTTAAACAAGCACGCACTTGAGCCTTGTATAGTGCATGAAATGGTTCCTCACCATGGTATAAAAATTCTTATACCTCTCTGTAAGTGTTTAGACCTAGTTTTAAACATCCGTAGTGGTTGCTCTAATCATTAGTTAAATAAAAAAATTTAGCGACGTATTTGAGACAACAAAAAAAAATCCGTCGTTGTGTCGTTAGAATTCTGTCGCTAATAGTTCCAACATAAGTTCGTCGCTAACTCCATCTCTGTATGATTACATTTAGCGAATGAATTGTGACAGATACGTAATTCATCTCTAAGTTTGTTACTGACTTGTCACTACTTTGTCGCTAATTTATCAAAGCCAGTTTTGTAGCTAATCCATCTCTAATCCGTCAGTGTAACCCATTTTATTGCGACAGAATAATTTGGTTGCTAATTTCCGTCACTGTTGTCCAGTATTCTAGTATTGTGATTTTGAGCAAACCACCAGCTGTCAACGGATTTGATTAGTCTTTACCAAAAGCCGTTTGCTTCTGGACTAGCCAACTCTTGATGGAATAGTCAATATCTTGGTGAGCTGATTACCAATTATGGATTTTCCACTACCTTTACCACAAGCCATAATCTTGCGGGCTAGCCAACTCATTCTCTTTATGGGATATGGCGAGTTGAGGTACCATACAATTTTGGGCAAATTGCAAGCCATCAACGGATTTGAGATGTCTTTACCAAGAGTCGTTTGCTCCTGGACTAGCCAGTGCTTTTGTCGGTTAGACAAGGCGGACTGATAACCACAAAAAATATTGAACTTTAGTGAAAATTTTTAAAAATTTTGGTCAAAAACGGGGGTATAAGATAGTAAAATGTGATAAAATTCGCTAGAATAGCGAAATACCCCCCCCCCCCCCCACACACACACACTTAGGATGAATATTGTCCTCAATATTCAAAGTCCCGGATATTATGCCGACTCTTTGAACGTAAAAGGGCAATATTACAAGCCAAATGTGGAAAACACCATGTTGTTTTTCACTTTTGTAATCATAGCATGGGTGACTCCCCCACACTTAGGGTGAAAACCCTATAAGCATGCTACTGTTTTTGTTTACTGAGTCGCTAGCTTGACTCGACCCCGAATTCATTTGTCCTTGGGGAAGCATGATGTGGAAGAAACAATCTCCATCGGACTTTCATTCAAGATGTTTGGACAAACATTTGAAGCACGTGAAAGTTCCACACCGATGAGATATAATCCCGGCTTAAGATAGTATAAACTATAAGCGGTGATGCCGGGGTCAAAGATAATGTCTTCATTCCCGAAGGAGTGAAGAACAGGAGAAGTCACCCTGTAGGTGAAGAAAAGGAAGAAAACCATGATGAAAATCATGATTTGATCTTCTTCCTCGAGATCAGGCTCATTAGCCTGAATTTGGATTTCAAGGGTTAAGCTCGTAAACATCCCGGGAGGGTGGGTGGGAATTTGCAAATTCTCATGATTGAGTGCATCTCCCCCCGGGCTATCATACTCCGGAGGAGTCATGATATGAGTGAGTTCACCGGAGAACTCCTCAAAGGTGAATGAATCATATTCGGGGAGAGAAATTTGAGAATGAGGAGTGGTACTGCCACTAATCTTCTCTCCCATATGATCAAAAGTAAAGGCTTCAAACTCCGGAATAAGATCATCGGAGAGAATGTCACTATCCTTAATTGGGATAGGAGATGAAATAGGTTTCATATTGAAAGCCTCGATTTTAGAAATGAGGAGATTGACATTTATTAATGTTGCACGAAGTGCTTCATTTTTTATTTCAGTATCAGTCTCATCATTCTCTTCTTCTAAGCTAACTAGCTCAGAAGGTAATCCTTCCACATGACTGATGTCTCCAGAAGATAAAGAATTTTCATCAACATGTGAAGTACTAAGCTCGATGTTGGGATTAGAGTTTAAAAGATTTTCAGTTTCTCCCATATCAGCTTCAAAATCAAGGAGACCATCATCACTTCCCAATGGAAGTGGATTGATGTGAGTAAGTTCGTTTGTGAACTCCTCAATAAGAGGGTCAACATCAGAATGAGGCAATGGTGCCTCTTTATACTCAACTTCTCCATAAGATGTACAATCATCATTAAAATCGGAGAGAAAGTCTCAAAATGATCTTTTGGATTTTCAGGGTGAGAAGGTAGGTCACACACATGATCAAAAGTTCCCTGTGACTCTCCTGGGATTGGGACAAGGTTCTCAACACTAGACTTTATGAATTCGTCCGATTCCTTTTGAGGAACAGTGCTAAGATGCTCATCCCCCATATTTAGAGAGTGAGTGTGAACTTCGGGTATGATATCAATAGACTGAGGGAGTTTAGTAGTACTAGCAATTATGGAATTTTCAAGTTCCATTTGATCAACGGCTAGTGACTTCGTCACATTATTTTCTCCCTGAATTTCAATGGAAGGAATTACAACTGACGAATCTGATGAATCTTTTTGAATAATAACAATGTTATCTTCATCATCATCACTGTCATCATCGTCATCATAAAGAGCAGCATAGCAAAGATTGGCACGTATTTTAGCTGCTCTTTGCTCAGCAAGTAATTCTTCCATGCTCAATTCGTTTCTAGCATCTCGTTCTTCAGCAAGTAATTCTGCCATTGATTTTTCACGAGATTCTTGAAACGATGTAGTAGCCAACCCCTCCTTAAATTCTTTAAATGCTTCAAGAACCTTTAGACAAAGGTCTTGCGGGAATTGAGGAGTTGCTTGGGTCAATTGGTGCTGTGGAGGTTAATCTTGAAATGAATAGTCGTAATTGTTGCAAGGAAATGGATTCCCTGTTTGACAATCCGAGCTAAAGTGAGGACCTCTACAGTATTCACAACAGTAAAACTGATGTGGCTGTGAGTCGTATGTGCTAGAGTCATAATTGCTATCAGGAAACTGCTCATAGACAAGCGTGTTGCCCGATTGACAATCAGAACTGTAGTGTGGGCCACCACAGTACTCACAACAGTTAAACTGTTGAGTCTGGTTTGGTGAATTGTATGGATATTGGTCATAACCAAAATTTTGACTATTTTGACAATCAAAACCTTGGTGAGGACCTCCACAGTATTCACACGAAAAGTTTGGTGTATTTTGATACGAACAATCGTTGTGATTTGGATAATATGATTCTTGCTCGTATGAATGTGATGGGTAATTGGAAAATTTTGCAGAGTCGTTGAATGAGTTCTGATTAGGATCATAAGGAAATGAATTCCTCGAACCACAAAACAAACAACTCCCGTCTTGAATATCATTACCACATTTTTCACATGTACACCAACGACATGGTAAACCAAAAAGCGGCTCACCACAACCAACACAAGGGATAAAATCCGGAGGTGGGACAAGTGGTGTGCTCTTAGAGCTAGCAATTTCCACCACTTCCGTTATGGTCTCGGGTTTTTGTTCTTGATAAACGTGAAGATTGGGCAAGTCGTTCTTTTCAATCACTGCCCTAAGCTCAATACGTTTGCTTGACAAACTTTTAACCGTAAACCGTGAAAGGTTAGGATCAATTCTTGACGGTTTAGGAGCAATTGTGAGCTTAGGTTTTTGGACAACCATAGGTTGGACGTATTTAGCACTTTCATGGTTAGAGGAAAGTACAGGGTCCTTTGTCACCTCGGTTTCTTGATCTCTTTCCCTCACCGGAGAGGGAATAGGAATCGAAGGTCCATCATAATCAACACGACATCTCGACATTTTTGACAAGGCCATAAGTTTTTCAACTTTGCTTTTAAAGGCCCTTTGTTCAAAGAAATCGTCATCGAGAGATGCCATAAGAATCAATTACGGGACAAGTGGAAGAAGTTAGAATCAAAAGGATAGAGGGTAAAGGGATGAAGAATCAAAAAGGTAGGAGGGTAAAGATGGATATTTTTGGGATTTTTGATAAACATTTTATAAGAAAGAAAATCTTTTTGTGTTTTTGGGTTCGTTGAAAACTGATTTTAAAAAGTTTTCGGGAACTGTTTTGTTTTTATAATAAGAAAATATGAACAAAGGATGGTAAATATACAATGAGTGTATACCCAGATTCACTAATCTGTAAAACCGTTTAGAATAACGCGCACAACCTCCCCGGCAGCGGCGCCAAAATTTGATTGGCTCCAAACGGTCAACCTAAACTGACCAGGTGATGGTCAACAAGGTCAAACTGCCTAGAGTCAATCTCCGTGGAAGTACAGGGTTTCCCCGGGTCATTATGTCCCGACGAGGTGTGATGGTTATTCAAACGGGTCTGTGATCGGGTGAATCTGGACAGGAAGGGGTATAAGTGAGTTGTGATGATTACACTACTAGAATATAAAAGAAAATAGCTTAAATACACTATATTAACAAGACTGGAAAGTCAGAAAAACCAGAAACGTTTAAAACTTAAAACGCGTACGTTCACGTTTAAATAAAACGTAAACGCACAAAATAAAACGTGAAAAATGAATTCTGAAAACCCCCAGGGGGTGAAAATGACTTTTTTACAAACTAAAAGATAAAAGAAAATTTTTAGAAAAATAAAATAAATTTTTATACTATTTAATTATTTAATATTAATTAATTACTAATTATTACTAATTATTAATATTTAAAATACTTAAATACAATATAATATTAATTTAATACAAGAAAAATGAAAATAAAATTTCTAAAATTATAAAATAACTAAAAACAAATTTTAAAATTAAAAATATGTATTTTTGTCTTTTTGTGATTTTTCTGTTAATTAATTATTAATTACCTAATTAAACTATTTTAAATTATTAAAAATAGAAAATGAACAGTAAAAATTCTAGAAAAATTCCTAAAAATATATTATATTATATAAAAGCTAGGAAAAATATAAAAACTAGGTCTTACTTAATAAAAATTAATTATGCTATTTAAAACTTAATTATTAATTAATTACTAATAAAACTAAGATTAAATCTAATAAATACTAAATGACAAAATAAAAATCTGAGAAAATTACTTAAAATACTTTAATATAAGAATAATTTAATAAAAATATAAAAATGCTAAGTACTTAATAAAAATCTAAAAATGAAAAATAAAATTTAAATTACATTAAATAGAAACTATCACTTAAAAATAAATTGGTTTTTCTTGGTTTTTCTTTTACAAACTTATTTTATACCTAAAAACAAACACTTTTTGTGAAAACAACTTTTTAGGAACTTAAAAATAAGCACTATGTGAAGCAATAAGCCACACAGTTGACTATTGTTGACCAAAGTGGAAAATAAGCTCAAACCAGCTTGTGTGGGACCCACAATGATTAATTCTGGTTCAAACAATGTTAGTGGACATGTATAAGCCAGAAAAAGCCAAAGGGAAACACAAAATAAGCAATTAAGCTCAAATAAGCACTTGGCTTATTTGTTTCAAAGCTGAAATGGGACAAACTTGAAGACTAGATTCAGGTGGGGTCCACAGGTCTAGGGGTCAAAAAATTGGTCAAACCTTGTACCCTGGTAGGAGGGGAGTTCAAAAAGCCAAGGAGAGGCAAGTGGGACCCACTGAGGTGGCTGGAAACCACCACCAAAGGGTGGTGTTTGGGTGGTAACCTGCTGGTGCAGGGGACAACCCCAGCCCTGCAGCCTACTTTGGGCAATGGTGGGGCCCACTAGAAAATTCTTAAGAATGCAAGCAAGATGGGAACACAAACATGAGCTGGGGGAGTACAAAATATCAAAAGCTCAAGGTCTGAATCACCCTACAAAAATCTATAAAAATCCTTGAACTTTTGTAAAAACTGAATACCATGCAACTTTGACTTTTGTGGATTATTAACTATGTTGACTAAATTGAACTTTGGCTGATCAAAGCTTACCCTAGAGGTTTAGTAAACATGTTTAAGCTTTAAAATCACACTCTTAATCACAATATGCATCAAATCAACAAGCTAAGCATTCTCAGATTCCACAAGCACAAGCAGTTTATGAATTGCAAGCCATATTTGACTTTTGCACTAAAACCTACCATTATTAAACTTGAACTGAGCTATTATGACTTAAATACTCATGATTGAACCATAGGTAACACCAAAAACACACTGGAACACAGTGTGTTCCCCTGAACCAAACACCCCTTTGCATTGTCTGTCATGAACCTTTTAAATGGAAACCAACTCAGATTTATGAAGCAATCTTTAAACCAAATTTCTTACTAGCTGTGAGACATAACTGGGACTAGAAACACAGACAATGCACAGATTTATACTTATGTTTAGGAAAATAAGCTGTGTGACAGTTAACTACTTTAGGTACCAACCATGATTCTAAACAGCAACAAGCAACTCAATGGGGTCAATTCATTACCAATACCCTTAATGAATATAAAAATATATATGATTCCTACATAAACACAAGAACAGTGATATGCTAAAATAAAGTTGGAAAATGTCTTACAAAAGGTCCCAAGCCAGAATCAAAGATGAACCAGAACCAAAGGACCAACCTAAGCTCTCCACAGAGCTCTAATATACCCAGTCCAATATATGAATCAGCTCTGCACCATCTTCTTCTCCTTCTTTTTTTGATTTTTTTGATTTTTTTTTTATTTTTTAAATATTTATTTGGATTTCTGACTAAACTCTGCTTAATCAATTTCTGAGCTTAGAAAAGCTTGTAACTTACCTAAGTAAACTTAAATAAACTTGAAATAACATTGTAACATATTTTGAATCAACATGAGAGATTTACTTAAAGAAAATCAGAAATTGCAAACTTCAATTTTAAACTAAGAGACTTGAAATTGATACTGAGTAATTTTTAACAATACAACTGAGAATTCAACTTAAGGTGAAAGTTACACTGGAAAATACATATTACAATTTAAATCTACATAATTAAGAAAATAAGCTAAAAAATCTACACTAAAAACCTCACACCTCTTCACCACTGCTTCTCTTTTTCTTTATAGGCTGCCAATTAGGGTTTTCAGAGACTCCTTGGACTTTTCCCATCATTCTTCTCAACCACAGGATCACTAGAACCAATCTTGATCGTTCAAATATTTTGGCGCCCAAACCTTTTATCTGTTTCTTGATATTATTGATGCCAGTGGGGCAGTCTTGGAGTTTTGTGTTTGGTTTGGAGTACCAAGGGGGGGGGGGTTGAGTGTGTAGGAGGGGAAGGCAGTGTAGGGTGATGATGGATTTGCAGGGTTTTTGGAGGGAGGTGAAGGTGAGGTGGAAGGGTCAAAGATGGGGGTTGACTGGGAGGTAATAAAAACGGGGTGTTTGTTTATTTTTGGTGGTGGGCTGTTTGGTATGGGCCAAGGATTAACAAAGTGGGCTGGGGTGATGGTTTGTTTATGTTTTGGATTTAGGGGGTATAAGTATTAAAGGATCCGTTTGGTAATTAGTATGAAATTCACAAGGACCATTTTGTAATTATTCCAAACATGAGGGTCTGAAGTGAAACTTTTCCAAAGTGGTTTACAAGGAACATTCTTGCCATGTTGAATAACCAAAGGACCATAATTGCAAATTTCCACTTTTGAAAATCCCGGGGACTAAACTTGCCAAAATTCAAAGTTGAGGGGTTAAAAGTGAAATTTTGCCAAAGTTATCAAAAAAAGTCTAAATTGTCACATGTGAATAGTACAAGGGTAATATTTGATATTTTCTAATTTTTAAAACCCGAGGACTAGTTTTGCCATTTTTGAAACTTTAGGGACCAAACATGTAATTTTCTCAAAGTTTTCACCCAAGGAACATTTTTTATAATTTTTTACTTTTCTATGCCTTGGGTTGACTTTTCTTTCGTTTTAAACTTTCAGTGACTAGTTTTGTCAATTTTTGAAACTTGAGGGACTGAAACTGCCAATTTTGCAAACTTTGTGCGTTTTTCATCTGTTTTTGATTATTTTGCATTTGAAACATGTAAAACACTTTCCTGGGATATTTTCACTATTTTGATACAATATTGAGTGTTTTTAGATGTTTTGGCAGCTCAGAAAAGGTAAAAATGATGAGTATTTACACACTCATCAGTAACACCCCCAAAATTTGGTACAGCGGAAGACTCAACAAGCTTTCGAAGTGCTACGGGGATTGGTATCCAACACAAGACATAAAAGAACGAGATAAAGTAAACAAGAGAAAAATTCAACCACACGGGTTTTAAAGTTTACATTTATTCCAAAATCAATCAAAGTCAGGCCCAAAAGAAAACAGATATAGGTCCACAATTATTTATCAGAGTTTTAGAAAATAGATCCATAAACCAGGTGCCATAGCCACGCCTCCAATCCAAGCATCCAAGGGCATCACTTAATTACCTGAGAAAACGCGCTAAAAGTCAGCTTTCGCTGGTGAGATCATAGGTTTAAGTTCATAATTCAATATAGTGGACATATACGCAAAACGCTTGCTAGCTAGACTAGGCCTCAACCATCTAACCAAAATAATCCAACCAAACTAATCCAACCAAATAATCCAACCCTATAGGTGCACGCTATAGCTCAAATCAATACAATCAATAGCTTACCTAGATCATGTCTAGGCCTCGCTCTATAACTAATCCAATAGCTTACCTAATTCGGGACTAGGCCTCGCTCAACAACCAATCAATAGCTTACCTAGTTCGGGACTAGGCCTCGCTCGACAACCAATCAATAGCTTACCTAGTTCGGGACTAGGCCTCGCTCTATAACCAAATCAATAGCTCACCTAGTTCAAGATTAAGTCACGCTCTATAACCTACCTAGTTCTATAAGCATAGCAAGTTTTAAAATAACAAAGCGATAATAGTCCACATAAAACATTTGCACGTTTCTCACCCCAAGTATTGAAAACAAAGTTCAAGAGTAAAAGTGGGGCTATGACTCACCTCAAGTCCAGCAATCCGCAAAAGAAATCGATAGATGAAAGACGTAAGCAAACTCAAGTAACGGCAACTACAGACTCGGCACTTCCTAACAATATCAAACTCGTTCAGAATCATTTCCTCAAAAATCAAATATTCCCAATCCCGAACGTATTCCATTTAACTTTCCAAAAATATCCATTTCTCGAATTATCTACATATTAATTTGAAGTTTGACGTTTGGTATCCATATGGGTGGAGGGTCAACACAACTCAAACCAAGAAGTCACAACGAAAGAAATAATAAACCATCTATAGGTCTAATATTAGCCCAATATATTATTTAAATAAATCATCGAAGTTTATCAAATCCGTCGATTTAATAATCCCCCATATTTATTTACGTAATATATCGCTCCAAGATTATACCCAACCTAAATCACATAGCACAAAGAATACTATATGGTAAATATCGTAGTCCAATAAATTCCCTATATATATCGTCCAATTTGCCAAATTCGTCAATTTAGCCAATTCCACGAGATATTTAGTAATTTATTATCCTAATACACGTACCACAACCTATGGGCGTCGTGGGATACGATGCCCATTAATATACTCATTTTATATAACTAAATAAACTCGATTTAACCCGTCGATTAAATAAGTTACGTAAAATCGTCATATATCCATGACAACACAAAAGTCACATAATAAAGCCCACTTGGACTTAAGTAACCACAACTCCGTATAACTCGATAAGTTTACCAAATTTATAAAAAGTAATGTTTTATTTATTAATTACCCAACGTATTAGTTCTTGTCATTATTTCTAGTTATTTATTTATAATAATACTCCCGACATTTATTGCACTATTCACATAGTACAATACTTATCGTTATATTATTATAACGTTTACTCGTGGTCGTTTTATTATTAATATACGCATTTATATATATATATATATACATACGTTTCTCACGTCTATATACATATATAAACGATTATATTATCAATAATATTATTACGAGTATTATTTTTAATGTTTGATTTTAAATATTTATCGAGTCATAAGAATTTGGTCACATGTCCGAGTCATCACTCTCCGCTCATAGTCCAAGTCCAAAAATAATATAACCAAGTCATAAATAAATAATCCAACTCCGTCCAAATCAATCCCAAATCCACGTGCTACAACATTAGGGTCCGACTACGGCACCCGACTAACCTATCTTCGTCATCTAATTGACCGTCTCACAATCGGTCCCCAAATCCATACTCGTCAACACAACTCCACAATATCAAAGTTAATTCATTTGCCGAAACCATGAGGTTACGGACTCAACTCCACTTTCGGCCAACAACAATAATAATAACAATAAAATGCCCAAGTCTCAACATCACATAATAACACCATGAATCACAACAAGTAAGCATCAAATTATACCATTTCCGGGTTGGTTTACCAAGCCAAACCCGAGCCAAATGACCCATTTGGGTCTCGGCTAGAATCACGAGTCACAAGGACTCAATACCAAGGCCACAAGGCCACGACATAAGCTCACTCGAGCCATACCAAAACTGGCAAACGGACCCTCATGGGTTGCGGCACACCAAGACATCAACAAACACCAATTTGGTAACTAAAACAACCAAGAATCGAATCAAATCGGACCAAGGGTCCCCCTTAGACTCCCAAACGAGCCAAGAAAATAGTCACACCAAGACCATGGGTCTTGGCCAAGCTCCAACGAGCTAATCCAAATCCAAACGCGACCTAAACAAATCGAGCACCAAACTCGAGTCAAAACCACACCCAAGATACCAAACGAGTTTTTATTATCAAACTATCATTTTCCCACTTGTTTTAATCAAAACCCAACAAGAAAAACATTCGTGTACCCACGGTTTGGGTACGAATCGAGACACACGAGTTGGAACTCGTGGTCACTCACCTTTAAAATGACCTCAAAACTTGATTTCTTTAAAAACCCAACAAGATTAAACAAAAATGGTGGTGTTAAAGTGGCGGTGGTAATCCGTACGTGATGTTAAAGAAGGTTTTAGAGCGAATGGTTTATACCAAAAGATAGATCGGGACAAGGTGGTGATGATGGTGGTGTTAGTTTATTTAGGAGGGGGCGGTGGCAGCGTTATTGGTGGTTATAGGTGGTGGTGGTGTTGTTGTTTCAAAAAGAGAGAGAGAGTGAAAGTGTTGGTGATGAGGGTGATGGTTGTTTTGCTTTTCCAGGTTTACACAAGGACGATTTTATGTATTACTAAAAAAAATGAATTTTAATAATAATAAAAATAATAATAATAATAATAATAATAATAATAATAATAATAATAATAATAATAATAATAATAATAATAATAATAATAATATTAAGGTGGGTGAGTTGACCCGGTGTAATAGACACGGACCAAACCCGAAACCTTTTAAAACAAATCAACTCTCTCGAACCGAACTCATTCCAAATAATCCAAAAATCTCGCGATACGTTCCAAATATATAAATATCCGAACCAACATTTAAAATAATTAAAATTGTTAGGTTATCCTAGTGCCGGAGTCAATGTAGTGCCAAACAGGTATCTCAAAAATAGATCACCACAATTATACCAAACCAAATAATAAAAATTCAAATTCCATAAATAACTTACGGTTTAAAATCACATTCCAACGTTTACAATACTCATCACGAATAAACTTTCCAATATTCCAAAAATCATAAATTTTAAAGTAATGCGGGTTTTCAAAATGGCTCCCTAATTTGCCAGTTGTCACATCCTCCCAGCCTCAGAAGAAACCCGTCCCGGGTTTCACTCAGAACAAACCATCTACGAAGTAAAAGGCTTCGGATATCTCTTTCGAAACTCATCCTCACGTTCCCACGTGAATTCCGGTGCATGCCGCGAATTCCAACGAACTTTGATGAGGGGAATACGACTTCTCTTAAGTCGTTTAATCTCTCTATCCAATATCTCAATCGGCTCTTCCACAAAATTCAAACTTTCATCCACACGAATATCTTTAATTGGTATAACCGGTGTTTCATCCGAAACACATTTCTTCAAATTGCTAACATGAAACACATCATGAACTTTACTCAGTTCCTGTGGTAGTTTCAACCGATAAGCCACGGGCCCAATTCTTTCCAAAAATGAGAAATGGTCCAACGTAGCGGGGGTTGAGTTTCCCACGTTTCCCGAAACGTATCACTCCTTTCCAAGGCGAGACTTTTAGCATCACTTTGTCTCCAACCCGAAATTCTAGGGGTTTACGTCTCTGATCGGCGAAACTTTTCTGTCTTTCCCTAGCTGCTTGTAATCGATCTCGAATTTCGTTACTTTCTCAGTAGTCTCCAAAATGAGCTCAGGGCCTATGAGTTGGCTATCTCCAACTTCAGTCCAACCAATAGGCGAACGACATTTACGACCATATAAAGCTTCAAATGGTGCAGCTTTAAGGCTTGTGTGGTAGCTATTGTTATAGGAGAATTCCGCAAGGGGTAGATACTTCTCCCAGCCTTTACCAAATTCTATTATGCATGCACGAAGCATATCCTCTAAAGTCTGAATAGTTCTCTCACTTTGACCGTCGGTTTGGGGGTGATATGCAGTACTCATATCAAGTCTCGTCCCCAAAGCGGTTTGCAGTGATCGCCACAACGCTGACATAAAGCGGCTGTCGCGATCAGAAACAATCGATATCGGAACTCCATGACGAGAAACAATTTCCTTCACATACAGCCTCGCAAGTTTATCCACACTATCATCTTCACTAATTGCTAGGAAATGAGCAGACTTAGTCAAACGATCCACAATTACCCAGATAGCGTCACAACCGCTAGCTGTCTTCAGTAATTTGGTAATAAAGTCCATCGTGATCCGCTCCCATTTCCAAACCGGGAGTTCTGGTTGCGTCAATAATCCTGATGGTCTTTGATGTTCGGGACTTAACCTTAGAGCACGTCAAACACTTACTAACGTACAATGCTATATCTGCCTTCATATTTGGCCACCAATATAACTTTTTCAAATCCTGGTACATCTTGTCAGACCCAGGATGAATAGAGTATCTTGACTTATGCGACTCGTGCATAATCAACTCTCAAACTCCTCCATATAAAGGTACCCAACTTCGCCTCCAAAACATAATACTCCATCAGAACGCTTAACAAATCCTTTCTCATTTTCTGCCATCCCAAATATGTTTTTAGCAGGTCGATTTTTTGCTTTCAATGCTTCCGTTTAAGCTTCTAATATTTGTGACGGTAACGGCGATACGATAGTCATCCCTAATGACCTAACTCGTAACGGTGGTATTCTCTCCTTTCTACTAAGTGCATCAGCAACAACGTTTGCTTTACCAGGATGGTAGCGAATTTCACAATCATAATCGCTTAGCAACTCAATCCAACGTCGCTGTCTCATGTTGAGCTCTTTTTTATTCAAGATGTGTTGTAGACCTTTGTGGTCAGTGAATATAACGCATTTAGTACCATACAGATAATGTCTCCATATCCTTAAGGCAAAAACCACAGCACCTAACTCCAAATCGTGGGTGGTATAGTTCTTCTCGTGCTTCTTGAGCTGTCGGGAAGCATAAGCTATCACCTTCTCTCGTTGCATTAATACATCTCCTAAACCCTTATGAGAAGCGTCACAATAGATGACGAAGTCCTCGCTACCTTCAGGTAAAGCCAAGATAGGAGCACTACACAACATCTCCTTAAGTAATTGAAATGCTTCATCTTCCTTATCTCCCCATTCGTACTTAACACTCTTTTGAGTCAATTTGGTCAACGATTTTGCTATCTTCGAAAATCCCTCAATGAATCTTCGGTAGTAACCGGCTAAACCCAAAAATTGACGAACTTCTGTTGGGGTCGTCGGTGCAGCCCAATCTTTAATCGCTTCAATCTTAGCAGGATCTACATGAACTCCTTGTCTATCAATCACATGACCTAGAAATTGTACCGTCGGAATCAAAAATTCACATTTAGAAAATTTGGCATACAGTTTCTGTTTCCTGAGCAATTCTAAGATAAGCCTTAGATGCTCCTCATGCTCCTTCTCACTCTTCGAATAAATTAGAATGTCATCGATGAACAAAATCACGAATTTATCTAGGTAAGGCTTGCACACCCGATTCATGAGATCCATGAATACCGCCGGTGCGTTAGTCAGCCCAAACGACATCACCTGAAACTCGTAATGCCCGTAACGGGTTCTGAAAGCCGTTTTCGGAATATCTTCCTCGCGAACTCAAAGTTGATGATATCCCGATCTCAAATCGATCTTCGAATACACACTCGATCCTTGAAGCTGATCGAACAAATCGTCGATCCTTGGTAACGGGTATCTATTCTTCACCGTTAACTTGTTCAACTCTCGATAATCAATACACATACGAAACGATCCATCCTTCTTCTTCACAAATAAGACCGGGGCTCCCCAAGGCGAAGAACTTGGTCTTATAAATCCCTTTTCAGCTAACTCCGCTAATTGTTTTGACAACTCTTCCAATTCAGTGGGTGCAAGACGATAAGGCGCTCATGCCATGGGTGCAGTACCAGGTATCAACTCAATTTGGAACTCCACTTGTCTAGTAGGCGGGATTCCCGGCAATTCATCAGGAAATACATCCGGAAAATCACGAACTATAGGCACATCTCCAATGCACCTTTCCTTCTTCTCCTTCCCTCCTTTCTCAGAGATTTGAGCTAAGAAAAGGCAACATCCTTTCTCCATTAGCTTCGGTAATTTAGTGCATGATATAACCGCTAATCTAGATGGGCCTCTCAATTCTTTTTGATCTCCTGGTATATTTAAAATCTCCTTTCCGTAAGGCACACGCATGTTCTTCTCACGTAAAGTATATGAGCACGATACTTCAACAACCAATCCATACCAATAATGACATCAAAACTTCCTAACGTGACGGGTAGAAGATCTATGTTGAAAGGACGATTCAGAAAATTTAACGTACAACCGCGAATGATGGTCCTAATCCTTTCTATGTTCCCATTAGCTAATTCTACATCATAACCAATTCCTAAGGCCATCGGGGGTTTCTCTAGTAAGGGTGCAAACTTAGTAGACACAAAACTCTTATCGGCACCAGTATCAAATAGTATGGAAGCATAACGATTATTGAGAAGGAACGTACCAGTAACGACGTTCGGATCTTTTCCTCTCTCATTCCCAAGTGCATACACTCTTCCATGAGCAGCTCCAGCTTCCACACGTTGGTCCCCATTATCTTGTAGTCCACGGTTTCCTCCAGCTCCACGGTTTCCATGATTGTACCCATTACCACCCGATCCTTGATTTCCTCGGTTCCATGATTCCCTACACTCATTCCTATAGTGTCCCTTCTTTCCACATCCATAACAAGTAACATTTGCCTTACTCATAGTTTCAGGAGTAGCTTGAACCATAGCAAGTGGTCGAGCTCTACAATCCTTAGCTATGTGTCCCATCTTAGAGCAATTCTTGCACATCACAGTACATCGTCCAGAATGATTCTTATAACATCGGTTACACTTGGGTGCATCTCCATTGTAGTTCTTCTTATCTCCATCTCCCATAGCATAAGCTCTAGTAGTTTTTTGTCGCTTGTTTCGACGATCATAACCTTAGAGTGATTATCCCTCTTCGTCTTTCCATTCTTGTCCTTCTCAGCTTCTTCCAATACCAACGAGTCCATCAATTGTTGAGCGATCGTGATAGCCTCATGAATGTTTGCAGGCTTAGCAGAAATCACATCGTTCCTTGTAGCTATCGGCAACCCATCGGTATACCGCTCAATCCTTTGAGTCTCAGTCCTAACCATATCAGGGCAAAGCAAGGCTAACTCTCGATAACGGCGATTGTAAGTTGCCATATCGGTACCTTTCACCTTGTGATTCCAGAACTCAATCTCCAGCTTCTTAACCTCATTCCTTGGGCAGTAAGTCTGAATCAGCAAAGACTTAAATTGCTCCCAAGTCATAGCATAAGCCACATCACTCCCGACCGAATTACGGTAATTGTTCCACCAAGTTAAAGCTTCATCCTTGAAAGTAAAAGAAGCAAACTTTACCTTCGCATTCTCCGCATAACCGCTGACATTAAACACTGACTCAGTCTTCTCTATCCACCTGACCAAGTAGACCACTCCTTCAGTTCCACCAAACTCAATGGGTCCACAAATTCTAAACTCCTTGTAGTTACATCCATTAGCACGAACAGGTGGAAATGTTCCAGCAGAGTTGTTGGAATGATTTGACTCAGCTAGTAGCTCAGCAACTCGTTGCTCCACAAGTTGATTGATCATTGCTTGATCCACAGTAGGTGCATTAGGTGGAACATGTTCATTGTCTCCCTGAACCTCAACATTTTGATTCTTGTTGTTATGATTAGTAGCGTCCAGGTTATCAGGAGTAGGGGTTTCAACATTTCGAGTAGGACGGCGACCTCGGCGACCAGGGGTAGCCGTTGCAGGACCAGTTCTGGTAGCTCTAATAGGGTTTCGTCGTGGGGCAATTGATCTGAAACATCATACAAGGTTCATGAGTCTCCGATAGAACTTATCATACACTCAACAAGAATTAAATCAACGAAGCCAAGTCATGGAAAGAATATCAACAATACACCACAAGACATCAATAAGGCGAATAGGGACTCAAGTTTCCACAATATCCAAAAACCACATAATACCATATAATAATAACCATCAACCATACAATAGAGATCCAACATCGTTCCAACTACCGAAAAACACAAAAGATAAATATCGTTCCAAACAAGACGAATACTCAACGGAAAGTACATCAAAATACGATAACTAGCTTTTCTAACCAAACACTCCTCGGTGTGGAAAGCAACAAGACAACATAACCCAAACATCTAGCCACGCTGCTGGCGGAGGTTCCTCAACTCCTGCCTCAAGCCATCAAGCTCTCTCCATAGTGATCCTAACTCCACACTATGGGTGTCGTTGTCTCTCTCGAGGTCTGCTACCTCCTTCTCTAGCTCAGCATTCCTCTGCCATAACTTGCGGTCGGCCTCTCGAGCTGTGATAAAACCTCGATGTAAACCCTCAATATGCTCATGAATCTCCATCAAACCTCTCCTCATCTCAGTAACTCTCCTCTCAGCCGTAACCATGTCAATCCTCAACTCCCCAATCAACTCAACGGTCGCCCTATCAATCCGCTCAGACATACGTGTAACTCTCTCACCAAGATCAGTAATCTGAGCCCACATCCTACCAGTCTCACCTAACTCTGCATGCTCAGCAGAAACCTCAGAAGGTGCATCCGACTCAATGGGACTACCAGGCGGTAACTCAAACAGAAATGGGTGATCAGGTGAAATAGGCTCTATCAGATGTATAGGAGAATCAGGCTCCTCATCCTGAGCTGGCGGCACTAACAAACCATCATCATCAGGCATCTCCTCCTCCTGAGGGTCATCCTCCTCCTCAGGGTCATCATCACCCTGCTCAGCCTCCTGAGGGTCATCAGCCTCATCCTTACCCTCGTACTCCTCCTCCTCCTCATCGGAAGAGTACGTCATCAATCATCGTCTCCTAATAGGTGAACCATGCGGAGATGTGGTAGGTGATCTAGGACGACGACGCAATGATGTAGGTGGTGCATCTGACAAGAGAGTGTGAGCATCCAAATGTAAAGGTGGTGAAGTAGGGCGTACCGACATACGTGCCGTAGCTCGGTGGGCAAAACGTGGAGCCACACGAGCCATAGCCTGATGAAGAGTAAGCTGCCTCGAAGTACCAGGGAGCCCTAGAGAAGATGAGGGTCCCTACGTAGGTGCAGCAGGCGGTGCAGAAGTAGAAGCTGTCGGTGACACAATAGCTGAATGCATGGCAATCCTGTAAGGATCATCAGGAGCCATGGTGATTTGTGTTGGGCGTACAGGTGTAGTAAGAATATCCTCAACAACGTCAAACATACGGGAGGCCATAGTCTGTGACAACGGCGTAGGGTAGGTGTAAGTGTTTCAAAACAACTAAACCGCGAACTCAAAATACCGTATCAAAATCATCATATAATTCCCAATCATATATATCAAGAAATATTTAAAATACCGCATTACTAAAATCATTCATAAAACAATTAAGCCATATAATTCCTCAAAACACCATATAATTCCTCAAAATGCCATATAATTCCTCAAAACGCCATCATATCACTAAATCAATAAATCTCAAATCCTCAAATTATCTCAAGAATCCCATATCTAATAATCATCTCAATATACCTCAATAATAACAATGATGCTTCGGCTTGGCGGGCTGGCGGGCAATGGCCGAGGATCGTTTTCTATAAAAATCGGTTATAGTTTAGGTGTCTATTTACCTAGTTCTCTATAACCTTGGCTCTGATACCAATCTGTAACACCCCCAAAATTTGGTACAGTGGAAGACTCAACAAGCTTTCGGGGTGCTACGGGGATTGGTATCCAACACAAGACATAAAAGAACGAGATAAAGTAAACAAGAGAAAAATTCAACCACGCGGGTTTTAAAGTTTACATTTATCCCAAAATCAATCAAAGTCGGGCCCAAAAGAAAACAGATATAGGTCCACAATTATTTATCAGAGTTTTAGAAAATAGATCCATAAACCAGGTGCCATAGCCACGCCTCCAATCCAAGCATCCAAGGGCATCACTTAATTACCTGAGAAAACGCACTAAAAGTTAGCTTTCGCTGGTGAGATCATAGGTTTAAGTTCATAATTCAATATAGTGGACATATACGCAAAACGCTTGCTAGCTAGACTAGGCCTCAACCATCTAACCAAAATAATCCAACCAAACTAATCCAACCAAATAATCCAACCCTAGTTCTATAAGCATAGCAAGTTTTAAAATAACAAAGCGATAATAGTCCACATAAAACATTTGCACGTTTCTCACCCCAAGTATTGAAAACAAAGTTCAAGAGTAAAAGTGGGGCTATGACTCACATCAAGTCCAGCAATCCGCAAAAGAAATCGATAGATGAAAGACGTAAGCAAACTCAAGTAACGGAAACTACAGACTCGGCACTTCCTAACAATATCAAACTCGTTCAGAATCATTTCCTCAAAAATCAAATATTCCCAATCCCGAACGTATTCCATTTAACTTTCCAAAAATATCCATTTCTGGAATTATCTACATATTAATTTGAAGTTTGACGTTTGGTATCCATATGGGTGGAGGGTCGACACAACTCAAACCAAGAAGTCACAACGAAAGAAATAATAAACCATCTATAGGTCTAATATTAGCCCAATATATTATTTAAATAAATCATCGAAGTTTATCAAATCCGTCGATTTAATAATCCCCCAAATTTATTTACGTAATATATCGCTCCAAGATTATACCCAACCTAAATCACATAGCACAAAGAATACTATATGGTAAATATCGTAGTCCAATAAATTCCCTATATATATCGTCCAATTTGCCAAATTCATCAATTTAGCCAATTCCACGAGATATTTAGTAATTTATTATCCTAATACACGTACCACAACCTATGGGCGTCGTGGGATACGATGCCCATTAATATACTCATTTTATATAACTAAATAAACTCGATTTAACCCGTCGATTAAATAAGTTACGTAGTTATAGAAAATGGATACATTAATCGTCACATATCCATGACAACACAAAAGTCACATAATAAAGCCCACTTGGACTTAAGTAACCACAACTCCGTATAACTCGATAAGTTTTCCAATTTTATAAAAAGTAAAATTTTATTTATTAATTACCCAACATATTAGTTCTTGTCATTATTTCTAGTTATTTATTTATAATAATACTCCCGACATTTATTGCACTATTCACATAGTACAATACTTATCGTTATATTATTATAACGTTTACTCGTGGTCGTTTTATTATTAATATACGCATTTATATATATATATATATATATATATATATATATATATATATATATATATATATATATATATATATATATATATATATATATATACATACGTTTCTCACGTCTATATACGTATATAAACGATTATATTATCAATAATATTATTACGAGTATTATTTTTAATGTTTGATTTTAAATATTTATCGAGTCATAAGAATTTGGTCACATGTCTGAGTCATCACTCTCGGCTCATAGTCCAAGTCCAAAAATAATATAACCAAGTCATAAATAAATAATCCAACTCCGTCCAAATCAATCCCAAATCCACGTGCTACAACGTTAGGGTCCGACTACGGCACCCGACTAACCTATCTCCGTCATCTAATTGACTGTCTCACAATCGGTCCCCAAATCCATACTCTTCAACACAACTCCACAATATCAAAGTTAATTCATTTGCCGAAACCATGAGGTTACGGACTCAACTCCACTTTCGGCCAACAACAATAATAATAACAATAAAATGCCCAAGGCTCAACATCACATAATAACACCATGAATCACAACAAGTAAGCATCAAATTATGTCATTTCCGGGTTGGTTTACCAAGCCAAACCCGAGCCAAATGACCCACTTGGGTCTCGGCTAGAACCACGAGTCACAAGGACTCAATACCAATGCCACAAGGCCACGACATAAGCTCACCCGAGCCATACCAAAACTGCCAAACGGACCCTCATGGGTCGCGGCACACCAAGACATCAACAAACACCAATTTGGTAACTAAAACAACCAAGAATCGAATCAAATCGGACCAAGGGTCCCCCTTAGACTCCCAAACGAGCCAAGAAAATAGTCACACCGAGACCATGGGTCTCGGCCAAGCTCCAACGAGCTAATCCAAATCCAAACACGACTAAACATCACAAATCGAGCACCAAACTCGAGTCAAAACCACACCCAAGATACCAAACGAGTTTTTATTATCAAACTATCATTTTCCCACTTGTTTTAATCAAAACCCAACAAGAAAAACATCCGTGTACCCACGGTTTGGGTACGAATCGATATACACGAGTTGGAACTCGTGGTCACTCACCTTCAAAATGACCTCAAAACTTGATTTCTTTATAAACCCAACAAGATTAAACAAAAATGGTGGTGTTAAAGTGGCGGTGGTAATCCGTACGTGATGTTAAAGAAGGTTTTAGAGCGCGTGGTTTATACCAAAAGATAGATCGGGACAAGGTGGTGATGATGGTGGTGTTAGTTTATTTAGGAGGGGGGCGGTGGCCGCGTTATTGGTAGTTATAGGTGGCGGTGGTGTTGTTGTTTCAAAAAGAGAGAGAGAGAGAGAGAGAGAGAGAGAGAGAGAGAGAGAGAGAGAGAGAGAGAGAGTGAAAGTGTTGGTGATGAGGGTGATGGTTGTTTTGCTTTTCCAGGTTTACACAAGGACGATTTTATGTATTACTCAAAAAAAATGAATTTTAATAATAATAATAATAATAATAATAATATTAAGGTGGGTGAGGTGACCCGGTGTAATAGACACGGACCAAACCCGAAACCTTTTAAAACAAATCAACTCTCTCGAACCGAACTCATTCCAAATAATCCAAAAATCTCGCGATATGTTCCAAAAATATAAATATCCGAACCAACATTTAAAATAGTTAAAATTGTTAGGTTATCCTTGTGCCGGAGTCAATGTAGTGCCAAACAGGTATCTCAAAAATAGATCACCACAATTATACCAAACCAAATAATAAAAATTCAAATTCCATAAATAACGTACGGTTTTAAATCACATTCCAACGTTTACAATACTCATCACGAATAAACTTTCCAATATTCCAAAAATCATAAATTTTAAAGTAATGCGGGTTTTCAAAATGGCTCCCTAATTTGCCAGTTGTCACATATTTGGCGATAAAAAGAAGATTTCTCTTCTTTATCAAGAAATAATGCACTGAAGCGTACATTAGATCGAGGAAACATAGATATAAAGTAATCCATGCCCAGGTGAGCTTCACCTGGTAAAAGGAACAACCGTATTTTTGGCGACGTGTTTTCCCCATTTTGAAAAACTGGTTGCTATCTGAAGTAATAGCAAGCCATAATTTTGAAGTCCGGGTTATAGCCTGAAATGACTGTAAGCCATATTTTTGAAGAATATTTTTGAGATACGACATGTTTTAAAAAAACTTTATTTAAAACCGAAAAACTCTTACTCAAGCATATGTATGATTCAGTGTCATTATTGAATGACATTTCTAGAGACGTACATAATATTGATTACACAAGAGACATGTCGTGAGAAGAATATTTTTGGATTTTAATGATTTTTCAGATTTTTATGGTTTTTATAGGGTTTATATTTTTCTATTTACTTTTAGTTTTAAGCTATGTACAAAGGATATGTGAAGCCCATCCTTCAATCATCATTCTCTTCCTAGAGTGACTTAAGAGTTTCTGGAGTGGGGCTCTTCATCCCAAGTCATGGAAGAATGAACTGAAATCTTTCTCGAGAAAGAGCCTTAGTGAATATATCAGCCAGCTGAAACTCTGTCCTTTCAAAGTAGAGTTCCACTATCCCTTTCTCCACTTGTTCTCTGATGAAGTGATGACGAATGTCAATATGCTTGGCTCTGGAGTACTGGACATTGTTGCAACACAAGGCAATTGCACTTTTGTTATCACAATACATTGGGATTTTGTAGAAGTCATACCCATAATCTGATAGTTGTGATCTCATCCACAAAATTTGAGCACAGCACGAGGACATGGCTATATATTCAACTTCCGTGGATGATATCAAAGTGCACATTTGCTTTCTGGATGACCAGCTGACAAGATTCTCACCCAAGAATTGAGCACCTCCGGAAGTACTTCTGCGAGTGTCTTGATACCCCACATGATCAGCATCTGAGTAGGCCGTAAGAGCCATTTCATTGTCTTTAGGGTACCAAAGACCCATGTGAATTGTTCCTTGGAGATATCTAAAGATTCTCTTGACTGCTTCCAAGTGCTTTTTGGTGGGCTTGGATTGATATCTGGCGCACATGCATACGGCAAAAAGAAGGTCTGGCCTACTTGTTGTGAGGTACATGAGAGATCCAATCATGCTTCTGTATTTGGTCTGATCAACGGTTACTCCAGCTGAGTCATCATTAAGTTTAGATCTTTCAACCATGGGTGTATCAACCGTGTCACTTGAATCAAAGCCAAACTTCTTGAGGATGTCACAAGCATACTTGGCCTGATTAATAAAGATACCGCTCGGATTTTGTGAGATCTGTAACCCCAAGAAGAAAGAAATTTGTCCCATCATAGACATTTGAAACTTGGAACTCATTTCCTTAGCAAAGCGATCACATTCATTGGAGTCGGACGATGCAAAGATGATATCATCAACATAAATTTGAACGTGAAGTAGTTTGTTTCCAGTCTTCCTAGTGAACAAGGTAGGATCAACTACACCCTTGGTAAAGAGATTTGCAATGAAAAACTTGGATAGTGTATCGTACAAAGCTCTCGAAGCCTGTTTGAGACCATAGAGTGCCTTCTTTAAGCGATATACATGATTTGGTCTTTCTGGGTCCACGAAACCTTCAGGTTGAGTAACATAAACCACCTCTTTTAAATCCCCATTCAGGAAGGCAGTCTTAACATCCATTTGATAAACAATCATGTTACTGCTGGCAGCATTGGCAAGAAAGATTCTAATGGCCTCGATACGAGCGACAGGTGCAAACGATTCTTCAAAGTCAATACCCTCTTGTTGACTGTATCCTTTCGCAACTAATTGAGCCTTGTTTTTCAACACATCACCATGCTCATCAAGCTTAACTTTGAAAATCCATTTGAGAGCAATGATCATTGCGCATTCAGGTGGTGGTACTAATTCCCATACATCAAGACGATCAAACTCATGGATTTCTTCTTGCATTGCGGTGAACCAAGATACTTTGGTGAGAGCATCCTTGAAGTCTTTGGGTTCGATTTTGGATCAGACGGAGTTGAAGAAGCACCACAAGGCATCAGTGGCAAGTTGTTTTCTGGTGGACACAGGTCGTGATGGATTTCCTATGATGTTGTCAATGGGGTGATCATTTGTCCATTTTCTGAGATGTTCATGAGGTTGAGGATAGTGAACTGATATAGCATTGTTTGACTCTTCTGAGGAAGATGCTTCGTTGGAGGATTCAGGTGCAAAAACATTTTCAAATGGTTCTTCCTCAGGTGGTGCAAAAGGATTGACTTCCTATGAGTTATCAGATGCCACTCCTTGGTGTTTAGAAGACGATTGGATATTTGATTCATTTTGAGTGTTGCTACATTCTGGTGCATCCAAATCAAGAGGGATGGAGGTAGATGGACCATTTGTATCATGAGGTGCATTCACAGCCATAATATTAGGTTCAGCAGCCGGCTGTACCGGTTCATGAGGTGGCTGTGACTCGAAGTACTCATCAAACATAGGATCAAATAACATTTTCAATTCTTCACTCGTGGGAGGAACATAAGGAGTGGCATGGTTGGAGTTTTGTACAAGTCCCGAACTTATTGGTCTAGGAGATAAAAGATTATGTGAGGGTCCAGAACTGGTGTGTCCTAAAGCCGTATGCTCTGTCAGCTCATCAAATGTGACATGGATTGTTTCCATGATTTGTCGGGTTCTTTTGTTGTAGATTCGGTACCCTTTTTGATCTGGCGTATATCCGACGAATACCCCAATAACAGCCTTAGCTTTAAGTTTCCCTAAGTCTTCACTATCGTTAGTTGGGTAGCACAGGGCACCAAACACTCGAAGAAAAAAGAGATCAGGCTTTTTGAGATGCACCAGCTCATAAGGTGTCTTGTTGTGAAGAGGATGTATCAATGATCGATTTTGAGTGTAGCATGCAGTAGCAATAGCTTCAGCCCACAGAAACATTGGTGTCTTTGAGTATATCAGCATAGTATGAGCAGCTTCAACTAGTGTGCGATTCCGTCTTTCAACGACTCCATTTTGTTGAGGAGTTTGAGGAATACTCTTCTGATGACTGATGCCGATACTTTCATAGAATTGTGTGAGTTGTTGGTTAACAAACTCAGTTCCATTGTCAGTGCGAATGATTCTAATAGTTTTGTTGAGCCTTACTTGCAATTGCTTGATGATTTTGATAATGATATTGGGAGTTTCATCCTTGGATCTTAAAAACTTCACCCATGTAAATCATGAATAGTCATCCACAATAACAAGAATATATCTTTTCCCATTGAAGCTTTGCACTCTCATGGGTCTGCACAGATCCATGTGAAGGGTATGGAGTACTTCAGTGTTGGAGTTGGTGGGTTTTGGTTTATGAGTTTGCTTCTTGCTTTTACCCAATTGACATGATGAGCAGAGATGATCTTTTTCATACTTCAATCTAGGCATGCCTCGAACAAGATATTTGCGAGAAAGTTCATTAATGGTGCCGAAGTTCAAGTGGTTCAAACGACGATGCCATAACCATGATTTGCTCTTTGAGGCCTTATAGAGCAAGCAAATGGGAGAGGACTGCATCATGTCTTCAATAGAGATAGTATACAAATTTGTACCACGACTTCCTGATGAGTAGGGATTGCACCAGGCTTTACCTCTCAAGGGATCTAGAGAAGCTTACAACCCCCACCAGGCAGTGTACCTGATCGTTGTAGTATAGTATAGTGACAAGTACCGGGGGATTGATCGTTCAGCTTGGGAATAGTGTCGCTAGGATTAGAAAACCTAAAGACTAGGTCTAGAGATGAGGGATGATTCTTTTTGTATTTTTAGGTTTTTATGAAAGCAATTAAAAATCTCGGTTTTTAGAGGAGTGGGCGGAATTAGTTGCTATTCAACTAACCCAATAACTAAGATGCAATCAAAATAAAATACTAGAAACGAAAATAAACTAAATTAACTAGAGGTGTGAGCAATATATGGGAGAATTGTGTTTACTTAGGTTTCACTACTCCCTAGATATCTTTTACAGGTTAATTAATTGTTACAGTTGCGTGGATGATGGATTGTATTCCTTAATACCATTCATGGGGTGGCGTACTTACTTCCCCAATCCTATAAGCTCCTACTTCATTCCTATGTCGAGCCGGCTAAGAAGCTCCTAACATGGGATCACTAGAATTCGCTCATGCATTAAATACAATCATAAAAACCTAGTACACATCAGTTCATGTTTCTTAAGACGTTCAAACAAGTTACACAATGGAGATCTGCCAGTTTTCTTAAGCCTAACATTGAAATCATTCATCCATTACAATTATAAACAAGTAATCAACCTATAATTAACATCTAGGTTTCATTACATCTAAGCAAACACATGAAAGATCTAGCCTAGCATGTTGAAATCAAGACAAGCATAAGATATATTCAAACAACACATAGACATATTGAATGAATTCAAAGAGGACTTATCTTAATTGAACATGAAAGGTTTCAAGGGGTGAAAACCCTTGAAAATACTGTTACAAACGACCTAGGGTTTATTAGGTTCGACCCTAGTATTCTCCACACAAGTTCCTCTCTTATGAATGAAAAATAAAAAAGTATATATAGATTTTGTGGGGTGACGGCGTCAAGAGTAAATGTCTGACGCCGTCATCTCGCCGCCAAATAAATTCTCGGACTTCCTAGATCTGGGTTTGACGCTGTCACGTGTATTCCTTTTGCAGGCCGTCAACAAAATTACTCTTGACGCCCTTCTCTTGACGCCTTCAGGTTTTCTCTGGGTCGTCATGGATTTTACTCCTGACGCCGTCACAATTTCCCTCTTGACGCCGTCAGGTACTGTTCTCAGCATGGAAAATTAAGTCTTTGCCGTTTTCTTCACTTTTATGCTCCAAAAACGTCCAAAATGCTTCCTTTTCCAGAATTCACTCCCAAAGTACCTAAAATCACAAAAGGAACGATTTAGGGCAATATTTGATCAAATAAATTCAATTCCGGGCTTAAATGACCCCCTAAAAATGGTTCATTTTTCACCTCATCACTTCCCTTAAGAAGATCAACTCCATCCAATTCTCTAACGAAACATGTGTGTTTTCTGAAGGCCACTTTGAGATCAGAATCACAAAATTGTCCAACAGAGAATAAGTTGTGCCCAAGTCCTTCCACATAGTAAACTATAGAAATCACGCTATCACCAAACACATAATCACCATACCCCATAATAGCTCCAAAGTGGTCGTTTCGGAATCTAACTATCCCGATAAACTTTTTCATGAAATTTCTGAGCCGACAGCGATCCCTAGTCATATGTCTTGAGCAGCCGAAGTCCAAATACCACAGGACGATTTGTACGACCTGCATTTGAAACCAGACAGATATGGATAACAGAAAAACATGGATCCCCAAGTGTAATTGGGATCCAATAGGTTAGCACACGCATACTTAAGAGATACAGGATCAGTATTTTCATTGGTTCTCACGGATGGACCGATACCAGTGGAAGCAGCTGACTTAATATCAAGGCATTGGGTCACTAAAGGGAATTTTCTACCAGTTGCCTTCCATTTCTTAACCTCTAAAGACTTAGGGTCGGGCATGTATGTCAATGGGCACTGGTTTCCTAGAGTGAATTTTCTTCCAGTAGATTTCCATTAATATCCTACATTGTTAAAAACTTTTCCTGTTGCTTTCCAAGTATTGTTTTCCAGTTTATGTGTCTTACCAAATTTAACTGAGGATTTATAAGAAGATTTCAAAAAGGACACAACACATTCATCATGATTACCAAAAATTGAACAACCATTACAAGTCTTACAAGTAGCATTTGAATTCGAATTAATTACAGTACGCTTAACGCAAATACTAGAATCAACACGATTCTTTTCATTCAAATCAATCTTATTGTTCCTAAGATGGTCTTCTACTTTCTTCCCTTGATCACTCTTAGCAGGCGAAGTCCTATCATTCCTTGTATTGCCTTTAGGCGTTGACCCGCTAGCTTTAGTGATACTGATTACTCCTGTAGAATTGACGATGGGAACATTAGATTGTTGCACAGTTGTTTGGTTTCTAGGTGATGATGTGCTATGATCAGAACTAGCCAAAGGTATATCAAATGTAACATGCTTCTCCAAATTCCTAGATGTGGATGTGTCATTTCTATCACGCATGTTGGGAATCTTGGGACATGTACCTATGGCATATTCTAACAACTCTTGTGACCGTTTGGTGAGAAAGCAAACATCCGATAGGGAGTTATCAGATGGTCTCAAAATTCTATCTTCTTCAATGGTTTCACGGGTCATGTCAAGGCAGTTCTTAAGATGTCTAAGGTAATCACTATGGACTAGCCCATTGTTCTTAAGGGGAAGAGGAATAAAAACAGCCTCACATGCATATTTTTTACATTTACAAACCACAGAATTGATATTGTCACTTACAATAACCGGCATTTTCCCTTTCACCTTTGTCTTTAGATTCTCAATTTCATTAAGCAAAGAAGTTATCTTTTCATTGGTTTTATCACGAGTGATTTTAATAGAGTCATATAACTCTTTGTAATGTTGTTTAACTTTCGAATTTTCAGCTTGAAAATAATCATTTTCATGTCTAAGTAAGCTGATTATGTTTTGAAGTTGAAAGTTATGAGAATCTGCAGACATTGGTTTATGGGTGCCGATCACAGCATTCATGGGAGACTTCAATTGGGCAATTTGAGCCCTCAATAACCGGATCGTGTTCGTGTGAGCTTGAATTTTTTCATCCCTTTTTGCTAATTCAAAATATGCATCAAATTTCGAAGCATCAGAAGATGTCTTGGCCTTTGATATTTTTATTTTTTCTTCTAAATGTTGATATTTTAATTGTAAGTTAAGATTATCAACTTCTAGTTTAGAAAGATACTTGACCATGTTGTCATGATCATAATTTTGAACTTTTTTCATGCAATTTCAAATTCTCCCCCTCAAGCTCAACAACACGATTGTGAAGGTTATTCAAAGCAATAGACATTTCATGAAACTGACAAGCATTAAGTGAAGAATCTGTAGCAGTATAGAACACATCTTGTGTAATACATTTAGCAATCAAGTTGTCATTCATGATGAGAATATTTTTCCTGGCAATTTCACTATGCTGAAGATCTATTGCATTTTGTTTACACTTATTTTCTACATTTTTAAACACTTCTTTCATTTCCTTTAGCTCAACATCAAGGGATTGTCATAAACCCTCAAAGTGTTCTTTGATTAGTTTAAAAAATGGGATGACTTCAGTTAAGTAACACTCTTTGGTTAGCTCAAATCTCCGTTCACCCTCAGTGATTCCTGTTGGTGTGATTCTCTTTTTGCATGTTTTATCAAAATCAGTGAACATTTGACAAAGGACATAAATGCTAATAAGAGTTTTGCATTGCGTGGGAAGTGACAACTGAACTAAGTGCATTGGTGTATTGGGGGGATACACCGTTGGGGCAACTAACTTTTGAGGTGTTTTAGCCTTAATTTCCTTAGCTTTCATTTTCTCAACGTCTAAAGGCCAAAATACCTGTTCTGGTGTTAACTTAGTTTGAGGTGAAAAAACAGTCACTCGGTTTTGTTCATAATAATCATGGGGCTTAACAATGACTCGGTGTTTAATGCACTTTGGATCCTTCATTTTTTTATCAAATCTCTCTCTATCGGTAGAATCAAGTTCATCCAATTCTTTATCAGACCAACTATTTGGGGGATCATGATTGGGTGTAAGCATAACCTTAGCATCATAGAGGGCAGGTTGAGAGGCTCTAACGCTCTTAAGGAAGTTTGTTTTAGGCAACCCTAAATCCTTATCACTATGCTTATCCCGCAGTTTAATGTGATTTTCCATCATTTGAGCTGTTTGACAGGTTTGGCCTTGAACGTACAACTTGTTTTCAAGTTTGTTTTTCAACTGCTTAAGGTTGGAAAATTCGTTTAACAGTTTATTTTCCTTTTCTTGAAATTCATTTTTTAGGAGATTTAAACTATCCTGAATTTCCTGTTTTTCCTTAAAGGCACGATCAAGTTGATTTTGAAAAGATTTAATCTCTTGTTTAAAGGCCATTTCCTTTAAGTTTTATTCAGTAATGTAAGCATGCATTTGCCATTCCATTTTTTGTTCACGTTCTGTTAGCTCAAATTTTGCACGTTGTTCATAACACCTAACTTGATCCTTAAGAATATTAATCCTAGTGGTCAGAGTGTCATCAGGTGCAATAGCAGTGTACTCATCAAATTCACACTCATTGTCATCAACAGAGGATATATTACTTGATACAACAGACTCGACGTTGTGCTCTACATATTGTTCATATGGGACAATATTGCTATTTCCCATGTTAGCAATATCTAATTCAGCGACGTTTGTTTGTTGTACTTCGTTATATATTGATTGTTCATGCATCACATCATTATTACACGCAACAGAAGACATTCCACAAGATACGTCAGAATTACTGTTGTGATCCGAATGTTGCTCAATTGGGAAAACGTTAATGGTTTCCAATTCAGCCTCATTTGATTCACCAACATTATTTCGTCGTATATCGTTGAAGGTCTTTTTTTCATCATTGACTGCACATTTATCATATAATTTCAGTACCTCAGATATGATGGATGATTTGGAGGGACCAGATTGTCGTGTGGGTGAGACAACAGATGATAGATTAGCCATGAAGATTGTCTGAGCAGTGGATTCGTCATCAACATCTGAGTCGAAAGCATCACAATCCTCTCCCTGGAATATGTTTGGATCATTAAGAGCTAAGTCCTGAACGGGTTGTTCATCCACATCATCATCAAATGTCTTTCCATCATCCCCAGCAATAAACGCCAATTCTTCCTCATTTAGCACAACTCCATTCTCTTGAGCTTACATGAGCAACATTTTGTCCTTGAAGTAGTCTGAGTTTTGAGGATGTTTTGGCTGACTGCTGTTTCTGGCGATGTGACCTAAACCCCCACAGTTGTAACATTTTGGTTGCCTTCCTTGTCCCTGATTCACATTTCTAACTCTGTTATGAAAGTTACCCCGCACAGCATTCCTTTGATTCACATTCTGTCTGCCCTGAACGTTCTGCACCATTACTTTACCATCTTCCACAATAGCCTGATTATGTGGATTGGAGGAAGTTCTGAGTTTATTGTTGGTAGGAGGGAGTGCAGCCCTGAAGTGTTGAACCAGTAGAGACACTTGATTGGAAAGATTGTCAATCATCTTGTCAGTATGAGAGTACCCTGAGTTGAGATGGGTATTCATGGCAGCCGATGACTGTAGAGATGAGTGATCCACTGAAGACACAGGTTGATTGGTTGGCAACATACTAGTCATAAAAGCAAGTGAGTCATTGGTGACAGTTGGATTGAGCTTCTCTCTTAATTGACGATCATATGTTGCATGCTTCTCATGTTGTTGTAGATATGCAAACAATTGTTCATAGTTCGTATTTCTCAATCCTTTGTTGAGCTTAACTGCTGTAACAAAATGATCCCACTCAGGTGACATGTTGTTCACAAACTTAGAGTTGAGTTGAATGTTGGGCATTGTCATTCTGATCATTCTCATGTCATTAACCAGCTTGTGAAATCTGACATAGTAGTCGGTAATGTTTTCACCAGGATTCATTTTGAAATGCTCAAACTCATCATACAATTGAGATTCACGGTCTTCTTTGGTCAGCTCCAATCCAGACAGAAGCATTTTGACATTGTCCTAAACAGCTTTGGCTTCAGTGTTGAAGTTGATTAGCTTGTACACATCTTTGGGTAACCCTTGTATCACGATGTTGGAGGCTCGAATGTCAGCATCATAGCGCTTCTTTTCAACATCATTGAGGTCATTGTAAGTGTGTGGTCTATCAATTCCATGGGTGACAGAACCATCCTCAGTCGTGGAGATAGCATCTCTGGTTGTACCCATCTGCATAGGACCTTCATCGATAGATCGCAGAATGTTCTCACCATTTTCTTTACCCAAGCAATACAATCTGATTCTTTGTGCCCATGATTCATAATCTGTCCTGTCTAGCATCGGAGGTCGGGTGTCGGACCCAGCAGCTTGAATGTCATCTGAAACTGTCGACATCTCAAAGTCTTCAAACGGGATTTTACAGATTTTGTGACTTAAACCGAGAAATGATTCTTTCTAGGGATTTTACTAAAGTCAACAAAAGAAACCGGAAGATATACTCAGCAAGTTAAACTAATAGAGAGATACCAGATGAGTCACAGTTTGCATCAAGTGTTAAGTTGTGACAAGTTAAGTTACAATATATCCAATTGAGATTAGTCAAGTCGTAAGGATTAACTCACAACGTCAGATCACAATTAGATTAATTGAAACGACTCAAGTTACAACAATTCACGAATTGCAAAATGATTAACCTATCACACGAATCTCATCACTTAGTAAATTGCCAAACAAGTTGAGAAAGTCGCAACCTAATAGAACAAACTGCAAAGTAGGAGCAAACAGCAACCAGATGAGCAAATCGCAAGAAGAGCTAACCGCAAGAGAGATAACCGCAGAGAGTCACTAACCGCAGACTAAACAAACCACAAGGTAAGTTAACCTCTAGGTGAGTAACACGCTAGGCGCAAACCACAGCAAGGAGGAAACCGCAGAATGATCAAAACGCAAGTGTGGTAACCGCAGAAAACGCAAACCACAAGAGCAAACCACAAATACTTAATTGCAGACCACCAAACCGCAAGAGCAAGTCGCAATCCACAATGGTCCAAAACTGTCACTTTCCTTGCATTTTGTCTGTTTACCCAAAATAGTAATCGCAAACAAACTAACCACAGAATCCAGAAGCAAATCGCAATGATGAATTGAGGTAGTGGAGCTAACCGCAGACAAGAATAACTACTCAAACCCAATCCAGACTACAGAAAACCGTATGATATAGTATAACCAACTGAAACACAATGTTATACTAACACCAAAGATCATAAAAGTACATCTCTAACATGTCTAATAACACTATAAAGATCAAACCAAGATGTTTTCAAGAGAAACACTTCAAACTAACAAAAACCACACAAAACCACACCCGATATGATTCACCAAGGCCCTAAGATGAAACCTGGCTCTGATACCAATTGTAGGATAGTGTCTAAGTCACAAACATGATGATACATATGATTTGGGTGGCGTATGGTTTGAAAGAGAAAGAAAAAGGAAGAAAACTTAGAACCTTGAGAGAGAAAATGATATGTTAGATTAGATAGAATGAGAAGGTCCAACCCTCTCCCTTGGTGGGAGAGGGGTATTTATACAAAGAATAAAAACGCCCACACCCAAGCTGTGGATCAGGCATACAGTGGGTAAAGACCCGTCCTTCTTCCACGATGTTACTTAAACTACTTCTAACTAATAATTAAACTAACTACGAGCTAACTTAATGCTATTACAATGATTAGGTGACCGAGTCTTTTACAGGAATATTTGTATTCCTAACAACACATCACACCCCTAATCCAAGGGCTAGCAATGATTGGATTGATGATGCAATGATTAGAAGGCTGAGATTAGAAGGACGAGATGCTTCCACACCCTTCTTCAGCTGGCTATAAAAAGCCCCTCACTCACTCTTTTGAAGGTTGTTAGTCATTAGGTTAGATTAGGAGTAGGAGTAGGATAATATATTAGCTTTTAGTATAATTTTTAGCTTAAGTTTACGTATTTTAGCTTATTGTAACTCTTTCAGCTTTCAATTTGTAATCATTTCAAGTTTTCTTCAATAAAAGTTTAGTTTTCATTTTCATTTTCAGCAATTTAATGTTTCAAATCTATTTCTGAGTTTTCATTTATTGTTTTCACAAGCTCATTTAAGCTTCACTATAGCTTATAGTGAGATTTGTTAATTGTTTCAACTTTAGTTCTTATAGTCAACGAAAGTCAACTTAGAGAAACCAATAAGCTCTTGAGCTTAACCAGAGATGATGTGAAGCCTGTAGGTCCTTGTAGATTACTTGCATGATCCACAGATCCTTGTTCTCTTTCTCTTCTTCTAGAATTAGCTGGACTTAATTGTAAGTGTTAATACCATTTTCTATTTTTGCTACTGCTTATTCTCTGCTTATGTTGTTCTGTTTCAAGCTTATTTCTGTCTCACATGTTTAGTTATAGCTTATTTAGGCTCATTGACACTTAGTCTCATCGGTTTATGTTTAAAAACAGTTTTCACATGCTCATCAGATAGGAATAGGAGTGTTTGGCATCATTTGACTTTTTGTGGTCAATGATCATATTAGACTTAATCTGGAATTCAAACACCTTTAATCTTCATATAGTAGTAGTTTTAAAGTAATTGTTGTCAGTTTTAAGTAGTTTTATAAGTTTTGTATTAGGTGGTTAAGAATTGCAGCTTGTATCAGCCTAGGTAGGTTTTTAGGATAGATATAGTTTTAGTCCTAATTAGGTGCTCAAAGTTACTCAATATGGTTTAATGAGGTTGTGCAAATTCTGTTATTCAGTTCTTATTAGTCAAAATTTCATTTCAAACCATTTAAGAGTCTGTTGCATCAGTAACAATCTGTCCCTATTGCCCTTTTTAATCTCTAATGTCTAATAGGCTAGAGTAGGATTTAGTGATAGTCTTTTGTATAATTAGTATTTCGTAGTATAAGGTTTACATCTCTGATCTTATTTTTGATTCTGTTGCTTAAATGTTTGCTCATGTATTGCCTGCAAATAAGCCCCTTGAGACCTGTTATACCCCTGCACCATAGTTACTGTCCACATAAGCCCACCTCATCAGTAGCCTAAATATGCTTTCATAGGCTCTATTTAGTCTGAGATTTGGTTTTATATGTAGTTTGCTAGCTTATCTTTAAGATTCCACTATTTTTAGAAATTAGCTTTTAGTCATTTAGCTTGTGCTTTAGCTTGTAGTTGCCTACGTAAGACTGTTTAGAATTTGCTCATGAGATTCTTGCTTGTTGATCATTTCTTAGTTTATCAGCTTGTTAGAGTTTGTGTTATTATTTATTCGAAGTTGTTACGATAGGTTGAGTTTAGTTTAGCTTATTTGCACTTTTATATTAGCTTATTTGACTTTTAGCTATAGCTTTTCATTTGCTAACCTTCTTAGATAGCAATCTGTCCTTATCAGTCACTATTCTTGAGCTTATTTGAGTACAATACTTCTGTGTTTCAAGTTTGATATAGTTTTGTTGCAAGTGCTTATTAATAAGCACTTGCAATAAGCTGTTTTGCTCTCAATAAGCACTTCTACTGCCAATTTCTTTTTCAAAAAATTTCTCCAAGTTTTTTATAATATTTAAGATTTTCTGTGAATTTTTCATATTTTTCTGAGTTGATTTACTATTTTTCTTAATTTTTCTTAGTTTTTAATCATTTTTTAATACTTTTAAATAAATAAAAATCAGAAAAAGTCTTTAAAAATCCAAAAATATTTTAGATAATTCTTTCTATTATTTTAGATTTTTCAAAATTAAATTTGCATTTTTCCCATTTATTTTTACATTTTCTTTTATTTTTAATTACTTTTTAATTCCAAAAATAGAAATTAATTTCTAGAAAATAAATAAAAAGTCAAAAAAATATTTTTCTTTTTCTCAAAATTATTTTAAGTAGTTTAAGATTTTTAGAAATTTATTTTATATTTTTAGGATCATTTTTCATAAATAGTTACGTTTTATTTCGTACGTTACGTTTTAAATTTGCGTTTGAATTTTCATTTTTAGATTTTAAATATTTGTGCATTTATAGCTTGTACTTTTTACTTATTTCATCATTTCTTTTCATAATTTGAATTTCACTATCACAATTTTCACATTTCCACTTTTCACGACACGATTCACGAATCGATATTCACGATTCCATTCAACGAACGTTGGGAAACGACTCGGTTAATCCGTATTTCTCGCGGATTTCCTCGATACTATTACTTATACATATATAATTGATTGCTTATCAATATGATTTTTCAACTTTAAGCTACAAGTCAAGCACCGGCCCCAATGTTTGTCCGGTTTGGATTATTCAAAATGAACACGAAAGGTCTAGAGCTATAGGGTTTTTTCTTATCCCTTTGGACAACTAACTATTTCATAATACATACATCACAAATTTATCTTTCATGTTTTAAGCAGAGGTGTTTTAAAGGTAAAGTTGATAATGCGAGCATTTTAGGCCTCCGGATTCCAAAAGCCTCCGCTTTAACAAAACTTCCTATATTCAGAATTCATATATATATATATATATATATATATATATATATATATATATATATATATATATATATATATATTAAAATTCAACTACTCAAACAATAACATTAAAAACAAAAATTGACCATAATTTCAAACCCGAACAAATATAGTTACAATAATTTAGTTGTAGTCATTGACTGAGCGCATGCATGTGCGAGCATTAAAACTAGTTACATTTTATGTCAACAACATAGTAACATGCATTGTGTCAAAGAGTTTGAAAGAAAAATCATATTTAAATTATAAATGGTTTATCGTCGGACTAAGAAAGGGTCAATCATGATCGAGCGAACAGGTGATGCAGTTGTCCTCTTTCGAGTGTGTCGATTGAGTGAACAGGGAGATGCAACAATCCTCTTTGTAGTGTCTCGAAACGAGTGAACGGGGAGATGCAACTATCCTCTTGAAGTGTCTCGAAATATCATATGTGTGAGGTCTCAAGTTCAATTTTTGCTATGTGCAAATAACCTTAAGTGGTCACGCCAACCTTCTGAAAAGGGAGGCTTTACGTGGTTTGAGTTAGTGTGGCGGTGAGTTCAAACCCCGTAGATTAGTTGGCTAAAAAAGGTTGGATATCATGGTTAAAAAAAATAAAAATAAAAATAAATGCTCATTGCATAGCCAGAGTTTCTTTAGAGCACACGATATGGTGGCTTTTGGAGGGTGAGTTATGTCATAACTCGTAAGTTAAGGGGTAAGTTATTATACCGCCCCATGCGTTAAAGCCACGTTAACTTGGCACGTTAACACTTTAACGCAGCGTTAAGGGGGTGAGTTATGGCATAACTCAGGTGAGTTATTATACCGCCCCCGAGTTATGGGATAACTTAACTCAGTTTTTTTGTTAAAAAAGAAGAAAAAAGTGGGGCCCAAATGTTGAGTTAAAGTGAGTTATGATATCGGTTTTTTTATTTTTTTATTTTTTATTTTTTTTTAGTTAAGGTGAAAAGGTTAAAGCTGATGTGACGTTGCACTGAGTTATGGGATAACTCGGGGTCACGTTACGAAGTGCTCTTAAAGCCAATTTTATGACACTGGAATTATTTTTTCGAGCATTTATTGTTTAGAGTTATTATACATGGAGGTTACAAACTTTGCGTTTTTCTTCTAAAACATAACATTTGAGCTGATGAAATTATAAAACATTAGCCGCTGAAGTTCTAAAACATGTTTTGTCCACATAGGTCATTAACTTATAAAACATAATATTTGAGCCACTGAAATTATAAAAATACACGTACAAATCATTGAACTTGTATAATACGACATTTGTATTACTTCACTTATCCAAAAATAAAGAATTCAGAAAAAAAAAAAACCTGCAAAGTTCAATAACCTCCGTGTATAGACAAAAGTTCCGTATAGATCCACTTTTTGCCATAGACCCACTAAATCAATCTGAACCTTTCATCTACATATCATCCAATGGCTGTGATTATTTGTTTTTTAATAATTATAAAATTTAATTATACCTCTCAAGGGTGACATGGTCATTTACCACACCACACTCTTCACACTCTCAGTATCACTCTCATTCCTTTTCACACTCTCATTAACTCACAACTAATTATCTCTCGTTAACTTTTTCAATCAATCACACGTAACCCTAATTTTACCCCTAAATCATATGAATAATGGATATACGAGATGAAAGTGCACTGAGTAAGGGTGAATTGAAGTTCAATTCATCATCTATTCAACCTGATGATATTCTTTGCCGGTAACTTTTTTGATTTTTTTTTTCTTTATATTACAGTCATTTTCAGTTGATTATGAGTATGAGTAAAAGTTGTGGATAATTAGTACAATTGTGGTTTTGTATGTTTTGATGTTAAAATTTTAGATTTTAGTTTTTAGATTTCATTAGACAATTAAGTAGTATATAATCAATATAGTTTTGGTTTTGTATATTATTGGTCTTTGTGATAGTTATTGAAGTTTTTATTCATATTTTGTTGGATTGTTGTATTGTGATTATTGTTGTTGTGGTTGTTATTTTTATGATTGTTGACGCACACCATGTGTTTGATGAAATGCGTCTATGATAATCACATGTGATTCTGAAGCAAAATCACATGTGATTCTGTAACAAGTAATTCATATGAGAGGTAAGCACCCATCTTTTTGTTATCAGTTCCATACTTGATGTAGTTGTTTTCTAGATAGGGCAATAACTAACCTAAACATCAACATATAGTGCAACTACAAATAACCCACCTTCATTTTTTTTCCATCTATATGTGAGTTAGGTCATATAGTGCTTCTGAATATGTGATTATGTGTTTGGCGGCTGCTAGAAGGGAAAATAATTATCTTAAGAAGATTTTGGCTTGGGAGAAACAGAGGACAAAGCTGCAGGAGGATAATATGACTCAGAAGCAGAAACTTATAGAGGTGCAAGGCGAAATGGTCAAAGTTGAAGCAACTAAGAAGACTATTGAGGTATGATCCGGTTAATGCCATTATTGGACATAAAATGCTTTTAAACTCTTGTTATCTGTTAGTATATAAAGTTGATGGTGTCGTGATTATTAGTTGTTGATAGTATTTGCTTATTTGTGTAACACTAGGATGAATTCAATCTTACAGTTCACCATTGCCTCTTTTTTATCCGTAAACATTAGATAAAAAAAGAGCCACATTAGAGCCTAGAGAACTAAAAGAAGTCCATTATTACTTTTGTCTTAAATCTAGATTGATCTGTTGGTGATTACTATGGTCATAATGGAGGTCAAAAAGTGCATAAATAGTTTGTGATTGCTGATATGATTATAGTAGGAGACTAGGCGTAGTTACAGATGTTTGAGCAGTGAGTTAACCTAAGCAAAATGTTTATAATTTTCTTTATCCTGAACCTTTCATTGAATCCCTGCATACGTATATACATTTTGTATTAGTAAATTAAGTTTTAGGAAACATTTTTGGGTGAATCTCTTATTCCCTTTGAATTGCTAGTATACAATTTGGGAATACGTTAACGATATATGGCGCACCCTACAAGATCACGTTGATACTATAAGGCCAAGAAACACCCATAGTTCCTAAGTTTATAGAGTATATAATGAAATCAAATCAAATACTTACAAGAAATAACAAAGCTTTTACTATCTAGTATTTAGTATTTACGGTACAATAATACATTTACTTATTTTTAGTCTAGGGCTAAGTCTAAGCCTAAGCCAAAGTTTAAGGTTCGTTTAGCTATTTTTTAGTTTTCCATTATAAGCTAAATGTGATTTGTTTGGAATCACATGTGATTTATTTTGAATCACGTGTGATTTATTTTGAATCACATGTGATTTTGTAGTATAAATGGGAGTAATCAATTCAGATTACATGTGACTAACTACAAGATTGTATGTGACTAACTGCAGGTCTTGCTTAAAAAAGTTGAAGAGAAGCCTAAGCTGAAGGCTGAGTCTAAACCTATTCAGAGAAAAAAGAAGTTATTATATTATGAAAGTGATTCGTGTATGAAGGTGTGAAAGAAAGTCAAGGGGAATATGATTAAAGAGTCTTCTAAAAGTGATTATTCTTTTGATGAAGGTAAAAAGAAAGCGAGACGTAAGAAGTAGTCACAGAAGTTAAAGGGGAATACGAAGAAAGAGTCTTCAGATTCAATTTTTTGTTAGAATTATACTTTTGTTTTACCCATACATGGAAAGAAAAAAGAGGTTTCTGAGTTTGAGAGCGAATCCGGAGAAGAGAGGGCTAAAAATAAGACAGTTCATTTTATGGTCGTAGTTTGTTTATCGTATTCAAGACAAGTTGTAATGATCTTATTAGAAGTATGTAATAATCTTTGAACAATTCGTATGTTTACTAAGTGGTCTTTTGCTGAATGTTTTAACACATGTCTTCTTAATTTTGGTAAATATGATAACCGATGGTCATAGCGTGGGCAAGTTATACATCTAGATCACATGTGATTCATGAGAAAATCATATGTGATTTTCACATGAATCACATGTGATTTTGATATGAATCACTTGTGATTTTGAGATGAATCACAAGTGATTTTATTCATTGTAATACCTAATCTGCTAGAACATCAAACAAAATAGTATTCAAGTAAAATTCCATATATTCAAACTAAAATTCATATAACACTTTTGCAAAAGTTGAAATGAAATGAAAAACCCGAATATCAAAAAAAATGTATGAAATTCAAGAAGCATTAGCCACTTGTTTAGCCATTTTCAATTGTTTTGCAATGAATTTTGGATTTAACGGACATGTTGACTTGCTGTGTGGTCGTCAGTCTTCTCTTCGCAGCATCCACATTTCTTTCTTGGCTTAGATCTAGCTTCAAGTGTGATATGGTATTACATCCCTTCTCCAACGCCTCAAATTGTACATTTCTGAAATCACTTCAATATGACGATTCTTCAAAACACAAAATATGTGGCTATATAGAAATCCAAACCAAATAAAATGCCTACAAGTACATTCCACTGACCCGTCTTCAACAGAGCACATAACCTTATTAAAAAAATAGAAAAATAGTATTAATACTTATGCTGGAATTACATGTGATTTTGACCTAAATCACTTGTGATTTACACCAAAATCACATGTGATTGTTAAAACAGATGATAACAGATAATAAATGTTTCAAACAGCTCATATGCAGAATAAGGTACACTTGGAATAACATTAGTCATGCGGAAAAAAGTACGTTTTCAAATTAAATTATGCACCATCGCTCAAATTTGCATTTGAGCTAGTTTACACTTTTAAATCAGACTGCATGCACGACAAAGACAACTACTCGACTCAACTAAACCACATATAGTGAACAAACAAAGCTTGTTAGGGTAACCAACAACATAAAAAAAAACTCCATGAACTGTAGGTTTTAGCTATGATGTTCTGCCCCAATTAGAAGTATACATGAATACTGAAAAAAAATATAATACAGGAGATGGTACACTTTTCAGTACCCTTTTTACCCATAGCATCAAACATGAGTCGTAGTTTATCAAACACCAAACTGTTTGACAATCGACACACAAAATAAAAAGGTAGCCAACATCACATCCAACCAACCAACCAACTCTATAATAATACAATATGTACAAAGATACACATCTAAAATGTGATTTGGTAAAGACCAATGACAAACATTTTTAGAGTTTGTACTCTCGACAAATATGAAACTGATAACGATAAGATGGGTGCTTACCTCTAACATGAATTACCTGTTACATAATCACATGTGATTTTGCTTCTGAATCACATGTGATTCTCACAGACGCATTTCATCAAACATATGGTGTGCATATGGATCATCAACAACTTCATCCATAACCTGGGTTTCAGAATCCACTACACGATTTTCAACATCCATAACTTGAGTAAAGAGTAAATGACACATGATATACATTTTTCGACAACAATAGAAACAAAAACAAAATCCCACGTGATTGTACCTGCAATTTCTTGTACATCATCTTCTAGATTTGCAATTTATAGTTTATCATCTTCAATAAACTCTATTTCATTGAAGTTTGTTCAATTAACTGATTTTAACCATTTTTTATCAACAACGTACGACACATCGACGACAAACGTCGGATGACAGCGGGTGATCGACGGCAGATGATGGTTGTGGATCGACGGTGGATGATGGCGGCGGATCGATAGCGGCAGATCGGCAGTGGCATTAAATCGGAGTTATATCGGAATGTAATCAGAGCGATTTTTATGGAATCAGAATTGAATTGGGGGAGAGTGTTTGTGTGTGTGTTTTGCCCAATTTTTTTGGAGGAAAAAATGAAGCCCGATTATTTTTTCTTGGTTTTTATATTTGTCCTTTTTGCCCTTGTTGTGTAATTATGAGATACAATCTCAACCTTTGGATCATATTTAGATGGATGGTTGAGATATGTTGAGAGGATCTATGGAGAATGGGTGGTCTAGAAGGATCTCATCTCTCCGTGTATATTAACCTTATTCTTTATTGTATGCTTTGTCTATATTGGCCAATAAATCTACCGTTGGTTGCTTAGAGCACTAATTCGATGGTCTGGATGTGAGGTGACAAAACGTGTAATTTTTTGCATCGATTAGCTTGATTTTTTTTAACCCAGGACACCATTTTATATATGTTTTGTTCTGCTCAAATCATTTATAGGTGAATACGTGATATTGCCACATTACAATTGTTGATTGGGTTTTTTTGCTTTGCTTGAATCTGTGTTTGACCAACTGAGGTGAAAACTAAACACACAGTGGATTTAAGCTCGAAAATGTGAACCAAATACTGTATTCCATGTCCGTCTAGTTAAGTTGACCAAGGTTTTGCCCCTTCTTAGCCCGACAACAGCTTTTTAATGATGATTGGGTTTCTTGTGATTCATGTGAAAAATGGAGACTTCTTTCACCTGGTGTAAATTCTAGTAGTGTTCCTGAAAAGTGGATATGTAGCATACTCGACTGGCTGCAAGTTCTTGCGAATACACATAATCATTTTCAAACGTACATCCTTTTGGTAAAAAAAGTTATGTTTCTTGCAATTACCCTTTTCACAAAAAGGTAGACCTTGTGACGTATTGGTACAATTTGACATGTCTCTAGGCCTAATTAATATGAATCGGTGTAACATCAGTCACGAAGAGACGATAGAGGTTTTACAATCTTTATTCCGTAGCCCTTTAATTGTTCAATGTTCGCGACCAGTTCATCATATAAGGCCTCAACGTGAATTGACACGATGTTCGATCTTGTGGATATCAACAAAATAAGTCTTCATAAAATTATTAAGGTTCGTGTTTAAGTTATAAAAAGATATTGTCGAACTAAGAAGGAGTCTACCATAGTCGAGTGAATTTGACATGTCTCTAGGCCTAATTAATATGAATCGGTGGCACCACAAGAATCGGGGAATTTAGCCACGACCTAAAGGCGTGGCTAGAAGGCAAAAGGTTGTGGCCAAAAGGTCATGGCAAAAGTCTCATAGCTAAAAACCTTTAGCCACGACCACGTCAGACCACGACGAATTTTAGCCACGAAAGCCAACTACTTTTAGCCACGATGGTCGTAGCTAAAACGTTTGACAAAATATAATAAAAAACGTCTATTAAAATAATACGTAGTATTATACTTTTAGCCACGACAATTCGTGTTTAACAGTACAATATTGAAAAAAAAAAAAAAAAAAAAAAAAAAAAAAAAAAAAAAAAAAAACTTTTAATCACGACTTGTCTCAGCTAAAAGTGTAGAATTAAATTAATGGTCTTCAAGATTTTAAGGATAAAAGTAGTCTAACTCATAAAATTATGTTGTATAAGATTTCTGCAATTATTATTATGTTGATGAATCACGAAGATAAGTTTGGGTAAATTAGAAAGTTCTAGTTTTATACATGGTGATCCTTTTAAGTGATTTAACCAAAGTAACGTAGTTTTGATTACAATTTTATTGAAACTACGTAGTTTTGAAAAGATCATGGGACATGACATACATCAGAAGTATGTAGGGCTAAGACTAGAAACATATAACCTTTCTGGTCAAAACATATAACCTTTCTAGTGACGATTTGTGAGTTTGTAGTTTCATGTTTTGATCATGGTTCAAACGATGACCAAGGGCAGTATAAGCAAACAACGTACTTCGAATTGTTATCCAAATTATAAAAGGTTATAACTTCGAAATTATAAAAAGTTATTGTCGGGCTAAGAAGGGGTCAACCATGATTGAGTGAACGGGCGATGCAACTAGCCCTTCAGAGTGTCTCTACATGACATACGAATTCCCCTTAACTGGGTTAGACCTTCCTAGTCTCCACAGGGCCACCAGGTGTGCGCACCATTTGTTCCAACACCAGAACGACTACTCTCACCTTGGGCGAGCCAACCCAACAGACACGAGCCATGTTAGAACGACTACTCTCCCCTTGGCGAGCCATCCCCACAGACACACACGAGCCATGTTTGCCCCTAGCTCTTAACCATTCAACAACTTTAATGCCCCCACTCGGGGCTGAGCTGGCCCAAATGGTCTTTTAAAATATCACTTTGATTTTATGTTCTGGCGATGTGGGATGGTTTAAAATTTTCAGTATTTCACTTACGCATGGCCGAATGAAAGTGCCTTTTTATGAGCCAATTTTTGACATTGTAAATTGATTTTTTAACCAAAGGAAGTTTACCTTTCTATAGTTTGTTGGACCAGGTGATAAGTTAACTAATAGTTGCTTAAAGCGGAAAACGAATGGGTTGGATAAGATGTGATAAAACGTGTAATTTTAAGCATTGATTAAGTTGAGTTCGTTTACCTACGAACATCTTTTTATGTCTTTTTTGTTTTGTAAGGTGTCAAGTTGTTTGGATGTGAATGTGTATGGTTGTCACAAATACATTGTCGATTGGGTTAAGGTTACAATATTAATAGCTCCCGTAAATTATATTTAACGAACTTTCTTAAGGAATATATATAAACATGGATATTTTGGTTTGGCTTGAATCGTGTTTGACCGAATGAACTGAAAACAAAACAAGTCGATTTGGGATTGAAAATGTCAACCAGAAACTGGATTCAACCCTGTGTACTTCGGTCCAATCCATCAGGAATATGCATATAGTTTAGGGTTTTTTTGTTTGTTTTGTGTCTAAGTTGACATTCACGAGGGCATTGAGGGGGCAGGTTCACGCATTGTATTTTGATGATGAATCGTGCTCTAAAAACCCCCAGAGTACATACGGTTGTGTAATGTGTGGTAAGTATTTGTATACATATCTAAACATCCTCTTACTAAAAGTTAATGTTTATTGTATTTGTACATTTTGACAAGTCTCAACCCCTAATATGAATCTCCGTGTGGCATCATGAGTGAGTAGACGGCAAAGGCTGTAAATTTCATTTTTCAAGTCCTTTCATTGTTCAAAGTTCACAGTCCCTTCATCCTGGTTCCCTTTAATAAGGAACGATAAGTCGATAACGACCTTTCCTGAAGCTTCAAGTCCTTGTGGATATTAACAAATGACGTCTTAATATAACATCAAAAAGATCAACATACATGTGACTATGTGAGTCAGTGAGTTTATATTATTGTGCGGGTATTTGTATAATTGTATAACCATTTTCATCTAGGATCCTTCCCCATCGTGTAGTGAAATAGTTCATTTATAAAAAGTTATTGTTGGCGCTAAGAAGGGGTCAATCATGGTCGAGTGAATGGCGCTTATATACACTCATTGACTCACACAGACCCACGAGCCATGGTCGCCCCTAGCTCTTAGCCCTCCGAAAACCTTAATGCCCCCACTTGGGTTACAAGCCTACGTAACCAAGCTCAGCAGCTGAAATTGTACAAATGGAAGTTAAAAAAAAGCACTTTGGTTATTTCTTTTGGTGATGTGGAATAACTAAGTTATTTTGTGAATATTCTTACAACTCTTCTTAATTATATAGTCTGAATGAATGAGCTTTTAACATCCGTGAAATGATTTTTTTACCAGGAGATGCTTACGATTGTATAGTTTGTCAGACCACGCGATTGATCAACTGTTGGTAATTTAGAGCGGAAAATCAATGCATTGGTTATGACGTGACAAAATGTGTCACATGATTAGTTTGAAATGTTTAATCGAGGAACACAGTTTGTATCTTTTTTGTTCCTATAACGTGTCAAACCGTTTATAGATGATTGTGTGAAATTGACACAAGTCACAATACTATTGCCAATTGAGTTATGGCAAAAGGAATATATGTCGACATTGGTTCGGTTTGTAAGTGACCCTAGCCTGATGCTTCATACTAGTAAGTTTATGCAAAATGTATAGATTATGTGTGTGCAAAATATATACATCATCTGATCATCACATTATTATCGAGTAAAAAGCTTCGCGTTCAAATTATAAAAAGTTATTGTTGAGCTAAGAAGGGGTCAAACCATGGTCGAGTGAACGGGCGATGCAACTTGCTCTTCGGAGTAGTGTCTCCGGAACGGCTTATGTACTCATCACATAGCCTATCACCAAGCCAATACATGGCATACGAAATCCCCTAACTAGAAGGTTGGGTCAGTCCTTCCTAGTCTCACAGGGCCACAATGGTGCGCAACTTTTGTGCCAACACCAACTTACTATTCTCATTTCAGCAAGCCCGTCCCCACAAACACTCGAGCCATGGTTACCCCTAGCTCTTAGCTCTTCAATAACCTTAACGCCCCCACTTGGGTCACAAGCCCACGCTACTGGACTCACATTATATGTCGACATTGGTTCGGTTTGTAAGTGACCCTAGCCTGATGCTTCATACTAGTAAGTTTATGCAAAATGTATAGATTATGTGTGTGCAAAATATATACATCATCTGATCATCACATTATTATCGAGTAAAAAGCTTCGCGTTCAAATTATAAAAAGTTATTGTTGAGCTAAGAAGGGGTCAAACCAAGGTCGAGTGAACGGGCGATGCAACTTGCTCTTCGGAGTAGTGTCTCCGGAACGGCTTATGTACTCATCACATAGCCTATCACCAAGCCAATACATGGCATACGAAATCCCCTAACTAGAAGGTTGGGTCAGTCCTTCCTAGTCGCACAGGGCCACAATGGTGCGCAACTTTTGTGCCAACACCAACTTACTATTCTCATTTCAGCAAGCCCATCCCCACAAACACTCGAGCCATGGTTACCCCTAGCTCTTAGCTCTTCAATAACCTTAACGCCCCCACTTGGGTCACAAGCCCACGCTACTGGACTCACATTATATGTCGACATTGGTTCGGTTTGTAAGTGACCCTAGCCTGATGCTTCATACTAGTAAGTTTATGCAAAATGTATAGATTATGTGTGTGCAAAATATATACATCATCTGATCATCACATTATTATCGAGTAAAAAGCTTCGCGTTCAAATTATAAAAAGTTATTGTTGAGCTAAGAAGGGGTCAAACCATGGTCGAGTGAACGGGCGATGCAACTTGCTCTTCGGAGTAGTGTCTCCGGAACGGCTTATGTACTCATCACATAGCCTATCACCAAGCCAATACATGGCATACGAAATCCCCTAACTAGAAGGTTGGGTCAGTCCTTCCTAGTCTCACAGGGCCACAATGGTGCGCAACTTTTGTGCCAACACCAACTTACTATTCTCATTTCAGCAAGCCCATCCCCACAAACACTCGAGCCATGGTTACCCCTAGCTCTTAGCTCTTCAATAACCTTAACGCCCCCACTTGGGTCACAAGCCCACGCTACTGGACTCACATTATATGTCGACATTGGTTCGGTTTGTAAGTGACCCTAGCCTGATGCTTCATACTAGTAAGTTTATGCAAAATGTATAGATTATGTGTGTGCAAAATATATACATCATCTGATCATCACATTATTATCGAGTAAAAAGCTTCGCGTTCAAATTATAAAAAGTTATTGTTGAGCTAAGAAGGGGTCAAACCAAGGTCGAGTGAACGGGCGATGCAACTTGCTCTTCGGAGTAGTGTCTCCGGAACGGCTTATGTACTCATCACATAGCCTATCACCAAGCCAATACATGGCATACGAAATCCCCTAACTAGAAGGTTGGGTCAGTCCTTCCTAGTCTCACAGGGCCACAATGGTGCGCAACTTTTGTGCCAACACCAACTTACTATTCTCATTTCAGCAAGCCCATCCCCACAAACACTCGAGCCATGGTTACCCCTAGCTCTTAGCTCTTCAATAACCTTAACGCCCCCACTTGGGTCACAAGCCCACGCTACTGGACTCACATTATATGTCGACATTGGTTCGGTTTGTAAGTGACCCTAGCCTGATGCTTCATACTAGTAAGTTTATGCAAAATGTATAGATTATGTGTGTGCAAAATATATACATCATCTGATCATCACATTATTATCGAGTAAAAAGCTTCGCGTTCAAATTATAAAAAGTTATTGTTGAGCTAAGAAGGGGTCAAACCAAGGTCGAGTGAACAGGCGATGCAACTTGCTCTTCGGAGTAGTGTCTCCGGAACGGCTTATGTACTCATCACATAGCCTATCACCAAGCCAATACATGGCATACGAAATCCCCTAACTAGAAGGTTGGGTCAAGTCCTTCCTAGTCTCACGGGCCACAATGGTGCGCAACTTTTGTGCCAACACCAACTTACTATTCTCATTTCAGCGAGCCCATCCCCACAAACACTCGAGCCATGGTTACCCCTAGTTCTTAGCTCTTCAATAACCTTATGCCCCCACTTGGGTCACAAGCCCACGCTACTGGACTCGGCAACTCAACTGGCCCAAATGAACATTTTAAATATCACTTTGGTTTTATATTCTGGCGATGTGGGATAATTTAAAGTTTTCTATATTTTAAATATCACTTGATTTAACCAAAGGAAGTTTACCGTTGTATAGTTTGTTGGACCAGGTGACAGGTTAACTAATGGTTTCCTAAAGCGCAAAATGGATGGGTTGGATAAGATGTGATAAAACGTGTAATTTTAAGCATTGATTAGTTTGAGTTCGTTTATCTATGAACACCTTTTTATATCTGTTTTGTTTTGTTTCGTTTATCTATGAACACCTTTTTATATCTGTTTTGTTCGTATAATTGTCACAAATACATTGTCGACTGGGTTAAGGTTACAATATTGATAGTTCCAGTAAATTACATTTAATGTACTTTCTGAAGGAATATATATAGACATTGGGTATTTTGGTTAGTACTTCGGTCCAATCCACAAGGAATAAGCATACAAGTCAGGGATATTTTGTTTGTTTTGTGTCTAATTTGACATTCATGAGGGGGCAGGTTCACGCGTTGTGGTTTGATAATGAATCGTGCTCTAAAAACCACCAGAGTACATGTGATCGTGTAATGTGTGGTAAGTTTCAGTGGTCTTGAGTACGTGTGAAGTGTCTCTCAATTCTAAATCGTTTGTTTCCTAAACTCAGTTGTGATGGATGTGTGCAAACTTATCTAAACATCCTCTTACTAAAAGTTAATGTTTGTTGTTATTTTCTACAAGACACAAGGCCTCATGATGTATTTGTACATTTTGACAAGTCTCAACGCCTAATACGAATCTTGGTGTAGCATCACGAGTGAGTACACAGCAAAGGCTGTAAATTTCATTTTTCAGGTCCTTTCATTGTTCAAACTTCACAGTCCCTTCATCCTGGTTACCCTTAATAAGGAATGATAACGACCGTACCTTTCCTGAAGCTTCAAGTCCTTGTGGATATTAACAAATGACGTCTTCATATAACATCAAAAAGATCAACACACATGTGAATTTATATTATTGTGCGGGTATTTCTGTCATTGTATAACAATTTTCGTTTGGGAACCCTCCTCATCGTGTAGTGAAAGTGGTTAAATATATAAAAAGTTATTGTTGGACTAAGAAGGGGTCAATCATGGTGGAGTGAATGGCGCTTATGTACACTCAGCCTTCACACGAGCCATGGTCGCCCCCTAGCTCTTAGCCCTCCGAATACCTTAATGCCCCCACTTGGGTCACAAGCCTACATAACCAAGCTCAGCAGCTGAAATGGTACAAATGGAAGTTAAAAAAGGCACTTTGGTTTTTTCTTCTGGTGATGTGGGATAACTAAGTTATTTCTGGTATATTCTTACAACTCGATCTTCTTAATTATATAGTCTGATTGAAAGAGTCTTTTAACGAGCCAGGTTTTTAGCATTCGTGAAATGACTTTTTTACTAGGAGATGCTTAAGATTGTATGGTTTGTCGGACAGACGGTTGATTAACCGTTGGTTAATCTACAAACACAGTTTGTATCTTTTTTGTTCGTATAACGTGTCAAATCGGTTACAGATTACTGTGTGAAATTGACACAGGTCACAATAGTGCTGGTGGATATCAAGAAAAGACTTCTGTTTTCATCATTAAAAGTTCAAATTGCATCGAATCTTTCTATTCTTGTGCGTGTTTTTGTATCATCCTTATAATCATATTCAATTGGAACCTTCCCCGGCGTGACTCTTATGTGTACACTTGTGCGAGTGATTGTGTAATGGGATAATTACCAAAATAGATCGTTGACTTTTTGACTAGTCACTTTGTAGACTTTCAAAATTCACTTTTCAAAATTAGATCATGGCAACTTAAAAAATGAGCAACCTTCATATATGTGCGACACGTGTCCTTAAAAGATTCTAGATTTTGTACTATACATTCCAAAAGATTCTAGATTGTGTACTATATTAATAAAATATTCGACACGTGTCGCACATATATGAAGGTTGCTCAGTCGCCAAGTTGCCCTGATCCGCCGGAGGAAAGTGATTTAAAAACATCTATTCAAAGAATGTGCTTTGGGCGACTGATCTATTTTGGTAATTTTCCCTTGTGTAATTTCTCCCTTCATGTCAAGGCGATTCATTAGGTGTCACGATACGAAAAGGTATCTTATTTTGGTCTAATGGTTGCTGATCAAGGATGGCTTATATGCATAACATGAGGTGTATCTTGTAGAAAGGGGCATGCGTTTTCTATGTAACAGATTGTATTTGTGGTTTGAGTTTTAATATATATATTTGCCCTTCAAAAAAAAATAACATGAGGTGTATTATAGTCAAATTCAAGCCAGTTATATACCAAAGTGAGGGAGCAAAAAAGATTATAAGAAAATGATTTGATACTTTAATGTTTGGTCTAAAATTTGGACATATTACTAGTGTTAATTTATGCAGACAACATAAATAAATAAATTATAAAAGATTATTGTCGAGTTAAGAAGGGGTCAAACCTTGATCGGGTGAACGAGACACACCGCTAGAAGGTTGTGTTAGGCCTTCCTAGTCTCCAGGAGAAGACATGGTGTACCTCATCTTGTGGCAACACAAAACAAGTTCTCCTTTCCCTACCCACAGACGCTCGAGCCTAAGTTGCCCCTAGCTCTTAACCCTTCCATATAACCTTAATGCCCCCACTCGGGTCACAAGCCGACCAGAGTGAAAACTAAAAAAAAGTCGATTTGGGATCGATAACATGAATCAAAAACTGGATTCAAATTTTGTCTGGTTTGGTATTATACTCCTATCCACATGAGAATTTAATAATATGGATTTGAACTTCATTCTAACTTCGTCTTTGTAAAAGTTTATATTTCTTGCAAAGTTGCAATTTCACGAGCCGAGTTCGAGCTCAAAATGTAAGGCTCGAAACGAGCTTGAGCTTGAGCTTTTTATATATAAACGAGCCGAGCTCGAGCTCTGGCAGGCTCGCGCTCGACTCGTCTCGTTTTCACCCTACTTACAGCTAAGTCACATCCTCTTTAAATGACAACTTTTTGCTGGAACTTGCCATATACATTTTTTATTATATTAGAACTTAGAAGATATACTAAAGCAAATTAAAAAAGTTTGCTAAACACAAATATGTAATTTTGTTTAAGTATTTCATAATTTCATAATTAACATTTAATAAACATCAAACATTTAATACTTAATTAATATCACTTACGATTTTTAAACATACTTAATTAATATCACTTACGATTTTTAAAATGATTAAAAGTATATAATCATGAAATATATAAGTTCATTAATTGTTATTTTTGTAAATTTTGAATGCTTAAACAAACCCATAAAGTTATGTTTAGCAAATACCTTAATTTTAGTTGAAGTATATACACATGTGAAGATTTTGGTGTTGGTTGTTTTCTTATTATTTAAAATGAAAAGCTTCTTGGCTTAAGCTTATTTTCGTTGTTACCTTTGGTTTTCCATTGTATTAGAAATTGGTACAAACACTGGTATTAAGTAGTAACCAAACTTATAACTTGAAAGTTGAAACCTTCTGTAATATTTATTGTCAAATTACAAAACCTTTAAATATTTATTCTTCAACTATTAGAAACCTTTAAATATTTATTCTTCAACTATATTAGAAACCAAATTCTAATATCTTTAATAGATTAAAGATTAAATCATAGTTATTATTATTAACTTTGATATAATCAACAACCTTTATAAAATATTATATATATACTAATAGCCGTTTTGGTGTGGGGTCCAACGCAATGGTATTATGGGGTACTTATGGTCTTAATCTGTTTTCTTATTGGTTAGTACTCCACATGCCATCATGTGGTTGGCCATTTATGTTAATGATGGATGTTGCTACAGTGCCTTAGCAACAGTGCAGCCCCTTAGGAACAGTATAAGAGTAACACAATAATAAATTAATTATACAAAACAAAGCTTTAAACTTTCCTTTTTTTTCCTACAATCCCTCACTGATATACATTCAAAACACAAAAAAAAAAATGCAGAAATCCAACAGTCTATCCTAACCCATCTCCAAAAATTTACAACATCAATTCCGGCCAAAGAGCGGCGCTTACAGCAGCGGCAAGCGGCGGCAAGTGATTGTTGAGAAATCAAAGGAAGGTTTGGATGGTGGTGGTGGCATATGGTGGTGGCCGTGGTGATGGGTTGGTGGTGTGGACATTTAACGTTGAGAGAAACAACAAGGGAGGTGGGGTGGTGTCTCGGTGTGACTGTGGTAGTGGTGGTGGCGCGTGAGGTGGGTTCCGGTGGTTGTCGAAGCTCAAAACTCTCCAGAAACTCTAAAGATTAACCGATCTATCGAATCGGCAAAAAAAAAGTTTGCCGGAAAATTTTCCGGTACGGTGGTCTGCCGGAAACTGCTGGTGTTGGCCGGAGGGATGAAGAATCCGTCGAGGTGTTTAGTGAAAGAAGAGAGAGGGATATATGAGTGGTATGTGTGTGTTTATGTGTGAAATGAAATAAAAAAATAAATAAAAGGTTTAAATATTAAGTGAGGAAGGGGTGGAAATGAAAAATTAAAAGTGATGGTAGCAAAAGAAAAATAGGGGGGCTTTCTTGCCAATTTGGGCTAAACTTTAAACGAAAGCGGTTCGGGGCTTATTGAACATAGCAAACAGACTCGAAAAATTACGAAACTTGCGCCATTATTCACGAAATAATTTTTCTATCGAAAACGAGTATAAATATACATAACTTTCAAGAATTCAATATATTTGGCAAATGCGATACGTTTCGAGTTTTCTAAGTTGTGCTAATTTCTTCTAAACTTTATTATTTTTTACTAATTTTTTTTCTAATACATGGTACTAATAACTTTTGTTAGAAATAGTTATTATCTTAATATCAGTATTGTTGCACTTTTGTTAGATTAATGTGTTTAAAATTATGTTTCGACATCGGATACACACGCTCCACGGCATTCCCGCACGTTTTTCCACGGCATTCCCGCAGCAACGCGCGGGCACACCCGCTCGTTAAAACTGATAATTGAATAGACAAGCGATCCACGCAGCCACTTTGTTGCCAATTAGCCGAAACACATATGCATTGTTAAATGTTTGGCATCTTAATTTCTACTCATGTCTCACTTGACCATTTGGTGTAACCAAACGATGTGGGATAGTCAATGCAAACACCACCATAGAATCTTTTTTCTCTTTGAACCAAAAATGCAAATTAACTTTGTGTGTTAACAGTGACCGTGATCACTAACTAATGTAACTCATCGCCACATTAATTTCTTTATTCTCGACCAAGATTACCACCAACATATTATACTAACACAACAAAATAACCAACCAGATATATCTTACTTTTACATAAATATACTTCGCAAAACACTCACAAACGAAAGAGAGACAACCGACTTATGCAAAAACCAGACAAAGATGAATTATGAGTGTAATAATGAAGCACGAGTCGTGATGGTCTTGGACATGTCTTTGTGATATTATTATCTCTAGTCTCTTATCCATAGCAAAATTTAAAGTTTAGACTATATTTTAAAGTATTTATTAACTTACTCTCCTCATATCATGACCATTTCACTTGAAAGAAAAATAAAATATCCAGAAATTGCATCATGCTCTTATAATGGTTTTTGTTTTATCTAATATAACCATTAAAAACGTTCAAAATTACATCAAATCGAAGAACTTGAAACCGTCAAGAGCTTTATCATCACATGTATTTACTTACGGTATCCGACTTTTGTGTAATGCACTTCGGAAAAAAAAACCGTGTTACACGTTCTATATGATTATCATGAATTACAACTTTTAACTGATAGACCATGTGTAATGGATGGTTGATTAGTCGATCGTTCGCCATTACAGACGCGTCAGACACCATTACACCACCTGACTTGAGAGGCATAGCAGGAGGGAAGAAGAGATGAAGCGGTCGCATATGTGACCGGGTTGAATGGAAAATGGATGAATGTTTATGTGAATTGATTTTTTTTAACATGTTTTTTGATCGTTTTATTACACTAAATTGATCAACAAGTTATTTTATAAAGAAAAAAGTTAATACAACAGTGATGTTGATTATTTTTTAGTGATCACCATTACACTTAGCCTTAGTAAATAGTTACAAAACTATTGGACTGTTAGTCTAAAACGATGGGCTAATTGTATTTGTATTTTTAGTGATAAAACACAAAAACACGTGTGTAGATATTATTTAAAGGTCAAAGTTTTTTCTTCTCATAATTGAAAACTCTATCCTTACTACCTACTTTTGAATAGTGGACACTTCATGCAGGTTTCGTGGACTCGTTTTAACCAATTCTTTATTCAACTGGACCGTTTCTGTTTTAGTTGTTTATTGCGTGTTGGTAGAAAGTAGTGACTACTAAGTGGTGTGTTTGTTTCTTTATTGCTTACATGAAACTTTAGCATTAATAAAAGAAAAAAAAAATTATTTGATTTTAGCTTTTAAACTTTCGATAAAAGTATATTTCCATCATTACGAAATAGGAAAGGGACTTGTAAGATCATGTTGCCTATTTTGTTGTCATATTTACATTGTTCTAAAAGTCGCGCCAAGGCACCGCAAAGGTGTCGCCAACGCGCGGCCTCTCGGTCACGAAATTGACTTTGACGGCTGATCTAGGCGTAACGCAAAAAGGCGTGAAATAAGGCGAGCAAAGGCGCGCCTTTTGGTAAGGCGTGACGCCACTTTTTGAACCATTTTATTTTTTTTATTTTTTATTTTATTTTATTTTTTGAACAATTTTGAATTAGTATTTGAAATTTGGGCAATTTGGTACATGGGCCTTGTAATTATATAGTAAGTAGTAGTGTAAATGGCTAATACAGTACGAGTAATATGATCTAAAATTATAAATACCTAAATCTATAAATATTTTTTTGCCGCTTTAGTGACCCCTTAAGAAACGCAAAGGCTCCGCCATGACGCGTAAGACTTGAGGCGCGGCCATGCCGCCACACCTCACGCCTTTTATAACCTTGCATATTTATAAGTTATTTTTATTTTTATTTTATTTTTTTAAACAAAATCTTAGTTGTAAAAGTCTATATTCATCGTAAGTATTTAAGCGGAAAAGAACATCTTAGTGGCAATTAAAATAGGATGAAAAAAGTGTTTCACTATAGATGGAAAATGACCGGAATCTTCTAAAAGTTTAATTTGAACATGATAAGTCATGTTGATGAATTGTGAGAAAAGAAATTTTGTAGACCTTTTAATTTGTTATTTTTATTTTAGTTAAATTAAAAATCTCACTCAAAATAACAATAACATAATTTATTATGTTCAATTTGAATTTCAAAGGATATCAATCCGATAAATAAATTTATAATTCGAAGCAACTATTTTATGTGGCCTAGAGTATTTTTATAAACACCTTTTTGTCAAAATCTATAACAACAATTTTGTCATTATTTATTACTCTAATAAAGTTGTGTTTAGCTAGTCAAAAAAGAGTTACGGCTACATTTTAGTCGATCAACCATCCTTGTGGATCTACGCATCACAAATTTAATGAATTAACGACTTTTTTCTTGTTGCATATTGATACATTGTTTTAGCCTTTGGATAGTATAGCTTTTTCATGACAGTCTATATATGTCATAATTTATATCAACCTACCAGAATCAGACAACACACATGTTTATTGGTGAGTTGTTTATTACTCGTGTAACATTGCAACATATGAGAGGAGACACGTCACATCTATCGTATTCTAATTTTATAAGGGTTGTTACTTTTGTCGGATAAAAACCATAATTATGATGTAATATGATTCAATCATTATCGGTGTTTTAAAACCCGAGTTGATTAGGCCGGTTGAATCGTGACCAGGTCAAGTGATCGAAAATCGATTTTGAGCTAAAAACCCAATTGAATCGTCAGTTAAATTGTGACCCGATGACTTGATCATGTCAATTAAAAAATCGACTTTTAAAACATTAATCATTTCATTTATCAAATCATATGAATATAATTTTATAATTTTTTTGTGAATGTGACATTAATCCATTAATTTTATTTCATAAATTTATTTTTTAAGAGACAAGCTATTTAAGATATAGGTTTCCTTTCCGATAAACTAAAAATAACTTTACACAACTAACTAAAATCAAATGATATTCTATGTGTTTTATAAAGATAAATTTAATCTTTATAACCTTTAGTTTATGTGCTTGTTTCATCTTTCATTTTCATTTTCAGTTGAATTGTTCTAAACTTTTAATGGTATCATTTCTTTATCACAAAACTGTGAACATACAGTTAATTTCAATCAAAGAAAGATTTTAAAAAAATAAGTTATGCGTTCAATCTTAACTCTTGCCTAAAAAGTCAGATAAATATATACTCATTTTCTGAGGCTAATTACTTACCAAGAGTGAGTCAGCATTCAGTAAAGGTTCACGGGGTCAAGGTTTACCCCCATTAAAACATTTTGGAAAGGGGAGTGATTTGCACACTCCTAAAAGTTATTAGGACACTCTTTTTAGTGCTTCAGTTAGTTGTACAAAACTCAAACTATGCTTTATCCGCTTGTACTGTGAGTGTCCCAATCAATAATTTGAGTGTGCCAATCACTTCCCTTTTGGAAAACAATATGGATGCTTAAAATACATGGAAAAGGTACGAGTATTGCTTGGTTGAATATGTCTTTGTAAAGTAAACAATAACTTTCAAGTTTTAAAGATAAGGATTGAAAAGAAAGAAAACATAAAAATAAAACAACCAATGCAACTTGACCAAGTTCAACATTTTGTTTGGTATGAAGTCATCATGCCTATCGGTTGAACCAACTTACAAAAGTATATACCAAGTGGTTAACAAGTCATGTCTAATTTTAGAATATCTTTGTTTTATCCATGTTTTCATAACATGTTCTAATTCTTTTGTTGGGTCAACTAACTATGCCCAATATTATTATTACTTGGTATATATCGTTTTATTAACTAGTTAAGATTTTATATGTAATTTAATTCCTAAAGTTAATGACTTTCTTGTCAATCACGTAAATCGTCCATCACAAAAAGTTTTGTTAATTCAATTATTGACTAATGACGGAAGTTTTAAAAATCTCTATGTCAAAAAGTTTTTCTTTGCTATATAAAAGATACTCCATATAACAATAAAACCCAACGTGTATAAGCTTTGTAGAAGGTTGAATAACATGATTGTTACGAAAAACAAAAGTAACTTGGCTTTCAATATATAAACGGGTAAACGAATAAGGTTTTTCTTGTTCATGTTATTTGAAGAAGGCAGGCCTTTTAAACTCAAATGTACGCGGCCTCACCAGGTTAATCTCGAGGCTGTTTCCGACCATTCCATGACCACCCCAAATGTTAGAGTTAATGCAAGGTACGTGAGGCTTGACATATGTACTTAGTTTTATATTTTGCAAGTGAGGTTTAACATATGTACCAAAACTAAAAGGGATTGAGATCCTCTCAAATTGAGTCAAACATGATGAATCATGTTCACTAGATAAATACATAAAATATTTTCTTTTAGTAAAAATTATTGGCCCACTTATTTATTTACTCTCACAATAAAAGCAACATGATCAATCATGTTTGAATCTAAATTAAGAGGATCTTGATCCAACTAAAAAGAGTTCAATCTAGCTGTGTTATACTTCTAAAAATTGCATATGTTTCTTTGACAATGGGATAATATTACAAGGGTTGATGTATGTAAAAGGTAAAAGTCAAAGTTGGCGTGTATGAATGCAAATTAAATTTTGGAGTCCGCCAAAAGAGACATAGCTCTACGCGCTGCTGACTCAAACGGAATGGATGAGGTTGTAAAAGAGATTTGGACTCAATTGTTCCCGATCCAACTAAAGTATTTCCATTACTTTTTGTCGACCATCTTTAAATGTGTACCAAGTAGGACCAAGTAAGGTTTAAACTCTATATCTTTTGTGAAAAGTTGTATAACTCACCACCACCAATGTTTTGAAAACCGGATTTGAAATCGATCCGGTCGAGTAATCGGACACCAAGTCAACTTATTCGATTGGTTCGACCACCGGGTCAACTCAGTTTTCAATTTATTGACCAAGTTCTTTTTAGAAGCCCGAGTTCTTTTTACCCGTTTTTTTGACCGGAACCGTCGAACCAGTTCACTATGCTGGATCGACCGGGGTTTCAAAACACTGCTCACCACTAAACTAGTGAATAGTGTTTTAACTCTGAATAATTTAGCTAGTATCTATAATACTATAAGATTCAGTCCTAAAATTAAATGTGTAATTATGAAGTTTGAGGATTTTGAGTTAAGAACATGTGTTTAGTCCTTTAGTGTTCTCCCAGATTAATTTCGTGCATTCTAGCAGTTCTCTGGTTACAATTAATTTACAGTTACAATCTTAGTAGAATACAAACTATCTGTGAATCATAAGTCTCATTGATTGGCCCTCATTTATTGGCGGAATGTAATACACAAGGAGGAAGATGAATAGGAAACATGAATACGAACCATTAACCAAAAAGAAGTTCAACCTCCTCTTTAAAGTATAAATATCACGATCAAACGAAACCAAATCAACAAAACACACAAAACCAAATCCAGTCGAAACCAAAAAGAAAAAGGAAAAAAAAATAGACCTCAAGAGATCTTATAGAAGAAAAAACACCAAACCCAGTCGAAACATACTCCAACACCCATAATAGCCAGCAACAACAAACCCATTACAAACCTAATCCCTTCACATCAAAAACAACAAAGCAACTGCTATAACAAATCCCAACTCAAGTATTAACAACCTCAACAACTCTCACAGTTACAATAACAACACCAAGATACGAATCTTAAAAAATCACAAAATAACAAAACAAAAGAAAAAAAGCGATGTCAGTTTCTCTTTGAATATCACAAGATTTGTTCATAGAACAAAAGGATAAAGAGACATCATCATAGATCTACTTCAACCCACCACAGATCTTGACCAAAAACAAAAACATAACACCTACCCGAGACCTCTAAATGAGATCTTGAAGCCATCTTTCACAGAAAATTCAAAACAAGAATACGAAATCTTTGGAGGGTCTCTGTGTTATTCTCTAATCCAAAGAAGAGATAAATGATAATCTTTTTTTTAATTGTATTCATCTTTTTGTTAGTGACTTGGTTTGAATAGAGATAAGGAGATTTGGTGTTGGTGGCTGCAACAATTAAGTCAATAGTCAAAAGAAAGAAATAAAAAAGCCATAAGCTAAGCGTTTATGTACTGATTTTAGATGGAAGATAAAAGTAGTAGAGAGATAGTTGGAGAAGGGGGCGGATGTTTCAAAGTGTGTTAGGGTTTACACAAAGATACAACTGATTAGGGTAATAAGAGTTTATCACATGTGTTGGGCCTTTTTCCCGATTGGTTTATTTTGGAAGTGGAGTGGGCTAAACTATTGTTTGTAAAAAAACTGTAAATGTTTTTAGTCTTTTACTGTTTTTAGCCCTAAATTAATATAGATAACATTTATAAAATGTGATCTTAGACGTAAACAAATTTCAAATAAATAAATATAAGGATATTCTATTATTACCATGAAGGTTGATTCATTGTGTTTTGGTGTGTAAACAACAATTTATCAAAATATCAACAAACGTGAAGTTTAACTTGTCGTGAGACAAATAAACGTGAAGTAAAACGAGTAAACCGTTTAGGAAAACGATTACCTCGCAAAACTTATGAAAGTGATATTTAAATTGTGAGACCGGGAAGTGATTTCCCGGGTCGTACCCCAACGAGGTGTGAATGGAAAGCTTCGAGTGAGATTTGGATTAAAATCTTGTATGTTGAGAAAGGTTATTTGGTTTTGCGATAAGTTAAATTAACGAATTCTAAAAATTAACTAACGAAAGTAAATTAACCTAAGGCAACTAAAAAATACCTAAAAACTACGGGAAATCATGATTAGGTATCGGGAATCTTAACACGTAACCTAAATTAAAAACGTAAAGGTTATTAAAAGATACGCGAGAGCGCAAAATAAAACGCGAGTTTTGAGTTACGAAGACCCTACGGGTTTACAATTAATTTTCTAATGTACTAAAAGACAAAATAAACTTTTGTGAAAAAGAAAATTAATTTTTCAAATAAAATTCTATTTAATATGAATTAAATTCTAATTTTCCTAAATTAAATTCTAATAAATAATTTACCAATGAGAAAAATCCGAAATTTTTATGAAAATTACTTAATACTAATGCAAACTTAATAAAAATGCTAATTTGGAAAAAGCTACAATTTATAAGCTAATACAAGCCCAAACAGACTTGATAAGCTAAAAGGGGTTTTTTTTAAAAAAAATAAAATAAAATTGACTTAAAAAGACTTGATGTGTAGGTAATATCAACAAAAAGCTTAATGGTGCAGTTGGTATTTGAATTGTGTATGGTGTGTCGCATATGGTCCAAGTGACCAGGGTTCGAATCCCTGGTACACCTTTTTCCTATTTATTTTTTTTTTCTTTTCAAAATTCACCAAACAAATTGCAAACAGTGCTTGAAAGAATGATTCGAGGAAACTTATTTTTTGGGCCAATACAAACACCACCTTGGCAGTAAACAAATAACAACAACAAGCATAACACAACAAGATTCAAGAACTATAATAAACAACAAGGACTGTTGAGCGAAAATTACTCAGATCATGGGGTAAAAAAAACATCGAGTAGCAGCAGTAGTACATAAGCCAAAACAAATCACCAATCTTACAAAAGCCTATTCAATCTAATAAGCAACAATACTACTACTGAGGGTGCGAATAACAACCACACGATTAAACTAACTACAAGGGATGACAATTTCAAAACGGACCATCAAACAACCTGGATCAGATCTGTGATGGAAATAGAGTAGTAGCAGCAGGCCATTAAGCCAAACACCTAACTTTGAGACTACTTTTCGTTTAGCAAAACAACACCAAATTCCAATTTTCTTTTTGCTACGAGTACACAAGCTGGCAAGGTTTCAATATCAACAAAAGTTTCCGATTTTCATTCCCTAATGATTCTTAGAAATTGCTTTGAAAATCGACCAAAAGAAAGAGTTTGAACTTTTGATTTTGACAAAATTTTGAAAATGACCAACTGATTTTTGTTTTGACAAATCCGAATTCACCCTAACCAACACTCCCTGATTACAACTACCTTAGAGATAATAATTATACTAGCAATTATAATGAACCAAACACGCCTGAGGTTAACTATTTCTAAGAGGATTACCAGGATTCTAAACAAACCAACTTAAGCAATCTATATTAAGTTAATTAAAATGCAGAGATTAACAAGTATAAAAAACAATGAACAACTACTATGCTAAAAATCAGTTGTAAACGCCTACTTGATTTCCAAGCGAAAAGGAGGGGTGAGACCAATGAACCAAGAACAACCTAGGTACCCCCATGGGTTCTAAACCAACTCCCATCCAAGCTGCTAATCTCTTCAAACATGTTTCTTCCCATTTTTTTTCTTTTTCGAATACTACTTTTTTTTTTTTACTTAACCCCTTTTTTTTTTTTCCTTTTCTGACTTTTAGCACAACTCAAATAAAATTCCAAATAGAATTTAAAATGTAATGAACATAAACAAAAATTAACTTTGAAACTGAACTTTCATTAAAACTTGAACTTTTTTTTGCATTACAATAAAATTTAGAGATTTAAAAACATAAACTGAGAAAAATGATACAAAAGAGATGATGCCATAGGCTTACAACATACTACCTATTTATACTAGAACCATAGTGGCAGGTACGAATTCTTCCATTCTTTGTCTTCTCTCTTTAGCTTCTTCTTGAGTGAATCTTGGCCTTCGGATCAATTTTCCATTTATCTTAGCCTTCTGATGGTCTTTTGGCGCCCAACTGAGGTGGTGGATTGCCACCATGTCACTTCTTGAATGGTTGAGGGGAGTTAGGTATGAATTTGTGAGTGGGTTTAAGATGGTAGTGGGATTGGGAGTGGGGAATGATGGTGATGGGGGTTTGGCTGTTTGTAGTCACGAGGTGGAGGGGATACTTTGGGGAAGAAGATGAAACTGAATGCATCTTGACTACTGAGACATACCCTTTTTTTTTTTTTTTTTTTTTTTTTTTTTTTTTTTTTTTTTAACAAACGTGTAGTGGGGGAGATGGGAGAGGAGGTGTACGTTGTTATCTGATTAGGGTTAGGGTAAGGATGTTTTTGTGTTTTAAGCGTACCAGGAAGGGGAGAGGGGTGGGCTTGGATGGGCTAAGGGAGGATTTGTTTTATCATGGGCCAAGTGGTTGATTTTAATGGTGGGCTTGGAGTGGTGGTTTATGCTTTGAATTGGTTAACATCAAAGGTCCATTTGGTTTGTATTAATTAACAATAAGGACCAAATTTTGCAATTGTCCGAAAATTAAGGAACCATTCATGTCGTTTTTCCAAACTCATACCAAGGACTAGACTTGCCATATTTGGGTTACCAAAGGACCTCATTTGATTATTTTCCAAATTTAAATTTCAAGGACCAAAACTGCCAATTTTCAAACTTGGAGGACCAAACATGAAAATTCTCCAAACATTTTACCCAAAGATCATTTGCGATTCATTTTGACTTTTAAAGATCAAGAGTTGACTTTTCTTTGAAAATGATTGACCAGGGACTAGATTTGTAAAATTTTGAAAGTCGGGGGACTGAAACTGCCAAATATGTAACTTTTGTTCGTTTTTCGTTTGTTTTCACTTGTTTTGCATAAGAAACATATAAAATACGATCTTTGGGATTTTCTTCGCATTTTGGTGCGTTTTTGAGAATTTTTGATCGTTTTGCAGTTTATATTTGACTCAAAATGATGAGTATTTACATACTCATCAATCCCCCACACTAAACTATTGCTAGTCCCTAGCAATCTTTTTGAGAAAAATTAATGGATTTGAAGTCTCTTTACCAAAAGCCATCACTTCTGGAGTAGCCAGGTGTAAGAACTGTGGCACACCTGATAACCGTGTGATTTTGAGCAAACCACCAGCTTTCAACGGATTTGATTTGTCTTTACCAGGAGCCGTTTGCTCCTGGACTAGCCAACTCTTGATGGAACAGTCAACATCTTGGTGAGTTGATTACCAATTATGGTTTTTCCACAGCCTTTACCACAAGCCATAATCTTGCGGGCTAGCCAACTCATTAGCTTTTGAGGATGATGGGGAGTTGAGGAACCATACAATTTTTGGCAAATTACAAGCCATCAACGGGTTTGAGTTATCTTTACCAAGAGCCGTTTGCTCCTGGATTAGCCAATCCCTTTTGTCGTTTAGACAAGGCGGACTGATAACCACAAAAATTTTGAAATAAAGTGAAAAATTTTTGAAAAATTTTGGCCTAAAAATAGGGGTACTAGACGGTATATTTTGATGAAATTTGCTAGAATTTTCCCCTCCCCCACACTTAGAGTTGAATATTGTCCTCAATATTCAAAGTCCCGGCGATTATGCCGAAATTTTGAATGAAAGACGAGAATATTAAAAACTAACTGTGGGAATGTCATTTGTATTTTTCACTTTATTTATTCGAACACGCATTTTTTTTTTTTTTTTTTTTTTGAAATAAGATATATACAACTCAAGTAGCTGCGGGGGGTGGCCACTCCCTCACACTAGGGTGTTAGAAAATAGGAGGAAATCAGATACACGGGTGAAAACCCGTGTTTGTTACTTGTTTTTGTTTATCGAGTCGCTAGCTTGACTCGATCCCCGAATTCATTGGTCCATGGGGAAAGTTTGGAGGTCCGGGACAACAGGTGGTATGTCCCCTCCAAAATAGTGTTTCAACCGATGCCCATTTACTTTGAAATTGGGACCGTCGTCTTGAGATAACTCGACGGTGCCATAAGGATAAACTTTGGCAACGGTGAAAGGTCCAGTCCAGCGGGTTTTAAGCTTACCCGAAAAGATCTTTAATCGAGAGTTAAAAAGAAGGACTCGATCACCAACGTTGAAAACGCGGTTCTTAATTTTGGAGTCATGGATCTTTTTGGTTTTCTCTTTGTAGATTAAAGAGTTTTCGTAAGCTTGATCACGAAGTTCATTGAGTTCATTGAGTTGAACTTTCCTATGATCGCCCGCGGACTTAAGATCAAAATTTGCATTCTTCAAAGCCCAATAAGCTTTGTGCTCGAGCTCAATCGGAAGATGACAAGCTTTTCCATACACGAGCTTATAAGGAGTACACCCAATGGGTGTTTTATAAGCCGTGCGAAAAGCCCATAGAGCGTCGTCTAGCTTATCCGACCAAGAGGCACGGTTTTCGCCTACGGTTCTTTCAAGAATTCTTTTCAAACCTCGGTTTGAAACCTCCACTTGCCCACTCGTTTGTGGGTGATATGCGGTGGCAAGACGGTGAGTGACACCATACTTGAGCATGACTTTTGCGAATTGTTCGTTGCAAAAGTGAGTACCGCGATCGCTTATAATAGCGCGGGGAGTTCCAAACCGTGAGAACAATGACTTTAAAAATTTTACAACTACTCGGGCATCGTTGGTTGGGAGAGCTTTTGCTTCGACCCATTTTGACAAGTAGTCAACGGCCACGAGTATATACTTGTTCCCTCGTGAAGACGGGAACGACCCCATAAAGTCTATGCCCCAAACATCAAAGATTTCACACACTTGGATGACGTTTTGAGGCATTTCATCCCGTTGTGTGATCTTTCCTTGACGTTGACACGAGTCACAAGATTTGACTAGGTCATGGGCGTCTTTATAAATGGAGGGCCAATAAAAACCGGACTCAAAGACTTTTCGAGCGGTGTAGTTCGGGCCATGATGTCCCCCGGTGGGTCCATTATGACAAGCCTTTAGGATTTCCATGGCTTCTTGGCCATGAACACACCTTCGAATAACCTGATCCGCACAAATTTTAAACAAATAGGGATCGTCCCAAAAGTAGTGATTGACATCTTTGAAAAATTTGCTCTTTTGGTGGGACGACATCCCTTTGACAACGAAGTTCCCCGCATGATAGTTTGCAAAGTCGGCAAACCATGGGGTACTAGAATCACCACGAGAGGAAATCACATTGAGAGTCTCGAGAGGAAATGTTTCGTTTATTTCCTTTTTCTCGAGAACTCCTTGATGAGGATTCTCCAATCGGGAAAGATGGTCAGCAGCGAGGTTCTCGGCTCCTTTTTTATCACGAATTATGATATCAAATTCTTGTAGGAGGAGAACCCAACGGAGCAATCTCGGCTTTGCGTCTTGCTTGGCAAAGAGATATTTTAGAGCCGAGTGGTCCGTGTACACTATGCACTTAGTCAAGATTAAGTACGGCCGAAATTTCTCAAACGCATACACCACAGCAAGTAATTCTTTTTCCGTTGTGGTGTAATGAGCTTGAGCTTCGGTCAAGGTCTTGCTTGCATAATGAATCGGCTGAAAATGCTTGGTTTTTCGTTGCCCCAAGACCGCACCCATTGCAAAGTCACTTGCATCACACATGAGTTCGAAAGGTAGGTCCCAATCGGGGGCAACTAAAATGGGTGCTTCGGTAAGCTTTTTCTTGAGAGTTTGAAAAGCTTCGATGCACTCATCGGAAAAGACAAATGGAGTCTCTTTTTCAAGAAGTCGGGTCATAGGCCTAGCTATCTTCGAGAAATCTTGAATGAATCTACGATAGAAGCCGGCATGACCCAGGAAACTCCGAACACCTTTAACAGTAGTGGGAGGAGGAAGTTTAGCAATGACGTCGATTTTAGCTTTATCGACCTCAATCCCACTCTTGGAAATCTTATGGCCAAGGACAATTCCTTCCTTGACCATGAAATGACTTTTCTCCCAATTTAGACTAAGATTGGTGTCTTCACACCTTTGAAGCATTTTGTCTAAATTGGAGAGACATGATTCGAATGAATTCCCAACGACCGAAAAATCATCCATGAAGACCTCCATTGTTTTCTCGATCATGTCGTGAAAAATGGCCATCATGCATCTTTGGAAAGTACCCGGAGCATTGCATAAGCCAAAAGGCATGCGTCGATAAGCAAATGTTCCGTATGGGCACGTAAAAGTCGTTTTTTCTTGATCTTGAGGATCGATGGGAATTTGGAAATAACCCGAAAAACCGTCAAGGAAACAATAGTATTCGTTTCCCGCCAATCTTTCGAGCATTTGATCCATGAAAGGTAATGGAAAGTGGTCTTTACGGGTGGCGTCGTTTAGTTTTCGATAATCAATGCAAACGCGCCAACCCGTTACCAATCGAGTCGGAATTAACTCGTTATCATCATTTTTGACAACCGTTATGCCACCCTTTTTGGGCACGCAATGAACGGGACTCACCCAAGGACTATCCGAAATCGGGTAGATCAAACCGGCATCAAGGAGTTTAATGACCTCTTGCTTGATAACCTCATGAATCTTAGGATTTACCCGTCTTTGTTGTTGAACCGCCGGTTTAAAGTCATCCTCCATCAAAATCTTGTGCATACAAAATTCTGGGTTAATACCCTTGATGTCGGAAAGTCGCCAAGCAATGGCTCGCTTGTGTGACTTTAAAACCTTGAGAAGAGCGGTTTTGTTTTCCTCATTCAAGTCTTTAGCGATTATGACGGGAAACTTATCGTCTCCCTCCAAAAACGCGTACTCGAGATGAGGCGGAAGTTCTTTGAGTTCGACATCGGGGAAGTCATCAGTTTTTTCAACATCTTTGACTTCCGCATTGTGAAGTTCTTTTGGAGGAAGAGATGAAGGATCATCATTGAGCAACTTCTCAAGTAGAAGTAAGTCTTCCTCGGGATTGATAGAATCATAATCAACATGAGAATCACACGACAAACAAGCTTCGATTTCTTCCAAAATGAAGTCACCTCCCAAAAATGGAGTAAGAGAGGGGGGAGAGACATCAATGGAAGAATTGATTGATCCTTGCACACTTAACACTTCTTCAATATGGTCATCGCATGCAACATCGATGACATCAAGTCGGTTGATTTCTTCTCTTTCAAGGTCGAGAAGATCCTTAGAAGTGTTTTCGATGTTTATGATCAACTTCTCATCGCCAACTCTAAGAGTCATTTCTCCTTCGAAGACGTCGATTAATGCACGAGCCGTTTTTAAGAATGGTCTTCCCAAAATAAGGGGAACACGAGGATCGGCATCAAAATCGACGACTACGAAGTCGGCAGGAAAATAGAACTTGCCAACCTTCACAAAGACATCTTCGGCAATACCCTTCGGAATCGAAACCGAACGGGTTGCTAATTCAAGAGTCATTCGTGTTGGTGTAAGCTCAGGAAGTGAAAGTTTTTGCCAAATCGAGAAAGGCATGAGGTTTATGCTAGCGCCAAGATCGGCCAAGGCAAAGCATTCCACAAGCTTTTGGAAATCACATGGAATGAAAAATTTTCCGGGGTCTCCTAATTTTTCGGGAAGTTTCTTTAGGAGAACCGCCGAACAATTTTCGTTCAAACGAGTTTTGGTGAGTTCAAATAGTTTCTCTTTGTTACTTAGAAGACTCTTGAAAGTGGAAGCAAACTTGGGCATATAGAGAAGAGCATCCGCGAAACTAATGTCGAAGTGTAATTTTTGAAAAATTTCAAGAAACTTTTTCATTTGATCATTAGTTTGCTCGCGGAGTCTTTGATCATTTAACCGCGAAGGATATGGTATTGAAGCTTTTTGTTGAACGGGATTTTCCGATGGTTCAAAAACAATTCCCGGTTTTGATTTGGTTTTTGGGACAACATGAGGTTGGACGTGTGCGGTACTTCGTGTACTTGTGATTTGCACCTTGTCCTTTGTAGCCTCGTGTTCACGTTCCACTACCTCGGGAGGAAAAGAAGATGAGGTAGTAGGAACCGTGGGTCCATCATAAGAGACTCCACTACGGGTTGTGATCGCCTTTACATCGCCCTTCGGGTTGGCGATCGTGTTGCTTGGTAGCGTTCCCGATCCCGAAGGTCGATCATTTAAAGACTTCTTAAGTTCAGAAATCTGACCGATCAACAACCTATTAGTTTCTTCTTGAGCTTTCATAAATTGCTTCAACAACTCATCGGTTGATGATTGAGGTTGAGCAACATTTTGATTTTGAGGAAAGTTTTGAGCTCGGTTGTTTTGATTGAAACCTTGATTTTGAAAATTTCCATGGTTTTGATTACCATGAAAATTGTTTCCTTGATTGAAATTACCATAACCTTGGTTTCTATTCAAGTTTCCTTGATTTTGAGAACTTTGGTTGTAATTTCCCCCTTGATTTTGATATTGATTCATAGGGGCTTGAAATTGGTTTTGAACATTCGGGTTTCTTTGTTGTTGATTTTGATTGAATCTATTTGGATTGTTGGGTTGAGAAAAACCGGGTGGACCACTTTGATTGTTAGTACGGTAATTTTGTTCCATTTGAGGACGGTATTGGTTACCTCCTTGGTTGGAATTACCGACTATTGCATTGACTTCAAAAGGATTGCCATCGGTGGCAGTACAATTGTAGTAAGCGTGTGGACCACCACAAGTAACACAAGTATCAACCTTTTTGACTTCAGCAGGTTGAGAAGAGACTTTCTTTGTTTTGGTGAGAACCAAAGCATGAATAGCTTCCGTGAGCTTGTCAAGTCTAGCATCGGTGCTAGATTGAGCCACGGATGATGAGGAAGAAGGACCAATATTAATTTGCGAAACAACCGATTTGCTTCGTGGAATGCGGACCTTGGATTTGTTTTCAATGATCATCAAAGCATCTTTGGTGGTGCGATTCAAGAAGTTGCCTCCCGCGGAGGCATTAAGAGAGTCTTGATCGACTTGGCTCACACCATTATAGAAAGTGTCGAGTTGCATCAACTCGGAAAATCCGTGATGAGGACATTTACGAAGCATGTCCTTGTAACGATCCCACGCCTCACCGAATGATTCATCAAACTTTTGAGTGAATTTCATGATCTCATTCTTGAGGGCGGTGGTTTTGGATGGAGGAAAAAATTCGTTCACAAACTTCTTGACCAAATCTTCCCACGTTTCAATTGATCGAGGGGGTTGTTTGTCTAGCCAATTTTTGGCAGCCCCATCGAGGGAAAACGGAAAGAGAAGAAGTTTGATAGCCTCCTCAGGGACATTTTTGCATTTGATGGTTGACGTGATTTTGTTGAACCATCGAATGTGATCTTGAGGATCGTCCCTCTCAAAACCATAGAATTGACGCGAGGTGACTAAGTTAATCAACCCCGTCTTAAGTTCGAAATTGTCAGCCACGATGGCTGGAATGATGATAGCATCTCCGTAACCCTCGATGGGTGCTTGGAGAAGCTCATTCATGGTGGGTTCGGCCGCCATGATTGGAATAGCACGAAGCTCGGGTTCGGCTATTCGATTGGTACGTCGACGATTACGCCTTCTCCTTGGAATGTTATTTAGCGTTTGCAAAGGACTTGTTGACGTAGACGAACGTGTGCGCATGCACCACAACAAAAATCAATTAAAACAATACCACTTTAAAGACAAGGGAACTTAAACCAATAATCAAGTACGCAAGGTTAACTTCTAAGGAAAAACGCACAAAGGAGCGGGAGAGAAGAATGGATCTCTCACTGGGCGAAGTTCGTTGGATCGCCACATACCGTTTCGACTCCTCTTAAAGTGTGAATTTCGTTTAAAAATTTTCCAAAACGCAAGTGATACAAAGGCAAGTTTTGATCTTTGGTTTGGGAACTTATTATGGTCACACCCCCAGTTGGTAGGTGTTCTGTCTTGATTTGCGGTGGTAAGATTTTAACTTGTATTTATTAAACAATGAAACGGGAAAATCTTTTTGTTTTTTTCTTTATCTTATATAGATATAATACATATACTAGAAACAAAAGAAAAAATATTTTTGGTTTTTTATAAGTTTTATAAAAGCGTAACTTCTTGCGAAGGTTCTACAAGACTAATCGTCTAAACCTTATCGAGACTTTTGACACACAGCCTCCCCGGCAGCGGCGCCATTTGATTCATTGTGTTTTGGTGTGTAAACAACAATTTATCAAAATATCAACAAACGTGAAGTTTAACTTGTCGTGAGACAAATAAACGTGAAGTAAAACGAGTAAACCGTTTAGGAAAACGATTACCTTGCAAAACTTGTGAAAGTGATATTTAAATTGTGAGACCGGGAAGTGATTTCCCGGGTCGTACCCCAACGAGGTGTGAATGGAAAGCTTCGAGTGAGATTTGGATTAAAATCTTGTATGTTGAGAAAGGTTATTTGGTTTTGCGATAAGTTAAATTAACGAATTTTAAAAATTAACTAACGAAAGTAAATTAACCTAAGGCAACTAAAAAATACCTAAAAACTACGGGAAATCATGATTAGGTATCGGGAATCTTAACACGTAACCTAAATTAAAAACGTAAAGGTTATTAAAAGATACGCGAGAGCGCAAAATAAAACGCGAGTTTTGAGTTACGAAGACCCTACGGGTTTACAATTAATTTTCTAATGTACTAAAAGACAAAATAAACTTTTGTGAAAAAGAAAATTAATTTTTCAAATAAAATTCTATTTAATATGAATTAAATTCTAATTTTCCTAAATTAAATTCTAATAAATAATTTACCAATGAGAAAAATCCGAAATTTTTATGAAAATTACTTAATACTAATGCAAACTTAATAAAAATGCTAATTTGGAAAAAGCTACAATTTATAAGCTAATACAAGCCCAAACAGACTTGATAAGCTAAAAGGGGTTTTTTTAAAAAAAAAAATAAAATTGACTTAAAAAGACTTGATGTGTAGGTAATATCAACAAAAAGCTTAATGGTGCAGTTGGTATTTGAATTGTGTATGGTGTGTCGCATATGGTCCAAGTGACCAGGGTTCGAATCCCTGGTACACCTTTTTCCTATTTATTTTTTTTTTCTTTTCAAAATTCACCAAACAAATTGCAAACAGTGCTTGAAAGAATGATTCGAGGAAACTTATTTTTTGGGCCAATACAAACACCACCTTGGCAGTAAACAAATAACAACAACAAGCATAACACAACAAGATTCAAGAACTATAATAAACAACAAGGACTGTTGAGCGAAAATTACTCAGATCATGGGGTAAAAAAAAACATCGAGTAGCAGTAGTAGTACATAAGCCAAAACAAATCACCAATCTTACAAAAGCCTATTCAATCTAATAAGCAACAATACTACTACTGAGGGTGCGAATAACAACCACACGATTAAACTAACTACAAGGGATGACAATTTCAAAACGGACCATCAAACAACCTGGATCAGATCTGTGATGGAAATAGAGTAGTAGCAGCAGGCCATTAAGCCAAACACCTAACTTTGAGACTACTTTTCGTTTAGCAAAACAACACCAAATTCCAATTTTCTTTTTGCTACGAGTACACAAGCTGGCAAGGTTTCAATATCAACAAAAGTTTCCGATTTTCATTCCCTAATGATTCTTAGAAATTGCTTTGAAAATCGACCAAAAGAAAGAGTTTGAACTTTTGATTTTGACAAAATTTTGAAAATGACCAACTGATTTTTGTTTTGACAAATCCGAATTCACCCTAACCAACACTCCCTGATTACAACTACCTTAGAGATAATAATTATACTAGCAATTATAATGAACCAAACACGCCTGAGGTTAACTATTTCTAAGAGGATTACCAGGATTCTAAACAAACCAACTTAAGCAATCTATATTAAGTTAATTAAAATGCAGAGATTAACAAGTATAAAAAACAATGAACAACTACTATGCTAAAAATCAGTCGTAAACGCCTACTTGATTTCCAAGCGAAAAGGAGGGGTGAGACCAATGAACCAAGAACAACCTAGGTACCCCCATGGGTTCTAAACCAACTCCCATCCAAGCTGCTAATCTCTTCAAACATGTTTCTTCCCATTTTTTTTCTTTTTCGAATACTACTTTTTTTTTTTTACTTAACCTTTTTTTTTTTTTTTTTTCCTTTTCTGACTTTTAGCACAACTCAAATAAAATTCCAAGTAGAATTTAAAATGTAATGAACATAAACAGAAATTAACTTTGAAACTGAACTTTCATTAAAACTTGAACTTTTTTTTGCATTACAATAAAATTTAGAGATTTAAAAACATAAACTGAGAAAAATGATACAAAAGAGATGATGCCATAGGCTTACAACATACTACCTATTTATACTAGAACCATAGTGGTAGGTACGAATTCTTCCATTCTTTGTCTTCTCTCTTTAGCTTCTTCTTGAGTGAATCTTGGCCTTCGGATCAATTTTCCATTTATCTTAGCCTTCTGATGGTCTTTTGGCGCCCAACTGAGGTGGTGGATTGCCACCATGTCACTTCTTGAATGGTTGAGGGGAGTTAGGTATGAATTTGTGAGTGGGTTTAGGATGGTAGTGGGATTGGGAGTGGGGAATGATGGTGATGGGGGTTTGGCTGTTTGTAGTCACGAGGTGGAGGGGATACTTTGGGGAAGAAGATGAAACTGAATGCATCTTGACTACTGAGACATACCCCTTTTGTTGTTTTTTTTTTTTTTTTTTTTTTTTTTTTTTTTTTTTTTTTTTTTTAACAAACGTGTAGTGGGGGAGATGGGAGAGGAGGTGTACGTTGTTATCTGATTAGGGTTAGGGTAAGGATGTTTTTGTGTTTTAAGCGTACCAGGAAGGGGAGAGGGGTGGGCTTGGATGGGCTAAGGGAGGATTTGTTTTATCATGGGCCAAGTGGTTGATTTTAATGGTGGGCTTGGAGTGGTGGTTTATGCTTTGAATTGGTTAACATCAAAGGTCCATTTGGTTTGTATTAATTAACAATAAGGACCAAATTTTGCAATTGTCCGAAAATTAAGGAACCATTCATGTCGTTTTTCCAAACTCATACCAAGGACTAGACTTGCCATATTTGGGTTACCAAAGGACCTCATTTGATTATTTTCCAAATTTAAATTTCAAGGACCAAAACTGCCAATTTTCAAACTTGGAGGACTAAACATGAAAATTCTCCAAACATTTTACCCAAAGATCATTTGCGATTCATTTTGACTTTTAAAGATCAAGAGTTGACTTTTCTTTGAAAATGATTGACCAGGGACTAGATTTGTAAAATTTTGAAAGTCGGGGGACTGAAACTGCCAAATATGTAACTTTTGTTCGTTTTTCGTTTGTTTTCACTTGTTTTGCATAAGAAACATATAAAATACGATCTTTGGGATTTTCTTCGCATTTTGGTGCGTTTTTGAGAATTTTTGATCGTTTTGCAGTTTATATTTGACTCAAAATGATGAGTATTTACATACTCATCAAAGGTTGAAACATACAAGTAACTAAAATAGTGTGGTAGTGTGCATGGTTCATAGTTTCTTGCAAGAAAGGTGATATCGATTGACATAATGCAATATAGGATGACAATATTTACAAACAAAAAATCCAATCCACCGGATCTTTCGTTTGTTTATATTGACATACGATGCTTGATGTAAATGCAAATTCTGATCTTCCCCTTGAATTCCTTTTGTTATCTCAACATTCTGACAAAATGTCTTATGCAGGCCTTTATACAAAGCCTGTATAAATAGCAAAAGGAAATTGAGAGAGAGATAAGAGATCCCATCTATGTAAATAGATGTCTGTTACGCCTGACCGAGTAGCTAAACTATGAATGTTTAATCTTAAAGCTTAATCCCAGATTATTCTTAACACTATGTAAGTGGGTATGCAGGGTTCTTTAATTTCACAACAAGCATATAAAAATGGATCCATTCACAACAAACATATATTATCAACAGGTAAAATGTAAATTATTGTTTATCTATTATTCTTAAGATCTTACAACCTTTTTGTAACTGCTACGAGCTATAAGGTTTGGTAAGGATTCTAAAACATACGTACAGTCCTACATGTCAGCTATCCATACTAAAATTTCGTGGCATAGAGTAAGGAGATAATCAACCAGTACTTTCACATGATGATAGTGCAAACTGTAAAAGATCTTGGTATTTGTTTAACCGCTCTCAATATGACTCTAAAGATGTTGGTATTAAGTGATCCAAAAGTATGCGATAGCCCGTGCGTAGCACGGGTTCTGCATGTCTCGTAATTATAAAAGAAATGATATTTATGTTTAATTAATATGCCTACTAATATATTTACAAATTTAATTGTTCATGTTTTGGACAATTAAGAAAGGCTAATGATTTGCACAATTTTCTATTTTATCTACACACTCCATATTGTACGATAAAGAATCGTACACTTGCTATATACTGCTTCTCCAGCTTAAACACTGGAGTTGATACTGATGAAGAGTGAGAACATGCAAATGACACATGCAAAGTCATGAATGGTGTAGGCATGTTTTTAGGCTTGCGAATTAGACATATATATCATAACTCTTTAATGATACATAATTTAGCGGGATTCTAGTATTTCAATTGTGCGACGATGACTCGTCGTTTGTTTTTGGGATTATGTGGATTCACGTGTATGAACTAGCTAAGATGGAACAACGTTAGTCTCACCGTGGGAGGGATTTCCCACGATCAACCTAGAGCCTGAGAGTAAATACTCGTTTCTAAAGGGATAATCAAGAGTAAAGAGAGCAATGTGTGTGCACTAGTGTCTATTAGAACTTATGCTTCAATGACCAAGCATGCGGTATTTATAGACAAAGTTCTTTGTCATTACCTTCGGATCACAGGTTGCAATCTCAACTATTACCTAGTGGGTAATAGCATGTTTGCATTGGGACTAAGATATTATGCTTTGATATCCGGTCTATCTTGTCCAATTATTTGACTTCCGTCGTCCTCGAGATCCGTATTGCCGCGTGTTTCTCATATTGTATCCTTCTTTGAAAAAGCTTGGTCAAAACTAATTTCTCATAATATATTCCTTGCCTTTTTGAGCGGGTCACGTGATTAGTGACTTGGAATCCACCCTTCTCATTTTAAGAGGAAGCTAATGCAATGATACATGCTGTTAGTGATGAGGAAATTAAAGCTGCAATGTTCAATATTCAAGATAGTAAAGCTAATGCAATGATACATGCTGTTAGTGATGAGGAAGCTAATGCAATGATACATGCTGTTAGTGATGAGGAAATTAAAGCTGCAATGTTCAATATTCAAGATAGTAAAGCACCTGGACTTGATGGCTTCACATATGCTTTTTTAAAAAGGCTTGGAGTGTTGTTGGAAAGGATGTTTGCATTGCTGTTAGAGAATTCTTTGAAACTGGCAAGCTGTTAATGAAATCAACTCCACAATTATCACACTAGTACCTAAAGTCCCAACTCCCATTAAAGTCACTTAGTATAGACCTATAGCTTGTTGCAATGTATTGTACAAGTGTATAAGCAGAATAATTACTGAGAGAATGAAGAACAGCTTGGGGAATATTGTTAGTCATAACCAAAGTGCTTTTGTTCCTAATAGACACATTCAGGACAATATTTTACTTTCACAAGAATTATTGAAGGGGTATAACAGGAAAGAGGGTCCTAAAAGAGTGGCTTTGAAAATACAAAAGGCATATGATACTGTTAACTGGAAGTTTTTGGAGAATATGCTTCATGGCTATGGCTTTCACAGAACTATGGTAAATTGGATCTTTAAGTGTGTTACTACAACTTCATTCTCTGTGTGTGTAAATGGTGAAAATTATGGGTACTTCAAGGGTGGAAGAGGGCTTAGACAAGGAGACCCAATGTCTCCTTACCTCTTTACTTTGGTTATGGAGCTACTGAATGTGATTGTGCAAGACAAAATTGATAGAATGGAAGGCTTCAAACACCATTTTGGATGCAAAAATTTGAAGTTGACTCATGTGTGTTTTGCAGATGACTTATTGATGTTTTGTCATGGGAACAAGGAATCAGTGGAGATTATTATGGAAGCTATTAATGAGTTTGGTTCTATTACTGGTTTATCTCCTAATTACAACAAGAGCACAATTATTTTTGGAAGCATGAATTGTGATGAAAGACAGAGTATTATTGATGTTGTTCCATTTAAGGTTGAAGCACTGCCAGTCAAATATCTTGGGATACCTCTCACCTCTAAAAGAATAGGTATCAAAGAATGCAAGTGTCTGGTTGATAAAGTCAAAAACAGGATCTCAAGTTGGAAAAATAGGTGTCTGTCTTATGCTGGGAGGCTTCTGTTAATTGCATCAGTTCTTGAGTCTATACATGTCTACTGGGCCTCGGTATTCTTACTCCCCAAGACCATTATTAAGGATATTAACAAATTGTTGAAAGGTTTTTTGTGGAATTATGGTAAAGAATCTAAGGGAACAACAAAAGTAGCTTGGAGTCAGGTTTGCAAACCAAAGAATCAGGGTGGACTGGGGCTGAAAAATATTGAAATGTGGAATAAAGCTATGGTTGTCAAACATTTGTGGCATGTGGCTTCAAAAAAAGATTCATTATGGGTGAAATGGGTAAATATTGTAAAGCTTAAAAATAAGAGTATATAGGCTGTGAATGAAGATTCTAATGATAGTTGGGGCTGGAAGAATATCTTGAAGGTAAGAGATGAGGTCAAAAATTATTGTGTCATGAAAATTGGTGATGAGTGTAATGCCTCTGCTTGGTATGATAATTGGAGCCAAGTAGGAGCTTTGCATACTATTATTACTAACAGAGACTTGTATAATGCTAGATTGGAGACAAATATGGTGGTTAAAGATGTTGTTTGTAATGGTGAATGGATATGGCTTGAAGACTGGATTGTTAAATATCCAGTGCTTAATCAAATGCAAATAGTGAGTCTAGTAGAAGGTAGAGATGAATTGGTATGGAAAAGCAAGAAAGGGAAGGTTGGGAGATTCTCTGTTAAACAAACTTATACTGATTTGCAGATTGAGGAAGAAAATGTGATATGGAGCAAGTTGGTGTGGTTTTCCCAAAATATTCCAAAACATGCATTCATTTTGTGGTTAGCAATTCAAAACAGGTTGATAACTTAGGATAAAATTAAGAAATGGGGATCCTATGATATGATGGTATGTTCATTATGTAGTGAAGATATGGATTCACATCATCATCTGTTTTTTACTTGTAAGTTTTCAAAAGAGTTTTGGAAGAAAGTGTGCCTTAAAATTGATCTAAAGTGGGGAGAATGGGAGTGGAATGAGACAGTTAGCAGATATGGAAAATGGAAATATCAATAGTATCATTAGAAGGTTAAGCATTGCTGCTAGTGTGTACCTAATATGGAAAGAAAGAAATAGTAGATTGTTTAGGGATGAAAAAAGGAGTGTGGAGGATCTATTTGAGATATTTTGTGACATTATTAAACTCAAACTTGCTGGACTGAAAGTCAAGACTTCTATGGCAGTCATTAGAGCTCAGGAAGAGTGGAATGTGAAAATGATCATGGGGGAAAAATGAAGTTGCAAGTATGTATGTGGTATTGGCCTGTATGAGGTTGGTTGTATAAGTCTCTATTAAGGGTTGTTTGGGTTAACAGTTGATTTTCAAGTGTATGCTATTAATATGGTTTTATACCAAGACAAAGCTACTAACAGTTTGTTTGAAGTTTTGTCCTATCAAAGTTCATCTCATTAGATGACCCTGTAACTTGGTTTACTGGATGCTTGGGCTTTATATTGACTCATAATAGACTGTTAACTAGGCCTTGGTGGAGGTAAGTGCAGACTATTGTTATCAATATGAAACTTAGCTAAAAGTGAGCCATAAAGTGGGTTTCCTAGTGTGAAGGGTAGAATGAACTTGTAGGGTGGTACATGGGATAAGTGGAATAGTGAAGGGTGTAAGATAACCCTACTTGGTCCAATTAGTGTACTACCAAGGGGGCATGTAGTTTCTCCCTCAAGGTGAGTGTTTCCAAATCCTTGAAGCCTTTTGTAAAGAGAGAAATGTAAAGGATTTGGAAGAGCCCTTGACTGGATGGATTGGGTTCCCAATGAAGCCATACAACTTTCCTACTTTGGCTGTTGTGGATGCTGGTTGAATGGCCATAGTGGGGGGTTGATATGGAAATGTAGTTAGATGGTAATGGTGCTTTAAAAGGTGAATCTAAGTCCTCTTGTATGCCAGGGAAAAGAGGTGTTCAAATTTGTATCAGGTCCTTTGTTACAGGAAAGTTTTGTTACTGAAGTATGTTGTATCTTTTGTATGTAGTTCTATGTTTCTGATGAACTGATTGAGGGCATGTCCTAATCACGAAAACCATAAGTTGTACTATGATTCAAGTCTAATATATGTTCACCTTTTGCAAAAAAAAAAAAAAAAACCTCCAACATCAAGTTAAAACCAACATGGAAAATATTGACACTCCACACTAAAGGGTGTAGCAGATTCAAGCCGAGTCGGACTTTAGAACGACTCGATTCGGCAATATTAGGACTCGCTCATGCTCAACAAGCCTTCATGAAGGAAGCTCGAGCTCGACTTGAGAAACATTTGAATCTCAGCTTGACGTCGGTCTGAAAAGCTAAATTTACTTTTGATAGTATTTTCTATAACAAACTAAGACTCATATATAAGTTAAGATTTGAATTTAGTGCGAAAAACTTGAAATATTAAAAAAAAAAAAAAAAAAAAAAAAAAAAAAAAAAAAAAAACCTCACATAGTGTATTTACATGTAAGCACTTGAAATAAACATAAAGTATAAAAAATACATATATCACATAATCACATTAAAGCTCGAAAACTCAATAATAACTCGAGTTGAGCTTCTTTTTCCTCGAGCTTGAATCATTAAACATTATCAACTCATTAGCTGAGCTCGAAGTAATTGAGACTCAATAAAACTCGACTTAAACGAGCTCAAGTTAAGTTCGAACTCCAATACTCGACAAAAGCTCGACCCGGTTAATACCAGCACAACTCAAATTAGGGCTGAGCAAAGGTCTAAAACCGAACCAACTCAAGAACCGATTTCGTGAAAAACATGAACCTAAACTGAACTGAATATGGTCGGTTTGGTTTGATTTAGGTGTGCTTAGGTTGGTTTTGGGTCGGACCGAACCGAACTGGACCGACCTGAAATCGAAAATAAAAAAAACATGAAACCAAGACCAAACCAAAAGGCTAACGGGTCAAATCAATTTTTACCAGTTCGATTCGGTTTTGGCTCATCCATGCTCGGCACTAACTCTGGTATTCACTTTGGACTTTATTGACATCACACAAATTCTCTTTGTCCAACTCACACAACTAAAAATAACCAACACGTGTATTTCACGCGCTGCAATGCAAGTGGTGCTCACACAAACTCCATAAAATTCAACACATAAAGCCTTTAGTATCATTTACAAAAAACAACACATTCATTCAACAAGGGTGTAAACTGTAAACTCAAACAAACACAAGTGAAAAAAATATCTACCATTATTAAATCAATCAAATAGTAATATTTAACTATTTAAACAATAATAAATAAAATACTTTTTATAAAACTTAAACAATTAACAAGAGAAAAACGCGGCTGGTGAACCCATAAAACAAAAGATTCTTTGTCTTTTTTTTACAATTTAACCAGCTACACTTTTTATAAAAATCCCATTAATTTGATCAACAGATCGGTTAAATTTTATAAAAAAAATATTAACTTTTTTTGCTTTTTTTTGGGGTTCAAGATTTTTTTTAAAGTTCCGATCTTGATGAATTTGGTAAAATCCTTGGAGGGTTTTTGTGGGTTTTTGATTCTGTGAATTGGGTCGTTGAGATTTTTGGATTTCATTAAGGTTTTGGTGTTTTTTAAGGTTTTTTTGTTGTTTTGTGTGTAAAAAAGTCTGTTTTTTTTAAGGATGATGTATGTTGGGAGTACGAGGTATGGTTATGGAGGTGAGGTTGAAGAAGGTGAAGCTAATAATGGTGGTGTATCTTTATCTTATATTGTAAGTACTTTTATTATTATTTATTAGATGCATTTGTTATGTAATGAAACTTTGGTTTTGAGTAATTGTGGATGAATTATTGTGCAAATTGAGCTCATTTATTTGTTTCCTTTTTTTAGCCTTCATAATGAAACTCAGTGCAAGTTTGGAAAATGTAGGGATGTTTGGATGTGTGGTTTATGGGGGTGTTTATTACTATGCTTAATTTTTGGCTAAATTTCTGACTTATGAGCTTATTATGACTTATAGATGGAAAATGAGCTCATAAGCTAATAAGCCGGAAAAACGAGTTTATGAAATATAAGCTGAATCATATAAGCTCATAAGCGAAAAAATAAGCTTAAACAAACACCCTCAAATTACATTGTCTTCAATGCTAATTTATGTTCTAAATAGTCATAAATCATTGTCAGTGTACTTAAACATTGCAAGGATGATTATTGTGAATTTGTGACGCATAATTGGCTTAAACACACATCCAAACACCCCTACAACAATGCAATTCTGGAAACTGCTATATATATAGGGTTATGAGTGTGAACTTTTTGAGAATAGCTATTTTGGATGAGCATTGCGGATTTTTTTTATGTTACAATGATCACTTTGAAAATGCACATCTAAGCACCCTATGATATGAAGTATCATCTCTTTTACTATAGCTACAAGATGTATTTTCTTAATTGGAATATGGAAAGACACGCAAAAAAGGTGAAAGATATGTCGATTATCTGTATTTAAGATGAGATCTTGTTTTGATTTTTGAAGGATGAGAAAATTCAAGATGTTTTGGGAGATTGTCAAAAGGATTTTGAAGGCGTACTTACAGCTGAAAATTTGGGTAAGTGTTAATGGACAGTTGGTTAGCCAAAACCAAAAGCGTTGGGGTTGTTGATATGAACTCGTGATTATTTGCAGGGGCGAAGTTTGGGGAATATGGTTCATTTTTGCCCACTTATCAGCGTTCTCCTGCTTGGCCTCATTCAAAGACACCTCCAAAAGTTCTTACATACAGTTCACCGTCTCCAAATAATGCACATGTAGAGGTGATTCTCTATGGAATTTAGACTGTTAGTCATATTTATACTCCATTAGCACCATAGTTATTGATTTAACCTATTTGATAGCTTAATATTCTAATTCCCGGACTAAAGCTGTATAAGTTAACCATGTTCAAATTTATAATACAACGAATATTTATCAGTAATTACTTCAGTTACAAATTCATTACTACTTTCAACTCGTTTAACCCTTTCCCCCTTTGGCTATAATTTTTTCTGAAAGAAATTCTTTTTGGTGTGTGTACTGTAGTGTGTGTCGTCTGACGGGTATTTATATATGTTTCCTATGAGATGTTGATATCATACATGTACTTATGAGTTATGATGCTATTATGCATAAAAGTATCAATCTTTATGACTATGCAGGTTGCTCATCAGAACTCTATTACCCAGACAAGTGCATCACAACCATCAAGAAACGGATCATGGACCGCACCTAGGGGTGGGTCAACCATGAACGGTAAATTGAAACAAGAAGTCACCTCATGTGGTGACAAATCCAAATCGACAAGCAACTTTTCTAACGATTCTGACCAGAAATCTCTGAAAGTTCGAATCAGAGTTTGTTCTGATGACACATTGACAAGAAAAAATGCTGAAATCTACAGTGGACTTGGACTTGATGTTTCCCCCTCATCTTCATTGGAAGCCAGTCCTGTAAATAGTGACGGGTTTTTTCATGCGCCTCGGGATGGTCCTGATGTATCTCCCACTAGTATTCTTGAGGTTTGTGTTTTACCAGCATCTTTGTGTGGAGTTTAAACTTTGGAGAGCAGAAAAGTGGGAAAAATGAAAAATTTATTTTTGTGTGTGTTGATTATCTAATTTTGTTCTCGAGTCTACAATCATACACTTGTGTAAGTTGGGGTAGCTTTGAGGTCGAGGAATAAAAGCAAATTTTACTGTTTATAATCATATCCGTGTGTAATATAGGTTAGTTTTAACTTTTTATGTCAACTTTTGTCATCAAAAGAATGGTCTAACTTTCTAAAAAAAAGTTGCTTGTTTACATTAGGTTTATTTTGAGGTCAAGGGTAGTTTTGTCTTTTAAAAGATAGTTTTTAATTATACCCTATATTTGTAATTTAGTCCTTCAAGGGTATTTTTGTCATTTAGATAGTTTCGTTCTATGGGGAAGAAAGTTTTAGAGCGAACACGCCAAAAGTACAAGAAACACGAAAATTTTGCTTGATGTTTCTTTGACGAGATTTGTAACTCGATATTGCAACAGATGATGACATCATTTCCGGTTGCGGGAAGTCTCCTCTTATCACCACTCCCATATGACATATTACACTTGACTGAAAAGAAGTTGGAGGATGGAAGTTGTGGGCCCACACACAAGGGGAGCCAAGAAAGTACTGTAACAGCGCTTCATGGGTCAGATTCAGTCAAAGTTGACCAAAACGTTCTTGGAGAAAGTTCAAAGTCAAAGTCAACTGAGAAAAATTCCCTTTCAATGGAATCAACAAATGGTGATGATGTTCGTAACAGCGTTGATATTCTACCGAAGAAGGAAACGAGTGTGGACAATTTTGCCCCTGGTTATCAAACATCATCTTCAGATGGCCAAAAAAAATCCGAAGGTGGTTTAAAGAACGAATCTCTTATTTCTAAAACTAAGAAGAAAGATCAAGGGTCAAAAAGCGGGAAGGTCAAAGAGACTTACAGAGAATTCTTTGGGGAACTTGATTTAGAAAACGAAGATCATGATGAAATGGCTGTGGAAAAACCTTCTGAGGGCGTTAACATAAGGAAGACAGTAGAAAATCACAGTTTGCCAAAAGAGAGGTCAATCGGCAAGAGAAGTCATAAGCCCCCTTCACCAGCGGGTCCACATGTTCCTACAATGGGAAATGAGCTAGGATCTGATGTAGCTGCGGCTATGGTGGTTCCGGTAGTCGAGGAAGATTGGGTTTGTTGCGACAAATGTGAAAAATGGAGGCTTCTTCCTCCTGGTATGAATACCAATAGTTTTCCCGAGAAGTGGCTCTGTAGCATGCTCAACTGGCTGTAAGTAGCTCTATTTTTTTTGTTGCGTGTGCTTTGAAATTAATACATAGAACTTCAAAAATTTTAACTAAGAATTTGAACATTTTGACATGTCACTAGGCCTGGAATGAATCGGTGCAGCTTCAGCCAGGAGGAGACAACAGAGGCTGTAAACTCTCATTTTCCTTCTGCTCACCCTGGTGGACCCCAATTAGGAGTGATTCCGCCTGACGGGACCCATCAACATTTCGGTTCACAGATCCCATCTTCTGGTGTTAAGAAAACGCATAGAAACGAAGCCATGCAAGATAAACCCTCAATGTCTTCTAACTCTTCAAAGAAGAACCCTCACACGTCATACAAAACCAGAAGCTTAAATCAGTCTTTGCTTGTTGATGATATGGAATTTCAAGATTCGGGCCATTCTCATAATGTGATTGTGGAAAAGGACAAACTAAAGAAAAAAGAGAACCATAAACCACGCGAAAACTTTGCAGATGAAGGTATATTTCATTGATGTTGACGTTTAATTGTACTTGCACATATGCATTTAAACACTGTTTTCTCAACTTCTTTTAATCCTTATTAAATAATAGATGTAGCAAGTGTTTTTAAAAGAACTATAATTACAATTTGTGGAGTACTATTCTATCAGCGTAAAAGAGTTGTATACATTAAAAATTTCACTTAGGGGGACTTTTCTCGCCCTGTTTGACCAATTTAACCCATTATCAATAAAACATAGCCCAAATCGTACCATTGATAGTTACTGTAATGTTATATTATTAACAAACTACACTGTTACAAGAATAATCTGATTTTTTTATTAAAACAACGCAGGATGTTGCAAGTATTTGAATACACTTGAGCCACTTTTGACATATTTCTGTGTTTTAGTGAAGTTACAAATTTGACGTGTTAAACGTAAAATAATCTATATCGATCTGTCTTCAGGTTAATTTTGTAGATTGATAAGTCTATTTTCAACATAACATTTCTTCAGGTGATAATATTCGTCACTCGAAGATTAGCAAAAAAAGAGAGAGTGGTCAAGATTATCCCAAAGATTTCAAGAGAGTCAAAACAGAAGATAATGATGGAACCTTCTACACAGGAAAATCAGATAAAAAAGAAGGTATGAAGAAAAGAAAAAAAATGGACGAACTTGATGGAACTGGAAAAAATATGAAAGAAACGAGTGAAAGTAGCCATAGGAAGGAAAAGAAAGCAAGGGTGTTGAAGTCGTTTGATGAAGGAGTCCCTGCAAGCAAAAGTAAAAACACTGAAGACATGAACATGAAACTGAAAAACATTGATACGGTCATGGCTGCTACTTCAAGCTCTTCAAAGGTTTCGGGTTCTCATAAAACGAAAGCTAAAAATGAAGAAGCAAAAGGGTCACCAGTGGAGTCAGTTTCTTCTTCTCCTATGAGGATCTTGAAGCTCGATAAATATACATCACCCTTAAGGAATAATTCTAAAGGTGTTGACCTTTTGACCAAAAATGTAGATAACCAGCCATATGAAGAAAAATCGAAGGGAGGAAGAAAAAATGGTAACATAGATGCTATTTCTAGTCAAGATTTGAAGAAATCGTCAAAGAAGGATGTTTCTATCAAAGAAAAGTCAAAGTCAAAGTCGAAGTCAAAGTCAAAGTCATTGCCACCAAGGGGTCAAAATGAAATAGAACGAAAAGAAAACTTGGGAAATAATATGTCACTACTAAAGGGATCAAAAGAGAACAAGAAAGATCAGGGCCAGAATGGAAATCAGTCTCTTAATATGAAACAGCCAGAACTTGACAAGCATAAGGCCAAGAGTCTGGATCCCACGGCTGTTCTTGTGAAGGGGGATTTATCTAATCGAGAGACAACAAAAGCTTTAAAAGACGCGACGAATCTTAAGCATATGGCTGATCGCCTCAAGGTTTTACTCGTTTTTCTTTAGTATCTATCTTTAATTTTTTACTTGAGTTTTAAAGGTGGCAAAATGAGAGGGTTGGGTTACAGGTTAAATTTTAAACTTTTGAGTACAGCCTGGTCGGGTTGAATTGACCCGCCAACACAATTTTGTTTTTATGTAATGTAATAAATATAATAAAGCAGTTCCAGAGGTTGAAACCATTTTAATACACTTTGCTTGAATTTCAGCATGTTTGACTCTTTTAAATCACGTATTTGACCCGTTTGAGATAAGTTGTAACCCAACTTGACCTTTTTTTGGAAAAATTGATCAAAAAGGATAAGTTACCATTATAGGTCAGGTTGGGTTGAATCGACCCAACAAGACATTTTGTTTGATTGTCTTCAATTTTACGAGTGAGTAACATAAGTTTTGAAAAACTATACGGATAATATGGTAACCTTATAGTGATTTAACCATTTTGTTTGACTTGTTCAACTTTTTAACTCTATCCATTTGACCTCTTGGAGATATGTAACCCAAAAACCCATTATTAAGTAAATGGGTTGAATTTGTTACCTCTGCTCTTATGTTTTATTTACTCGACGTGTCTTGCTTCCCATGATGATCCTCATCATTTGACTAATATTTGCAGAATGCTGGATCAATCCTTGAAGGTAGAGCCCTTTATATCGAAGCAGCGCTTAAGTTTCTTCATGTTGCCTCTTTGTTTGAGAAGACAGGAATATCTGGTGATATGATTCAATCTAAGTCCATATATAGTAGCACTGCAAAACTTTGCGAGTAAGTAATTCCCGTTTTGGCTATTTCAATTGTCGATATTTTCTTGGGGTGTGTAACATTTTTAAGTGTGGCCATCTCAGAAAAAGTTTATTGTGTATGAAAATTAGAAAGTAAAGAGCAAAATATTTTGTATTTATTGGTTGTTTTTTTTTTTTTTTTTTTTTTTTTTTTTTTTTTTTTTCTGGTAGTGCTCGTATGGTTCTGATCTATTTATTGTTGATTGTTAGGTATTGTGCTCATGAATACGAGAAAACAAAGGAAACAACCACTGCAGCGTTGGCCTACAAATGCATGGAGGTTGCTTACATGAAAGTCATCTATTATTCACATGCCACTGCTCTCAAAGATGTGAACGAGTTGCAAACGACTCTTCCTATAGGTCCTACGGGTGGGTGTCTTATGTTTTTATAATCATAACTTTTTTGTTGAGATTATGCATTTAGCGTGTATTAGCTATGTTTTTTTGAAAGTTATCATCAAGAGGATAAATAAGATAATTAAAAAAAGCATCCTTATTATCTCATCATTATTAGGATAATTAATTGTCGGTGACTTACATTTTGGATCTAACTCAATTCCTGTTTCTATCATTTAATAGGTGAGTCACCATCTTCCTCCGCCTCTGCTTCAGATCTTGATAACTTGAACAACCCTGCGACCGTTGATAAGGCGGCAATGGCCAAGGGTGTTAACGCTCCTCAAGTTGCTGGAAATCTTGTTATTGCTGTTAAAGACAAACCCAGCTACACGCGGATTCTTAACTTTGTAAGTGCACTCTTGAAAGCCGGTAAACTGGTGATGAAAAATGAGCAGGCCGGACGGGTTGGGTAAATTTGGGTTAGGTCGGGTTGATCCCCCAGCAGTTTCTTTAGTTTTTTTAATTTCGTAAATCAACAATAAGGTTTTTGACACAATAAAGCGACGTATATCATTTGTCTAGCATTAGTCATTATACTTTTTTGTACATTTGAGTCCCTAGAAATGATTGTCTCGTTTATTGTAGATCACAGATCCCTTAAAAGCAACGTTCAAAATGCTGATTTTTATATAGAAATGCTATGTTTATAAGTTGTCTTATAATTTTTTTTATAAAAAATAATAGGATTACGGGTTACAAAAGGACCCAAATGGGACACAATGTTAACAAAAAAAGTGTAATGGGACTAAAATGCGACTCAGTATATATTGGTATTTTCTGCGGATAACTCCAACACAAATCGGCCTATTTGTGTGGTAAAGGGTTAAAGAGTCCACCTTTTAGTTTCTCACACTAAATATTTTTGCAGGCACAAGAAGTAAATTTAGCAATGGAAGCATCGAGGAAATCGCGGATTGCTTTTGCAGCGTCTAGTTCAAAAGGAGAGGTCGTTGTATCTGCAATTAAGAAGGCGCTTGATTTCAACTTTCATGATGTGGAGGGGCTTTTGCAGTTAGTTCGAGTTGCAATGGATATTATCACCGGGTGATCTGAGTCATGGTTAAAAAGATCCTAAAAAATCCCACCATGAGATATCTTGCTTGATATGCTTTTCTGCATTGGGCACACAATAAAAAGATCAAGTGCTGAAATTGCAAGATTGACGTATTATCATTAACATGATGATGGAATCGAATGATCAAGTTGCCGTGTAAAAAGAACATTAACATGATGATAGAATCGAATGATCAAGTTGCCATGTAAATGAACATAAAAGGCAACAAGCTTAAGGTGAAGCATATTGGTACATTAAATATGTATATTCAACAAAAGTTTATTTGGGCTCTAATATAATTACTTGTCTTTTCTTTGCAGTGCGTATTGTAAATATTCCGTTAGTGCTAAAGCTGCATCAATGGAAGTCACAAAGTTAATACCAAACGTTGTGGCGACGAAGGTCACAAAGGTAATTTTCGCACCACCAATTCTTTTTGCAAGTCGCTAATCATTGTAAAATAATCACCCTTGTGTAATTCTCCTTGAATTCGCAATTCTTTAAGTTAGTTTTGTTTTCACCTCCATGATGTCATTGTTGAAGGGTCTTTTGAACATTCTATGAATATCCTTGAATGATTTCTGTTTTCTGATCTTTTCTATAGATAAGTATCAAATGTTGTTTCGCCCGATGATAAACTTCAGTACAATGAACCTGGCAACCATGCATATATCAGCGTTCGTGGGGTACTCTAAGGGGCCCATTTTTTTTCGCAGAATGTTTTGAAGGAATTGTAATCTATCAAAGGAATTGTAATGTAAATGAGCTGGAATCGTAATTTGAATTAGTTGTAACTGTAATTCAATATAATAATGATATACGTGGTAATTGTTTGTCGTTATATACGGGACTCAAATATGAATTAGTTGCATCAAAGTCACACCAATACGACAAGTTTGCAAATATAATTGTTTATTATTATACACTAGGGTCAAGCAAACCACCCAAAAGGATCAGACCGGACTGGACTGGACTGGACCGATCATATTCGGTTCAGTCATCGATCTCGGCTTTTGAATTAATTCGGTCTCGGTTTTGATCGGTCTGGTCCGTGACCGATGCTCAGCCTTGTATATACACCATCGCTTGTAATTAGGTAATCCATTTTAATAATGAGTTATACTTACACCATTTTTTTGATGCACACACCACAATTATGCGTATAGCATGTTGTAACATGTGCATTAATGATGTAAAATTATAGTGTGTGCATAAAAAAAAAGTGGTGTAAGTATAACTCATTATTAAAATGGATAACCTAATTACAAGCTATGGTGTATATACAGGGCTGAGCATCTGTCACGGACCAGAAACTTGTAAAAATCCAAAATCTTTCATCCCATTTCAAAACCAAAATCAAGTCAAAATCAAACACAAGATTCAATACCTCATTTCAACAAGTCAAACTTCATCTTCCTTTACACAGCACACACGCACCCCACCATACAACCACCACATCTCCGCCGTATCCCAACGGCACACGACGCCCTTAAAAACCCAGAGCCAAAATCACCTCCTCTCCAAAACCCACTTTTCAGTTTTCACTAACTCAACCTATTTCAAAAGTTATCATAAACCCTAGAAAAACCCTTTCGAAATCCAAATGGAAATCATCAAAAAAGTTTCTGATGTCAAGTCATTGATTCAATTCAGGTCCGTTTCAAAACCGTGGAGATCTTTTATTGACAGCTCTGAGTTTATAAATGGGTACGGCGCCCGCCACACGCAGCCATATAGTCGTATTCTATGCTACAAAGCTGATTATTTTCAGGATGAGGCAAACTACATTTGTCTTGTAGACGATGATATCGAAACTTTTAAGGTACAAAAACAAGAAGGGCTTGCTCCATTTGTTATGTCTCCTTTGCTTAAACAATTTTGTCTTTCATTCGTTGTTGGTTCGTGTCATGGATTACTATGTTTGTATGGTCACCATAGAGGTTATAAGGAATGGATGGTTGTTATTTGGAATCCTTCTATTGGAAAATCGTTTGGTATTGCTGTCCCTAGTTTTTACTCTCAACGTTATTTTGGGAGTCAGCTTGTTTTTGGTTTTGGGGTCTGTCCTGTTACTAGAGATCCTACGGTTGTGAAGATTATATATTCGGTTAACATGCCTTGGTTTGTTGAAGTTTTTACACTGAGTTCGGGGGTTTGGAATGTGATTCCGCGTAGTAAGTTGCCTCGTGAATCAATTGAACTTAACACGTCAACTCAGGTTGTTGTAGGTAAGTTTATTTATTGGGGTGCTTGTGAAATGACGTTTGCTGATGATGGGGAAGTTACCACAAATCATATGGTTGTGTCATTTGATTTGGTTACCAAGGAATTTAAAGTGGTTGACCTACCAGATAGCTTAACAAACGAGCTATACCCACATGAGTCTGTGTCCGTTTGTAAGCTAAGTGAGTCTCTTGTTGTGGTCGGATACATTAAGGTCGAGGAAGCACTTTGTTGTGATGTGTGGGTGATGGAGCATGATTCGTCTTTTAGAAAGCTATTCAGAATTGGTGCACCAGTAGATAAAATATTGGGGTTTAGTAAGAGTGGTGAACCTATAGTTGAAACTCGAATGCGTGAAAGAGAGTATACCACACTTGATGTTAACGACCCTTGCTCACAGCACATCAAGAATCTTGGGATTTCTGGAGTAGAGAGCTCATTCGTCATGGACTTTTACAAGGAATCGCTACTTCTACTTGATCACCCGGATTTACATATATATTCTTACAATAATTGATCAAAAGATGAACGACCACATTTCAAGGTGTGTATGTTACCTAAGGTGGCAGGCCTATTTTGTGTTAACGTGTGGAAAATCATTGCTTTAATGTTGTTTTGTACTGTCATTTATGGATTCTTATGAGATTGCAGATGAAGTATATGGTACATACTTTTCAGATATGTGACGTGTAGCATTATTATTGAAATTCATGTAGAATGCACTTAAAGCACCGTGTTATATTGTTTTTACATATTTGTTTGTGCTTATGTCATTCTATGGTTAGATGATCCTTGTATCGTTTAAGTTATGATAAACCATACTTCTTGGGTCTTTTACTGTTATACAAACACATTATCCTTCTGATTCCTGATACAAAAAAATCATGCTTTAAGCACACTCTGTACTTATGTAGTTATGTTCATGCAAAATTTCTTAATGTATAAAAAAACTTTGTTGGTTATTTCGCATATACAAATATATGCAACACTGTACTGTTCATGCAAAATTTCTTTGGGACCACTAGCGAGATCACTTCCTGGTACATTTGACGAGCAAAAAAGTGAAGATGTCGATGATGATTCCACAAAAGACCTTGACTCATGCTCGGGATCTTTTCAAGAATTTGTTCAAGCTCCCGAACAACATCTAACATTGATGGCAATAATTCTATCTTCACCTGAAAAAAAAAACAACACATTTTTGTTCCAATAATTCTTTATATAATCCAGGACTTTTAGGGGTTAAATTTTTAACTATTTGCTTATGTTTTAACTTCAACACGTGGAAAGTCGCCCAAAGAGTATTTTGTATGCATACAACAGAGAACATTTTTCTGATCATATAATTACTTATAAACATAAAACAAGATTTTTTAGACGAAAAAGTGTATCGGGTCAACCCATCGCATACCCAAAAAGTTACCCATTTGATGGTCAGTGATATGGATAATGTTAAGGTAAAGAACAAAAGTAAAGGTTACCTCAAGGACGATATTTTTCCCAAGTCAAGATCTCTAAAAGTACAACTCCAAGGCCATAAACGTCACTCTTGTCCGTAAGGATGGATCATTAAGTACTCTCGATCAAGGTAACCCTGCAACAAGATACGAAGCTCGTTAAAAAAATGATGTTGAGAAAACTACACAAATGATTGCATAAATTAAAGGCCGTCTTGACCATCTACCAGAAATTACCCACTTTGACCCATTACCTAACCCGCCCATTTTTCTACTTCTTCTAGCTAGCTTCTGTCCCAAGTCACAGAAAGCACCAAGGTCGGTCCATACACCAAGGTCATTCAGCTAGCAAGTAAGATGGAAAAAGACTTACGGGTGTTCCTCTAAGAAGTAAGAACGGTTGATGCATAGTTAGGACCGTCTCCATAGTTATCCAAAAGTGGTGCAAGCCTTGAGAGTAAAAAATTAGCAACTTTGGCAGTGAGTTTGGAGTCGATGAGAATGTTGCTTGTTTTGATATCGCGGGGTTCAGCGTGAAGATAAAGAATGCCTTTAGCTGAATCCAATGCAATAAGTAACCTCATTCGGAAGCTCAAGGACTTAAACTGATTTAATTAAATCTGATTTCAAGTGGTTTTGGAATCTAATTTGGATTACATATTATATGCAACTAAAGGAAGAGAAGCTAAGGGGAAGACCGGGTTATGAACATTTAAATGAGCAACTTCACATCTTAATCGAGGCTGATTTACTACCAAGCGTTGTTGATTTAAGGCTGAGGCAAGCGCAGGAGACAATCGATGAGCTTCTCAAACCAGCGGTATGTTACTTATAGATTACCGTCTTCACTCTTTACTAGTTGCAGCATTTGACTGTAAAAAAGTTATACCTGTGACAGATATCACAAGTTCTTTTATATTGTTCTTTGACATCTTTATTTTCTAGTTATCGTACTACTTGAGTTGTTTGCTCGCATTAAAACTAAAAGCACAGACACTAGTATAAACATATGGATCAGTTTTTGTACTTTCACTTTTCTAATTCAAATGGTCTTCTTTTACTTCAATTTGATGCTTTTCTGAAAAGTAGTCTACTGACCTAAAAAGGTCAAATGATTACCAATAAACTTACTGCAAACCTCTTCACTATGAAGTTATCTTGTTGCACATTTTTTCTTATCCATTTCCTCATTATTGTTCTTTTATTTTCAGGATGAGTTCGAATATTATCAAAAGACAGCAAGTACGAGAGCTAGCTATGCTCAGAAAAGAGAGTCCTAGACTCCTAGCCTAAGTGGCAGTGTGTCACCATTCAACACGAGTGGCATGAAACGTCCCAAAACTGGGCGTTAGCGAGACAAAAACGTGGATCCAGGGGGTTTAACGACAGTATGCGCTAATATTACATTAAAAAAACACTATCATTTCACCACTAACCCCTTCTGGATCCGCCCGAAATGGAACCATCATCTATGCGTAACTATGTGTCCATTTTCTATATATACACACCCTCGTATATTTTTGAAACATTATTGAAATGTTTAGGCTGACTCTTTTGACCAGCGAGAATCATATTCGTTTTTTTTGTTCTTGAGAAATAAAAAGAATAAGAAGAAAAAGAGAATGATAGACGGGATGGAGTATAAAGTGTAGAGTAAGGAATTTTAAGGTGTGTTTGATATCCCACTATAGTGTTTGTTTAAGATGATGGGGCCTACCACTATGGTAATGAATGATAAATATAATCTATACTTCATATACATCAAGAGACATAGGTATGGATCTTTCATAGGTGAGGGACCCACCACTACTATTAAACTCATACCTATTGTCATTCATGCAAGCATACCAAACGCACCCAAATTCATGTGATAATTGTTGTACATTGTTCAAACTTCATGAGTTGATGCATTTGGGGCTACATATCTATATATCTAATTGATAAATAAAATTAACAAATTTTCCAATTCGGCTTTTTCGGTTCAAAACCTAAACCATACCGAATTGGCAAAGTCAAATTTAGTTATCTGTTCTGTTTGGTCCACTTTGAACTCAGTCAAGTTTTGTCTTCAAAAATTCTCAACCCGAATAACCCGAAACATGAACAGATGTCTCAAAAGGGCCACAATTGAAAGGACAGCACAAACAGTCACACTGTATGCTGTTGGGTACTCAACGTGGTGGTCAGATATTACAGCTCCAAAATTTAAGAGCATAACTTCAAAAAATAAATGTATCAGTTGATTCTACGAGTCAAAGGATCGTGTTTACATTGCCCAAGCACAAACAAGGTTTATGGTCTTGCAAAAATCAAAAACAAGAATTGTGACATGTACACGGCGGTCGTTTAGTATCCAATCTTTTGCACTGGTTTTCAGCCTGCTATGGATGTTATTGAACTCTCTGGCATTCGTTACTATTGGATGTTAATTTACAAGCCAGTCTCTAAGGATCATGGTTGGGTTGTGGAAGTACCGAGTCATTTGCACATTGACAGTTTACTATGAAAAAGTGAAATGCTGGGAAGAGTTGTGCTGCTCATACCAAGCATGATCACTGGTATGTTCATTGTGCACTAGAGACTGGCAACTATAACTACATGAGTCCAATAATTTACAAGGTAGCTCACGGTTTGGGCTTTCGTGTTCCATAAAGTCCAAACCCATGAACTTTAAAACATCGACTTGACAAAGGATGCAACTTATACTTTGACTTATATGTAATCTAGACAATGTTAGGGTAGCTACTGTTAGGATAAACCCCATAACCCAAAAACATTTTCATATATACCAGGTAAAATATCTAGCACAACAAAAAACTGATCATGTAATCGAAAAGTTTCCAAACAGCAGCAATATTCATTCCAGAATCATATAAAATTCTATGAGAATCAAATGTTGGATAATAACTGCCGCAAAAGAATAATAATCCTTCAGTTACCAACTATTGTTGGATCGGTAAGTAGTTCAACAGTGATGAGAATAGTAGGGGAAAACTTGTGTTGAGGGTATATAGTATATTTAAAAGAGTTGAACTTTAATTACAACCAAATATGTTTTCTAAAAGGCTTGGGAATAAACGAGTAGGTTGAGATGAATCAAAGAAGCTCTTGAACCTACTATCACTACAGTGGCGGATCTAGAAATTTAAGTTAAGGTATGCACTATTTTTGTAGATTTACGAAGAAAAAAATGGTTTTGTGGGTTCGGATTTTTTTTCCGGGTCGAGTATTTCCAGGATTAAATTGGTTGTTCAGATTGGACTATCTTAGTCAAAATTGGTTTGGTTTTGGTGTTGATTAAATTAGATCAAAAGTATTATCTTTTTTTTAACAAATATATTCTTTTATGTTTCAATCAGTGCTATCTATTCAAACATGCATAAATTAACGACAAGAAGTATACTTGGTACTAAATTAAATTAACATCCTAATTTTTCATTGTCAATGAAAATTTAAATGAGTTGGGCTTCAGAGAGGAATTTGGTGAACTAAAAAAGTAAAAAGTCAATGTTATAACCCATAACTAAACAGTTCTAAATTATAACTGGGCCTAAGAGAAAACAAAAAATATTACCATTTGACATATTGACCTTCTACGTCGTCTTCAACATATTGCCCCAACCTCTTCAAGTTTACCAGTCATATATATATTTTTTTTTTCTTCTTTTTTTTCTTTTCTTTGAAATCTATGGGTATGCATTGATCAATTTCCAGTATTTTAGAGGGTGTGCACTCGTAAATTTGTAATGTATTTTGTACTAACTATTGGAAAAATCAAAAAAACTTTACACTACTAAGATTTTACGCAGGGTATGCACTTGCATACCCTGGTCTTATGCTAGATCCGCCCCTGTATCACTACTTTGTGTTGTTACCTACTGGTAAGAAGTCTAATGCAGGTGCAATAAGAGCTTGATTGCATTGCAGCCTCCCTAGTGATATAAGCATTGTTGGCTGCGGCTCTGTTTCTACTTGGCTGCAGCTCTGTTTCTACTTTATGCTATGTTATTTTACACTTTCGATGGTATAATTTGTTCACAGGTTTCATGCCAACATTTGGTTGTTTAAGAATGTGATTGAAGTTTGCCATTTCGGTTTGAGATTGAATGAAGACAGTATGCAAAATTAAAGAGACAAAGTAAATTCTGCAAACTAGAATTTTATTGATAATAATGATATTGTGTTAATATGTTTTTATGTGAAAAACATATTTATACATGTACTAAACGATACAATGCTTCATAAAGCGACATACCTATCTATATGACAGTTATTTCCAAAGGTTGTGACTTTTGGCAAATAACTGTTTTAACTATACTAACTGTCATGTTGTTTTGGCGCCATATTTGACCCATTACAACTTTACAATTCGACTTACTAATTACATAAAATAATACAGACACAAATTAACATACTATAAGTCTTATACATTGATTTCTATCATTGTTGAGTCTACATTTCCTCCCTAATGATATAAATCAAATATTCTTCTAAGTACTTCTTCCAATCTTCAAACAATGACTGTAAAGTCATTGCTGCTGCCACTGCTTGTTTCTTCAACCATATTTGCTTCATTTGATTCATTTATAACACCAAGCCGGTTTGCTTCTTGTTGTGCATGCTCATCCCTAACTGTCAATCCTTCCAAGCCATCTGGGTTCCATGTCTGTGCAGTCCAACTGCTTTCCCCTCTTTCAATGATTGGCTTCTCCGTTGTCCATTTTTCTTGAGCAGTATCATGATACACCACAACCATATCCACAAACTTTTGAAAAACATCTTTGATAGTGCTTCCATCCTCGGTTGTTAATCCCTGTAATTGTGCAATTTTGCTCCATTTGTCCCCTAAAGAGACTGCAACATAACCTCCTAACTCTTCTACAATTTTATGCAAAGCAAGCAGATCTATCTTTATAGCCCCTACCATTGGTGGTATCTCATCCAAGTACTCATAATTCAGATACACTAGATAGAACCATTTAATCATATCTATGTACCTTTCCCTGAACACATCCGAATTTCTATACACTATGCTATCCCTTTTAATCAAATTTATGAAAGATAAAAACCTAGAAAAGGAATTAACTTTCAATGCATAGAGTGTATCATTATGACTGATATAATCATCATCAACATAATCATGGACTTCTGCATCATCACAACTGAGATCTTCTAATCCTTTAACCAGAGACTCTTCTTCATTTTGATTCAGAGATTCAAAATATTTTTCCAAGTAGTTGTTGTGATCTGTGATTGCCTTCTGTTGTCCCCATGTTTGATCCATCTTATCTGTCCATGTATCATCATCATTTGCAGCCTTTGTTTCTTCATACATATACTTAATCACAGCCTTTGTGTTGTCAACTTTAACCATGAATCCTTGTTCTTCCAAAAGATCATAACTCAGAATGTTTAAGGATACCTCTTGGGTATATTGGACATTTCTGATTATGACTTCTTCATCTCCAATCTTTACAGCAACATCTCCCATACCATATGAAAAGATAAATTTCTTTTCTGTTTCTTCCTTGCACACCATCTTGAATTTGTAGTGTATTCCTTTGAATAAGTTTATTCTGGGACAGAAGTGATGCTTGTAATGATTGCTGATATACCATATGTCATTCCATGTCTCGTGTTGTGTCCCTTCAAGCATGAAATCTCCTATAACGTGTACAGTTTCTGTGTACTTTGCTTCTTCATCAAGGATTTTTGATTTGACCATCTCTTCTTTGTTTGATTCTGCAACTGCTAATCTCTTTCTATATTCACAGTCCCCAAAAACATGACCCTTCTCTTTGCAAATATAACACTTTGCATTCCTTCCTTTTTTTGCTTTCTTCTTTTCCTTTTTCTTTTCTTTTCTGGCTTTCATTCTGTCTTGTATCTCATTCTCTTTCAGTTTGGCTTCATTGAAAGCCTGATTCTCTAACACCTTCTTTACTAACATTTCTTTTGCCTTGGGTGATATGCTTTTCCTTCTGTGATTCCACTGGTATAGACGTTTTGGTGTTTCTCTAAGTAAATATTTTCCAGTGTGAATTCCTCCCAAGTTCTGTGATGTTGGCATATCCCATGGATTAGAGCCATGGCTCTGATACCATTTGTTCACAGGTTTCATGCCAACATTTGGTTGTTTAAGAATGTGATTGAAGTTTGCCATTTCGGTTTGAGATTGAATGAAGACAATATGCAAAATTAAAGAGACAAAGTAAATTCTGCAGAATTTTATTGATAATAATGATATTGTGTTAATATGTTTTTCTGTGAAAAACATATTTATACATGTACTAAACGATACAATGCTTCATAAAGCAACATACCTATCTATATGACAGTTATTTCCAAAGGTTGTGACTTTTGGCAAATAACTGTTTGAACTATACTAACTGTCATGTTGTTTTGGCGCCATATTTGACCCATTACAACTTTACAATTCGACTTACTAATTACATAAAATAATACAGACACAAATTAACATACTATAAGTCTTATACATTGATTTCTATCATTATTGAGTCTACATAATTGGGATATCGTATATCGCCTAGCCGATACTAATGCCTTCACTACTCTAATCCCGAGTCAGAGTACATGAATAACCTTTCTTGTTCAATCATAAGCATTTACATATTTAGATGTTGCAAATTCAAAGATTGATAAACTCGTGTCTATATTAACAGATTATCCAAAGTAACCACCAAGCATAATGAAATGAGAATGTAACGAAGCAAAGAACGCTAACAAGATTTCAAAAAATAATGAACATCTAAAAGGCTTGTGACATCATTAATTACACAAGCAATAAGGCTCTATAAAGGACATTCCCCATTCTAAAAAACCCATCAAAGATACGGAGCAAAAGTAACACTATCCATGGAATAATTAAAATCACATTAAACTTGATAATGCCAATTTCACGAACCTTTCTACAAGTCACATATATGAAATATATGTAGCATATATTGCATCTACAATCGCATAAGATTCCATAAATGACATTACTTAACAACATTAAATCAGTCATATATAAAAACTAAAATAGATGAAAGTGATTTTTCCACACCTTAACTACGAAATAGGTCCCTCCCTCCTTAGGTGTAAATCTACACCTTGAAATGTGGCAGTTATCATTCTGATAAGTTATCGTCAGAATGTATATGTAAATCCGAGTGATCAAGTAGAAGTAGCGATTTCTTGTAAGAGCCCATGACGAATAAGCCCTCAACTCCAGAAATCCCAAGATTCTTAATTTGTTGTGAGCAGGGGTCGTAAACATCAAGTGTGGTGAGACTTACGCCCAAATTTAGAGCTCTCAATAAAAGACTTCCAAGGTTTCGAAACTGACATAAAACGAATCAATGACTTGACATTAGAAACCTTTTTGATGATTTTCGTTTGGATTTCAAAAGGAATGTTGTCTCACATTCTTTAAAGTTTTTTTCTACTTTTACTGTTTGGGACTTTGGGGGCTTAGGATTTTTTTTGTTTAGGATCTATTTGGGCATTATGTATTTTCGGCTTGCTTTAATTTTTATTAGTTATTATATTGCAATAATGTATAGCATACTAATTACTCTCTCTGTTTCAAAATAATAGTTGGTTTATTTATTTATTTATAACTTTAAACACAAGTATTTTTGTTTATATTATATAATATTTGATAAAATTACAATAATGAAAATACATTTAAAACCCAATTTTGCTTCAAATATATATAACCAAAAAAAAAAAAAAAAGTTAAAGTCAAAATTGAAAAAGAAAGACTTCAAAAAGTAAAAAACACGACAATTATTTTGGGACGGACGGAGTATAAAGTAAGAGTATCTCTCTCATATTTTTAAGATTTTGTAATATAAATTATAAACAACTAGCTGGGTCCCGTGCGTTGAGGCAACGGGTTTCCAGTGATTAAAGTCCAAGCACAACAAAATTACAATGACGAGCTGATTAATGAATTTTATTTTTCCAGTGACATGTGACAAAGGTGAAAGCAATCCAACTCGTTTCAACACATATGATTTACTTAAAGAAGAGTTTTTTACCAAAGCCATCCAAAATTTCGTCTACCATTAAGCCACTATATTGAAATGATTCGCAGTATGAAATAGTTTATTATGATGCTTATATGTTATAATGATGTTCGAAGTTTATATAATATACCATGGCGTGTTTGATATAATTCTAGGAAGGGGTGTTACTTGTTATAAGTTATAATTGTTTCGAACTAGAAGAACAACTTATCAACAAGTGCACGAACAAGTATGAGAAGTTTAGGATGGTTTTGTATTTTAGTGTAAACAGAAGAACGATTTATATATGTAATTTACACTATAAACATTGATTTTGGTACACCAAATTTCTCAGCTTTACAAACACTGTTTTATATATGGTGATAGATAAAAAACTACCATGGAATTGTAAAATGATCTAACTGTATAGCATTTATTTCGAAAAATTCGCGCATTCCTCCCAAATGGGCTTTTCATGGGTTAAGGAATCCTGATTCATAAGTTGTTGGAATGATTCGTTGCTTGCATGTATATGTTGATGATTTGTTGCTTCAGGACCTCCAAATCTATGTTGCTGTTGTTCTTGCATATTTAGTGATCTTGATCCTCCAATGCCCAAAAAATCGACCGTCAATGCGTCATTGCCTGGCATAGGTCTTCCCAATCCCGAACTCCCTCTACCCTGAATGGAATCAGAATTATTATTTATTTGATGTCCCTGCTCCATGTTCATTAAGTCATTACTTTGATCCCCTTGTATAATGTTACTATAAATTCCTAACTCATTCATAACATGAGCCTCCAAAATATGTTTGGGCTCAGCCCCAGGCCCAAATGCATTTCGCGGGCTGGGCTTGTGCAAACCATTGTTTCCTTGCGGTTGTGGGCCCTGGCCATCAAAGTACGATGGGTTGAGCCGTGGCACATCAGAACTGAGCTGGTCCGGGTCAGCCATGCTAGTAACATAGTTCTTTTGCATCATTGGAGAATTTATGACATGACTTGCCGTAGAACCTATTTGGGCTGCTTTCTGAAGCAAGGCTGTTGCGGACATATGAGCCATGGGACCAGAAAGTGGGCCTCCAGCTGAATTGTCTTGTTGGAGGTTGCCAAAGCCCAATGGCCCATTTGTTGAGCTGAGCTCTAGACCAGAAGTTGATGACGGAAGACCTCTCGGGTTGCTAAGTAAAGTGCCTGAACTGCTAGAGAACAAACCCCCTGGCATGTTTATTGACTCAAATGGCATTTGAAGTTCTTGGGGGTGCAATTTGAGTTGGCTTTTCATGTTGTAATTGTTGAAATCAGGAAGTCCCATTGACATACCATTTCCGCTGTTCATTGGCATGGATGGCGTGTAATGATCAGACATTTGTTGTGATTGTAACATTCCTTGGCTCACCTTGTTGTTTTCTTCGGCCAACGCATCACAAAATGCTCTATGAGTGATAAAACTATCTCTTCTGCTATGGCAAAATTGTAAATTCATCACTAAATAACTCTTCATTTAGGTTGTTCTTTTATAACAATACTAGCTTAGTGGCAAAATGAACAAATCATTCTAGTTATGAACTTGTTGATTTTGTATACAAATATTATTAATTTTGGTAAGAAGTTTCTGAATATTTTTAGACTCCATGGACTATTTAGCCCGGTATAAGACAACGTGACCCTAAAGCTATATATATGATGGTAACAAGATTTCTTACAATATTAATTAGGTGTCAGAATCTAACCTCGAAAAAATGGTGCCACAATCACACTTATATTCCCGAGTGCCACAAGTTTTTTGATGAGCTTTCCAATCAGACTGAACCGCATATTTCTTTGAACACCTATCACATTTCCATTTCTTCTCACCATGTTTCCTACTATAATGCTTCTTGATCCCAGTTAAATCACCAAGGGCTCGAGCTGGATTGTGATGAACACAAGACGGCTCAGGGCAAACATAAACTCTTTTACGAGTATCTGTGCTCGTTCTTTGTTTAAGCTTCCATGGTAAATTATGACCTCTTCGGTGTAACTGTAGATTTTGGTCTCTTTGAAACCCTTTGCTACAAATCTCACACACAAATCTGTTTGTAGCCATTAATGTTGTTGGTGATAAAGCGATAACTTCAGCCGTGGGATCTACATATGTATATTTACAAATAAGAAGATAACTAATTTACCTAAATTTAGTATACAAGTGTAATGTAAATTTATCACAGTTTACACGTTGGCATAAACCATGAAAAAGTAGTTCCTGTTGTAGTGACAAAAAGAATACAAACCCGGGGTTCCTGGTAGGTTTCTTTTTTTCTTAGCAGGAGGGAGTGAAGTCGAGCCATTGGAGGAGTTTGCGCCATACAAGTTGGTTTTAAGCTCTGAAAGGTGGTGTTGGTTTTGGTTTTCTAGCTCATCGATGTCTCCTGAAGAGAAACTTCCTTCGTCCCCGGTGAGATTAGACATAAACCTAAGTAAGAATGTGTTGTTTTGCAAGAATTGTGTGTTGTTTTATGTGGAAGACAAAGAAGGAATTTCCAAAGTTTGTGTGTTTTGATTGATGAAATAGGAGGTGAGGGTGTACGTATGTGGTAACATTTGGCTTATATAATTGTTGGATTCAAAGGGGTATCTAATATATTAATCACTTTTTATTAGAATGTTAATCTAGTTTGATTTCATAAAAAGAATAGTAGTGTTAGTCACACTATATAATGACCAATGTTCGATATTTACAATTTTAAAAATTTGATTATTCATGTTTTAATCGGTCATCTAATTACTACTGTAGTTTAATTTGTTATAAAGAGCTAAGCTAAACCTCAAAACTTTCGATAAATTTTCGCTCTTATTTTGTGGCAATTAAGACAAAGTGTATGTCACCACATTATACTTTGTGTATTGAATTTATTCAATTTACTTATAGGGTAAATTCATATAACTAAATTCATGTAAACAATTCATCATGTGAAACGTGTAATACATATTTTCTCTTTCATAATCCTCACTACTAATCTTAGAGTTAGGCATATGCAAATCATTTCCTTATTAATAAGCCTATATAATTCCAAAACCCATTTATCGTTTGTTGCAACTTCTTCATACCTATTAGGCTATTATAGGGTTTCCATGCTAAAACAAGATGTTACAGTTCTTGCTATTTGGTATAGCATGTATGGTGGTATATTCGACATAAATTCAAACTGAGACTAAACAAAATTTGAACCTCAATAACCAACAACGCTAATAAGTTCACGCGCTTTGTTACGAGCCACCAGGACAATGTTATGACTCTTTCAAGAACATCTTGCAAAGTTCTCTTATTTGGAACCAACTTAGCATACGCATCTGAATGTTGTCTCTAAGGTTATTACTTGTGTAGTTTGAACTTGGCCCTCTACTAGAGAATATCAAACCTCCACCACTAGATTAAACATTTTAAGTTAAAAGAATTTGAAACTTTGAGTTTATTTCAAAGAAACTTCTAAACAGGATACCTAATTTTGGATTTTATCACATTCCATGTTAGATATATTGTATAACTTTATGAGAGATAGGAACTAGACAGAATTAAGAATATCCAAGAAAACGAGTGTAGTATTCCAGTCAATGTTTCTCAAAACGAAATTGGTTACTCTTCTCCAATTTATCAAATTCGAAAAGATTAATAACCCTCACAAACGACTTTGGCATGGTTTTCATCGATCAATATCGATGTATCTAATGAAGAAAGAGTAGCCAACTATATTAGGACAAATACAAACTTTTCTATCAACTTATTTTATTTGTCAAAATATATTTTCTGGATTTTATTTTCTGATAAGAAACAAAAACAAGGAGGCCAGTGAGGGAGACATATGCTACTCGACATAAACAAAGGAGCCCTCTGTTCTCTTATATGCATAAACAAATCAACCACCAAGACGGCAAAGGGTTATTCTGTTTTTGAATCATAAATTTGCAAAAAAGAAACTATAATCTCTTCTATGAATATTTTGATGGTTTTAGTTTTTGAATAAAGATAATGAATGAACAACATAAATAAATGTACTAGTTTCGCTATGATAACCCATTGGTGAGGGACATGGAGCGTAAAACACATGTAAATTAGTTCAAAACTTCAAATGCTGTTTTCGTGTCCCTTTAGTTAAGATATCAATCGATTTATTTTCCTATGTTGGTCATGAAAACGGTTACTGAGAGCCTCTAGAGATTTTGTTTCCCTTTGAATTAATCGTTTCTTTTACTCGACCAACTAATAAGAAACAATGACTTAAATTTGGTTTGATGACTTCTTTATATATAGATTTAAGTCTCTATCAAAAGTTTGTTAGTTTTGTTGTTTTTATTTCTCAATTTAATTAGAAGAGCTTTGTATCGATTGAAATGGACACTAAAACAAACGAAAGATTCATGACATCATGAAACTTGTGTATTACGGAGTATCTTTTATTTTATTTTATTCGAGATGTAAATTCAAGTTATTGAATTAAAAGTCACACATAATTGAATTGCATTAGATTTGAAAATTAGGATAGTTCTGGGATTAGCACGGTTCACGTTTGTTAAACAATTTAGAGGGATAGTGAAAGATAGTCGGAACAACTCAAATAATCTATTATCAAAAAAAAAAAAAAAAAAAAAAAAAAAAAAAAAGACAAGTAAACATAGTGTAAATTGTTCTTATAATGGTTTAGACCTTATCTGTCATTTGCTCGCTAAGCCCTATATAAGACCTTTAATCTATCAAAGTATGGCAGAATATAAACGAAACGCAACCACTCACTTACAATTGTTGCACTAAAAAATTTAAAGTAGAAGATAATGAAGTTGTATAATAAAGAAAAAGAAGCTAATTATAAAGCATAAGTTGGTAAATATATCATTCTTTTTGTCTCACTGTAAACTCTGATATAGAGGTTAACATAGTAAAAGCAAAAACATAAGTATTGGGTTTCGCCTTCAGAAAATAAAAGGAAATATTTTGGGTCTCTCATGTAATTGGGCTCGACAGTTCACATGAGCCTGCAGACTGGTCATTGGTTTTCTTATTTTAATGTTAAAATGTGAGTAATTAACACTAGAACACTAATGTTTGTGTTTTAATCAACTCGAGTGATTATATATATATATATATATATATATATATATATATATATATATATATATATATATATATATATATATATATATATATATATATATATATATATATACTACTTATAAAGAGTTTTTGGTCAAAGTGAAAAAGTGAAAACTGAAATTTTGGTCAATGCTCATAATACCCTTATACCCTTGCAAAACAAACTGACACTCGCACCACACATTTATTTTAGTCTCCTCTATTCACTTTCATAACCTAAAATTCACATCTCTCTCTCTAAACAAACAACCACCGCCACCATTAAACTCATCACCGCCCCCATCTGCCAAATTGCCACCATCTTTCGATGGTTTAGGTAGTTTCAGGTAGTCCGGGGCTGTGTTTTTTGTTGCTGGTGGTGGTTTCGTTTCTCCATTGTCACCATTAACGAAAGAGCCAATACCGAGACTCCCATCACCTTCGGAAACCCACCATCGTGTTCCGACACCACTGAAAACTCCACTTCTCTAAAGGTTTTTTCAAGTTTTGGGGTAAGTTTTTAGATTTTTTTTTATAGATCTAGGTATTTTTTGTTAGGCTTTTTAATAATTATATTTGTAGTTCTATAAGTTTTTTACATAGATCTATCTAAATTAACATTTTTGTTTTTTTTTCTACAGCCGCCTGGCCGGAAAAAACTGTTGTCGCCGGAAATATTTCTGCCGTCGCTGGAAAGAATTGCTATCGCCGGAATAATTGGTTTTGAGGTAGTTCATGTTTTGAGGTTTTGTTTTGTGATTTTTCGATCTATACATGATATGAACGGTTTGGTTTTTTAAATCTGAGTTTTCTTTCAATATGATCTTTTTGTTTTTTTAACAAATCTGACTTTTGTTTTGTTGTCATTGGAATCCGATGCCGACATAGCCTTTGCGTCAATTTTAAAGTTTCATAAGTTCTTGTAAATTTGCTATTTAAAATTTACATGTGATAATTAGTTTAGTGTAAATTGTGTTAATGAAAAGATTGTTGGTGGCAACTGATGCCATTTTAACGTTGGTTTTATTATTGGCTAGGAAAATTTTGAATGGGTTGTGTTGAGATAACTGCATTACTATTCAGCTACTTTTCGGATTAAATGTAAGTAACAAAGACAGTTCGTATTTGCGCGGCAAAAGTTTTCTACTTTTTCACTTTTCAAGTCTGAACAAATAAAACCAGTATGTAAGTAAATGTAAGTAACAAAGACAGTTCGTATCTGCGCGGCAAAAGTTTTCTACTTTTTCACTTTTCACATTTGACCAAAAATCTTAACTACTTATCTTAACTTCTTAACTACTTATAATGGAGGATGGTCAAAGTGAAAATGTGAAAAACTTAATTTTCAGTCAATGCCCATTTTACCCTCTCAACTATTGATAGAAATTATGTAAATAGAAACTGCAAGCTCTTGAATTCGGTAACTCTTCAATCAATCACTGTAATACATTTTTGGCAACTCTTCAATTTGGCAACTTTTCAATCAGACGGCTGTATTTCCTTTGTTAGGATTTGAGATGCTTTTACACGGTTGTATTACAGCTGTATTCCATATCTTCTAAACAATAAGAAACAGAAAAACCCTACCATTCTTTCGTTTCTCCTCTATCCAAATAACACACCAGCCCCATCACCAACCTATGCTTCATCTCTCTCTTACTTTAGTTTTCATTTCTTTACTTGCATTGCGTATTGTGTTGTAGGCATTGCGTAACGGGGTTGATAAGCGGCCCGGTTTAATGGGTTTATGCAAAGTTTGAATCTTGAAGGCTTAGCATTTTCTCATTGGTATGTGGCCATTATTAATTTGTAGCCAATTTCTCATTGGCATGTAGCCTTTTCAATTAAGTCGTGGTTAAAAAGCTTAACTGTGATATGCTATTGTTATTGGCTTGTTTATGCATCCACGCAAGCATACACCATGTGATATTCAGGGTGTTTGGATCACAATCATAGTATTAGTGAATCTTTTTATTTGGAATTTAGCCATTTAGTGGTGTTTCGAGTCATTTTGAATTTTGTGTTTTTATGTGTTTTTAGGAATGCTTGATTTTTGATAAATATTTACAGCTTCGAGCTGTTCATATCGATTATCACGTTTTGGTGAATGGATCTGTCCTAATAAAAATTTTGTGATGCCACAATGATGAGCAACTTACTCTTGCGGAATAGGCCACTAGCTTGGGAAAGAAAAGTGAGCTCGACATAACCTATATATGACTTCTTTATGATCATATATGTGTTTATATTGAACTAAGTTGTTGCCTTTATTTTTCGTAATTAGATTGGATTTGGATGGAAAAAGGCACTAGCTTTGAAGAAAAATGAAGATGTTGATTAAGCTCAATAAAGGTATGTTCACTTCCTATATTTAAAAGTATGTCATTAATAAGATGAAACCTGTGAGAAAAATGATCAGTACACATGGTAATTTGGCTATTGGCATCATAATTTGATCACTATATATGATCCCACATCTTCTGCTAGATTAGAGGATATTAAATTATTCATGTAGCTTTAAAATTGTAAAGTAGTTTTAGTTACAGGCTTTCTGTTATCCGTAGCTGCAGTTGGCACCGTCCATGTCATTGTTAAAAACTCAAAACTGGTCCATTTAATGCAAATTCTTTTTTAGTTTTTACCAATTTTGTATATCATTTTGATATACTAATTTGTCATGGGATATAACGTCGTATCCTTGCGGCCCCTGTAGCTGTGAAAACCAAAATTGAATAGTAGCCACCTTTGGACGTCAGCAATCTTTTTTCTATTTTAGGAACCTGTTTGCGGGAAATGAACATTGCGCCTTAGAACAACGGCGTTCGGAGGAAAACGAAAATTCAGAATGATATCTTATTTCATTTAAACTATGCAAGTAATAAGCAACCATATTAAGTAGATAAGCATTCAATAAAAACAAAAACAAAAAAACTAACTTTAGTATGTGGTTGCAGCACCTCAAAAAAACTAACTTTAGTATGTGGTTGTAGCACCTAAAAAAAATAGCTTTGCGTATGTATATAGCTTTCGATAAAAAGAAGAAAAAAACCTAACTTTGTGTATGTATATAGCTTTCGATAGCTATACTTATCGGATGATCATACGTCATTTGACTTTTACTGTTTTTTTGTTCTTTTTGCAGTTGATGTAGTAGCTGAAAGTGCAGTGTTGTAAAAATCGGCCATGGCGGCCGATATGGCGGCGCCATGGCGCTTGGCGGTGGTCCACCGCCACGATATTTCCCATATCGGTCTAACTTGGCGTTTTGGTCAAAATCGGTCAAAATCGGAGCTTGGCGGTCAAAATCGGTCAAAAATCGGCCTTGGCGGCGGTCGGTCAACGCCGGTCAACGCCAGATCTGGGTTTTTTTCCAGATTCACGCCGGTCAATTGATGGTCAACGCCGGAGAATTGGTTTAGGGTTTATCAGTGTATTAATGTATTAATTAAAGTGAGGGTGAAGGGTGGGTGTATAAATGTTTTAAAGTGGCTGCAACTTGGTTTTAGGTTTAGGGTTTAAATAAGTTTAGAATTTTTAACATTTAACCCCTCTATCTTTTACTATTTTACATTTAGTCTCTAAACTTTATAAATTTTACTCAAAAAGTTTAAAATAAGTTTATGTATTTAAACATTTGACCCCCTCCATCTTTAATAGTTTACATTTAAGTCTTAAACTTATATATAAAAAATTTAGTTTTAGTTAAATGTGTGGTTATTGACTTATTTTGTTAGGATATTACTAATATTTATTTTTTAAAAATAATTTTCTTTATAATTTATGGTCTCCGATATATCACTGATATATCGCCGCCATATCGGTCTTGGCGCTTGGCGGTGGTCGACCGCCGAGGTACCGCCGAGCGATATTTACAACACTGTGAAAGTGAATTTCCACAACGTGTTACAACTACTAGGCATTACTGCAGGCGCACACAGGGTACTATCAATATTCATCTGTTCACTCTCAAGGATATACATATAAGGGCAGCCGTATAAAAGCCCAAGAGAATTGGAAGTGTGTAAGGTTCTTTAACTTATTATTTTTCTTTAGTGCTGGTTGTTTTCTAAAATAGGTACATACAGTGTTTGCGTTGACGGTGCAGGTCACAGATGGGCATAGGTCCTGTATATTTGGAGGTTTTGTTCGGCATACTGAAATGGCCGTAAAGTGGTTGCAAGGGGCCTCATCATATTAGCGGGGGGGGGGGGGGGGGGGGGGGTGTATGATAGTTATACCCTACTCTTAACAACATGCTGTCAATAAGATATTGTTAAAACCACTTTTTAGCTCTTATAAGCTTAAATTTGCTTTAAGATATAATAGATTTGTTTATTTTGTATCAAACGATAAATTTTATTTTTACAAATTTTTTATTCAAGCTATCTGTTAACCACAACAGACAAGTCTACCAATCAATCCAAATATCAAATTCAACCACCAACTTTTACCATTTTTCAGCAAAAAATATAACCAAAAGTACAACCAACAGCAACTTTACTTTTAGGCTACGAAAAACGCTAACAGTCTGTTTGCCAGCACATGTATTTGGCGTGGTAACAAAGTGCATATGCTCGAAACAAAAGGTCATTAAATCACTAAGAGGCAAAAGGATGATTTTTCTCTTTAAGTAATTGCGTTATTAGGAATCTTCTTTCATCCAAATAAAAATATTAGTTTTAATTCTATAGATTGATGGTTGCAGAATAGATTCCTCAAAGAGAGATAAGTGTCTGGAACCATTTTACCTGTTTAGGGGGTGTTTGGCACTGTTTTCTGAAAGCAGTTACGTGCTATGGAATGACCACAATCACGTAATCAGTTGTAAAAAACCATATCTTTTCGGGTTTCTCTACAAGATATACATCTTTTAGACACTCATATTCCTTTATGTCCATCCAGTTTCTAGGTTTCTATATTGTGCCGCTGAATTTAGGGTTTTTGGTGCCACCAGCCAATCAAATTTGCGCCACTAGATTGTCTCCATTGTCTTTCAGAACTGCCGACAGAAGGTACGTGCATTCACTATGATACTAACTTAAGGTGTAAATTTTTAAGATATCACTCCTCTTTAGATAATAGTTATTAGATTACAAATTTTGGTGGAAATGTTGGAATTTTTTAAGATATCACTCCTCTTTATATAATCAATAATTTTTATGAACATCTTTTTCCAATTTGTAAGTTGTGTTGGTCTTTAACGCAAAAAGTAATAATTAACCAAGATAGCAGTTCATTCTGAAATAGACAAGAATCCTGAACTGTAGAAGGAAGTATCATTTTACATATATTATATAAATAACATCATGTTAAAACATACGTTAAACGTTGTAGGGGCATAAAAGGATGCGTATGAACTTAAACTGAAAATGATTGAACTGGAAAGCAAAGAGAATATAGCCGGCTTATAGCTTATTTGGCAAGGGAATGAGTCTGCGAAAGCGAAATTGGCTAGGGATGTGTTGTCGCAGCTCCTGTTATCGGTTGAGTCTACGGTATATACAAGGTGTTTCTTACTTATATGTTTATCTTTGAGAATATGGTATAATTTTAAATTGGTCTGAGATTGATAACAGCTTTTCTTTATGACCCATGGCAGGATTTTGATTCTTGAAGAAGTTGTCCTTATGTCAAGGCTTAATCTACAGGCAGACATTAATGAGTTCTCGAGATTCTACGACTTTGTATTCTTCATTTGCCGAGAAAACGGTCAAAGAAGCATCAGTAAGTGAAATATGTATGGGTAGTGTTTCATATTTCAAATATGAAAAATCTAATCGGGTTCGCCTTTTTTATAATTGCTTTCAGCTGTAATGGCTTGGAAATTAGTATTGTCGGGAAGCTTTAGATTGCTTAATCAATGGTGCATTTTTGTTGAGGTACTTTTACTGATAAAAACTCAATTGTTTAGTGTTGATTTAGTTATCGTGTAGTACAACCGTTTGCAATTACATTATGATATGTTCACGTTCTATTTTGAACGCTACACAAAACACTCACTACAATATCACAAATCGTTAATTATTTGCCGCTAGGAACCGTTGCTATGCACGGGTATTTGTCTAGTATATATATATATAAACAGCAACTAACTATTTCACAATGTACACACCACACACTATCTCACATGTCAAGCATGACTTGAACCTGTGACCATTTTGGTTGGAGAGCTTCTAACACAACAAATGATACCATTAGGACACAAGCCCATTGGTGAGCTTATCTAGACTACATAGTAATGTATTTAGAACATCAAAAAGATGAAGTCTTAATTTTAAGATAAAAACATTTCCCAAATAAGAAATAAAAAGCCATTTAGTTACATTGTTACATTGTTAATACGTTTATGACTACTAACAATCCATTTAATAGACTTTATGAATAACTTTGTGACTAATACAAAAATGAGCAATGGTAAGTAGTAACTGCCTATTGAATTGTAAGTTGTAACTGCTCATTGATACCATCATCACCATACTTACTCCTTCCCGTAACCTCCCAACTATATATAACCCAACCCAAAAAAAAAAAAAAAAAAAAAAAAAAAAAGAAAAAAAAAACTTCCAGCCACTCAACCACATGCCACCGGAACACATCTCTACCGCTACCAACAATGAGACAAAATTACAACAACTCACATCAATTCACCAACTCACGAACAACCCACATATAATCTAAACTCTGTTTCAAAATGCAAAGAAAAATAAAGAAGATCTAAGTGTGTTTTCATAACAAGAATTAAAGATCTTAATAGATCTTACAAAAACACTAGTGAAAGAAAAATAAGCGCCACAGATTTATGTGTGTGGTACACATGATTAGGTGAGAAATCAAAAGGGGTTAAGTTTATATTTTTGCTTGTGTCATTGAAGGATAAGGAAAAGTTTTGGGGTTTGTTCGTATGTTTATAAAAAAAAGTATATCGAACAAGAACATAAATGAAAAAAAAAAAAATCTTAGTTTTTGTTCAACTACAACACAAATCTTTAAAGATTTTAAGTTGGAACATACATAATCTATAACAAGATTTATTTAATTATTTATTTCGTTCGGTTAAGAGTAACAAAAACAAGAAGACAACATAAATAACCTTACCGAGTCCTTTTAAAGATCTTGTAGCCGTGTGTTTAACTAGAAATCGTTCAAGTGTTCTTGGTAGGTTGTGAGATAAAGTAAGAACAAGGGACATTTTTTTTGGTCCGACATCTGGTTGGTATCTTTTGGGAGAAAAAGATAAGTGTGGCTGCGTGAAGTGTGATAAGAGTGAGATTAGGGTATCAAATTGCCAAATAATTAGGGTTTCTTATATAAGTAAAACTAGGCTAGGCTTATCAAAGTTGGATTTGTTATTGGTCTTGCATGTGATAAAGTGGTAGTAAGGCTGGTGATTTTATTTGGATCAAAATACGAGTTGTGTTACTTTTTGTCCGAATTTAATGAAATATTTGTTTCTTCGCAACCGAACATTCAACGTACTTGGATCGAACGATGAGACTTACATATTAGGAAAACCAAAGAACTTCGAGATAGAAGAGCGCACAATGAACTTCGACAAGACATCGTCGAGCATTAATGAAATTTAATGTTTGTTCTATTAATGAAATTTAATTTTAGTTAAATATATTGTTTTATGTTTTATGAAAAAAAAGGGTGCACCATGGCACCAGAAAACTGATGTTATGCCAGAGGAGGGGTGTTTTGGTGCCATGGGCAAATCTGATGCTATGGGTAAAAAGTGTTGAGGTGACACCACTTTTTCAATGGCACCACCTCATGTCACCACATTGTACCTAAGCCTCTTAGCATTTTGGTCTTTTGCATTTTTTGTGCTTTTCTTTTTAGTCTTTGTCGTATGATTTTCTTTTTAGGGTCCACTTTTTGTATAATGGATGCCTTTGTTTGTATCATGGTTCTTTGTGTTGATATATATATATATATATATATATATATATATATATATATATATATATATATATATATATATATATATATATATATATATATATATTGGCTTTAGATAAAAAGGATGGATTGAAGTAGCTGCCTAGCTTTATGTGAAAGATAAATTTGTGTGGTTGTGTGTATGTGGAGAAGTGTGACATGTGTTTCATTTTTGGAAGTGAAATGGGATAGAACATAGATGATCATGTGTTTTTGGAGATACAAGGGAGATATTTTGACTGCGAATTAATGAAATAAGGTGATGGATTAGGGTATCCGCTGCCGCTCACCACAAAATATAATCACAGGGAACCCGTCGCCACATCGCGCGGGTACCTTGCTAGTGTGATATTAATATATTTTTAATCTTTGATTTGTCAAGCTTTAACTGAAATTGGATAAAAATTTTCCAGTAGACTGCTTAATGTAGCAATCGTGAGAATGGGTGCACTGTTGTACATATTTAAGTTACACTTTATTGTCAATGTATAGTATTTTTAGTGAATCTTAAATCTCGTAAGTACTTGATGAGTGGATATAGGACAGGATTCAAACTTTCTAATATCATTATAGGGCATAAAACGGTCGAATGTAGTTTGGTTTTGTAATTTGTGTGAATGTTCATGGATGCATCAACTTGCAATATGTACATTGTTTAGCGTTTTTGGCTGTGTATATTCAACGTTCGACTTTGTCAATAGAAAAAGATGTTATCTTTTTTAAAAAAATTATACTGGAAAATGAACTTGATCCTCCTCTATCAGTAAATTACCCTTGGTGACAGAGACATTAATGCCCCCTAACATTTTGTCACACAATCTGAGGTTACCAAAACTTGCGAGTCATCACTCTTGACATGGTGATACAAGGCTGTTGATTAATATCTAGTGTGACTAGAGAGAATTGCAAAAATCGTCCATAAAGTTTGGCCAAATTGCACGTTTCGTCCCGGATGTTTGGAAAGTGCAAGGATCGTCCCCTGTGGGAAACTTTTGGGGTAAAATTCGTCCTTGGCCTACATCAAATGACTAAAATACCCTTGTCTATATAATACTTTTCAGTTTCTTACGCAAATGGTTCCTGTGTTTTACCAGATTTTACAGATTTAGTCCTATTTTTTTTTTAATTTATTTATTTAACTATTAATATTAGTATTATTATTTTTATACATTTTCATCCATTTTTTTATGTTTTTGTCCGTTTTACTTACGTTTTTTTCGTTCTCACACGTTTTTGTCCGTTTTTCTTACGTTTTTGTCTGTTTTTGTCCGTTTTTCTTACGTTTTGTCCCTTTTTTACGGTTTTCTGTTTTTGTCTGTTCTTCTTACGTTTTTTCCCCTTTTTAAACGTTTTCTTACGTTTTGTCTGTTCTACTTACTTTTTTTCAATTTTCATTCATTTTGTCCGTTTTCTTACATTTTTTTTTCATTTTTATACGTTTTTATCCGTTCTTATACGTTTACGTCTGTTTTTTATACGTTTTTGCCCGTTTTCTTACGTTTTCATCCGCTTTTATATGTTTTCGTCTGTTTTTCTTATGTTTTCATCTATTTTTATATGTTTTTGTCCGTTTTTCTTACGTTTTTTTCATTTTCATATGTTTTCGCCCGTTTTCCATCTATTTTTATACATTTTCGTCCATTTTTCTTATTTTTTTTTTCATTTTCATACGTTTTGTTTACCGTTTATATACTTTTCCGCCCATTTTTTAACATTTCATCCATGTTTTACATTTTCGTCCGTTTTTCTTTAGTTTTTGTTTGTTTTTATCCATTTTTCTTGCATTTTGTTCATTTTTTTTTTGTTTCATAAGTTATGTTCATTTTTATACGTATAAAAACGGACAAAAATGTATGAAAACGAAAAAAATATAAGAATAACGGAGGAAAACATATAAAACAGATAAAAACGTAAGAAAACGGGTGAAAGCATATAAAAACAGACAAAAACGTATGAAACCGGAAAAAACGTAAGTAAAACGGACAAAAACGTAAGAAAATGGACAAAAACGTATGAAAATGGAAAATGTAAGAAAAACGTATGAAAACGAAAAAAACGTTAGAAAAGTGGACAAAAACGTAAGAAATATGGACAAAAACGCACGAGAACGGGATAAAATGTGAGTAAAACGGATAAAAACGTAAAAAAAAACAGACAAAAATGTATGAAACTGGAAAAAACACAAGTAAAATGGACAAAAATGTAAGAAATGGACAAAACGTATGAAAATGGAAAACGTATGAAAACAAAAAAAAACGTAAGAAAAACGGACAAAAATGTAAGAAGAACGGACAAAAACTTGAGTAAAACGGGCAAAAACGTAAGAAAAACGAACAAAAACGTATGAAATCGGAAAAAAACGTAAGTAAAGCGGACAAAAACTTAAGAAAGCGGACAAAAACTTTTGAAAACAGAAAAAACGTATGAAAACGGAAAAAACGTAAGAAAAACGGACAAAAACATAAGAAAAACGGACAAAAACATACGAGAACGGAAAAAACGTCAGTAAAACGGACAAAAACGTAAGAAAAATGGACAAAAACGTTAAAAACGGACGAAAATGTATAAAAAAAATAATACTAATATTAATAGTTAAATAAATAAATTAAAAAAAATATGACTAAATCTGTAAAACCCGGTGAAACACAGGAACCATTTGTTCAAGAAACTGAAAAGTATTATAGTGACAAGGGTATTTTTGTCATTTGATGTAGGCCAAAGACGAATTTTGCCCCATTAGTTTCTCACCGGGACGATCCTTGCACTTTTGAAACATCCGGGACGAAACGTGCAATTTGATCAAACTTTAGGGACAATTTTTGCAATTCTCTCGTGTGACTATATACAACTTGGAGAAGAGTTTAGTTACAATATGACAATCTTATCAGTTCTCACTAGCATTGATCGCACACCGCGACCATGTTGGTAAAAGATCAAAATTTCACAAGTAGGACTCTTTGTTAGAAAAAATTTAAATGCTTACTCTTATTTTGCTGCTTGCCAAGGGACAAATCCCTACCATCCATCTACTTTGATCTAATGGTGGGGATTAACCTAAGATTTAATATGTAAACCTAAGTCCATGTTTTTTCCCTTTTTCTTTGTCTTTTTGTATTTCTTATTTATTCATTTTTTTCTTTTTTTTAATTCATGTTTTCTGTCTTTTTATTCAAGATTTTGCTAACCAGTGCCCACTGGGTAGAGGTTAAGTGTATTTAATTAACAAAAACTTTCTTTATTAACAAAAAAATGCATTAAATACATATTAAATGAACTTGTAAATTACTATATTTGAACATGATTTTCACTTAAATGAATTAAAATATTCCTTTTATAAACAGATCGATTAACCCATGCCCACTTGGCAGAGGTTAGCAAAACCAAATTTATAATCTAATTTTTTTTCTTCGCTTTCATACGTTTTCGTCCATTTTCTTACGTTTTTGCCCGTTTACGTTCGTGTTCATACGTTTTCATCCGTTTTCATATGTTTTCGCCCGTCTTCATATGTTTTTGGCCGTTTTCATCCGTTTTCTTTCATTTTCGTCCATTTTTCATACGTTTTTGTCCATTTTCAGACGTGTTTTTACGCTTTCATCCGTTTTCTTACATTTTCATATGTTTTCTTATGTTTTCGCCTATTTTTGTCCGTTTTCATACATTTTCGTCCATTTTAATGTAAACCAAAATGTTTTAGTTAGTTAAAAGTAATATCACGTGTGATACTGTCATTTTACATACAAATGATCATACAAGCCACTTATCATTCCTAAAATAGTACAAACTCGGTCACCATGAAATGTGGCTCGGGAGCTAATAAATATATATTTGTTGTCGAATAAGGTGTTAAACATATCGAAACATGCACATTCTATCAATTAAGAAAATAAATGCATTACAAATCTAACAAAAGCATGTTACAAGCTCAATGTCTCTTGTGATTTCTTATATTATCACAACATTCTTCACATTATCACAACATTCCCTCAATAACTACTAGCTATCACACTTTTATTGCTAATTTTTCGTGTATCTCATTCTCGTGCTATTCAACTTTTTGGAGGAGAATTTGATATCACAGGTGACATCACAGATGTGTCAACATCTTCAATTTGTTGAATCACGTGTGATATCACAGGTGATATAACGTGTGATATCACAGGTGATATAACGTGTGATATCACAGGTGATATAACGTGTGATATTCACTTTGTGATATCACAGGTGATATCAATTGGTGATATCACAGGTGATATCACGTGTGATATCACATATGATATATCATGTGTTTGAGCTTCTTCAATTTGTTTATAAAGATGTTATGCTTTTTTTTTAACCATAGCTTCTTCAATTTGCTGATTCAACCATATATATTTTTAAATCCCGTTGTAAAACCTATTGAAATACGCACAATGTATCCATTAAATAGACAAATCCAATCTCAACTTAAATAATAAGCAAAATTACACTAAATAACTATGTGTTTAAAGCAAAATCAATCTGTTTATGGTATTTAATCTAACAACTTAAATAAAAAGCAATATTGCACTATAATAAACAACTTATTAGTAACTAAAACACAATTATCATCCACAAAAAGCACATGAAACATAAAAATTTTAATATAAAACAAAGATTAAAAACCACACAGTAAATGGTGATACACACGTTTGATACTTTTCACTCACACATTTCATCAAACACTTGGTGTGCATTCATGTATACGAAACTTTCTACTCAGAAACTCAACCAAATGTAAACACTAGAAACACAACAAAAAACATGTTATAGTCACAACTACATTTTTTGTGATCATCAGTAAACATTCTAATAAAGATGTCACAATAATTGGCAACAAAAACAACCAAAACAACATAAATAACAATACATTACTAGATCTAATCATGAACATTTGACTTTATATTGTACATTACCATTTTTTTAATCAGATGCTAGATTGTTTCATTTCGGGCCGTAAATCTTATAAGAATCAACTTCCTAACGATAGATGCTTCCATTTTGTTGTGATTTAATGATCTTTGATGGTTACTTTATTGTTAACCAAGGTTGATTTTTAATTTTAATGCCTAGGGTTTGAATGGTAGAGAGAGAAAGTCGGGTGAAGTAGTGGATTTTTGGAAAAGTGGAATATTGATAGTTATGTTGTAATTTACACATTTAGTCCCTCCATTTTTTAAATATTTATATTATTATTCCCTCCGTGATTTTTTCTTAATTTTTGTTCTTTTGATCCAATGGTCAGGATATGTCCATTGGTATGTAGGAATTTGTTAGTATGCAAAATAAAGTGACTCCTCCTTGTTAATTTATTTATCAGCGAAAGAAAAAAATAAATAATACTCAGTGAATCTTGTCACAAATATGATGGTTGTCGATAAACATGAATTAAACTTATAAAATAGTAATTAAACTAAATATATATGATCTAATTTAATTAACTTTTAAATTTTTTTTGAAATATAATAATTCATGCATAGTGGGACAATGTGCATGTTTGCAAAACCCAAATAATACTTGTAGCTTCATTATTATATATTTTCATAATTTATACAACTTTAAGAAAGTGGATAGAAGAAAACCCTTTAATAAGAACAGAATATGAAGAAACGGTTAGGATAAGTGCATTCAGATTTCCGAAATTCGGAAGTCTCAAAGCATGAGATGATATAGTTCATAAAAATCATAAAGCTCGCATCTCAGCGAATGTTGTTACAAAATCTGATGGTGGCCGATTTGCAATATATTTAGGTTTTTGATCAATCCTGTTTTATATGTTACATAGTGACATTATATTACAATTATTCTTTCTTAGTCAAGCAATATCCGTAGTTATATGGTTGATGTTGGTTATGTTGTCTTACTTGAAATATGAAAGTTTTAAGAAATACATGTGATGCGTGTTTGTGTCACGTTGTAGTATAGATGTGATTTGCCTATTTCAAGTTTTACATTTATATTTAGCCGACTTATCCTATAACACACACACTAACGGACAGTGTATCCGATCAACATGTATATAGTGGTAAGCAGAGTGTCGATCACTAAGAGTGGAACGTAATTTCTAGTTAGTCTATCAGTATTTTAATATTCTAAGTTAGTTTTACAATCTAATCTAATGCAAGGGGGTTTTAGTCTGAGAGACTAGCACGATTGGATAGTTTAAACAGTAAATTAAACTAATGAGAACGAATCAGCGAATAGCAAACATGATGAGGTTAAAAGTGAACCGCTTTTAACGGGTCATTTAAGCCCGAATGCAAGATTATTCAATCAATTATAGCCCTAAATCGTTCCTTTTGTCATTTTAGGTACTTTTGGAGAGAAATCTGGAAAAAAGAAGCATTTTGGACGTTTTTGGAGCATTAAAGTGAAGAAAACGGCAAAGCCTCAATTTTCCTTGCTGGGAACAGTACCTGACGGCATCAAGACTCTCCACATGACGGCGTCAAGAGTTACAAAAGAGGTGGATGTGGAAAATACACGTGACGATCCAGAGTGTTTTTAAGCATAGGAGATGACGGCGTCACCCAAGGCCGTCAGGGTCCAAACATTAGTGACGACCCAGAGTATTTTTACACATGACGGCGTCACAAGTAGATCTAGGCAATACGATTTTATTACGGCAACGAGTTGACGGCATCACAATCCAATACATGACGCCGTCACGCTATGTAATCTATATATAGTTTTCCAAATTTCATTCATTAGTGTGCAATTTTGAGGGAATAAACCCTAGTCCGAATTTTATTAGCTTTTCAAGGGTTTTAACCCCTTGAATCTTTCATGTTCAATTAAAGATAAGTATCCCTTCAAATCATTCAATATGTCTATGTGTTGTTTGATTATATCTTACGCTTGTCTTTTATTTAACATGCTAGGCTAGATTTCTCTTGTGTTTACTTAGATGTAGTGAAACCTAGATGTTAATTATGGGTTGATTGTTTGTTTATAGTTGTTGCGGATGATTGTATTCGATGTTAGGCTTAAGAAAACTGGCAGACTTCCATTGGTAACTTACTTGAACGTTTTAAGAAACATGATCGGAGGTGTACTACGATTTTTTGTTGTATTTAATGCGTAGGAGAATTCTAATGATCCCATGTTAGGAGCTTCTAACGGCTCGACATAGGAGTGAAGTAGGATCCTATAGAGTTAGAGAATATTGTACACGGCCATACGACTAGTATTAAGGAATATGACCCGTCATCTATGCAATTATAACAAGCTACCAACCTGTAAAAGATATCTAGGGAGTAATGAAACCTAAGTAAACACAACTTTCCTCATTATTGTTTCCACCACTAGTATAATTAGCTTAATTTTCATTTCTGTTATTTTATTTTGATTGCATCTTAGATTAATTGGGTTAGTTGCCTAGCAACTAATTCTGCCCATTCTTCCAAAACCCGAGATTTTACTTGCTTTCATAAAAATATAAAAATACAAAAAGAATCATCCCTCACCTTTAGACCTAGTTTATTAGGCTTTCTAATCCTAACGACAGTATTCCCGAGTTGAACGCTCAATCCCCAGGTACTTGTCACTATACTATACTACAACGATCAGGTACACTGCCTGGTGGGGGTTGTAAGCTTCTAGAGATCCCTCGAGAGGTAAAACCTGTTGCGAGGGTGCGATCCCCACGTATCAAGTTTTTGGCGCCGCAGCCCGGGGAATAGTTATTGTCTAGGTTATGATTTCTTTTTATTAGGTCTACTTGCTAGATTCCTTTCTAGTAAGATTTTATTTTCATTTTAAGGTTTTCTTTAGTCTATCTTATTTTTTCGTGTCTTTGTTCGTAACCTTTACCATCCGACATCATGGAAGGTGGTAACATCTTTGAATCAATCAACCCACTACAACAAAACCACCCACAAAACCCACCACTAGCAAACCCACCTCCTAGGCCCCGAACTTTAGGAGAGTATTCCCGTCCTAGCCACCAAGGCTATCGAAATACTATTGAGCTCACTCAAGGAGCCAATGTGTCCCCCTTGCGATCCGACATCATCCGTTTGGTGCAAAGCGGATGTACATTCCATGGACTTCGTTCCGAAGATCCTAACCAACATCTCAAGGATTTCCTTAAAATCGTAGATTCCATGGACCTTGATGTTACAACTAGAGAGTCGACTCGATTACGCCTATTCCAATTCTCTCTACGTGATCATGGTAGTCAATGGCTTGAACGTTTACCCGCGGGATCCATCATCTCATGGGATGATCTCACCACTCATTTCCTTGCTCAATTTTTCCCACCAGGGAGAACTACCAAGCTTAGAAATGATATCTTGATGTTCCAACAACGTCAAGGTGAAACTCTATATGAAGCATGGACTTGTTTCAAGGACTTACTCCAAAAAATCCCTCATCATTGCATAGATCTTTGGCTCCAAGTCCAAATCTTCTATGACCATATCGATCTCTCCAGAAGGCGAACCATTGACCAACCGGCCGGTGGCAAGCTACGTGTAACCACTGGGAAAATTTCACCTTGTAATAAATCATTTCATGTATTAATAAATAAATCTTTATCCTTTTTCCATGTATAATTTTTTTTTTCTTTTCTCTGAACATGATTACTACTTATTGTGACGTAACTCGCAACATTGATAAACGTTCTCCCATGTAAACCGACACTAATCTACCTTATGTTATTTTATATAAGTATCTTTAAATGTCAAGTATACAACATCACGATATCACATTTGCCATTTTACGTTAATTTGTTAACGTACGTTTTCCGACTATTAGGGTTTTCTCCAAACTCTAAAACCATTATAATATTAATATTTAGTATCTAAACCCCTAAAGTATAATACTCTTACACACAAAGTATAAGTATCTAAATTAGTGTACAAGTGCATTTTTTTTACTAAACCAATTTATTTAAAAACCTAACCTAAATTTAAATTTATTTAACTAAACATATACAAATACAAATCCTAGTATAAATGTACTACTCTTTAAGCTCTATTTGAAATCTCCTTTTTATTTCCTAAAGTAGGTTTACTTAAAATATAACCAACACTAAATTACATTTTTTTTCTCAATATTATTTAACCTAAACTTTAACTTAAGTTTATTATATCATTTAACTCAAGGTACTTATCAATAAGCCTTAGGAACAAGACTTAAGCATGATTGACCATCAAATACACCATGGTTCCAAATACTCTAGAAGCAAATTAAGATAACACTTGTAATTACCCTCACCATAGAATCTCTTTTAGTATCTCATGTAAACACATATGCATGTTGCTAAATTTTCACCCCTTGGTCAAATGTTGTAGGTAAATTACAGGGTTAGGAAAGTTACCACATCATTGTTTTTCAAATACTCCATACGAGACTTCCATTTGGCAGATTAGGGAAGTATTACACTTCATGATGTCTCCTACAAACCTTACAAGATTTTTTGGGTAAAAGGTCAACGACCCGGTAAATATATTACTCCAAAAACATTTAAGTACAACGGATATGAGTGATTCTCATATCTCAGCCCGTTACATAGGCGAAAGGCTTACATAACAAGATACTTCCTATTTTCTAGACAAGAAAACAAACCATTTAAAGACTCGGACAAAAATATAACCTACTTCCTACGACCTTGGAGATTAAAGCCATAAATGGCGTTAAGAGCATCCAATTCCCCTGGAAGATCATAGATTTGCTTCGAGTAATCATCATAGTCATCCAACTCATCTTCACGCTCATGACCTCCACCAAATAGATTTGCTGATTCGTCGAACGTGTTAAGAACCTCCTCCTCATCACTATCAGTAACCACAATATCACCCACCTTAGAGAATGGGTTAACCCTCTTATTGGCAGATGCAGACGGAATAGGAACACCTTTATCATCCAAAAGGGAAGCTTTCCCATCGATAAGTAGTTTTTCAATCTTACTAATTTTCTCAACTATGGGAGTAGAACCACCTTCCATAGTTCCCATTAAATCACTCACAAGGGGTTCTTGTGATGTTGTACCAGTCTTAACCGACGCATCCTCATTAACTTCCATTGTACAGCCAGCATCCACATCCATGTTGGTGTCATCAGTAGGAATACCAAACGTATCCGTATCATCCATATTAAGAGCATCAAACTGGTTAGATGTAGAGATCGTTGTACCACTAGAACTAGCCACATCAGGAGTCTTCTTTTTATTGCCACCAACATTCTTGGGTTCAGGAGGAGTCTGTTTGGGTTTATACTGAAACTGCTTACCCACAACAGGTTTAGTAAACCCTCCTTTACCTGGAATTGTTGAACCACCTTGTTTTCCTTTCTTCCTGTTATTGACAGTCTTGAAACTATCATTAACAGGCTTAGTTGACTGAACAGGAGGTATAACAACCTTAGGGCAGTCAGTCAGAGTATGACCAAATATCTTACACTTGTCACAACGAGGTGGTTGCCACTCGTATTCAACCCTTATCTTCTCAATAGTCGAACCCGAACCATCAAGTAACGGTATCTCAACAGTGAGGCTGTCCCGCAGCACCTCATCCGACTTCACTTCTATCATGCATCGAGCAAAACTACTACGGCCCCACGATTCCTTGCACATATTACTTGTATCTTCAAGACTTCTCTCAAGTTCCCTACTATAAAAGTCGAACCATAGTTATCCATTTTAATCACCACCTGTTAAAAATATATACTTAGCAACCATGTGTACCTAATTTACAAGTCCTACATGACTAAATAGAAGTCTAAGATAAAGTATTAGAAGAAGTATTAAGAGGAGATAAGAGCAGATTACATTTCAAGTTTCATTGTCCAAAAAGTTCATCTCTACTAGCACCATAACTAAGTAAGTATCCTCATCACTATTCTAGCTCTTTTGTATACATTTATTAGTACAAAATTTCTGTTACAGTAGCTTAGTAACGAGCTTAGGATAAAACCATTTTGATATTTTCTTTTCCTTTTAGGTCGAGCAAAACAAACACCCTAGCAACTAATTATTTTCGACATGTAAAGTGCTCGCGGACTTTAAAACTAATAACAAGACAACTATAAACATGTATGATTACGTTAGGATGCTTTCCAAGTCAGTTTGTAGGCTTAAAAATCAAGTAACAATCTGTTCCAGAAAACTGTTGTGGGTCGAGGGGTGTTCAAGGGCACCAACTTTGAGTACTTGTTTCGCCTATCAAACGAGCACTTAAAATTTTGAACATAGGCTCTAAATAAAGACCTTCCAGCATAGATTTATGAGAAGCAAAAACATAGGAATAAGATGTAGAGGCCTCGTTTTTATTCAGCCCTATTTATGGGAATCGCAACCTGAAAATCAGCTTTTAAATACTTAGCTTTTCTTACGTAAAAACAGTTTTATACGCTCCACTTTAGTGATTTATTGTGATCAAACCGTAATAGATTAGAACTTCTAGTTTGAACCTATAAGAAAACCTCCTAGCAGGCTACTAAAAAGAGCAATAACATAGTACAAACCTCTTCATACCTCGTGTATATTTAAGCTCACTTTTGGTCGAAAAATACATTTTATAAACTTATCTTTTGATTATTTAGGACAAATAAGCCAACATTATAAGTAGATAAGCAGATAAAAATTACTTATAAACCTGTTTTAAACTTATATAAAGGAGTCGTAGAAAGTTGGATTTATTTCCGTGGCTAAAAACGCGTTTTTATTGAAAAAGGACATCGGGTGTAAGTTATATTTGCATGAGGGGTATATATTGCCAAAACTATAAATGATTTTATATTTTGGACTTGAAATAAAATAAACTTAAGGTTAAGGGTAGAAAGTGCCATATTTGAAAGTATAGGGTAGAAATTGTCATTTCACTAAAGTTGTGGGTATAAACTGTCATTTTACCAAACTTTAGGGTATAAATTGTAATTATAAAAACTTCAAGGTGCAAATTGTAAATATATGAAACTTTGGGGTAAATATTGTCAATACTTATAACTATAGGGGTAAAAGTGTAAAATTTTATATTATTAATGAAAAGTAATATAACTCTAAAATGATATGGAAAATTGTTAAATTTATCAAAATCTTAAAAAGAATTATTATCTAATTTTTGTAGAAAATTCATGTACTATAATTAAATAAAAATAATTAACGCTACTAATAATAAAATCATGGATATGAATACTAAATTGACATATCAACTCAGGTTACGTGTCGGAGACGTTTATCAACTGTATTTAAACTATTTCCTATTCAGACTACTTAAACATCAAGGTGAGTTCATAGTCCCACTATTTTATACTGTTTTTCAAACTTGTGGGGAGATACATGCTACAAAACCGAACACAAGTATTTTTCTGTATGCTATCCTGATCTGGTATTGCCTAAGTTAGCTGTTTTGCCACTAAAAGACCCTCATATCATGAGCCATTAATCACTTGCGAGTGAACGCGAATATAATGAATAGATCTATTGGAATTGACGTCCCCATTTGTGTTAGCCGGATAGGTAACCAAATGCGCTATATTTGAAATACAACCGGGATGTTTCATTGTAAATAGCTCCCGGGCTTCAAGTACAGACATGATTTTGTTAGAGACGTCCTTTTTGATGTATGTAGGCGTGCGGGATCTCCGCCAAGAAAGAAGCGCTTGTGAACTTTTTGATGGACCCGTCGAATGGAAGATCTACATTGAGATCGGCTGTCATTTTGATTTTTAGATGGGTTGGAGGGAAACATGCTTGTGTGGATCTGACCGGGGTTTCTCCTCTCGTGGGGTTGAGTAGTCGGGGTTTTACGGCCGGACATGCCGCTTTGAAAGCCGTCTCGTGCAAAGTCACAAAACACGAGAAAGTATGCATTGAAAATCAACACGTGTTTATTCCTTTCGCGTTTGATACATTTGGTTTTCTTGCACCTGAGGCGGTGGAACTACTCAACAGAGTCCAACGAGTTATGAACAGTAATGTTATGACACATAGATCTACAAATGTAGTTTTCAAAAGAGTTAGCTTTGCAATCCAAAAAGGGCTAGCGACGCAGCTTGTTGCTCGTTTGCCTTCAATCACTATGTAAATTCTATTTTGATGAAATAAATTTATATTTTAACAAAATAAAGTTGTTGAAAAAATTGAAAAAGTTCACAACAAAAGGGAAGAAATATGAATAAAAATCGATTAACATTAATTAAAAAAACGCACAATTTGGATAATTTTTGTTCGTCCAATAAATATATTCATTAATGTTTTTCATTCTTTAGAGTGTTTTGATAATAAACTAAAGTAGCTTATTCTTTTAATTTTCAACCGATCTTCCTTTTTGCTGTCTAATTTTTTTCATTTTTTTTTCCAACAATCTTAATTTTCATCAAAAATCCTTTTTAGGCTTTCTTTAACTGAAATTAAAGAAAAAATTGAATCCATCGAAATCCATTTTGCCAATTTCCGAAACCAAAGCTTCTTAAGCATTATTTTTTATGTCTCACTCAAAATAATTTGTCATTAAATTTTTTTCCACGTATATATTAAATGCTAAATAGCAATTGGTTGAATCATAATGCAGATCATATATAGATTATCAAACAGGGACATTTCACCTAATTACAGGTAGCAAACTTGTTCAAATGCACTATCTTACCTAAAAAAGATTCAAAAAGCCAAAAGGAAGGGATTCAAAGCCATTATTGATATTTTTGCACGAAATATAAGTCTAAAAGTAAAGGCAATATACATCTGAGATATGACAAAAAAAAAGTACTACGGGCCAAAGAAACTTATATTTTATTTATTTCTTTTTTGAACGGTGGATTTCATTAAACTAGCAAGGAGCTAGAAAAAAACAATTACACAGGGAAAATGAATTACATTGATTACATAGCCACTCTAACCAAACACTTTCTTATTCCTGCTAGAGCCAAAGAAACTAGAAAGGGCCAAAAAATCTAGAAAACAAAAGCCCCAACACTAGCCGGTAGCACCAATAAACTAGATCCCCCAAATACATCACCAAAAGAGGACCCGTAAAACAATAAAACTCAAACCACGTATAAAAAACAAAGACAAAAAATGTCATGAAGTAGCAAAATCACCAACTGCCCACAAACTAGTCCCGGCACCCTGTGCACCACCAAAAGAGGACCCGTTAAACAATAGAAGTCAAAGGATGAACAAAACATAAAGGCAAAAGATGTCATGAACTAATTAAGATAATACAGCTTGTTAAGTGTTGACACGAGATAGAAACACGCGTATCTTCATCTGAGTTTCAGCTTTTTGTCTATGTTTTACTCACTAAGGGTTAATCAGCTTTCGGGAAACTCCCAATTTATCATAAAACCAAACACTGTTTATGTATAGGCAAAAGGGGATGAGGGTTGTTTTGAAGGAATGTGGGACCCCTTCATGACGAAGAGCTTATACATGATTCAACAAAAAGAAAAAGAACTGTTGGGAAGTGAGCAAAGAGAAGGGAGTTCATATATGCACAAAACAATACATGATCGAGAATAAGATCCAATTGATAAATTACTTGCATCAACATATGTGATTATGTTTATGTTTTTGTCATTCATCATACTCTGTGAGTTGTTACAATGTGATACATTAAAATCATTAACGATTACTCATTAATATTTCAAGAAAAAAAAATTAGACAATAAATGTTAACTATTGCTGCGATAAAGAATTAAAGATAAGAAAAGGAAATGATTTATATACAACTGAAAAGTATTATAGTGACAAGGGTATTTTTGTCATTTGATGTAGGCCAAAGACGAATTTTGCCCCATTAGTTTCTCACCGGGACGATCCTTGCACTTTTGAAACATCCGGGACGAAACGTGCAATTTGGTCAAACTTTAGGGACAATTTTTGCAATTCTCTCGTGTGACTATATACAACTTGGAGAAGAGTTTAGTTACAATATGACAATCTTATCAGTTCTCACTAGCATTGATCGCACACCGCGACCATGTTGGTAAAAGATCAAAATTTCACAAGTAGGACTCTTTGTTAGAAAAAATTTAAATGCTTACTCTTATTTTGCTGCTTGCCAAGGGACAAATCCCTACCATCCATCTACTTTGATCTAATGGTGGGGATTAACCTAAGATTTAATATGTAAACCTAAGTCCATGTTTTTTCCCTTTTTCTTTGTCTTTTTGTATTTCTTATTTATTCATTTTTTTCTTTTTTTTAATTCATGTTTTCTGTCTTTTTATTCAAGATTTTGCTAACCAGTGCCCACTGGGTAGAGGTTAAGTGTATTTAATTAACAAAAACTTTCTTTATTAACAAAAAAATGCATTAAATACATATTAAATGAACTTGTAAATTACTATATTTGAACATGATTTTCACTTAAATGAATTAAAATATTCCTTTTATAAACAGATCGATTAACCCATGCCCACTTGGCAGAGGTTAGCAAAACCAAATTTATAATCTAATTTTTTTTCTTCGCTTTCATACGTTTTCGTCCATTTTCTTACGTTTTTGCCCGTTTACGTTCGTGTTCATACGTTTTCATCCGTTTTCATATGTTTTCGCCCGTCTTCATATGTTTTTGGCCGTTTTCATCCGTTTTCTTTCATTTTCGTCCATTTTTCATACGTTTTTGTCCATTTTCAGACGTGTTTTTACGCTTTCATCCGTTTTCTTACATTTTCATATGTTTTCTTATGTTTTCGCCTATTTTTGTCCGTTTTCATACATTTTCGTCCATTTTAATGTAAACCAAAATGTTTTAGTTAGTTAAAAGTAATATCACGTGTGATACTGTCATTTTACATACAAATGATCATACAAGCCACTTATCATTCCTAAAATAGTACAAACTCGGTCACCATGAAATGTGGCTCGGGAGCTAATAAATATATATTTGTTGTCGAATAAGGTGTTAAACATATCGAAACATGCACATTCTATCAATTAAGAAAATAAATGCATTACAAATCTAACAAAAGCATGTTACAAGCTCAATGTCTCTTGTGATTTCTTATATTATCACAACATTCTTCACATTATCACAACATTCCCTCAATAACTACTAGCTATCACACTTTTATTGCTAATTTTTCGTGTATCTCATTCTCGTGCTATTCAACTTTTTGGAGGAGAATTTGATATCACAGGTGACATCACAGATGTGTCAACATCTTCAATTTGTTGAATCACGTGTGATATCACAGGTGATATAACGTGTGATATCACAGGTGATATAACGTGTGATATCACAGGTGATATAACGTGTGATATTCACTTTGTGATATCACAGGTGATATCAATTGGTGATATCACAGGTGATATCACATATGATATATCATGTGTTTGAGCTTCTTCAATTTGTTTATAAAGATGTTATGCTTTTTTTTTAACCATAGCTTCTTCAATTTGCTGATTCAACCATATATATTTTTAAATCCCGTTGTAAAACCTATTGAAATACGCACAATGTATCCATTAAATAGACAAATCCAATCTCAACTTAAATAATAAGCAAAATTACACTAAATAACTATGTGTTTAAAGCAAAATCAATCTGTTTATGGTATTTAATCTAACAACTTAAATAAAAAGCAATATTGCACTATAATAAACAACTTATTAGTAACTAAAACACAATTATCATCCACAAAAAGCACATGAAACATAAAAATTTTAATATAAAACAAAGATTAAAAACCACACAGTAAATGGTGATACACACGTTTGATACTTTTCACTCACACATTTCATCAAACACTTGGTGTGCATTCATGTATACGAAACTTTCTACTCAGAAACTCAACCAAATGTAAACACTAGAAACACAACAAAAAACATGTTATAGTCACAACTACATTTTTTGTGATCATCAGTAAACATTCTAATAAAGATGTCACAATAATTGGCAACAAAAACAACCAAAACAACATAAATAACAATACATTACTAGATCTAATCATGAACATTTGACTTTATATTGTACATTACCATTTTTTTAATCAGATGCTAGATTGTTTCATTTCGGGCCGTAAATCTTATAAGAATCAACTTCCTAACGATAGATGCTTCCATTTTGTTGTGATTTAATGATCTTTGATGGTTACTTTATTGTTAACCAAGGTTGATTTTTAATTTTAATGCCTAGGGTTTGAATGGTAGAGAGAGAAAGTCGGGTGAAGTAGTGGATTTTTGGAAAAGTGGAATATTGATAGTTATGTTGTAATTTACACATTTAGTCCCTCCATTTTTTAAATATTTATATTATTATTCCCTCCGTGATTTTTTCTTAATTTTTGTTCTTTTGATCCAATGGTCAGGATATGTCCATTGGTATGTAGGAATTTGTTAGTATGCAAAATAAAGTGACTCCTCCTTGTTAATTTATTTATCAGCGAAAGAAAAAAATAAATAATACTCAGTGAATCTTGTCACAAATATGATGGTTGTCGATAAACATGAATTAAACTTATAAAATAGTAATTAAACTAAATATATATGATCTAATTTAATTAACTTTTAAATTTTTTTTGAAATATAATAATTCATGCATAGTGGGACAATGTGCATGTTTGCAAAACCCAAATAATACTTGTAGCTTCATTATTATATATTTTCATAATTTATACAACTTTAAGAAAGTGGATAGAAGAAAACCCTTTAATAAGAACAGAATATGAAGAAACGGTTAGGATAAGTGCATTCAGATTTCCGAAATTCGGAAGTCTCAAAGCATGAGATGATATAGTTCATAAAAATCATAAAGCTCGCATCTCAGCGAATGTTGTTACAAAATCTGATGGTGGCCGATTTGCAATATATTTAGGTTTTTGATCAATCCTGTTTTATATGTTACATAGTGACATTATATTACAATTATTCTTTCTTAGTCAAGCAATATCCGTAGTTATATGGTTGATGTTGGTTATGTTGTCTTACTTGAAATATGAAAGTTTTAAGAAATACATGTGATGCGTGTTTGTGTCACGTTGTAGTATAGATGTGATTTGCCTATTTCAAGTTTTACATTTATATTTAGCCGACTTATCCTATAACACACACACTAACGGACAGTGTATCCGATCAACATGTATATAGTGGTAAGCAGAGTGTCGATCACTAAGAGTGGAACGTAATTTCTAGTTAGTCTATCAGTATTTTAATATTCTAAGTTAGTTTTACAATCTAATCTAATGCAAGGGGGTTTTAGTCTGAGAGACTAGCACGATTGGATAGTTTAAACAGTAAATTAAACTAATGAGAACGAATCAGCGAATAGCAAACATGATGAGGTTAAAAGTGAACCGCTTTTAACGGGTCATTTAAGCCCGAATGCAAGATTATTCAATCAATTATAGCCCTAAATCGTTCCTTTTGTCATTTTAGGTACTTTTGGAGAGAAATCTGGAAAAAAGAAGCATTTTGGACGTTTTTGGAGCATTAAAGTGAAGAAAACGGCAAAGCCTCAATTTTCCTTGCTGGGAACAGTACCTGACGGCATCAAGACTCTCCACATGACGGCGTCAAGAGTTACAAAAGAGGTGGATGTGGAAAATACACGTGACGATCCAGAGTGTTTTTAAGCATAGGAGATGACGGCGTCACCCAAGGCCGTCAGGGTCCAAACATTAGTGACGACCCAGAGTATTTTTACACATGACGGCGTCACAAGTAGATCTAGGCAATACGATTTTATTACGGCAACGAGTTGACGGCATCACAATCCAATACATGACGCCGTCACGCTATGTAATCTATATATAGTTTTCCAAATTTCATTCATTAGTGTGCAATTTTGAGGGAATAAACCCTAGTCCGAATTTTATTAGCTTTTCAAGGGTTTTAACCCCTTGAATCTTTCATGTTCAATTAAAGATAAGTATCCCTTCAAATCATTCAATATGTCTATGTGTTGTTTGATTATATCTTACGCTTGTCTTTTATTTAACATGCTAGGCTAGATTTCTCTTGTGTTTACTTAGATGTAGTGAAACCTAGATGTTAATTATGGGTTGATTGTTTGTTTATAGTTGTTGCGGATGATTGTATTCGATGTTAGGCTTAAGAAAACTGGCAGACTTCCATTGGTAACTTACTTGAACGTTTTAAGAAACATGATCGGAGGTGTACTACGATTTTTTGTTGTATTTAATGCGTAGGAGAATTCTAATGATCCCATGTTAGGAGCTTCTAACGGCTCGACATAGGAGTGAAGTAGGATCCTATAGAGTTAGAGAATATTGTACACGGCCATACGACTAGTATTAAGGAATATGACCCGTCATCTATGCAATTATAACAAGCTACCAACCTGTAAAAGATATCTAGGGAGTAATGAAACCTAAGTAAACACAACTTTCCTCATTATTGTTTCCACCACTAGTATAATTAGCTTAATTTTCATTTCTGTTATTTTATTTTGATTGCATCTTAGATTAATTGGGTTAGTTGCCTAGCAACTAATTCTGCCCATTCTTCTAAAACCCGAGATTTTACTTGCTTTCATAAAAATATAAAAATACAAAAAGAATCATCCCTCACCTTTAGACCTAGTTTATTAGGCTTTCTAATCCTAACGACAGTATTCCCGAGTTGAACGCTCAATCCCCAGGTACTTGTCACTATACTATACTACAACGATCAGGTACACTGCCTGGTGGGGGTTGTAAGCTTCTAGAGATCCCTCGAGAGGTAAAACCTGTTGCGAGGGTGCGATCCCCACGTATCAAGTTTTTGGCGCCGCAGCCCGGGGAATAGTTATTGTCTAGGTTATGATTTCTTTTTATTAGGTCTACTTGCTAGATTCCTTTCTAGTAAGATTTTATTTTCATTTTAAGGTTTTCTTTAGTCTATCTTATTTTTTCGTGTCTTTGTTCGTAACCTTTACCATCCGACATCATGGAAGGTGGTAACATCTTTGAATCAATCAACCCACTACAACAAAACCACCCACAAAACCCACCACTAGCAAACCCACCTCCTAGGCCCCGAACTTTAGGAGAGTATTCCCGTCCTAGCCACCAAGGCTATCGAAATACTATTGAGCTCACTCAAGGAGCCAATGTGTCCCCCTTGCGATCCGACATCATCCGTTTGGTGCAAAGCGGATGTACATTCCATGGACTTCGTTCCGAAGATCCTAACCAACATCTCAAGGATTTCCTTAAAATCGTAGATTCCATGGACCTTGATGTTACAACTAGAGAGTCGACCCGATTACGCCTATTCCAATTCTCTCTACGTGATCATGGTAGTCAATGGCTTGAACGTTTACCCGCGGGATCCATCATCTCATGGGATGATCTCACCACTCATTTCCTTGCTCAATTTTTCCCACCAGGGAGAACTACCAAGCTTAGAAATGATATCTTGATGTTCCAACAACGTCAAGGTGAAACTCTATATGAAGCATGGACTTGTTTCAAGGACTTACTCCAAAAAATCCCTCATCATTGCATAGATCTTTGGCTCCAAGTCCAAATCTTCTATGACCATATCGATCTCTCCAGAAGGCGAACCATTGACCAACCGGCCGGTGGCAAGCTACGTGTAACCACTGGGAAAATTTCACCTTGTAATAAATCATTTCATGTATTAATAAATAAATCTTTATCCTTTTTCCATGTATAATTTTTTTTTTCTTTTCTCTGAACATGATTACTACTTATTGTGACGTAACTCGCAACATTGATAAACGTTCTCCCATGTAAAATGACACTAATCTACCTTATGTTATTTTATATAAGTATCTTTAAATGTCAAGTATACAACATCACGATATCACATTTGCCATTTTACGTTAATTTGTTAACGTACGTTTTCCGACTATTAGGGTTTTCTCCAAACTCTAAAACCATTATAATATTAATATTTAGTATCTAAACCCCTAAAGTATAATACTCTTACACACAAAGTATAAGTATCTAAATTAGTGTACAAGTGCATTTTTTTTACTAAACCAATTTATTTAAAAACCTAACCTAAATTTAAATTTATTTAACTAAACATATACAAATACAAATCCTAGTATAAATGTACTACTCTTTAAGCTCTATTTGAAATCTCCTTTTTATTTCCTAAAGTAGGTTTACTTAAAATATAACCAACACTAAATTACATTTTTTTTCTCAATATTATTTAACCTAAACTTTAACTTAAGTTTATTATATCATTTAACTCAAGGTACTTATCAATAAGCCTTAGGAACAAGACTTAAGCATGATTGACCATCAAATACACCATGGTTCGAAATACTCTAGAAGCAAATTAAGATAACACTTGTAATTACCCTCACCATAGAATCTCTTTTAGTATCTCATGTAAACACATATGCATGTTGCTAAATTTTCACCCCTTGGTCAAATGTTGTAGGTAAATTACAGGGTTAGGAAAGTTACCACATCATTGTTTTTCAAATACTCCATACGAGACTTCCATTTGGCAGATTAGGGAAGTATTACACTTCATGATGTCTCCTACAAACCTTACAAGATTTTTTGGGTAAAAGGTCAACGACCCGGTAAATATATTACTCCAAAAACATTTAAGTACAACGGATATGAGTGATTCTCATATCTCAGCCCGTTACATAGGCGAAAGGCTTACATAACAAGATACTTCCTATTTTCTAGACAAGAAAACAAACCATTTAAAGACTCAGACAAAAATATAACCTACTTCCTACGACCTTGGAGATTAAAGCCATAAATGGCGTTAAGAGCATCCAATTCCCCTGGAAGATCATAGATTTGCTTCGAGTAATCATCATAGTCATCCAACTCATCTTCACGCTCATGACCTCCACCAAATAGATTTGCTGATTCGTCGAACGTGTTAAGAACCTCCTCCTCATCACTATCAGTAACCACAATATCACCCACCTTAGAGAATGGGTTAACCCTCTTATTGGCAGATGCAGACGGAATAGGAACACCTTTATCATCCAAAAGGGAAGCTTTCCCATCGATAAGTAGTTTTTCAATCTTACTAATTTTCTCAACTATGGGAGTAGAACCACCTTCCATAGTTCCCATTAAATCACTCACAAGGGGTTCTTGTGATGTTGTACCAGTCTTAACCGACGCATCCTCATTAACTTCCATTGTACAGCCAGCATCCACATCCATGTTGGTGTCATCAGTAGGAATACCAAACGTATCCGTATCATCCATATTAAGAGCATCAAACTGGTTAGATGTAGAGATCGTTGTACCACTAGAACTAGCCACATCAGGAGTCTTCTTCTTATTGCCACCAACATTCTTGGGTTCAGGAGGAGTCTGTTTGGGTTTATACTGAAACTGCTTACCCACAACAGGTTTAGTAAACCCTCCTTTACCTGGAATTGTTGAACCACCTTGTTTTCCTTTCTTCCTGTTATTGACAGTCTTGAAACTATCATTAACAGGCTTAGTTGACTGAACAGGAGGTATAACAACCTTAGGGCAGTCAGTCAGAGTATGACCAAATATCTTACACTTGTCACAACGAGGTGGTTGCCACTCGTATTCAACCCTTATCTTCTCAATAGTCGAACCCGAACCATCAAGTAACGGTATCTCAACAGTGAGGCTGTCCCGCAGCACCTCATCCGACTTCACTTCTATCATGCATCGAGCAAAACTACTACGGCCCCACGATTCCTTGTACATATTACTTGTATCTTCAAGACTTCTCTCAAGTTCCCTACTATAAAAGTCGAACCATAGTTATCCATTTTAATCACCACCTGTTAAAAATATATACTTAGCAACCATGTGTACCTAATTTACAAGTCCTACATGACTAAATAGAAGTCTAAGATAAAGTATTAGAAGAAGTATTAAGAGGAGATAAGAGCAGATTACATTTCAAGTTTCATTGTCCAAAAAGTTCATCTCTACTAGCACCATAACTAAGTAAGTATCCTCATCACTATTCTAGCTCTTTTGTATACATTTATTAGTACAAAATTTCTGTTACAGTAGCTTAGTAACGAGCTTAGGATAAAACCATTTTGATATTTTCTTTTCCTTTTAGGTCGAGCAAAACAAACACCCTAGCAACTAATTATTTTCGACATGTAAAGTGCTCGCGGACTTTAAAACTAATAACAAGACAACTATAAACATGTATGATTACGTTAGGATGCTTTCCAAGTCAGTTTGTAGGCTTAAAAATCAAGTAACAATCTGTTCCAGAAAACTGTTGTGGGTCGAGGGGTGTTCAAGGGCACCAACTTTGAGTACTTGTTTCGCCTATCAAACGAGCACTTAAAATTTTGAACATAGGCTCTAAATAAAGACCTTCCAGCATAGATTTATGAGAAGCAAAAACATAGGAATAAGATGTAGAGGCCTCGTTTTTATTCAGCCCTATTTATGGGAATCGCAACCTGAAAATCAGCTTTTAAATACTTAGCTTTTCTTACGTAAAAACAGTTTTATACGCTCCACTTTAGTGATTTATTGTGATCAAACCGTAATAGATTAGAACTTCTAGTTTGAACCTATAAGAAAACCTCCTAGCAGGCTACTAAAAAGAGCAATAACATAGTACAAACCTCTTCATACCTCGTGTATATTTAAGCTCACTTTTGGTCGAAAAATACATTTTATAAACTTATCTTTTGATTATTTAGGACAAATAAGCCAACATTATAAGTAGATAAGCAGATAAAAATTACTTATAAACCTGTTTTAAACTTATATAAAGGAGTCGTAGAAAGTTGGATTTATTTCCGTGGCTAAAAACGCGTTTTTATTGAAAAAGGACATCGGGTGTAAGTTATATTTGCATGAGGGGTATATATTGCCAAAACTATAAATGATTTTATATTTTGGACTTGAAATAAAATAAACTTAAGGTTAAGGGTAGAAAGTGCCATATTTGAAAGTATAGGGTAGAAATTGTCATTTCACTAAAGTTGTGGGTATAAACTGTCATTTTACCAAACTTTAGGGTATAAATTGTAATTATAAAAACTTCAAGGTGCAAATTGTAAATATATGAAACTTTGGGGTAAATATTGTCAATACTTATAACTATAGGGGTAAAAGTGTAAAATTTTATATTATTAATGAAAAGTAATATAACTCTAAAATGATATGGAAAATTGTTAAATTTATCAAAATCTTAAAAAGAATTATTATCTAATTTTTGTAGAAAATTCATGTACTATAATTAAATAAAAATAATTAACGCTACTAATAATAAAATCATGGATATGAATACTAAATTGACATATCAACTCAGGTTACGTGTCGGAGACGTTTATCAACTGTATTTAAACTATTTCCTATTCAGACTACTTAAACATCAAGGTGAGTTCATAGTCCCACTATTTTATACTGTTTTTCAAACTTGTGGGGAGATACATGCTACAAAACCGAACACAAGTATTTTTCTGTATGCTATCCTGATCTGGTATTGCCTAAGTTAGCTGTTTTGCCACTAAAAGACCCTCATATCATGAGCCATTAATCACTTGCGAGTGAACGCGAATATAATGAATAGATCTATTGGAATTGACGTCCCCATTTGTGTTAGCCGGATAGGTAACCAAATGCGCTATATTTGAAATACAACCGGGATGTTTCATTGTAAATAGCTCCCGGGCTTCAAGTACAGACATGATTTTGTTAGAGACGTCCTTTTTGATGTATGTAGGCGTGCGGGATCTCCGCCAAGAAAGAAGCGCTTGTGAACTTTTTGATGGACCCGTCGAATGGAAGATCTACATTGAGATCGGCTGTCATTTTGATTTTTAGATGGGTTGGAGGGAAACATGCTTGTGTGGATCTGACCGGGGTTTCTCCTCTCGTGGGGTTGAGTAGTCGGGGTTTTACGGCCGGACATGCCGCTTTGAAAGCCGTCTCGTGCAAAGTCACAAAACACGAGAAAGTATGCATTGAAAATCAACACGTGTTTATTCCTTTCGCGTTTGATACATTTGGTTTTCTTGCACCTGAGGCGGTGGAACTACTCAACAGAGTCCAACGAGTTATGAACAGTAATGTTATGACACATAGATCTACAAATGTAGTTTTCAAAAGAGTTAGCTTTGCAATCCAAAAAGGGCTAGCGACGCAGCTTGTTGCTCGTTTGCCTTCAATCACTATGTAAATTCTATTTTGATGAAATAAATTTATATTTTAACAAAATAAAGTTGTTGAAAAAATTGAAAAAGTTCACAACAAAAGGGAAGAAATATGAATAAAAATCGATTAACATTAATTAAAAAAACGCACAATTTGGATAATTTTTGTTCGTCCAATAAATATATTCATTAATGTTTTTCATTCTTTAGAGTGTTTTGATAATAAACTAAAGTAGCTTATTCTTTTAATTTTCAACCGATCTTCCTTTTTGCTGTCTAATTTTTTTCATTTTTTTTTCCAACAATCTTAATTTTCATCAAAAATCCTTTTTAGGCTTTCTTTAACTGAAATTAAAGAAAAAATTGAATCCATCGAAATCCATTTTGCCAATTTCCGAAACCAAAGCTTCTTAAGCATTATTTTTTATGTCTCACTCAAAATAATTTGTCATTAAATTTTTTTCCACGTATATATTAAATGCTAAATAGCAATTGGTTGAATCATAATGCAGATCATATATAGATTATCAAACAGGGACATTTCACCTAATTACAGGTAGCAAACTTGTTCAAATGCACTATCTTACCTAAAAAAGATTCAAAAAGCCAAAAGGAAGGGATTCAAAGCCATTATTGATATTTTTGCACGAAATATAAGTCTAAAAGTAAAGGCAATATACATCTGAGATATGACAAAAAAAAAGTACTACGGGCCAAAGAAACTTATATTTTATTTATTTCTTTTTTGAACGGTGGATTTCATTAAACTAGCAAGGAGCTAGAAAAAAACAATTACACAGGGAAAATGAATTACATTGATTACATAGCCACTCTAACCAAACACTTTCTTATTCCTGCTAGAGCCAAAGAAACTAGAAAGGGCCAAAAAATCTAGAAAACAAAAGCCCCAACACTAGCCGGTAGCACCAATAAACTAGATCCCCCAAATACATCACCAAAAGAGGACCCGTAAAACAATAAAACTCAAACCACGTATAAAAAACAAAGACAAAAAATGTCATGAAGTAGCAAAATCACCAACTGCCCACAAACTAGTCCCGGCACCCTGTGCACCACCAAAAGAGGACCCGTTAAACAATAGAAGTCAAAGGATGAACAAAACATAAAGGCAAAAGATGTCATGAACTAATTAAGATAATACAGCTTGTTAAGTGTTGACACGAGATAGAAACACGCGTATCTTCATCTGAGTTTCAGCTTTTTGTCTATGTTTTACTCACTAAGGGTTAATCAGCTTTCGGGAAACTCCCAATTTATCATAAAACCAAACACTGTTTATGTATAGGCAAAAGGGGATGAGGGTTGTTTTGAAGGAATGTGGGACCCCTTCATGACGAAGAGCTTATACATGATTCAACAAAAAGAAAAAGAACTGTTGGGAAGTGAGCAAAGAGAAGGGAGTTCATATATGCACAAAACAATACATGATCGAGAATAAGATCCAATTGATAAATTACTTGCATCAACATATGTGATTATGTTTATGTTTTTGTCATTCATCATACTCTGTGAGTTGTTACAATGTGATACATTAAAATCATTAACGATTACTCATTAATATTTCAAGAAAAAAAAATTAGACAATAAATGTTAACTATTGCTGCGATAAAGAATTAAAGATAAGAAAAGGAAATGATTTATATACAACTCCGACTTTCGAATTCCCCTTGACCATTTGTTCTTGCGATTTTGACTAGCAACATTTTGGATCAAGTTGATTTTCCGAATCATTGTTTATGATCTAAGATTTTGTTTCTTGGAAAATCAAAAACACACTGGCTGATCACAGCCTACTGACTGCTCATGCTCATCAGGCTCTTTTTTGGATTTATAAACTTGTTGATTCAGGAAGAAGACAACTTGCGAGCTATATCATTATTAAATTCCAAGAATCCATGATCTATCGATAGTTGTAAACAACTCAGATCTTAAGTGCTTTGAGGACATCTGTTTGGAGGTAATTATGTTGATCTTCGTTGTCTGAGTATTCGTTCGAGCAGCTTGGATTCAATGCTACTTTACTGAAGACATTGGTCACAAAGTCAGTATAGTAATGAGAGCTTGTTACATGCAATGAGAGCTTGATTCAAAGCATTACCAATAGATAAGGACACACTTGTAGATAAGGGCACACTGCACCCGTCTCGGTTGAACTTAATTAACCTGCAACTTCTTGGTTGGTAGGAAACTATAATAAATAAGCTAAAGAAATATTGGTAGTTTCTAATGTTATTAAAGAAAATCATGTTGTCTTAGCTTGATCCAATGTCATACATGATGATATACAGAAACATGGCTGAAATTTTTTTTGCTTATAATATAAATACTAGGAAATTTTGACATGCCTATTAACTACAAAAATTGGAAGGGGCAGCCACATCTTTGTTGTTGTTGTTGTTGTTGTTGTGAGTAAACTGAAAAAATGTCCCTAAACTTTGCGATTTTTGCGAGAAATGTCCATAACATTTTGGTTTTTTGCGAGTTATGCCATTGAAACGTTACTGTAGTTGCAAATTCCCCATTTTGACTAACGCTCATTAGTTTTTTACGTTAGTGGCCGTGTGAAATGACTATTTTACCCTCATTTTCTTCGATAATCTCACTCCACCCGTTTGCCTTCTTTCCCGCACTATACAAAATGATTTATTCACCCTCCAAATCTTGAGGGACAAAATTCGCGATAAAACTTTCATACAAAAATGCTTCATTTGGGGTTGTTTGTTCACCTAACAACTGACACAATTATAAACACATTGTCTATTCATCTAACACATAAAACATAAACCCTAATTGCTTGTTTAGCCTGCACAAAAACCAAATTTTTTAACACGGATAGTGATGGTGGAAAAGAAAAACAGAGGGAGAGAGAGGCCTAGAAAATACGGTCCGGTACATGCGCCTTCAGTTGCATCTCCTAACCCGAGTACACCCACACCACAATAGAAGAGGGGAAGCCTTATTGTTTAGTTCATTTATGTGTTTAAAATTGGCTTAGTTTGATTTTGTTAATAGTAGCATATGTTGGAAGTATTCATTGGCTAGTATTGATTGTGAGTGTTTCCAAAAAGTGGTTTGGTGTGTGAATATGTTCAATGTTTAGTGTTTGTTCGTGATGCACTGGTAATGCTTGTTTAGTGTTTCCTTCAAGTAGCATTGACTGTGAGTGAGGCTAGTATCGACTATGAGTGATGCAAAAAAGTAGTATTCACTGTGTTTTTAATTTTTGTTTCATAGTACTTTCAAGTAATTTTTGTTGGTAGTGCACGGGTAATCATTTATTTTTCTATGAGTATATCCGGTCTTGTTGAGCATTAAGTGAATGGTTAACAGTAGTGTGCAGTTGCTTGTGTTAAGTGATCGCATCTGGTCTTGGTGAATTGTTAACAAGTATAGGTGGTGTTTCATGTTTGATTATGTATAAGTGATCACATCTAGTCTTGTTGGCTATCTTTATAGATCACAAAGAAAATATGGATAGCATTTGTGATCGTTTGGAGAACAGGATTGAAAAACTTGAAGAAGATGTGTAATACACAGCCAAAATCATGAAAGGATAATTTTTTTTCAACCTCTTATGATGTAATGTAAATACTATCATTTGAGTTTGCATTACAGTTTGGCTATCTTGAATAATCTTTGCAGATATCAGATACAAGGTTAGGCAAAAAATGATTGAATGTTTAGAGGATGATGCAGAAGTATGGTTTAACATGGGCAATAACTTTAATGATGAATTATTGGATTAGATGAAAAAAAGATATGGGCTATACAAAACCATCACATAGGAAAATCTAGATGAATTTCTTAATGAGATGTTTTTGAGGACAAGGATTGAAATGATAGGTAAAAGTATTCAACCTCTTAAAAGGGTATTTGAAAAGGTAAATAAGTCTTATTTATTTCATTTTGGCTATCTTTATAGATGACAAGTGAAAGGCAAAAGTGACTACAGAGCTTCTTGATGAGCTGTTATCAGCAAAAAGAAGGAAACTCTAGAAGGTAAATATATTCAAGCTCTTAAAGGTATGTTTGGAATGTCTTTCTACCTTATAGATATTATTGATTTAAATATTGTTCTTGGAAGTGAATATTACAGCTTGTATTACAGTTTGCCTTTGTTGTATAATCTTTGCAGTTTTTGATTTTGGTACTTTCAGCACTGATTTGGAAGAAACTCTATCAATGTCATCAGATGATGTGATGGTACCAGCAATCATAGGAAGGGAAGGCCAACTAAGGGTACCAGTAAGCAGAGAAAGGAAGCTAATGACAAAAAGAGAAAGGCAAGGCCAGATGAGGGTACTAGTGATCAAAGTAAGGCAAGGCTCCTGAATGTAATCGGCTGCGTCCTTGGCCTAAGAGCAAAGTTGAAAGAACCAGCTCCCAAAAGAGGTTCTAAGTGTTGTTCATTGCATTACAAAAAGAGAAACTAAATGCAGGATAATGGTCCTTGTTTTGTGTTGTCATTTTGCATGTGCATTTGCATACAAAAAGACAACAAAAAACAAGGACCATTATCATGCATTTAGTTTCTCTTTTTGGAATGCAATGAACAACATTTAGAACCTTTTTTGGTAGCTTGTTCTTTCAACTTTGTTCTTAGGCTAAAGATGTAGCCAGTTACACTCAAAGGCCTTGCCGTCCTCTACTCATTGGTACCGTCATCTGGCATTGCCTTTCTTTGTTTATCATCACCTTTCTTCCTCTGCTTATTGGTACCCTTAGCTGGCCTACACTTCATATGATTACCGGTACCATCATCTGATGACACTAATAGAGTGTCTTCCAAATCAGTGCTGAAAGTACCAAAACCAAAAAATGCAAAAATTATACAATAAAGGAAAACTGTAATACAAGCGGTAATATTCACTTCCAAGAACAATATTTAAATCAGTAAGATCTACAAGGTAGAAAGACATTCCAAACACCCTTTTAAGAGCTTGAATATATTTACCTTCTAATGTTTTCTTCTTTCTGCTGATAAACAGCTCATCAAGAAGCTTTGCAGTCACTTTTGCCTTTCCCTTGTCATCTATAAAGATAGCAAAATGAAATAAATAATACTTATTTTAGTTTCCAAACACCCTTCTAAGAGGTTGGATCCTTTTACCTATCATTTTAATCCTTATCCTCTTAAACAATTTATTAAGAAATTCATCTAGATTTTCCTATGTGATGGTTTTGTATGGCCCATATCTTGCTTTCATCTGATCCAACAATTTATCATAAAAGTTATTGCGCATGTTACAACATACTTCTACATCATCCTCCAAACGTTCAATCCCTTTTTGCCCAACCTTATATCTGTTATCTGCAAAGATTATTCAAGATAGCTAAACTGTAATACAAACTCAAATGATAGTATTTACATTACATCATAAGAGCTTGAAAAACTTAACCTTTCAAGATTTTTGCCCTGTATAACATATCTTCAAGTCTTTCAATCCTGTTCTCTAGACGATCACAAACGCTATCCATATTTTCTTTGTCATCTATAAAGATAGCCAACGGGACTAGATGTGATTACTTATACATAATCAAACATGAAACACCACCTATACTTGTTAACCATTCATCAAGACTAGATGCGAGCACTTAACACAGCAACTGCACACTACTGTTAACCATTCACTTAATGCTCAACAAGACTAGATGTACTCATGGAAAAATAATTTACTTGAAGGCATTACACTAGATAACAAGATTTCTGGTGCACTACCAACAAAAATTACTTGAAAGTACTACGAAAAAAGTTACAAACACAGTGAATACTACTTTTTGGCATCACTCATAGTCGATACTAGCCTCACTCACAGTCAATACTACTTGAAGGTAACACAGAACAAACATTACCGGTGCATCATGAACAAACACTGAATATATACACACACCAAATAACCACTTTTTAGCAACACTCACAGCCAATACTAGCCGATGAATATTTCCAACATATGCTACAATTACCAAAATCAACCTAAGGCACAGGTAGTAGATACTATTTTCTAGGCCTCTCTATCCCTTTGTTTTTCTTTACCACAACCACATTCTCGCTTCTAGTATGACCACCATCCAAGTTAAAAAATTAGGGTTTGTGCGGGCTAAACATGCAATTAGGGTTTATATTTTTATGTGTTACACGAATAGACAATGTGTTTATGATTGTGTCAGTTGTTAGGTGAACAAACATCCCCAAATGAAGCAGTTTCGTATGAAATTTTTATTGCGAATTTTGTCCCTCAAGGTTTGGGGGGTGAATAAGTCATTTTGCATAGTGCAGGAAAGAAGACAAACGGGTGGAGTGAGATTACAGAAGAAAAAGCGGATAAAATAGTTATTTTACACGGCCACTAACGTGAAAAACTAATGAGCGTTAGCCAAAATGGGGAATTTGCAACTACAGTAACACTTCAAGGGCATAATTCACAAAAAGCGTAAAGTTTAGAGACATATTTTGCAGTTTCCTCTGTTGTTGTTGTTGTTGTTGTTGTTGTTGTTATTATTATTTGTGGATTATTATTATTATTATTATTATTATTATAATAGAGTAAAACATAATGTTTAGTGATTTGTAGCTATGTATATAGTTTTTTTAAAAAACTTTATTCCGTGTGTAACGTGATAGATCTTTAATGTATGTTTCATGCTAATAAAAGGTATTTACGTAAAAAATTTCACTCAAAAATTTCATATTCACTCTAAGGGATAATGTCGGCTTGAATATGCTCGTAGAAGTTGTTGCCATTGGTTAGGAAGGCATGATCTTCTACTGAATATAAAACCTGGCGACACATTTTATATCATTAGTGACTTACCTGACACACAATCATCTCTTACAAAGCAAGAGATCATCGATATTATGAAAGGTGGAAAGAAATTAAACAAATCAATGTCAAAAGAGCTCTTTTGGAAATCTGTCTGGCCACGCGCTATAGGAGAATGATGGTGACATGGTCAAACTTCGACATAAATGGTTTTTCTAGTATGTGGAGTTGTTGCATTGTCACTCTAGGAACACATTAAAGGGATCCACTATTTTGACTCTGTATGTGATGTCCTCAGTAAGGTCGCATTAGAGGCAGAGCTTATTGAAGTTGAAGCAGATCAGAACAAAATAGCTGATCTATATATGAATTGGGGTTTGCAAATGCTTACAAATGTGGATACCAGTTTGGGTGTTGGCGTGGTTAATATAGATTTGAAATAACCATGGCAAGATCGAAACTTTTATCCATATTGAACATTTGCAAAACCTAATTCCTATCTAGATCAGCCATTTGATCTTGGTCAGCTTCAACTTCAATAAGTTGTGGCTCTAAAGTTACCTTACCAAGGACACAACATATTTTTTTGGGTAAAAGGTCAAGGACCCGGTAAATATATTACTCCAAAAAGCTTTTAAGTACAACGGATATGGGTGAATCCCATATCTCAGCCCGTTACATAGGCGAAAAGCTTACATAACAAGATACTTCCTATTTTCAAAACAAGAAAACAAACCATTACTCACATAATAGTAGTGACTCTGACAAAAGATAAACTACTTCCTACGACTATGGATATTAAAACCATAACCAAGGACACAACATACAAAGTCAAAATAGTGGATTTCTTTAATAGTTATGGGAGTGACAATGAACTACATGTACCAAAAAAGTAAAAAAAAATTGTAGATGTTTGGCCACACCATCCACTGCCTATAAGGCGTGGCCATACGGATTTCCAGAAGAGCTCTTTCGACTTCGATTTTCTTACTCTCTTGCCACCATGAAGAATATCAGCGATCTCTTTCTTTTTCGAGATTAACGCGTTGAAGGTACGTAAGTCGCAAATGATATAAAATTTGTCACAAGGTTTTAGATTCCGTAAAAAGTCATTCCATTCCTCGCCAGTGGTGATAGCTTCTACGAGCATATTCAAGCTGACATTATCCTTTAGAGTGAATATGAAATTTTAGAGTGAAGTTTGTTCTCATAAATAGCTTTTACTAGCCTGATACATACATCATAGGTTAATTATGTTATACATGCAACAAAAAAACTATATAAACACTTCCAAATCAGCAAACATTATGTTTTACATGATAAAGTAAAAAAAAATGTGGCCACCCCTTCAATTTCGTAGTTAACAGGCATGCCAAAATTTACTTGTGTTTAAATTTTAATTCAAAAAAAACTTTATGCCATGTCTATGTATATCAGAATGTATAATGTTAGATCGAGCTAGTTAAACATAATTCCAATTTCGTTTATTAGAAATCACTGATATGGCCTTTAGTTTATTGGTATCAAAAGTTTCCTACCAACAAAGAAGAAGAAAATTATTGTTTTTTAATTCCAATTTCGTTTGTTCCTCACAACACCATTCCTAACGAAACCCAAATTTTCAACTTTATTTTTCCTAACGTCACTCGCATGATACCTACATTCACCAAATAGCATGGCATAATTTGGTTACCAATAATCAATTTAACTGCAGGCTCATACCTTTTGGCGGATCAGCTTCAATGATAATTCCAGCTATTTACTTAACAGCAGGATCATGAATCCTCCATTGGCCATGGAGGTACACCTACACCCACTCCAGGCTATCTATAAGGATAGTCGTTTTGGGATTAGTCGGCTCTCAATGTCGAGTTGGAAACATGGGTATACAAAAAAAAAAAAATGATTATGAATAAATTAATAATCAACACTCGAGTCAAAGTCGAGTCTCAAACTAATGTTTCTCAGTTTTTGAATAAACACCAATTTGCACCTTCTCAATTTTTCGAATCAAAATCTTTCATTCGAGTTGGACTTGAGTATCAAGCAAACACTACAAAAAAAATGTCCTTTAGTGACACAATGAAAAGTGTCATCAATACTATAAAAATGCCGCGAAACATATAAAAATGTCGACAAAAATTAGAAAAAGATGATACTAGATTTTTTTTGGTGTTTTTCCTACACTTAAAAAAGTGTAAGTATAAGTGAAGTCGATAAAATACTTATAATGACAAAAAAATGAAAGGATATATATATATATATATATATATATATATATATATATATATATATATATATATATATATATATATATATATATATATATATATATATATATATATTTTCTTACGAGAACCATTTTATCTGCAAAAACTGAGAGAACCACCTAAAACATACATGCACACCTTTTAAAATAAAATAAAAATACATGCAAATCATTAATAATCGTAAGAATCCACCTATGTTTTCAATATCATCATGAACTCATCATCTTTTTTCACAAAAACCTTACACACGGCCGCAATATTGTCATTGCACGCCTTATAAGAACATATATGCACGCCTTTAAAGAAAAATTTTGTATTTCTAATTTCTTATCAAATTCTTTAGAACAACTATGTTTTTTAAAAAAACATATATGTTGTTTTTAGAACATATGTGCAAAAATACAATTATTGAAGACGTGCATGTATGTTTTTGGTGGTTCTCTCAATTCTCGCAGATAAGATGGTTCTCGTAAGAAAGTCTCACTATATATATATATATATATATATATATATATATATATATATATATATATATATATATATATATTCATGACACTTAATTTTCATAGAAAATGTCATTAAATATCAAAATTTTGACATTTTCTCACACTTTTAAAAAGTGTCATTAAAAATTAGATTTAATGACACTTTTTTATGTCAATAGAAACACAGTCACTAAAAGTCAGTTTTCTTATACTGAAAATTCCAACTTGGGTGGATGAATATTATTGGCCACAATTACTCCATATTGATCTCCATATTCCAAGAACATTGGATCATAATTATGCTTTCTATTTTTTGTTGAACATGACATGCTCGATCACGAACCCAACTGAAAGAAAATGGGAGATCAAAAGAAATAATAAAGCTCCATGCATCCATATTCTTCCACCGTTTAACAATAGAACTCAAATGGCAGATTTTATAATTCTTAACAATAGATGAATTGCAAACTTAGCCCTCAAAATTGATTATTAGATCCCCCAAATACATCACCAAAAGAGGACCCGTAAAACAATAAAACTCAAACCACGTATAAAAAACAAAGACAAAAAATGTCATGAAGTAGCAAAATCACCAACTGCCCACAAACTAGTCCCGGCACCCTGTGCACCACCAAAAGAGGACCCGTTAAACAATAGAAGTCAAAGGATGAACAAAACATAAAGGCAAAAGATGTCATGAACTAATTAAGATAATACAGCTTGTTAAGTGTTGACACGAGATAGAAACACGCGTATCTTCATCTGAGTTTCAGCTTTTTGTCTATGTTTTACTCACTAAGGGTTAATCAGCTTTCGGGAAACTCCCAATTTATCATAAAACCAAACACTGTTTATGTATAGGCAAAAGGGGATGAGGGTTGTTTTGAAGGAATGTGGGACCCCTTCATGACGAAGAGCTTATACATGATTCAACAAAAAGAAAAAGAACTGTTGGGAAGTGAGCAAAGAGAAGGGAGTTCATATATGCACAAAACAATACATGATCGAGAATAAGATCCAATTGATAAATTACTTGCATCAACATATGTGATTATGTTTATGTTTTTGTCATTCATCATACTCTGTGAGTTGTTACAATGTGATACATTAAAATCATTAACGATTACTCATTTATATTTCAAGAAAAAAAAATTAGACAATAAATGTTAACTATTGCTGCGATAAAGAATTAAAGATAAGAAAAGGAAATGATTTATATACAACTCCGACTTTCGAAATCCCCTTGACCATTTGTTCTTGCGATTTTGACTAGCAACATTTTGGATCAAGTTGATTTTCCGAATCATTGTTTATGATCTAAGATTTTGTTTCTTGGAAAATCAAAAACACACTGGCTGATCACAGCCTACTGACTGCTCATGCTCATCAGGCTCTTTTTTGGATTTATAAACTTGTTGATTCAGGAAGAAGACAACTTGCGAGCTATATCAGTATTAAATTCCACTCATAGCCATGAATCCATGATCTATCGATAGTTGTAAACAACTCAGATCTTAAGTGCTTTGAGGACATCTGTTTGGAGGTAATTATGTTGATCTTCGTTGTCTGAGTATTCGTTCGAGCAGCTTGGATTCAATGCTACTTAACTGAAGACATTGGTCACAAAGTCAGTATAGTAATGAGAGCTTGTTACATGCAATGAGAGCTTGTCACAAAGCATTACCAATAGATAAGGACACACTTGTAGATAAGGGCACACTGCACCCGTCTCGGTTGAACTTAATTAACCTGCAACTTCTTGGTTGGTAGGAAACTATAATAAATAAGCTAAAGAAATATTGGTAGTTTCTAATATTATTAAAGAAAATCATGTTGTCTTAGCTTGATCCAATGTCATACATGATGATATACAGAAACATGGCTGAAATTTTTTTTGCTTATAATATAAATACTAGGAAATTTTGACATGCCTATTAACTATAAAAATTGGAAGGGGCGGCCACATCTTTGTTGTTGTTGTTGTTGTTGTGAGTAAACTGAAAAAATGTCCCTAAACTTTGAGATTTTTGCGAGAAATGTCCATAACATTTTGGTTTTTTGCGAGTTATGCCATTGAAACGTTACTGTAGTTGTAAATTCCCCATTTTGACTAACGCTCATTAGTTTTTTACGTTAGTGGCCGTGTGAAATGACTATTTTACCCTCATTTTCTTCGATAATCTCACTCCACCCGTTTGCCTTCTTTCCCGCACTATACAAAATGATTTATTCACCCTCCAAACCTTGAGGGACAAAATTCACGATAAAACTTTCTTACAAAAATGCTTCATTTGGGGCTGTTTGTTCACCTAACAACTGACACAATTATAAACACATTGTCTATTCATCTAACACATAAAACATAAACCCTAATTGCTTGTTTAGCCTGCACAAAAACCAAATTTTTTAACACGGATAGTGATGGTGGAAAAGAAAAACAGAGGGAGAGAGAGGCCTAGAAAATACGGTCCGGTACATGCGCCTTCAGTTGCATCTCCTAACCCGAGTACACCCACACCACAATAGAAGAGGGGAAGCCTTATTGTTTAGTTCATTTATGTGTTTAAAATTGGCTTAGTTTGATTTTGTTAATAGTAGCATATGTTGGAAGTATTCATTGGCTAGTATTGATTGTGAGTGTTTCCAAAAAGTGGTTTGGTGTGTGAATATGTTCAATGTTTAGTGTTTGTTCGTGATGCACTGGTAATGCTTGTTTAGTGTTTCCTTCAAGTAGCATTGACTGTGAGTGAGGCTAGTATCGACTGAGTGATGCAAAAAAGTAGTATTCACTGTGTTTTTAATTTTTGTTTCATAGTACTTTCAAGTAATTTTTGTTGGTAGTGCACGGGTAATCATTTATTTTTCTGTGAGTATATCCGGTCTTGCTGAGCATTAAGTGAATGGTTAACAGTAGTGTGCAGTTGCTTGTGTTAATTGATCGCATCTAGTCTTGGTGAATTGTTAACAAGTATAGGTGGTGTTTCATGTTTGATTATGTATAAGTGATCACATCTAGTCTTGTTGGCTATCTTTATCGATCACAAAGAAAATATGGATAGCATTTGTGATCGTTTGGAGAACAGGATTGAAAAACTTGAAGAAGATGTGTTATACACAGCCAAAATCATGAAAGGATAATTTTTTTTCAACCTCTTATGATGTAATGTAAATACTATCATTTGAGTTTGCATTACAGTTTGGCTATCTTGAATAATCTTTGCAGATATCAGATACAAGGTTAGGCAAAAAATGATTGAATGTTTAGAGGATGATGCAGAAGTATGGTTTAACATGGGCAATAACTTTAATGATGAATTATTGGATTAGATGAAAGAAAGATATGGGCTATACAAAACCATCACATAGGAAAATCTAGATGAATTTCTTAATGAGATGTTTTTGAGGACAAGGATTGAAATGATAGGTAAAAGTATTCAACCTCTTAAAAGGGTATTTGAAAAGGTAAATAAGTCTTATTTATTTCATTTTGGCTATCTTTATAGATGACAAGTGAAAAGCAAAAGTGACTACAGAGCTTCTTGATGAGCTGTTATCAGCAAAAAGAAGGAAACTCTAGAAGGTAAATATATTCAAGCTCTTAAAGGTATGTTTGGAATGTCTTTCTACCTTATAGATATTATTGATTTAAATATTGTTCTTGGAAGTGAATATTACAGCTTGTATTATAGTTTGCCTTTGTTGTATAATCTTTGCAGTTTTTGATTTTGGTACTTTCAACACTGATTTGGAAGAAACTCTATCAATGTCATCAGATGATGTGATGGTACCAGCAATCATAGGAAGGGAAGGCCAACTAAGGGTACCAGTAAGCAGAGAAAGGAGGCTAATGACAAAAAGAGAAAGGCAAGGCCAGATGAGGGTACTAGTGATCAAAGTAAGGCAACGCTCCTGAATGTAATCGGCTGCGTCCTTGGCCTAAGAGCAAAGTTGAAAGAACCAGCTCACAAAAGAGGTTCTAAGTGTTGTTCATTGCATTACAAAAAGAGAAACTAAATGCAGGATAATGGTCCTTGTTTTGTGTTGTCATTTTGCATGTGCATTTGCATACAAAAAGACAACAAAAAACAAGGACCATTATCATGCATTTAGTTTCTCTTTTTGGAATGCAATGAACAACATTTAGAACCTTTTTTGGTAGCTTGTTATTTCAACTTTGTTCTTAGGCTAAAGATGTAGCCAGTTACACTCAAAGGCCTTGCCTTCCTCTACTCACTGGTACTGTTATCTGGCATTGCCTTCCTTTGTTTATCATCACCTTTCTTCCTCTGCTTATTGGTACCCTTAGCTGGCCTACACTTCATATGATTACTGGTACCATCATCTGATGACACTGATAGAGTGTCTTCCAAATCAGTGCTGAAAGTACCAAAACCAAAAAATGCAAAAATTATACAACAAAAGAAAACTGTAATACAAGCGGTAATATTCACTTCCAAGAACAATATTTAAATCAGTAAGATCTACAAGGTAGAAAGACATTCCAAACACCCTTTTAAGAGCTTGAATATATTTACCTTCTAATGTTTTCTTCTTTCTGCTGATAAACAGCTCATCAAGAAGCTTTGCAGTCACTTTTGCCTTTCCTTTGTCATCTATAAAGATAGCAAAATGAAATAAATAATACTTATTTTAGTTTCCAAACACCCTTCTAAGAGGTTGGATATTTTTACCTATCATTTTAATCCTTATCCTCTTAAACAATTTATTAAGAAATTCATCTAGATTTTCCTATGTGATGGTTTTGTATGGCCCATATCTTGCTTTCATCTGATCCAACAATTTATCATAAAAGTTATTGCACATGTTACAACATACTTCTACATCATCCTCCAAACGTTCAATCACTTTTTGCCCAACCTTATATCTATTATCTGCAAAGATTATTCAAGATAGCTAAACTGTAATACAAACTCAAATGATAGTATTTACATTACATCATAAGAGCTTGAAAAACTTAACCTTTCAAGATTTTTGCCCTGTATAACATATCTTCAAGTCTTTCAATCCTGTTCTCTAGACGATCACAAACGCTATCCATATTTTCTTTGTCATCTATAAAGATAGCCAACGGGACTAGATGTGATTACTTATACATAATCAAACATGAAACACCACCTATACTTGTTAACCATTCATCAAGACTAGATGCGAGCACTTAACACAGCAACTGCACACTACTGTTAACCATTCACTTAATGCTCAACAAGACTAGATATACTCATGGAAAAATAATTTACTTGAAGGCATTACACTAGATAACAAAAATACTACTTGAAGGTAACACAGAACAAACATTACCGGTGCATCATGAACAAACACTGAATATATATACACACCAAATAACCACTTTTTAGCAACACTCACAGCCAATACTAGCCGATGAATATTTTCAACATATGCTACAATTACCAAAATCAACCTAAGGCATAGGTAGCAGATACTATTTTCTAGGCCTCTCTATCCCTTTGTTTTTCTTTACCACAACCACATTCCCGCTTCTAGTATGACCACCATCCAAGTTAAAAAATTAGGGTTTGTGCGGGCTAAACATGCAATTAGGGTTTATATTTTTATGTGTTACACGAATAGACAATGTGTTTATGATTGTGTCAGTTGTTAGGTGAACAAACATCCCCAAATGAAGCAGTTTCGTATGAAATTTTTATTGCGAATTTTGTCCCTCAAGGTTTGGGGGGTGAATAAGTCATTTTGCATAGTGCAGGAAAGAAGACAAACGGGTGGAGTGAGATTACAGAAGAAAAAACGGATAAAATAGTTATTTTACATGGCCACTAACGTGAAAAACTAATGAGCGTTAGCCAAAATGGGGAATTTGCAACTACAGTAACACTTCAAAGGCATAATTCACAAAAAGCGTAAAGTTTAGAGACATATTTTGCAGTTTCCTCTGTTGTTCTTATTATTATTATTATTATTATTATTATTATTATTATTATTATTATAGAGTAAAACATAATGTTTAGTGATTTGTAGCTATGTATATAGTTTTTTTAAAAAACTTTATTATGTGTGTAACGTGATAGATCTTTAATGTATGTTTCATGCTAATAAAAGGTATTTACGTAAAAAATTTCACTCAAAAATTTCATATTCACTCTAAGGGATAATGTCGGCTTGAATATGCTCGTAGAAGTTGTTGCCATTGGTTAGGAAGGCATGATCTTCTACTGAATATAAAACCTAGCGACACATTTTATATCATTAGTGACTTACCTGACACACAATCATCTCTTACAAAGCAAGAGATCATCGATATTATGAAAGGTGGAAAGAAATTAAACAAATCAATGTCAAAAGAGCTCTTTTGGAAATCTGTCTGGCCACGCGCTATAGGAGAATGATGGTGACATGGTCAAACTTCGACATAAATGGTTTTTCTAGTATGTGGAGTTGTTGCATTGTCACTCTAGGAACACATTAAAGGGATCCACTATTTTGACTCTGTATGTGATGTCCTCAGTAAGGTCGCATTAGAGGCAGAGCTTATTGAAGTTGAAGCAGATCAGAACAAAATAGCTGATCTATATATGAATTGGGGTTTGCAAATGCTTACAAATGTGGATACCAGTTTGGGTGTTGGCGTGGTTAATATAGATTTGAAATAACCATGGCAAGATCGAAACTTTTATCCATATTGAACATTTGCAAAACCTAATTCCTATCTAGATCAGCCATTTGATCTTGGTCAGCTTTAACTTGAATAAGTTGTGGCTCTAAAGTTACCTTACCAAGGACACAACATACAAAGTCAAAATAGTGGATTTCTTTAATAGTTATTGGAGTGACAATGAACTCCATGTACCAAAAAAGAAAAAAAAAATTGTAGATGTTTGGCCACACCATCCACTGCCTATAAGGCGTGGCCATACGGATTTCCAGAAGAGCTCTTTCGACTTCGATTTTCTTACTCTCTTGCCACCATGAAGAATATCAGCGATCTCTTTCTTTTTCGATATTAACGCGTTGAAGGTACGTAAGTCGCAAATGATATAAAATTTGTCACAAGGTTTTAGATTCCGTAAAAAGTCATTCCATTCCTCGCCAGTGGTGATAGCTTCTACGAGCATATTCAAGCTGACATTATCCTTTAGAGTGAATATGAAATTTTAGAGTGAAGTTTGTTCTCATAAATAGCTTTTACTAGCCTGATACATACATCATAGGTTAATTATGTTATACATGCAACAAAAAAACTATATAAACACTTCCAAATCAGCAAACATTATGTTTTACATGATAAAGTAAAAAAAAATGTGGCCACCCCTTCAATTTCGTAGTTAACAGGCATGCCAAAATTTACTTGTGTTTAAATTTTAATTCAAAAAAAACTTTATGCCATGTCTATGTATATCAGAATGTATAATGTTAGATCGAGCTAGTTAAACATAATTCCAATTTCGTTTATTAGAAATCACTGATATGGCCTTTAGTTTATTGGTATCAAAAGTTTCCTACCAACAAAGAAGAAGAAAATTATTGTTTTTTAATTCCAATTTCGTTTGTTCCTCACAACACCATTCCTAACGAAACCCAAATTTTCAACTTTATTTTTCCTAACGTCACTCGCATGATACCTACATTCACCAAATAGCATGGCATAATTTGGTTACCAATAATCAATTTAACTGCAGGCTCATACCTTTTGGCGGATCAGCTTCAATGATAATTCCAGCTATTTACTTAACAGCAGGATCATGAATCCTCCATTGGCCATGGAGGTACACCTGCACCCACTCCAGGCTATCTATAAGGATAGTCGTTTTGGGATTAGTCGGCTCTCAATGTCGAGTTGGAAACATGGGTATACAAAAAAAAAAAAAATGATTATGAATAAATTAATAATCAACACTCGAGTCAAAGTCGAGTCTCAAACTAATGTTTCTCAGTTTTTGAATAAACACCAATTTGCACCTTCTCAATTTTTCGAATCAAAATCTTTCATTCGAGTTGGACTTGAGTATCAAGCAAACACTACAAAAAAAATGTCCTTTAGTGACACAATGAAAAGTGTCATCAATACTATAAAAATGCCGCGAAACATATAAAAATGTCGACAAAAATTAGAAAAAGATGATACTAGATTTTTTTTTGGTGTTTTTCCTACTCTTAAAAAAGTGTAAGTATAAGTGAAGTCGATAAAATACTTATAATGACAAAAAAATGAAAGGATATATATATATATATATATATATATATATATATATATATATATATATATATATATATATATAGGGAGACTTTCTTACGAGAACCATTTTATCTGCAAGAACTGAGAGGACCACCTAAAACATACATGCACACCTTTTAAAATAAAATAAAAAATACATACAAATCATCAATAATCGTAAGAATCCACCTATGTTCTTCAATATCATCATGAACTCATCATCTTTTTTCACAAAAACCTTACACACGGCCGCAATATTGTCATTGCACGCCTTATAAGAACATACATGCACGCCTTTAAAGAAAAATTTTGTATTTCCATTTTCTTATCAAATTCTTTAGAACAACTATGTTTTTAAAAAAAACATATATGTTGTTTTTAGAACATATGTGCAAAAATACAATTATTGAAGACGTGCATGTATGTTTTTGGTGGTTCTCTCAATTCTCGCAGATAAGATGGTTCTCGTAAGAAAGTCTCACTATATATATATATATATATATATATATATATATATATATATATATATATATATATATATATATATATATATATATATATATATATATATATATATATTCATGACACTTAATTTTCATAGAAAATGTCATTAAATATCAAAATTTTGATATTTTCTCACACTTTTAAAAAGTGTCATTAAAAATTAGATTTAATGACACTTTTTTATGTCAATAGAAACACAGTCACTAAAAGTCAGTTTTCTTATACTGAAAATTCCAACTTGGGTGGATGAATATTATTGGCCACAATTACTCCATATTGATCTCCATATTCCAAGAACATTGGATCATAATTATGCTTTCTATTTTTTGTTGAACATGACATGCTCGATCACGAACCCAACTGAAAGAAAATGGGAGATCAAAAGAAATAATAAAGCTCCATGCATCCATATTCTTCCACCGTTATACAATAGAACTCAAATGGCAGATTTTATAATTCTTAATAATAGATGAATTGCAAACTTAGCCCTCAAAATTGATTATTAGATATTATGTTAAAAAATAAAAAATAAAAATAAAAAAAAATAAAATAAAAAAGGCTCATGTATAAAACATTTCTCTACGACAAGAGAGTATTGTACGAACGTTTAGTGATGTGCATATCCTTCCCTAAGAAATCTTTCTAAAATGAATTACTTAACAAAAGATCTATATTATTACGAACGTTTAGTGATGTGCATATCCTTCCCTAAAGATCTTCATTTCATTAAATTACCAAAATATTGTACCTTCAATTTCATATTTTCATGGGTCCTCCTGATAGTCATTCTATCTAGGTGGACATGCACTCCAATTCCGAGCCACTGGTTGCATCAAGCTCGCAAACCTAAATATCAACACGAAAATCACCATAATTATCACAAGTACAATCGTGTGTGACTGATTAATCGATTATTATAAATATCGACAAAAAGTAAGCCTATATAATTTAAAAATTATAAGGTAAACTGATGATTATACTGTAAACAAGAATTTTAGATCAAATTATTTACGTTCAAAGCTATAAAAAGAAAAAAGAACCATCTCATGAACATACATGTAATTAAGAAATAAACGATGTGAATCTAAGAACTATAGCCTTATATTAAACTAATTAAAAAGTATATAACCAGACCTGATCGATGTTGTTGAGACTTGACCTTGGAACCCTTACATGAATGGAGTTTAAAACTTAAAATCATCAGCAATTTAATCAGAGCTAGTACAGATAAAGATTAACTGATTAAATATGAAAGATGGATATGCATGATTGTGATGAAAGAAAACGATTTTGCTAATATTGAAATCGATTGAAATTGAAGAAGGATGAAGAAATGTGATGATTTTGGGCTATATTTATAGTATGAATGACCACTCAGTAGTGAGCTGGCACCGAGTTGACAAAAAAGAAACCCTAATTTACCCTATTGGCGGCCCAAGAAAAGCTAATCTATCTATACTAATAAACCAGTACACTTTACAAGCCCCTTAAAGCACACATTGCAATTAATTCGCTGATGTGTCTTCACTCTGATTGATCCATGCTTTAATGCGTACAAGTTCATAATGCACTACTTCCTCACACATTATACTCGAAACATAAACCACGCTCCAAATCAATGCTTCTATTTTTGCTAATTCATTAAACCCATTCAATTTCTTTGTAACCGAATAACCCAAACCACGCTCCAAATCAATTTAATTTCAGTTTCAATTCATCCATTGCCAATGATTCAAAAAAAAACATCCAAAAAGGTTGTACGATTTGCTCTTTATAACTTTGTTCAACCAGATTCATCAACCCTAAGAACGAGATCTATGCCAGTGGAGGAAGGAGATGAAGAACAAAAATTCCATTGGTATTAATATATTTGCTTTGATTAAGTATATTTGCTTATATCTATCTATACTAATAAACCAGTACACTTTACAAGCCCCTTAAAGAACACATTGCAATTAATTCGCTGATGTGTCTTCACTCTGATTGGTCCATGCTTTAATGCGTACAAGTTCACAATGCACTACTTCCTCACACATTATACTCGATACATAAACCACGCTCCAAATCAATGCTTCTATTTTTGCTAATTCATTAAACCCATTCAATTTCTTTGTAACCGAATAACCCAAACCACGCTCCAAATCAATTTAATTTCAGTTTCAATTCATCCATTGCCAATGATTAAAAAAAAAACATCCAAAAAGGTTGTACGATTTGCTCTTTATAACTTTGTTCAACCAGATTCGTCAACCCTAAGAACGAGATCTATGCCAGTGGAGGAAGGAGATGAAGAACAAAAATTCCATTGGTATTAATATATTTGCTTTGATTAAGTATATTTGCTTATATCTATCTATACTAATAAACCAGTACACTTTACAAGCCCCTTAAAGCACACATTGCAATTAATTCGCTGATGTGTCTTCACTCTGATTGGTCCATGCTTTAATGTGTACAAGTTCACAATGCACTACTTCCTCACACATTATACTTGATACATAAACCACGCTCCAAATCAATGCTTCTATTTTTGCTAATTCATTAAACCCATTCAATTTCTTTGTAACCGAATAACCCAAACCACGCTCCAAATCAATTTAATTTCAGTTTCAATTCATCCATTGCCAATGATTCAAAAAAAAACATCCAAAAAGGTTGTACGATTTGCTCTTTATAACTTTGTTCAACCAGATTCGTCAACCCTAAGAACGAGATCTATGCCAGTGGAGGAAGGAGATGAAGAACAAAAATTCCATTGGTATTAATATATTTGCTTTGATTAAGTATATTTACTTATAAATAATCAATTTAGTTTTTTTTCCTGATTAAATTTAATATATTTGCTATGATTAAGTTCAATTCAATTGTGTTGTAGCAAAACCCTAGAAAAAAAAAAGATGGGGAAAATTAATTTTATGAATTAGTTTTTATAATTTGGTTATAGTTAGACTGTTCAGACATTGGTCTAAGATGTTTTCTGAAAATTTCAGATGGCAGTGGGCATGTCTGATCGGGGTTCCATTCAGAAACACAAGCAAACATGAAGTTATGTATGTTTTTGCATCACTTCCACTAAGGTGGTGAAATATATTTTATCTCCAACAGGTGAAATATAATACTATCTAAAATGGAGCAAGTGAAATGAGTCAATATTGGCCAAACGTTGAACATAATTGCATAAAATGTGTGTTTTCTATGTATTAAGAATTTTTCATTGATGAGATTTTAAAATTTGGTTTGAACGTTGGTGTTGCTTGGTGTGAGTAGAGGTGGTTTAATAAACATGCTCTCCTGCTATTTAAATGTTTGATGAGATGTTCAAAAAAATGTTTGATGGGATTTTAAGAAGATATTAGCTTGATCATTTGTGTTTTTGTAATTCTTCAGGTTACGCGTTTATGTTTTATATGAAGTGAGGGCCTTTGTCGACAAAAATTCCAGGTCTGTCATTTGTTGGTGTTTTATTTCATCATGTTACTGGATTTGATATACAGTTTTAATACTATCTTGATTCTCGGGCTTTCAATTCCTTACAATTTCTCACCAACTTCATAGGTCTACCGAGTATCACAAACATGTCTGAAAGGAGGTTGTCAAGCAGGTTTGCTCTTGAATCTCGATAAGCTTTTCATGTACAATCTATATTTCAACTCTGAGTCTAAATATGGTACGCTTGTTCACAAAAGTTATTCATTTTTTGTGTTATGAACAATTATTATGCACTCCAATTTGACAGCAAATACAAAAACGTGGCCATGTTTCATTTCATTACAAGCCAATAAAGCATGTCCAATGCGTGTTTTCTATGCACGCCAACTGTTTATAAATTATGTTTGTGTATGCGTTGAATTATATATGTGTTTTCTATGCATGTCAAATGAGTCGATATTTACTTTCCTTAAACGTGTTGGTCCACAGTTGCTGAATTAATTATTGTTTTTTGTTATTAAGGGATACTGGGAATTCTATATAATTCGTCATTGGAATCGATCAGAGTCTCACAGATAAGGCACCTAATGTATTGATATAGAAGTAGAGTATTTTTCTACTTATGAATAATTGGAATGTTATAATGTACAAACCTTACACTAATTTTAATAGCGCTTGCAGGAATGAATACTGGATCCAGGGTACTGGATTTTGCTACGCGGGTTCTTCGTGGAAATTTGGTCACTGATGGCGGCACCAGTTCATCTTATAGACAAGAACCTATTCCGGTAACGGGCATTACCAAAGTGAAAAGAAAAAGAGTCGTTAAGAATTCAGTAATATTTTATGATACATGTATTTGTGCAAAAGTGTTTGTGACGAGTGTTTGTACTAATTTACCTTCCTATTGCAGTTCAGACAGGTGGGTCATCTTCTAGAGTTTCATTTGTGAATAACAAGTGTCGTGGTGGCAGAGAAACAGGTAATAGGCGACTATCAATATCTTATATACAAATGCATATGTTATTTGTAATGGCAGCTTACAGTAATGATATATTATGTGATTTCCTTTCTTTTTTTTCAAGGGTTTATGTTTTCATATAATCTATTTATGATAGTTTGTTTATGTGGTTTAAGAACATCAATCAAAAAACCAGGAGAGTGACATAATCAATTGTTTAAATCAATCAACTTTATAATTGATTTGTAGGATGCAATGTTATTTTTCATGTTTTCTATGTACTTATCAGTAGGTTGAATAGGTCAGCGGTTTATATGCTTATTTCGTATGTTTGTTTCTATAGATTCAAGAATGTTATATCCTTTTTGATAAGTATGAAAGCATAGGTGACCGGGAAAAACTAAAAAGAATGGTAAATTCTTTAATCTTTTGAATGTGTTTGATCATGATTGCTAACTCTTAATATTGGTTTGTATGTGATAAGTTTGTAGGAACTGCTTGAAAAATATAGCGCTGGTGGTCCATGGCAGTTTGTTGGATTGGTGTCCCTATTTGACCCGCCAAGACATGACAGTGCCGAGACCATTCGTAGAGCTCTAAATCTCAGTGTAAACGTCAAGATGATTACTGGTAATCATTATATTTAGTGATTATGAAATATAAATAGTGCACACTAATTGTTTGATTAAATGTCAATAAAACTATGTTTACCATTCATATGTGATAGTGAATAAGAGTCGCATCACACATGAATAGTAAGGTTGTTTTCTTTGTAAAAAGCTCTAATTTAAAAGACAATGATCGCTATATAATAAGCAACTCATTTATACAATTATACACGTACACATGTTCTAACATGTTCAAGATGATGATGGCATGTTTCATAATGATCAACAATGGATGTCATGATTAGTTAAGTGTTATTTCACTTAAATACCAAATGACACTTCTTATGAGGTATTGCTCTTCTTTTAGTTTTGTTTCATATGCCAATTTACTTCCCCTTCGACATTAATTAGAACCCATGTTATTATAAGCTTTAAATATGATCATAAACTAAATAATAAATAAACTGTTAGCATTGATTATAATAAGCAAACCAACATTATTACACACTAATGCAACAAAATTTGGAATAAAGAATTAAGGCCTATTAACATGTTTGACCAATGTGACCCATTGCCCTTTTGTTTGTTTGAAACGTTTGAGTTAAAAGACGACCCAATCAACCCATTCCTATGCCAATGTGTACCAGTTTATGAAAATGACATTAGTTAAAGTCTAGACAGGATCAGCTAGAAAATGACATTGAGAAAGTCAATGATTATGATAAGGTATTTAATTAATTGACCTCTGTTAGTAATATATTTTCTATTTTAAGCTTGCACTGACATGGTTACTATGGAAAAAATGTGGCTTGACAAAGTATACTCTATTTTCAGGCCATAAACAAGCAAATTTCAGGTGTCTACAAACGGGTGGATAGCTCAATAGACTATACTTTTCAGGTTTTGGCCGCTAATTTTTAAAGTGATTGTACTCTAATTTAGATGTGATTGTGTGCACCTAAACATGATTTGCTATGCATCCTCCATAGTCAATATTCGATGCAAACTTTTATGTGGGTACGTATATCAGCTCTCTAAAAGTAGAAAAGTCCTCAGCAGACGGTGAGAATGAGAGGGTCATATATGGTCTGTCCTTAGTTATATAAGAGCTTGCATTCGTGTTTAGGTTATATTTTGGTACTTTCAGGCTTGCTACTAGGAAAGTTATAAACTAATTGCAACATGCTAGACTAAAGGTTTACATCTGAGCTTATTAAATTCTATGTTTTATTTGGGAATTTGATTATTTTGAATTAGGGATAACTTGCGAGAAAAAGTTTTGATCTTGATTGGTATTTTTAATTTGATAGGTTGCTTTATATTGCACTTTGTAGTTAGGCCTAAGTTTGTAAGCTGTTTGCCTAATGAACATGATTATTGAAAAATTAATAATCAATGAGTGTTACTCTTTTGTAACCGAAAGAGTAATGTCAAAAACCGTTAACCCATTATTGGTACTTATACTTTCCATCAATTTTTTAGGTTTTGCATCATATAGGTGATGATAGATTTATGGAAGTTACATCGAGCAGAAAACATTTGTAATAAAAATCACATTTGCAAATACTCTACTTTTAATTAGTTATTGTTATTGCAATTTTGTTAAAAGTTTAGTAAGTATTATTAAAGAATTCTAATGATAGGCAACTCAAGGTTCGTAAATATGAACCAACAAGGGCAGAAACATGTAGCTTTTTATAGATCATTTTAAACTCGGAGAGACTGCTACGATGGTTAACTAATTCGGCATGAATATAGGCTGAACCTTTGGCTCGAAAGCGCTATGCTACATGTATAATTCAGGTTGAACCATTGCCCCAAACCACTAGAACGAAGTCTAATATTATTTCAAACTTTGCAGCTATATCTTTTGGAGACGAATTTCATTTCAGGTAGTCGATTAGATCTATGAGCAACTCTAACAAATTAAGAGCCAGAGAGTTATGTCCATGGCTAAACGGATTCAGGTACGTGCTACTTCACGAATATGAAAACATTCGGTTCTAGATGGTTTGATTTACGAATATCTGTCTTCAAGTGACCATGGATGTGGAGTTGGATTCTTAAGTTCCATCGTAGACAATGTCAAGCCATTGCAGCGGCTAAACGGTTATATGCCATCAGCCATCGCTTCCAAGTTCCAACAAACATGAGCTTTTGAGATATCTTTTGGACATCCTTCAAGAAACTACTTATGGACCAGTTCCCTTCTCCCATAGCCGAATAATTTGTAACCAACGGGCTAAAGCCATTGATTATGAAAATCTGATAAAGATTATTGTGTTAAGTTACTATTGTCGTTATAAGGCTCCATTTTTTTAGCAAATCATTGGTAAATTCACTCATTTATTTCATATCAGGTTTTATATATCATGTAAATGCTATTGTATATGTATTTTCATGCCTCAGTATATAACAATATGATGTACAAAAATATTAACAATGTTATTAAATAGTAACGTCATAATATTTATTTTACCTTTTCAACAACTATTACTTTTTTTTATAGCAACTGTCAATAGCTCAAGGACTTCTATTCAAGCACAAATCATTAATAGGACACATTTTGGAAATAAGGTTATCATGCCACGATTGAGAATTACTCCAGCTGATAAGCCTTTACCTCAAAAGATCGTGAGGAAACAAAATCCCATTCCGGTGTCATTCGCCATGACAATAAACAAGAGCCAAGGGTAATCACTTTCAAAAGTCGGATTGTATCTACCACATCCCGTGTTTACACTTCGAAAAATATATGAGGCTCTTTCACATGTGAAAAGCAAAAAGATTTGAAGGTTGTTATTTCAGATGTGGATGGTACCCTATAAAAAAAACTAATAAAAATGTGGTATATAAAGAAGTTCTTCAAGGTATATGATCAAACTGTCATAGGTACATACAATATACATATTACATCTTTTGTGGCATTTTCTTATTTACACTTATTATAAATCCCAAACATCTTTACTTACATATATTTTTTTAACTTATCACGTGTTCACGTAATGGACCTTTTGTTGAAGTGTTGGAATGGTCACTACATACACAAGACAAACATATTGGAGATCACGAGGCAATGAACGTTTATAACATAGATAATTACAAGCATTGTATTTTGTATTATCATTCACTTATAACTTATTATTCCGTTACAAAAAAATTTCATTCCGTTTATGTTCGTTGTTCTTACTTACTTTATTTACGTACTTAAAATTTTATGCAAAAATCCTCTAAAATCCCGTGGATTCCACGGGTCTATAAGCTAGTATACATATATTGTGGGCGGCACCTAATTGACGAATTGAAACAAACCCTAATTACGGGGTGTTGATTGTGTGTTGACGTGGCAATGGTGCCTAATATTTGGATAAGAATGTTTACACTTTGACCACACACACATATATATATATATATATATATATATATATATATATATATATATATATATATATATATATATATATATATATATATATATATATATATATATATATATATATATGGGCGCATTCTATGCAGTACCAATATTAGATACAGTGCTTTACAGTACTTATTTGGACCAATAAGAATTGAGTATTATTAAATTTTTTTAATTAATTTAAAAGGGTAAAATAGTAAAACATATTTTTACTTTCTTTTTGAATTTTTTAAATAAAAACATTTTTCTAAAACCCCTTAATTTTCGGAATTAAAAAATAACCTTTTTTAATTTTTTTTTAACAAACGTGTTTTCTGAAAGTGCATATGTGTTTTGTCAAACTTATTTTATTTAAAATGGTAATTGCATATATGTTTCTAGTGTACATTCTTTGATCTTTGAATTTCATAAACAAAAACATATACATGTAACATCTAAAAATTAATAGCAAATCAAGAACATAACACAAAATTCGATATCAAATAAAATACAATTCATCAAATAAAATACAATTCAAGTGCAAGTATCTTGTTAAACATAAATGTGCACGACACTTAAAAACATGTGTGCACTCTTCACTTTCTCATCAAATTCATTAGAACATGTCTACACACCTTCCAAGAACATAGGTGCACACATGGCTTTCTCATCAAAACATATGTGCACGCCTTCCAAAAACATGTATGTTTGGAGTGACCACATAAACTTCTTAACTAAAGCACCAAAAACATGATCCTTGTTTCAAAACAAAACCAAAAATTGAATAGTTAATCATGTAAGGTAAAAAAATAAATCAACATTTAATTATGACCTTTCTAAAAATGACGAACCTTGTAAAATTGACCTTGTTATACCTTTGTTTTTTCGTTGAAAACTACAAAACCATCAATTCACATAACAATCTTTATCATCTTTCTATCACCATACCTAATTAACCACGCTAACCCAAGTTTAATCACACAACAATAGCCTTTTAGACCCAAATTCAAAACCAAAAATCACATGAATTCATGTTGTTCCAAAACCACAATAACAATAAATTCTAAATTTCAGCAACGTAGTCACAAACGGTCAAATTTGAAGAAACTTGAGTCAAAGACATAACATTATAGATCATTTCTTCAATCTAAATTCAGTGTTCCTAATTTGTTATTCTAAAATGTAACTTTTTTTTTTCTCTTATTATTATCGATCATTTCAATAAACACAATTGAAACAACAATTAAAAAATGATACCTGGTATCGAAGATTCGGACCTTATCAAATTATAAACTAAAAAATGAAAATCGATTTAGATCTACAATAATGAAGGTGACGTTGACATAAATTATATACCACAAATCGATTTCGAACGAAACATGGCTCATTAAATTATATACCGAAAACCGATTTCGATCTACACATAAAAAAGAGTTTCGAATTAAACCTGTTATTGACTTTCGAATTAAACATGTATTTACAATCGGTCTTCGTCGAGGGAGGCTAGGGTTTTGTGAGAGAGATGAAGATTTAAAGGTAGTGGTGGAAGAAAGAGATAAAAACTAAAAATGATATGAGAGAGAAGAGAAATACGGTGAATAGTGAAAAAATATTTTAAGCAAAATTCCACTAATACCCTTTCAGTCTTTTGTTTAATTGAAAAAAACACTCTCCTCTTTTGTTTAATTACAATTTTGGCACTTTTAAATCTAACCATATATCAAACTGATCTAACGGTCTAGATTCATTTTAAGGGTACTGTAAAGTACTGTATCTAATATTGGTACTGCATTAAATACAACAATATATATATATATATATATATATATATATATATATATATATATATATATATATATATATAATCATCAAAGGACTTTGTTAACTTATAACACATAATTTGTTTCAACTACTTCACCTCCGCATGAATTCTAATATATAAAGTTATTTACCTAAGTGTATGTTAAAGTATTAAGGCGCAATTTATCCGAGTCTAGGTTCAAGTACTAGCTAAGGCTAAACCATTAGGACATTTATGAACAATAAATTACACTTACAGAACATACTAGAAGAGTGTTAATGATAGTTTTCAAATGGTTAATAACAAGAATAATGGTAAGAATGGTTGTCATAATGCTCCGGGTAAAGGAGGTTTTACTAAACCTACTATGGGTCCTAAGTTTAGGTATCAACCTAAAGCGCATCCTCCTGAACCCAAGAAGATGGATACTACAAAGAAGAAGGCCGTTGATGTGGCTAGTACGAGTGCTTCTAAGATTGCTACATCAAACCGGTTTGATGCCCTTCATAAGGATGATACTAATGACTTTGGTATTCCTATCAATGAAGTGACTAAGGATGTGAATTCTGGTATTCCAAAGGAAGCTAAGGAGGACGGGTCTTTAGAGACTGGTAATGCATCAGAAGAACCACTTGTGAGTGATTTAATGAGAACAAAGGAAGTTGGTTCTACTCCTTTAGTTGAGAAATTTGGAGAGCTTGAAAAGCTACTTATTGATGGGAAAGCTACTCTTGTGGATGATGATAGTCATCCTATTCAAAAGGTTGATTATCCGGGGTCTACTTATTCTACTAAGAGGGTTAACACATTCTCTAAGGTGGGAGAGATTGTTGTTTCAGACAGTGACGAATACGAGGTTGTGAATACGTTTGATGAGTCCATGAACCTATTTGGTGGTGGTCATGATCGTGAAGATGATTATGATGACTATGATTATGATGACTCTGCGGATCAGGTCTACGATCTTTCAGGGAATTTGAATGTTTTACATGACACATATGGTATCAAGCTCCAAGGTCTTGGTAGAAAGTAATTTTGTTTTCATAGGTGTCTAATGGTATTTTTTGAGAAGTGATTTTTTCTTATTTAGAGAATTGGAAGTTCTTGTTATGTAAGCTTTTCCGCCTATGTAACGGGCTGAGATATGGAATTCACCCATACCATTTGTACTTAAACGTTTTTTGGAGTAATATATTTACCGCGTCTTTTGACCTTTTACCTAAAAAAAAAGAGCATACTAGAAAAAACTTAGACACGCTGTTTTCATTCCCAAACTCGTAATAGCCATGGGGCTACATGAGTAGCTCATGCGAAATTGTTAAATCACCTCCCCGCAATGTCCTTTAAAGGTCTTGATAATAAAATGTGTTTGTACACGAGACAACAACTATAGATGTCTTACACACGCTCATGGTTCTGTATTCAACATACCCTTACTCTTTAACCTCTTTCAAAACTGTTGGTGTAGCCTAGCTATAACCGAAACCTAGCTTCCTGACACCTTACAATGATGCTCAAAGTGATCATTGGCATAAAGCCTACTAGGCTACCATAAGGGAATCCACCAAATACATAAGAAGCTTATCTCAAGCAGCCCTAGCTTCCAAGGAGCTCAAGCCTCTGTATACCCTTACTCTCAGTCACTAGAAGACAAATATAGAACACTGCATGAGCCTAATCTTAGTAATGGGTTTCAAATGTTCTAGCAACATATGACAATTGCACATGGGCATGTCTCTTCCTAAGCCAAGAAGAACAACACAATCTATGTACCGAGCCTTCCCATTGGCGAGCACAAGCATGCTCCCCACTTATCAATCCGGCTGAGACATGTGACGCAACCTAGAAAATTTCCTAGGGTTTGCCTATAAGTACCAACATCACATGTACATTGCAGGTATGTTCTCTCTCACTCATACTTCATTTCTCTAAACACATTATCCATAATCTGATGACTTGTTCTCACGCCGGAGCTGGTACGCATGATCCTTCCCTGTGCTCCAATTAACGTAGCATGTTTTCTTTGTCTTCTATTTAGGTTACTTAACACTTTATAGGTATCCGGTCTACCAACCATGTAGGTTTTGATCAACAAGTGCAATCCATTGTGCGATCAAAAAATATATATATATGAGTCCTTATGAGATGGTTCAATTGTACCCCTCTAGCCCTGCTCGTCGAAACCACATAATTTATATATAAATCAATGTCAACGTCTTGAGGGTTATGAATAGTGGATTGGCAACTCGCGTTACTTTAACCGATAGGGCATTAATCTTGACAGTGTGAGATGTCCTTTATGCCATTATGAAATTGAAATAAAAGATCACTTATTTATCAATTGTATGATTGCAAAGGAAATATGGTTTGAGGTCTTAAAATGGTGGAGGATACCAAATGCTACTTTCCATACGCTGCACGGACTGATTCATGTGGCTGATCATAGTCCTCTTGGAGAAAAAATATCATCTTATTTTGATGTGCTTGTTCAAACCACTTGGAGAAAAAATATCATCTTATTTTGATGTGCTTGTTCAAACCACACTTTGGTCCTTATGGCGTCGTAGATCAAAATTTTAATGACATCAAGACCTTCACTTTTAATTGGATTGTAAGAAGATTTAAAAGTTTTCCTTAAACTGGATATAGTGGTTTAATTATCCTTCTAACGCTCTATATCCTCATTGTAATATTTTCAATGTTTTGCTTGTTTTTCGTTGTTAGTCATTAAAACACAAACATGTGAACATGCTAAATGATTCTTACACAAGATCTTGATCACAAGCTAAACTCAGTGGTGTCGGTAACAATTTACTACCTCATATCTCATCCAAAGACCTTTCCTTGTAATTGAAACGTAATAGAGCTTTGCATTAAAGATAGTACATTCGATTTTATTAAAAAAAATTATCTTTTTTTGGTAATAAATTAAGGTATTGGGATTTTGCTGTATTTATATAGTAACGGGTCTTTCATTTATGTTATGGACGTATATTGTAAATTGATGTTTAAGTGAGTAGGGTTTTAATGACCGGTCACACATGAATAAAATTTAAACGTTATTCCCCTGTAATATTTGTATTTGCTATTTTACATGGTATGAGAGCATTAGGCACAACCCACCACAAATTTGTTATTCTCCGGTCATCATTTACTTGCGGGTGATTTGGAGGGATCGTGACATATTTATTTTCTACCTCTTCATTGCTTTTTTTAGCCTTTAAATTCTTTTTGTTATATAATACCTAGCCTACAAAACCCTAGTCATCAAAACACACTCATATTATGTTGATTTAATCATCAACCAATTGCTTTTGTTTTATCAACATAACACCTTGTTTTAATGCCAAAGATCATGTCGTCTTTGAAGAAAATAATTTGTCAAAAAATTATCGCTCCTACCTAAGGCAAAGCAAGATGTGACGTAAAAACAAATCACAAAAAGGAGGAAGTCGTCAAGCAGTACATACTTTTCTGCCAAATACAGACCTTCGTGCAAATAAACCTAGAAGAAGAAGCAAACAAAACTCCGAAGATGAAAAGCAAGAAGATGATTTAAACATTCGATCCAGTTTGCCTTTTCGGTTTCCTCCCGCTCAAACTGCGGGAGAATTTTAGATGACTTGGTTATGTCCCAAGCCTAATTGTGGGCTTAGGGTCCTTAGGTTTTAGGGTTATGATTATGTTTCTAGTTTAGAAAGTCATATGTCTATTATAAATAGATACCACAATCACTTATGTGATGACATTCACTAATATTACTATTTGCTATTTTAAAGAATACCCTCTAATAAGAATAGAGTATAAAGAAATGGTTAGGATAATTGCATTCAGATTCCAGAAATTCTGAATTCTCAAAGCATAAGATGATATGCCTCATAAAAACATAAGCTCACATCTCAGGCGAGTGTTGTTACAAACTTGATGGTGGCTAATTTGCAATATATTTAGAATTATTTATTTATTTATTTAATCATGCAATATCCATAGTTAATATGGTTGATTTTGGTTGTCTTATTTGAAATATGAAAGTTTAGAAATACATAACTTAAATTATCTCATCATTTAAATTGCAAGATATATTGTTTACCACACCAAAAGGGTTTCTGCCTAAAAATATCAGAATGACCTATCAATTATGATATTGAGCGATGAAATTTCAATCGAGACATATATAATGTGTGGAGATGTATATACCGAGTTTAAGAGTTTTTATCTTAAAAAAAACAAGAAGTACCACATTAATAGAGTAAAAATACTTGATTAAATCACTAAAAATATTTATTGATTACATGAAATATTTCAAACTATAGTTGAATGATAGCAAAGGAAAAAATAAAACTGATTATAGTTTTACAAAATAAAAACCACGCACTCACACACACACACACACACACACATATATATATATATATATATATATATATATATATATATACATATATATATATATATATATATATATATATATATATATATATATGTGTGTGTGTGTGTGTGTATATATATATATATATATTATAACTGGAGGCGTTTGACTATTTTTTGCCACATATTCATGGTCAATGCCCATTCATTTCCACGTCAATGCCCAGTCATCACTTTGTCCTGCCATGTCATCAATTTGTAATTTCCGGATTGACATGTCATCACTTCAAATTCGTGTGTTTTTTTTAATCAAAAAAAAACAGTCATAAAGACTCGAACTCATGACCTGAAGTTTTGGTACATTAATAACTACTCTTACCACTAGAGCATCCTAATAACTACACTTATCAAACAATCGTAGTTTGAGCACAAATTTATTCCAAGGGTTGAGATGGAAACTGACATTTGATAAAAAGAATGGAATAAAAGGACACTGATAACTCTATATGTTACTGTCAAATGGTTACAGCTTAGATAGTTAAGTATTAGTAGCAACTGATGTCAAAATTAGTTCTGTAACAGCTTATTCAAGGAAAGTGTGCATTTGCAGTCTGTTTTGATAAACAAAAGACGACAAGTAAGGGACCAACAGCAGAGAACCATGCCATTATGCTTGAACTGGAAAAGGTAACCGGGGAGATGAAAATGATGAACACTGCACATCATGGGGCAGCTCGACAAGATCAGGTATTGGTACCATTACTTATTTATCTATCTTACCCGTTTGCTTAAACTACTTGGGAGGTTCTTGCATTAATATGATTCTCATGACCATTTTGTTTTTTGACTGTATGTATCCTAAGTAGGTATGGAACAAATGTCACCCACGGAGGTGAGTCAACAGTAAGCACATTACTTTTTGGTTACATTCTTTTTAAATATCATTTAAGTTGTGCTAATTCTTACTCTTTTTTTATGACTGTTAATAGGGTTACAGAGGGGAATAAAGAACTTTTAACAAATATGAGTTGCTTAGTCAACAAGCCCAAACACCTATAGTTGTCCTCACTGCAATTCCTTTTAAACATTTCAGGTTGGTTCCCGTTGCGCATAATGATCACTGTTTTCTGTAATCTTCATGGCTAGATGACAAGTGAGATGGCAAGACCAGGTGGGTTTTCGATGGTGGTGGAATATCATTGAAGACGGATAATAAGAAGAGTGGTAGGCCAAGGAAGTATGGACCGTAAAAGAACTGCAAGTGGTCGAACATTGTCACCAATGTCTCTAGCATATGCTTCTTTCACGTACACATGGTGGCTATTTTGATAACAAATTCGATAATGGAGGAAGTGGTGGCGAGTTTAAAAAGGAAGAGAAAGGGAATCAGGAGAAAGTTCATAATAAAAATAAAGGTATGGTGTACTTAAAATTATAATACTCTTAATAAGCCATAAGCCAGAAAAAATGAACTTATGAACTTATAAAACTCTTAATAAGCTTATAAGCCTAATAAATAAGCTTATAGAAACACCCAATTAAGCATGAACAAAAGTTCAGAAAATGGTTATGATATATAACCCGAGTCAAGAGCTTGGGAAGTTCACACTTCGTACCGAAGGTTATATGCGGTCAAAATTTCGTTAACTAATATATCGATAACTATTTTCTCTGATCCTCTTCCCCATAAAAGGGAAACAAACAATCAGTTAGAATAATAATTTGGTTCTTCTGATGATGCAGGAAAAATTGTTGCAATTGGAAAAGTTACTGAACTTGCATAATCAATTTTGTCCGAGCAGGTAAACTCACTTCATCTATTGAATATTCATCAAGGACAATATTAAGTAAGGTGTTTATGCATTGCATGCTAATCGATCTGTAGATTAGAGCTGTCAATTTTAACCTAATTATACTTAAATGGGGTAAAGCAAAATGCGATCATGAAAGCCTGTTTTGACTGGTACCCAACTTTGCCCTTATTGGCACCGCTAAACTATTAAAAGGAAAACTTGTGCCGCAAGTTAATTTATAATCACATAAAAATTATTTCAGCTCGCAATAGCGTCATCGGGAGTGTGGCATTATTTCTCAATTTTGTTTCTGTAATATGTTACCACATAGTTCATAGTTATGGCCACAAGTCCACCTACATGAAAAGAAAGCCACAAACTGAAAATCAACAAAATTTGAGTTCAGGATTACTAATATTATCAAAGGCGTGTTGACCTTGTCCAAGATTGCATTTTGTTTGTTTCATCTCGCTTATTACTGTTAAATATCATGCTCTCTTTCTTATCCCTCTCAACGTCTTATTCTTTTTCAGGCCAATCCATGATGTGAGGATACAGCAAAACATAAACTCATTAACTGATATATAAAAAACAAGATTGGAAACTTGATGCCTTTTAATTAGCTCAAGAAGGCTTCCGCGTCTTAAAGTTACTGGCGAGGCCACAGTAATCAATTGAGGTATGTTTCGCTTTGTGTTTTGAAAGTGAGCACGTGATTTGGAATAATTATAATAATTAGGGGGTGAGGTGGACATGAAACTGAAGAGGATCAGTTGTTGGAGGAGGTCATATTTGATAGGTGCTTTTACATCTATGGATGTCCAGAGCATCTAGCGGTACAATAAATTAATTTTCAAAATTCATCACTTTTTAAATTTATTTTGAAAATGTCAATCTGATGCTTGTGCTCATACTACATGTCTTACGTAGGAACTTGAGGCATTGTCAAACCATTATGCCATGTTATTTAATCAAAGAAAAACAAACCTGTCAACTGAAGAAAAAACTGCATATGATGCAAAGCTCAAAGAGTTCCAACAAATGCTAAATTTGGACACCGCAAGTGAAACAGAGAAGGGAAAGAATGCATAGAACGTATCTGATAGCGATGACGAAATCAAGAGCTTTCATAGTTCAACTATTACCAAGGCTGCACAAATGGCTGCAGCGTAATCATTTTCTATTATCTCCATAATATATTCATAAAATATTTAATGTTATGATATTAATGCGTTTATTGATATATACATTTTATACTTGATCGTGAGTGGTATATGTGCAATAGAGTATTACTGACCATTAGAATTGGCAAGTTTACCCATTTGCTAAAAGATACTTGACACTTCAACGGATCGGGATTCATGAGCACACGTACCGGCCGACAGAAACGTACCCGCTATGGTCCAGGTGATTTAGTTGCTTCATATAAGATTATGTTATGCTCTGCATGGTTGCACAAAGATGTGGGAATATAGGTGCGTTGGGTGACGGATCAAACAACCAAGCTTTAAACGTGCATCTGTTTTCATTGATTAATTATATTGAACTTAGATATGGTCTAAGTTTTTCTATTGTTAAACAAATAAGATTTGGTGGTTTGATTGTTGATTAAATTAATACAGCAACAATTGTTAATAGAAAACAAATCAGATGGGGCTCATGGTTTTATCCAAATTTATAGGTTGACAATTCATATCATCCTATTTATATGTGTGCATGTATCTTTTTGCATCTTCTCTTGGATCACTTATGTAGTACTTAGCGGCATCTATGAACTTACAAGGCAAAAGAACCTTTTGGTAAATCACCTAATATGTGACATAATCTCCCAATGTAAATATACCTTTGTTCTAGAATTAGATGTGTTGAAACCAATGTATATATATCTTTGTTCTACTATTAATTCTTGGTGTTGATTGTAGATGCATTGTTTGAGAAGGTATATACTTTGAATCATGTATATTATACTGTTGATATTTTGTGGTAATTTCTACCAAAATGAGATTATTGTTTCCTCTTTAACCATGTCTCTGTTTTTTAATCCAAACACTTTAACTGTGAACATCATGTTATTTAAATATACAGCCTAATATGCCATGTACAATTATGCAGGTGGTAAAGTGGGTACATTTTCCGCTATGCCTTGCAAGATAACAAGGCCATGCGACAAGAAGATGCTTTTTGAGCTTAAACAAAAGTCAATGTCAAGCTTTGTCAACGGTGGCACTATATTTGGAACGGCCAACTTTTTCACATTAACAACTATATGTATTATGTAGCTATTCATACGTAAAAATTAAGAAGGGTCTAAAAGTGCTATGTTGTAACAAATATGACAGCTACATCAATTTCACAAACAACGTTGTCTACACTAGAATTCCTTAATAGATTATAAGTTTGCTTTTATGTGTTATTCTCCACAATCATATATACGTAGTTTTCCAGCGGCTTTTAAAAAACATCAATATATATATTTTTTTAAATATATATATATTTTAATGTGATTATATCAAGCTTTTTACATATATTACATGAACACTAAAGACGAAAAAATTGGCTTATATTGTCTATGACTGGTCATGAAGGGAGCATTTCCTTTTTGTTGGCTGGTCCAGCCTATCACTCTTTCCTTGTGCCTATTATGTCGTAGGGGGTTGGTTCACGGGTACAACTTAAATATATAGTTTTAAAAAAATTAACCTATTGTTCTACATTATAAATTTGAAGATAAGAAAGCTAACACCATCAAAATTATAATTACAAGTCATGCCCGCCCCTTGGGCGGGCTTTGATGTCTAATATATATATATATATATATATATATATATATATATATATATATATATATATATATATATATATAGAGAGAGAGAGAGAGAGAGAGAGAGAGAGAGAGGATCACGTGCGGATGTACGGACAGATCTGGACCGCCCATTCCAGATCTGATCTTGACTTGTTGTAAAAAAGTCAAGATCCAACGCAACTATCACGGTACCAATTGACCATTAAAACGATTTTTTTAATTTTTTCCTTCTGAGCGATCCTTACTATTGTTGTCTTCTTTACTTTTTTCAGATTTTTCTGAGCACTTTTTGGTTTGTAATTATGAGTACTACCGTGATATTAAAGATATTATGAAGGGTTTTATGATAGTTACGGTGATATTATAAAACTAACGTGATATTAAGCTTTTTTACATGTAAAAATGAACCGTGATATTGAAAAAGTTTCTTTGATATTAGTAAAAAACTTAATATCATTGTTTTTTTTATTACGATATTAAAAAAATTTACGGTGATATTAAAAAAATTCAAAAAAAAAGTATGAGTGCTAGAATGATATTAATAAAAAAACATAGTATCACAATACCTTTTAACCATGAAAACGATTATTTTTTGAATTTTTTTCAGCGATTCTTAATAATTTTGTGTCCTTTTTCTTTTTGTTATTTTTCAGTTTTTTTTAATTCTTTTTTTTTTTTAATGTTACTGTGATATTAATCTGCACATCCCTACTTAAAAGGTAATCCGCACCTGATTCCTTCCCTATATATATATATATATATATATATATATATATATATATATATATATATATATATATATATATATATATATATATATATATATATAAACTATCTGAAACCGGTTGCAATATTGACGGATCCACTTGGGAGCCTGGTGTGGCACAAGTAATAAAATTTTCAAAAATGCCATTTCTGGACAGTTGCAACATCGATCACATCATTTTGCTTCTTCAGTACTATAGCCCAAAAATTATTTATGTTCAAAATTTTAGTATTTATGCATGCTATATAAAAAAAATTTGTGCAAGCCCTTCTCAAAGAACATTATGCAACTTATTTAAACCATGGACCTTGAACCTTGAACACCAGCCTACTTGAAAAGGATTTGACCAACATCCTGGGGTGGGTTAAATTCCATGATGTTCCTCTTGCTATGTTTTCTGGGATGGTCTTAGTCTTCTTGCCACATTGATTGGTACACCCAAAATGTTAGATGCTTATACAAGCCAAATGTGCAAGGAATCATGGGGCCGTAGTAGTTTTGCTAGGTGCATGATTGAAGTTAAGGCGGATGAGGAGCATAGGGATAGCTTCAATGTTGAGATACATTTCCTTGATGGGACGGGTTCAACTATTGAGAAGATTCAGGTTTAATTTGAGTAAAAACCGCCTCGTTGTGATAAGTGTATAGTTTTTTGTCATACTTTGGTTGATTGTCCTAAGCATGTTCTACCTACTACTCAGCCTACTACAAGTGTTAATGATGGTTTTAAAACAGTTAATACAAAGAAGAAGAGTAATAGTGGTAGTCAATCTGGTCCAAGTAAGGGAGGTTTTACTAAATCTGTTGTGGGGAAGAAGATTCAATATTGTAATAACTGTTAATTTTGGGACCCCTTTTATAACTTTACTGCATTAAATTTGAAAAATGTGAAACTTGAATTATCAATAATTTTATTGAGCTTTGGAAGCATCGTTGAAAACTGAAAGTTTATTTTATAAAGTGTTTATCACTTCACATACTAATTAGATTAGCTATGTGCTTCGAGTTAGGCACTATTGACTTTGGCACTAGAAATCCTAAAGAAACATATTTGATGAGTAATAGTTACTATTTTATTCCTATACAAATCCTAAACTTCATATCTAGTTTCTTGAGCCGTGAATGACGAAAAGTATTAAAAAGATTTTGTTTACTCAGCAAATTATTTTAACCTTGCGAGGAATTGTTTTAGAACCGAGCGGTGAATATTTAAAATGATCTTTATGCCACCAATGTTATTTGTAAACCTTAAAAATAAATTTTTTGGGAGAGATTATGAAAAATTATTGTTTAAGGTCCTTGACTTCAACCATTTTATAAAAACTAAACACTTGAGGGATCTATTTGCAATAACCTCAAACTAAACCAACACTTATACCCTAAACCTAAACTTTCTTTTCATTTTATCACCAAACACTCATGAAACAAATGAGCTTGGTATCGATTGGCGAAAGTTTGGGTCGGTTTTGGTGTTGACCAAAGTCAAAACGTGGGTCAAACCCTCGGGTTTGTTTGATTTTCTTGCATTCTTGGCCATTGGTTCAATTATTATGTGTTTTTGTTCATATTTGGTTGATTTGGGAAGCTTTGGATACATATTAGTTAAGATATATCATGTTTGGTTTCGGATTTAATTTGGGTCGTGGGTTTAACCCACGACTTCTTGATGATTTTGTTGTTTTTGACCCATTTTGAGGCTTATGTTTGATTATTGATGCATATTGGGTGATTTAGTATTGATTTGGTTATGTTTGGAACAAGTTGACACCATTTGGGTGTGTTTGGTTGCGTAGCCGAGGATCCACAAGGCCTCTTGGCCGCTGGTTATGGCTCGTACAAGACCTAGCCGAGACCTCATGGTCATGGCCTTGGTCCTAATAGCCATCTTGTGATAGTTTACTTGATATGTTTATATTTTGGGTTACTTTCTTTGTGATTACTTGAATATTTGACGTAAATGGTAAAATGAAAACTTGTGGTATATTACTTGGTTAATGTTGGATGTTGAAACTTGAGTATAAACGTGACTTGTGTTTACGTTGGATGAAAACTAGTGAATTGACGAAGTATATATAATTTTGAGTTGGTTGTAAAACGGTTTATATATATAATTTGGTTAAGGTTGGAATATGTAAATGGTTACGAGAAATATGGAGATTGATATATGAATTTTTGATGTTAAGTGTTATTTGAGCAACTTGGTATATATATATATATATATATATATATATATATATATATATATATATATATATATATATATATATATATATATATATATATATGGTGACTAACGTTTGTTGTTATTGTGATATCGAGAAATGGAGTGCTTGATTGTGATTTACCGGAGTTATAAGGGTTAAAACTTTTAAATGACGGAGATAGGTTAGTACGAGTGCCGTAGACGGCCTCGCATTGTTGTAGTTTGTGAAGTGTGGATTGGATATCGGGATATATATTGGATTGATATTTATTATGACGATACTTGACTTGAGACTTTGTGCACGTTGAGGTCGCCTTGACTTTCTAGTCTTGGTTGGCTTCGACATTGCCGTAACATTGGACATGGACTTTGACTTGTTATGTGGACCGGGAAGTTGTGACTCGGACACGTGGACTCGAATAAATAATAATTCATTAAATATATAACAAATAAGTGACGTAATAAATAAATATAATAACGTAACGATAATTATTGACTATTAAGTTAGCTTAATAATTATTGGGACCTTATTAAACATATGATATAACGAATTGGACTACGATTTAAGAATGAAAATATTTTGGAAATGATGATTCATAAAAGCTTACGATTTCTTCGATGCGAGTTATTAAATATTCGAGTGCACGCAAAAACAAGTCTAAAGTTAATTCTTTATTATGATATTGATTTACCCATTGTGATTGAGTTCCGGATTTGTTTAACAATAATAGGTCATTAAAATTTATATTGGACCTATTGGACTGACGAGCCCAATGGGAGCTCGATATGGATATTAATTGACAATATTAACGAGAAATAATACATCCTACGACTATTATTGTGATATAACTTAGAGATCAATAAGTTATTGGTAAATGGTTGGGCTTATCAAGTTGACGAATTTGATAAAGCATCAACCCTTCATACAACGACTTATCGATTTATGAGGTCACATCATAAGACCTCAACCTTTATGTGTAACGCGATCTTTACTTGCTATATGTCTTACATGCGGATATATGCTTATGTGAACTACTTGATTTCTTGAGGCTTATGACGTTATGTGATTGCGTGAGTTATGCATCGATGACCTTTATTGAGGTATATTTTGGCGTAAAACCACTTGAGTTGAGACTTTGTCTCTAGCATCACACCGAACGATACCGAAACGCTACCAAGTGATAACCAAAACTTTTCAACAAACATTTCTTTCGAAAAACAAATGGAAACCATTTTGGAAACTATGGGAAAAGATTAACTTTTGAGGATATATCGAGCTAAGTCTTATATATATGATTAGGTTGTCCCAAGTCGATAGTTGCTGTGAAGTCTTAGCCATACTCTCTTTTGCATACTCGTGATTATTTTGATTTTGCTTGCTCTACTTGAAGTGAGTTTCATAGCCCCGCTTTTACTCGTATTTTACCTCTTTCTGATCTTGGGGGAGAAAACATGCAACTATTTTCTCGGACCTGCTATTAAATTGTTTTGCTATTAGTGTTGACTAGTTAAGGTTAGATTGCTGTAGAGGTTGCCTTAGGCTAGGGCTACTTGGAACCTAGCTATACAATAGACTTCTACATATGGCCTAGACCCAGGGCAGTAATGGGTGGTTCCTTACTGTAGCGTTATCCTGGCTAGTGACGACCGCTGAGGGATCCATTCACTATGACCACTTATCTTCCTTAAGATAAGAAACTTATCGTTATGAATTGTTATGAAGTTTGAATGCTTATCTATTGTGACAAACGGTAATTTTTCACCCATTATTAAATAGTAAATATTAATTTATTAGTGCCCAACTATTTGAAATAAGCATTCATAAGCTTACATAACTATTCAGGAAGCAAACCCGCCTACTGTGACTTACGACAACTCATAACAACGACCATATTTATCAGACAATATGAAAATATTATTTTCTGACCTATACTGATATTTATTTACCAAACCGAGAATTTATCTCGAGCACAACACGACATGCGTACCGACAGTACTTTAATTACGGCAACAATACAATAATTAATAAACAGTACTATAAATACGTTCTTATATTACTATTATTAAGACGTTTCCCGCAGATATATTTTTCACAAGCGCATCGGACCAAAAATATTGCGTTACAGCAAAACTCAGCGAAACCCGGGGTATACAAGACCCACTCACCTTAAATTGAGCATAAATGTTAACTAATATTTTGACACTTCATTTTATATATATGTTTGTATTTATAAAAAAAAATAAAAAAAAAATAAAAAAATGAAACGATTTAAAAGAAGATCCCACGCCTCAAATATCCAAAACAAATAAATAGAGAATATACACGATCTCTTTTCACTCTCCCCCATAAAACGCGTTTTCATCTTCCCCACTCTTCAAGAATATCAGAACTTTGCTCTCTCTCTCTCTCTCTCTCTCTCTCTCTCTCTCTCTCTCTCTCTCTCTCTCTCTCTCTCTCTCTCTCTCTCTCTCTCTCCTCTCTCTCTTCCCAAGAGATGGATCTAAAAAAAAAAAAAGAAGAAACATCAAGAAAACATGTGATAAAAATCCATTCTAGCCTCGAATTTCTCTCCAAAGGTAACCCTTGCATGCCAAGGAGATGCTTTCCACTGTCAATCTCTTTTTCTCCAGCCAAGATGAGTCACGGGTGACTAGAGGAAGACTCAAAGATTTGTTTTTAGTCCATTTATAGTTAAAAACGAGCTTCAAAATCAAAGGCAAGTATTAGGGTTTCCATTTTTTTTCTTTTTATTCCCATCCGATTCATAATGGCACCACATCTCTTCTTGGTGTGGATTGCAGCTTGGATTCGGATTGGGATCCCTCTTGTAATTTCTTCAAAGATTGTAAAAAATCTCAAACCTTGTTTATAAATTCGATTATGGATATGTTTGATTATTTTTTTTTATAAAAGTGTTATTGAACTAGTTGAATCTGAAGAAAACCCAAATTTTTATGATTGAATATTGTTGCTAAAACGTTAGGGCTTTCGTAATTAAGGGTAAATTAGATACTATGGTATGTTGTGATTAAAAGAAAATATTTGTACGAATCAGTTTTGAGTTTATATGGATCGAAATATTTTTTAGGGTTGATGAAATTGATATATGAAATCTTAGGGCTTTTGAAAATTAATAGATAATAACTAGTCATGGTAAGATTCGGATTGGCTTGTGGTTAACAAAAGAAAACAACTACCCGGTTATAATTTAGTTCGAACTACAAATATTTTCTTCTTTTCAAACGAATGTGTTTAGATTCGACCTGTGTTATTCTCGTTGCGATTGTTGTGGCTGTCGTAAGTTATTATTTTGATTTCTGTTTTCGTTAGTAAACCCTGTCGTCATTAGTAAACTTTTTTTTTTATAAACCTGCAACTTGAGGTTGTTTCAAGAAAGTGTCAAGTGTTTTGGTCGATTTGGGTTTAGTCCAAAGCTGTGATAATATATAGGAGTATTTTTTTTCCATATGTCGTTGTTGTTATTTGTGTGATTAAAAACCAAGTGAAACAATAAATTAATTGTGAACCTCCTTCTTGTTGGCTCTCATTTTGTGCTAGTCGAAACGGCTCATGTTCAATTCGGATACAATCTTTTCCCCCACGAATTAACTAGTATAGGCGTATAATAAATAAGAGCAGATTACTGTATTAAACTTTTGGCAAGAAAAATGGCATCCTGACTTGTTGTTTGGATGGATCGAAGGGGGGAGTTGGGCCAAGTCCCACTCACGGCTCAAAGTGGAGTAACCCAACTCTCGGCCCAACGAACTTGTTACAGGGCCAATTGGTTAAATAATTTCTTAAGCTCAACTAATAATCTGTTCTAAACATGAATGAAATTATATTATAGTGTTAAACAGTTGTAAAAGATATAAAGTTTGCAAATATATATATATACTTAGACTAAAATGCAAAACTCACTTGCTGTCTCTCAATTACTCATCCAAGAGTATTGACACACTTATGCAAATCGACAACATATCCTATAGACATATATACTTTATTAACACAACACAAACAATATGGTAATATTCCTTTAAACCATGGATCAATTCATGCAAGCATGAACCTTAGGCTATTTGACAACATATTTTTAATTTGAGTTTTCGCTTATAAAATATAATCGAACTTTTACTTAGTTACTTATAACTAAAACTCTATTTTCAACGAGATATATAAATAATTACCGCTTCATATGAAAGCTACTACGAAGAATTTCACATATAACAAATACTTTTAGAAAAGGATTTTTGACAACTTACAGTATATAAATAAAAGCTTATTATACTACCCTCTTCAATTAATATGACATATGACCTGTAATTATAAACTTAGTAACTTTGTTAACGATAATATTACCTACTCCGTCAACACCTAAACTTTATTGAAGATACTTTCTTGCACCTTGTCTTCGGCTATTATCAAACCATGAGTTATATACTCCCACGAGCCAATACGCGCTCGAGCAAAGAAAAATGTTTTCAAACATAAACGCAGCCACACAAGCAACAACGACGCAAACATTTTTCTTTAAAACTTTTAAACTTAGTTAAGCCTTATTGAGTCTTGAATGGGAATTGCAAACTAAAATTGCCGTACTATTCTAGGTTGCGTGTCGGTGCCGCTCTCTATCACTATTTGACCTTTCACTATCGAGACTACAAATCACTAAGGTGAGTTTATAGCCCCACTTTACTTATACTCATTTACAAAACTATGGGGTGAGAAACATGCAAAACATTTTCTGGACCATACTATTATTTCTCAACACTATTGCGTAGTTAGCCTAAGCCCTGAACCCACTGTTATGCCCACTTTCATGAACCGTTAATTCCTGTTAGGAAGCGCGATTGATATAAATAGATCTATTGGGGGTAACTCCCCCGTTCGGTTGGCCAGACGGGTCAATGCGAACGTATACCAAGTCGGACTACGAGTGTATTGGGTTAAACACTCGCTATGGGCCCTCACTATTATTATATGTGCTACATTGTGGCATACTAAACTGTTTAGCTTCGGTTGCATGAACTTAGTGCTAGCGCGATAGACTATTTTTGTATGACATTATATGCGTTGTAATGTTCGTACACAAAACTCTTGGTCCACATAACTTTACTGATAAACCTATAGACTCACCAGCTTTTTGCTGACTTTTAGCATGTTTTACTCAGGTGTTTGAGCTACTTATTGTTCGACAAGGCATGGCAAGGCGATGGTCATAATCTATTTACCTAAGTATTTTTATACAACATTATGACTTGTTTTTATGGGACCATTTGACGTTGGGCTTATCTATTTACTTTAAAACTTGATGTAAACTTGAATGAATTTTAATGAAATGTATTTTTAACGGAGTATGTATTCCGTTCTTTATTATCTTGTGTTGTGATCTCCAATTTAGTAGCACCCCATGACCCGAATGCTTCCGCTGTACCGATTTTGGGGGTGTTACATCTATGCCTGCCTCTAGTTACACATAGCGCTTACTCTACATGTCCACTATTACTTTAGATTTAAACCTATGAACTCTCCAGCAAAAGCTGACCTTTTAAGCATGTTTTTCTCAGGTAATTAAATGCTTTTGGATGGCTTGGACTTGAAAGCTTGGTGATGGCATGGTTGAGGGAAATCAATGAAACTCTGATATTTTCTTTTATGGACCTACTTTATTTATTTTATTATGGGCTTTCCGTACTCTAATATTTGGATGAATGTAAACTTTAACTTGATGTTGACTTTTGTTTACATTACATCTATGATATCTTGTTATCTATACGTGTGATGATGCCAATTCATGTAGCACCCCGAAAGCTTGTAAGTCTTCCGCTGTATCAAATTTTGGGGGTGTTACAGATTGATATCAGAGCTCTGGTTATAGAGAACTAGTTGCATAATGTAAACCTCAACTACAACCGCTTTTGAAACATCGATCCTCGACCAACGCCTGCCAGCTGCCGAGCCGAAGCCTTCATCTAAGATAAGTTTTGAAAATTTTATAAGATTATAATGCGAATATATCTTGGGGTTTAGAAGCGAGAAATTGAGAATATGATTTGAGTTTAGAAATGGTTATTATGCGATATTTCGATTGATTCATTTTGACTAGCGAATTTGGAAGATTTTGTGCATATTGAATTGTGATTAGCATATTGATTTATGTGTTATACTGTTTGATTATTTTGGATATTGCGGTATTTATAAATGCTATTTTGGAAATATGATTTGTGCGTGTGAGTTCCATTCGAGTTTAACTTTTATTGTTGATGTTGAGTCGTACAAAATGGTTTTTTTGAAACTCTTACACCTATCCCTACGCCGTTGTTACAGACAATGCCTTCCCTTAATTTTGATGTATCTGAGTACATCCTTGCTAGCCTCGACCGCTTAGCACGGGTTCCAATGATTCCAGATCAGGATGGTCCTTATGAGTGTTAGCATCAAAAATATATATTGAAAAGTGATGGTCATTCTCATATTAGAACTTTGTGTCGTTTGTTAAGATAAGTAATAGATTAGTCGGGGCTTTGGACTTGGTAAGCTAATATGTTAAGTGATATATTATGTAAGCCTTTAATATGAAATGTAATCCAAGTCCAAGCCCAAGCCCATAGAAAGCCTTAGGGCATCTCTTATAACTTACTATATAAACACCTCAAAGGCTCATTTGAGGTGTGTGCTTGTGTGTGTATTGTGTGTGTTTTCTTTAATAAAAGTTCTCATCTTTCTTTCTTGTCTCTCATATTCCAATGCCACATACATCCATACAAGTCACCATCTCTACTTCATATTTGCTTCTATATTTGTGTTAAAGTTGATATCTAAGGTCCTACAAGTGGTATCAATCGCCAAACAATGATTTAGGAGTGTTGGGAGTTTGTTTGTTTCGAGTTTTTTAGCTTATTACACGTTTTTTTATCCAAAAAGTTCATTAATTTTCTTGTTTTTCTTGGTCTTTAACACTTTTTTTATTACAAACTAGTGTTATAAACCTTTTCTAACAAGAAAGTTTCAATCTTTTTGAAGTTTCAAAGCTTAAAAAATTTCGACTTTATTCTTGTACTTGTTTTCTACAACACAAAAAATTTCCATAAAAATCACCAAGTTTGCAACTTTCTTTAAGTTTTGGTGTTTTTATAAATAGAAGTATAAGAATCTTGTAATACAAAATTCATTTGGGTGAGCTTTTAGCAAATTCAAAATTCTGGCAAACTTTCTAGAACACAATTATACCATATTTCTAGAACACAAAAGTTTCGAGAATACATTTGTACAAAGTTTTGAGATTACACCTCGTTGATCTTTAACTGTTACCGTTGCTTACTCGGTGTTTTCCTTGCTTGTATAAGTGAGAAAACACTTCGACTCGTGGTATACTCTCTAAATTGTATAATTTAGAAAGTTTTGGTGCTAAGTTTCTAGAACACTGAAAAGTTTCTAAAACACTGAAAAGTTTCTAGAACACTGAAAAGTTTCTAAAACACTGAAAAGTTTTGAGAACACTGAAAAGTTTCGAGAACACTGAAAAGTTTCGAGAACACAGAAAAATTTCTAGAACACTGAAAAGTTTCTAAAACACTGAAAAGTTTCTAGAACACTGAAAAGTTTCTAAAACACTGAAAAGTTTCTAGAATACTGAAAAGTTTCTAGAACACTGAAAAGTTTCTAGAACACTTAAAAGTTTCTAAAACACTAAAAATTTTCTACACACACCTCCTATTTCATTGGAACGATCCAAGAATTAACTTTATCCATCTACACTTCATCAATGGCAACTCAGCAAGACATTCATGCAGCCGGTGCGGAAAACCGACCACCAATGCTTGAAAAAGGTGGTTATCTTTCTTGGACAAGCCGCATGCTTCGTTACATCAAAATAAAGCCTGATGGTAAACTAATGATCAAATCAATTGAAAATGGTCCATTTAAGCCAAGACAAATTCAAGTTGAAGGCAATCTGAATGACACACCTCCTACTCAACCATTCATGTGTGACCAAACTGAAGAAGATTATACAGATGCAGACAGGAAGCAGATCGCCGCTGATGATATGGCAATGTATTTAATCCAACTTGGATTACCACGCGAGATCTTTGTTGCAGTTGACAGCTGTCAAACTACTCATGATATGTGGGAATGCGTTAGAAGGATATGTCATGGAACAGAGATTGGACAACAAGACTGAAATCAAACTTCTAACTGAATGGGAGAACTTTACATCTACTAAAGGTGAACAAATTGAATCATACTACACAAGGTTTTGCACTTTAATGAATGAATTAATCAGAAACAAGTTGACACCACGAATAATTGCAACAAACATCAAACTCATCAATAACCTTCCAGAAGAATGGGGTCGTTATGTTACAATTGTCAACCAAACAAAGGATTTACATAAGGTGAATTATGATCAACTCTATGACTTTCTGAAGCAAAACCAAACTGAGGCTAATGAAGTAAGGAAAGAAAGATTGGCAAAGAATCATGATCCTCTTGCATTAATTGCTACTACACCAACACCGTTACCAGTGAACATACAACAACCATCATCATCTTCCACTCACAACTACATGCAACCATCATGCATTCAACAACCAACACCGTTCTACCAACAACAATTCTACCCACAGGAACAACATGTTATTCCACAACTGCAATACCCACAATTCCAAGAACCAGAATTCACTAAAAATGATTAAGCTACTGCAGCATTGACACAAGCATTTGCTTTTCTGACAAAGGCATTCCAAAGACGTTATTCTACACCAACAAACAACAACCAAAGGATTTCATCGAATACTCGCAACAGGCAGATAGCTCAGCCGAGTTTCAATATGGGCAACGGAGGCCAAATGGTTGGAGTTTATGGGAATCAGCAGGGATATGCTACTGTATTTAACATGGGTATTCAGCATATGCAGAATCAGTTGGGTCAGTATGCAGGGAATCAGATTGGTCAGTATGCAGGGAATCAGATGGGTCAGTTTGTTGGAAATCAAAGGGATCAGAATGTTGGTAATCAGGCAATGGGTAATCAGAATAGGAATGTTGCAGCTCCAATTGTTGGGAATAATGGAAATATGAATCAGGGTAATCCGGTAAAGAGTTTCAACTGTCAGGGTATAGGTCATATGGCAAGGAACTGTCCTACTAAGCCGAACAAAAGAGACCCAGCGTACTTGCAGAAAGCACTGTTGTTGGCACAAAAGAATGAGGTCGGGTTTTAGTTGAACGCAGAGGAGAATGATTTTATGGCTCTTATGGATGACATGGAAGATAGAGAGGATATCGATGCGAAATGCATATTCATGGCGAATCTTCAGGAAGCGAAGTATGACACGGATTCTGACACACTTCCTGTTTATGACACCAATGCACCATCTGAGGTTTCAAATTTCAACACATGTCACAATAGTGATATATTTTATATGTCTCCTCATGAGGAATAGCATTCTAAGAAGCTAGCACCCAATTATGAAAAATATCTGGATACGCCAAGTAGTAGCAATACTCCTTCAGCAACTCCAGATGTGAATCAGAATGGAGTCTTCGTTTCACAGCATGCTGAGAATGATGAGGAAACACGTGCTTTGTTTGAATCATTATTGAATAATTGTCATATTGAAATTGAAAATGTGAAAAGGGTCAATCGCGATGTTAAGGCCGCGAATGTTAAATTGACCGCTGTGCTTGAGAGTTACAAGGAAAACGTTAAAGATTTTGAATTTCATAACAAAAGATTGTCTGAATTAGAAACTGGTATCAAAATTCCGTTTCAAGGGAAAAACAATTGCAACTCAAGTTTGATACACTTGATGTTAATTCTTTCAAGAAGATAAAATCTTTAAACGCTGAAATTTCTGATTTACAAAACCAACTTTCTAAACAAAAAACAGCTTATACCAATCTTGGAAAAGAAAGGGATGAGTTGAAAAAGGACTTTGCAAAGAAAGAAGATACACTTTTGGAAGTAATCGTAGAGTCAGAACACATGATTGCACATTTAGAAGAATTAGTGGTTAAGTCAAGCCAGTCAAGTCAAACAATGAAAATGATTTCAAATCAAACTAATCCGATTTACCATACGAAACATAAAATGGCTCTTGGTAACACAACTCCTTGTAATCTCAAGAAAGCTCAGCAAGAACAGAATGTTTTGTATAATGGTCCTCCCGTCGTTCGGGATTCCGTGCAAACGATGGAACTTGTCGAAGAGAGCATAAATAAAATGAAACAAAAGGATTTGAAACCCATTGATTACAACAAATTGAACAAACTTTCGGGAATTACTTTTGTTCCACAAACAGAACCATCTGTGTTTTCCATAAAATGACCATTCGCGAAATTCTTTTCTAAAAAGAAAGTTGTTTTCAAATCTCTTTCAAAAATGGAACAAATGTCCTCTAACAAAACATTTAATACAAGTGAGGCTAGAGACATTCTTGATGACGTTAAAAAGAGAATTCAAGAACTTCAAAATATTGTTAAATCTAAAACTACTATCAGTATTAACTACAGGCATTCTAGTTTTCATATCGAACAGAAAAAGGTGTTTGAAAAGGAAATTACTATCCCACTGAAAAACATCAGTGCGAGAGTAATCCATTTTGAAAACGCTTTATATGACACGTATGTTATCAAGCTTAAAGGTCTTGGGAGAAAGTAATTTCGTTTTCATAGGAGTCTGATGGTATCTTTTGAGTAGTGGTTTTTTCTTATTTAGAGAATTGGAAGTATCTTGTTATGTAAGTTTTTTCGCCTATGAAAACGATTCTTTTTCGAATTTTTATCAACGATTCTTAATAATTTTTTGTCCTCTTTCTTTTTGTTATTTTTCAGATTTTTTTGAATTTTTTTTTGAATGTTACTGTGATATTAATCTGCACATCCCTACTTAAAAGGTAATCCGCACCTGGGAGTAATAAAATTTTCAAAAATGCCATTTCTGGCCAGTTGCAACATCGATCATATCATTTTGCTTCTTCAGTACTATAGCCCAAAAATTATTTATGTTCAAAATTTTAGTATTTATGCACGCTATATAAAAAAATTGTGCAAGCCCTTCTCAAAGAACATTATGCAACTTAATTAAACCATGGACCTTGAACCTTGAACACCAACCTACTTGAAAAGGATTTGACCAACATCCTGGCGTAGGTTAAATTCCATGATGTTCCTCTTGCTATGTTTTCTGAGATGGTCTTAGTCTTCTTGCTACATTGATTGGTACACCCAAAATGTTAGATGCTTATACTAGCCAAATGTGCAAGGAATCATGGGGCCGTAGTAGTTTTGCTATGTGCATGATTGAAGTTAAGGCGGATGAGGAGCATAGGGATAGCTTCAATGTTGAGATACATTTCCTTGATGGGACGGGTTCAACTATTGAGAAGATTCGGGTTGAATTTGAGTGAAAACCGACTCTATGTGATAAGTGTATAATTTTTTGTCATACTTTGGTTGATTTTCCTAAGCATGTTCTACCTACTACTCAGCCTACTACAAGTGTTAATGATGGTTTTAAAACGGTTAATAAAAAGAAGAAGAGTAATAGTGGTGGTCAATCTGGTCCAAGTAAGGGAGGTTTTACTAAACCTGTTGTGGGGAAGAAGATGTAATATTGTAATAACTGTTAATTTTGGGACCCCTTTTATAACTTTACTGCATTAAATTTGAAAAATGTGAAACTTGAATTATCAATAATTTTATTGAGCTTTGGAAGCATCGTTGAAAACTTAAAGTTTTTTTTATAAAGTGTTTATCACTTCACGTTCTAATTAGATTAGCTATGTGCTTCGAGTTAGGCACTATTGACTTTGGCACTAGAAATCCTAAAGAAACGTATTTGATGAGTAATAGTTGCTATTTTATTCCTATACAAATCCTAAACTTCATATCTAGTTTCTTGAGCCGTGAATGACGAAAAGTATTGAAAAGATTTTGTTTACTCAGCGAATTATTTTAACCTTGCGAGGAATTGTTTTAGAACCGAGCGGTGAATATTTAAAATGATCTTTATGCCGACCGATGTTATTTGTAAACCTTAAAAATAAATTTTTCGGGAGAGATTATGAAAAATAATTGTTTAAGGTCCTTGACTTCAACCATTTTATAAAAACTAAACACTTGAGGGATCTATTTGCAATAACCTCAAACTAAACCAACACTTATACCCTAAACCTAAACTTTCTTTTCATTTTATCACCAAACACTCTTCTCCTTCCTCCCTCTCCTCTCTTGCTCGGCAGCCACCCACAACTACCACACCACCGCCACCACAACAACACCACCACCTCTACAACACTCAAAATCTTCTCCTCTTTCCATTGGTACTATTCCATTGGTACTATTAATAGTGATGATTGTCCTACAACACTCACCACCGCCACCTATATCATCACTATCATCTTTAATCTTGGTCTAGTACATAGATCTACAAAGAAAAGGTAAGAAAATGTATTTTTCATGTGGGTTGACTCTTGTACGAGTCAAACCTCACGTATTTCTTCATCTTGGGTACAAAAGATTGATGGGTTTTCACATCCTAACGATTCTTGTTTAATAAAAACATGAAACAAATGAGCTTGGTATCGATTGGCGAAAGTTTGGGTCGGTTTTGGTGTTGACCAAAGTCAAACTGTGGGTCAAATCCTCGGGTTTGTTTGATTTTCTTGAATTCTTGGTCATTTGTTCAATTATTATGTGTTTTGGTTCATATTTGGTTGATTTGGGAAGCTTTGGATACATATTAGTTAAGATATATCATGTTTGGTTTCGGATTTAATTTGGGTCGTGGGTTTAACCCACGACTTCTTGATGATTTTGTTGTTTTTGACCCATTTTGAGGCTTATATTTGATTATTGATGCATATTGGGTGATTTAGTATTGATTTGATTATGTTTGGAACAAGTTGACACCATTTGGGTGTGTTTGGTTGCGTAGCCGAGGATCCACAAGGCCTCTTGGCCTAGGGTTATGGCTCGTACAAGACCTAGCCGAGACCTCATGGTCATGGCCTTGGTCCTAATAGCCATCTTGTGATAGTTTACTTGATATGTTTATATTTTGGGTTACTTTGTTTGTGATTCTTGAAGATTTGACGTAAATGGTAAAATGGAAACTTGTGGTATATTATTTGGTTAATGTTGGATGTTGAAACTTGAGTATAAACGTGACTTGTGTTTACGTTGGATGAAAACTAGTGAATTGACGATGTATATATAATTTTGAGTTGGTTGTAAAACGGTTTATATATAATTTAGATAAGGTTGGCATATGTAAATGGTTGCGAGAAATATGGAGATTGATATATGAATTTTTGATGTTAAGTGTTATTTGAGCAACTTGGTATTTATTTGGCTATATGACTTGTTGTGACATTTAAATGGTCATATATATATATATATATATATATATATATATATATATATATATATATATATATATATATATATATATATATATATATATATATATATATATATATATATATATATATATATATATATATGGTGACTAACGTTTGTTGTTATTGTGATATCGAGAAATGGAGTGCTTGATTGTGATTTACCGGAGTTATAAGGATTAAAACTTTTAGATGACGGAGATAGGTTAGTACGAGTGCCGTAGACGGCCTCGCATTGTTGTAGTTTGTGAAGTGTGGATTGGATATCGAGATATATATTGGATTGATATTTATTATGACGATACTTGACTTGAGACTTTGTGCACGTTGAGGTCTCCTTGACTTTCTAGTCTTGGTTGGCTTCGACAGTGCCGTAACATTGGACATGGACTTTGACTTGTTATGTGGACCGGGAAGTTGTGACTCGGACACGTGGACTCGAATAAATAATAATTCATTAAATATCGTTTATTCCGTATAACTTATATATAATATGAGTCTGAATATATATATATCCACTTATATAATAAATAAGTGACGTAATAAATAAAAATAATAACGTAACGATAACTATTAAATATTAAGTTAGCTTAATAATTATCGGGACCTTATTAAACATATGATATAACGAATTGAACTACGATTTAAGAATGAAAATATTTTGGAAATGATGATCCATAAAAACTAACGATTTCTTTGATGCGAGTTATAAAATATTCGAGAGCACGCAAAAACATGTCCAAAGTTAATTCTTTATTGTGATATTGATTTACCCATTGTGATTGAGTTCCGGATTTGTTTAACGATAATAGGTCATTAATATTTATATTGGACCTATTGGACTGACGAGCCCAATGGGAGCTCGATATGGATATTAGTTGACACTATTAACGAGAAATAATACATCCTACGACCATTATTGTGATATAACTTAGAGATCAATAAGTTATAGGTAAATGGTTGGACTTATCAAGTTGACGAATTTGAAAAACCATAAACCCTTCATGCAACGACTTATCAATTTATGTGGTCACATCATAAGACCTCAACCTTTATGTGTAATGCGATCTTCACTTGCTATATGTCTTACATGCGGATATATGCTTATGTGAACTACTTGATTTCTTGACGCTTATGACATTATGTGATTGCGTGAGTTATGCATCGATGACCTTTATTGAGGTATATTTTGACGTAAAACCACTTGAGTTGAGACTTTGTCTTTAGCATCACACCGAACGATACCAAGCGATAACAAAAACTTTTCAACAAATATTTCTTTCAAAAAACAAATGGAAACCATTCGGGAAACTATGGGAAAAGATTAACTTTTGAGGATATATTGAGCTAAGTCTTATATATATGATTAGGTTGTGCCAAGTCGATAGTTGCTGTGAAGTCTTAGCCATACTCTCTTTTGCATACTCGTGATTATTTTGATTTCGCTTGCTCTACTTGAGGTGAGTTTCATAGCCCCGCTTTTACTCGTATTTTACCTCTTTCTAATCTTGGGGGAGAAAACATGCAACTATTTTCTCGGACCTACTATTAAATTGTTTTGCTATTAGTGTTGACTAGTTAAGGTTAGATTGCTGTAGAGGTTACCTTAGGCTAGGGCTACTTGGAACCTAGCTATACAATAGACTTTTACATATGGCCTAGACCCAGGGCAGTAATGGGTGGTTCCTTACTGTAGCGTTATCCTGGCAAGTGACGACCGCCGAGGGATCCACTCACTATGACCACTTATCTTCCTTAAGATAAGAAACTTATCGTTATGAATTGTTATGAAGCTGGAATGCTTATCTATGCCTGCCTCTAGTCACACATAGCGCTACTCTACAGGTCCACTATTACTTTAGATTCAAACCTATGAACTTACCAGCGAAAGCTGACCTTTTAAGCATGTTTTTCTCAGTCAATTAAATGCTTTTCGATGGCTTGGACTTGAAAGCTTGGTGATGGCATGGTTGAGGGAAATCGATGAAACTCTTATATTTTCTTTTATGGACCAACTTTATTTATTTTATTATGGGCTTTCCGTACTCTAATATTTGGATGAATGTGAACTTTAACTTGATGTTGACTTTTGTTTACATTACATCTATGATATCTTGTTATCTATATGTGTGATGATGCCAATTCATGTAGCACCCCGAAAGCTTCTAAGTCTTCCGCTGTATCAAATTTTGGGGGTGTTACAGATTGGTATCAGAGCTCTGGTTATAGAGAACTAGTTGCATCATGTAAACCTAAACTATAACCGCTTTTGAAACATCGATCCTCGACCAACGCCTGCCAGCTGCCGAGCCGAAGCCTTCATCTAAGATAAGTTTTGAAAATTTTATAAGATTATAATGCGAATATATCTTGGGGTTTAGAAGCGAGAAATTGAGAATATGATTTGAGTTTAGAAATGGTTATTATGCGATATTTCGATTGATTGATTTTTGACTAGCGAATTTGAAAGATTTTGTGCATATTGAATTGTGATTAGCATATTGATTTACGTGTTATACTATTTGATTATTTTGGATATTGCGGTATTTATAAATGCTATTTTGGAAATATGATTTGTGCGTAAGAGTTCTGTTCGAGTTAAACTTTTATTGTTGATGTTGAGTCATACGAAATGGTTATTTTGAAACTCTTACACCTATCCCAACGCCGTTGTTACAGACTATGCCTTCCCCTACTTTCGATGTATCTGAGGACATCCTTGCTAGCCTCGACCGCTTAGCACGGATTCTGATGATTCCAGATCAGGATGATCCTTATGAGTGTTAGCATTAAAAATATATATTGAAAAGTGATGGTCATTCTCATGTTATAACTTTGTATCGTTTGTTAGGATAAGTAATAGATTAGTCATTAGGCTTTGGACTTGGTAAGCTAATATGTTTTTTTTTGGGTAAAAGGTCAATGACCCGGTAAATATATTACTCCAAAAAACATTTAAGTACAACGGATATGAGTGAATCACATATCTCAGCCCGTTACATAGGCGAAAAGCTTACATAACAAGATACTTCCTATTTTCTAGACAAGAAAACAAAACCACTACCACATAATATTGAAAAACTCAGACAAAAATATAAACTACTTCCTACGACCTTGGAGATTAAAGCCATAAATGGCATTAAGAGCATCCAATTCCCCTGGAAGATCATAAATTTGCTTCGAGTAATCATCATAGTCATCAAACTCATCTTCACGCTCATGACCTCCACCAAAAAGATTTGCAGATTTGTCGAACGTGTTAAGAACCTCATCCTCATCACTATCAGAAACCACAACATCACCCACCTTGGAAAATGGGTTAGCCCTCTTAGTGACAGAGGCAGACGGAATAGGATGACCTTCATCATCCACAAGAGTAGCTTTCCCATCAATAAGTAGCTTTTGAAGCTTACTAATCTTCTCAACTATTGGAGTAGAACCAACCTCCTTAGTAACCATTGAATCACTCACAATCGGTTCTTGTGATGTAGAACCAGTCTTAACCGACTCATCCTCATTAACTTCCATTGTACGGCCAACATCCACATCCATGTTGGTGTCAGAAGTAGGAATACCAAACGCATCCGTATCATCCATATTAAGAGCATCAAATTGGTTAGATGTAGAAATCTTCGTACCACTAGAACTAGCCACATCAAAAGTCATCTTCTTAGTGCTACCAGCATTCTTAGTCGTCTTCTTAGGTTCAGGAGGAGTCTTTTTGGGTTGATACTGAAACTGCTTACCCACAACAGGTTTAGTAAACCCCCTTGACCCGGGATTGAAAGACCACCTTGCTTTCCTTTCTTCTTGTGATTGACAGACTTGAAACTATCATTAACAGGCTTAGTAGACTGAACATGAGGAATAACAATTGTAGGACAATCAGTCAGAGTATGAACAAATATCTTACACTTGTCACAACGAGGTGGTTGCCACTCGTATTCAACCCGTATATTCTCAATAGTCGAACCCGAACCATCAAGTAATGGTATCTCAACAGTGAGGCTGTCCTGGAGCACCTCAACCGATCTCACTTCAATCATGCATCTAGCAAAACTACTACGGCCCCACGATTCCTTGCACATTTGACTTGTAAAAGCATCTAACCTTTTGGGCGTGCCAATCAGTGTGGCAAGAAGACTGAGGCCATCGTCAGAAAACATAGCAAGGGGAACATCATGTAATTTAACCCACACCGGGATATTAGTCAAATCCTCTTTAAGTAGGTTTGTGTTCAAAGTCCATGGTTTAAGAATAATAGGAACATTTCTGATCAACCAAGGACCGTTTTCAAGCACATCATCAACACCTTTCTTCGAGTTGAATTTAAAGAAGAAGAACCCCTTAGCATTCATCATTACCTTTTGCACACCAAACTTAGCCCATGCATTGCCGACATAGTAATCAACAACCGGAAAAGCAAGGTGTTGGCCAAGAAAGTAACCGTAGAGAGTATTATCAAACCGCGTGTTTACCTCTTCCACTACTTTCATTGGAACTGAAAGGTCAACATTAGCCTTCTTCTTGCTACATTCCAACCTACGAAAGTTTGAAACATGTTTCAGAGGTTCATTAGAAGAAGCACCCGCGTAAGAAACCAACTTCACTCCTGTACCATTAGTAGTATCAACCTTGTGAGCATTAGGACCAGAAGTTACACTCCTATTCATATTCACATTAATCCCACGCGAAGGAGGAGTACATGTAATATTAACTTTATTAGCACCAATCTCACTTTGAATTTTATCCATGGCATCATCAAAATTCTGATGCGCATTATCAATCAAGTGCTTAACAGTATCAGCACTTGTAATCCGTTCCAAGTCGTCACCATGAGATGTATCTTTCGTAAGTGGAATCGGCTCCACTTTCTGAGTACCATACATAGAACATTCAGGTGCATCATCCTCATTCAAACTAACACTACTAGGGTTCATCATTGAGGGTGTACTTAACTCACCAAGGCTAGTAGTGGCCTTTTGAATATTACCAAGTGAAACCAGCTCCACTTTCAGGTAAGCTAATATGTTAAGTGATATATTATGTAAGCCTTTAATATGAAATGTAATCCAAGTCCAAGCTGATACGTGGGAATCGCACCAGGCTTTACCTCTCAAGGGATCTTGAGAAGCTTACAACCCCCACCAGGCAATGTACCTGATCGTTGTAGTATAGTATAGTGACAAGTACCGGGGGTTTGATCGTTCAGCTAGGAATAGTGTCGCTAGGATTAGAAAACCTAAATACTAGTTCTAGATATGAAGGATGATTCTTTTTGTGTTTTTATATTTTTATGAAAGCAAATAAAAATCTCGGGTTTGAAGGATATGGGCGAAATTAGTTGCTAGTCAACTAACCCAATACTAAAGATGCAATCAAAATAAAATACTAAAAATGAAAATAAACTAATTTAAATTAAGGTTGTGAACAATAAGTGGGAGAAGTGTGTTTACTTAGATTTCACTACTCCCTAGATATCTTTTACATGTTAATTACTTATTATAGTTGCGTGGATGACGGACTGTATTCCTTAATACCATTCATGGGGTGGCGTACTTACTTCCCTAATCCTATGAGTGCCTACTTCACTCCTATGTCGAGCCTGCAAGAAGCTCCTAACATGGGATCATTAGAATTTACTCATGCATTAAATACAACCAATAAAACCTAGTACACATCGGTTCATGTTTCCTAAGACGTTCAAGCATGTTACCATTTGGAGATCTGCCAGTTTTCTTAAGCCTAACATTGAAATCATTCATCCAATACAACCATAAACAAGTAATCAACACATAATCAACATCTAGGTTTCATTAGATCTAAGCAAACACAAGATAAATCTAGCCTAGCTTGGTGAAATTAAGACAAGCACAAGATATAGACAACCAACACATAGACATATTGATTGAATTAAGAAAAGACTTATCTTAATAACACATGTAAGGATTCAAGGGTTGAAAACCCTTGAAAAGCTGTAAAATTCGTATATGGTTCGGCCTTAGGGTTTCTCCAAACTTGTTCTTTTCTAATGAATGAAAATTATAAAACTATATATAGATATTAGAGGTTGACGGCGTCAAGAACAAATGGGTGACGCCGTCATGTCGCCGCCAAAATAATCCTCGGACTGCCTTGATTTAGGTGAAGGGGCCGAAAAGGAGTTGGCAAAATGCTATGACCCGTATTGGTGACAGGAATAGAATGCCCATCACCAACCGAGACAGACGGATACATGCAAGTATTAAAAACATTACTAAGACTATTAATTGAAGCATTTAAATGTGAGCTCGCACCTGTGTCCATGTTCCAAGCGCTAGTTGCGAGATCATGAAGTGTCCCGGCAGTGAAAGCATGAGGCACATCTGACGCCGTCATGTTGTCTATTTTTGCAGGCCGTCACACTTTTAACTCTTGACGCACTACTTGTGATGCCTTCATTTCTGTACTGGGTCGTCATGGTATTTACTCTTAACGCCGTCAGGAAAGTACTCTTGACGCCGTCACACACTGTTTCCAGCATGGAAAATTAAGTCTTTGGCGTTTTCTTCACTTTTATGCTCCAAAAACGTCCGAATTGCTTCCTTTTCCAAATTTCTCTCCCAAAGTACCTAAAATCACAAAATGAACGATTTAGGGCAATATTTGATCAAATAAATTCAATTCCGGGCTTAAATGACCCCCTAAAAATGGATCATTTTTCGCCTCATCATATACCCTTACACTTGAGATTTGCTTGTCCTTAAGAAAATGCGCTTTTATTCTAATCAAAATACAAGTTATGGGTCATTTAACACTAATATAAAAGTAATTACAACAAATAATCGTTCCACTAAAGACCAAAGACAAGCACGGAGGTCATATACTAGCACCTCACAAATAGTGTTTAGATACTCACATCTCTCGGGTGTAATAATGTATAAATTACAATATGGAAACGGAAGATATCTCTCACTACCTGTCATAGCAAAATAGATTACCAAAGGATTGGGAAAGGATCAAACCTCCACCACATGGCGTAAGCACCTAGGATAAACTATCAAAGAGGTCTTTTAAAGGGTTGTAACGTTAGGTGTAGGGATATGAAATACACGGTTTTGTTGGATATAGGCAGTCTTTACTGGTGGCGAGTTAACAATCTTGGTTAATTACATGTACAATATGGCGTTGCTATGCCAAGAATAGACTCGACTTAAGCTAATAAATGAAAAATAACCAAAAACATAAAATGAACATAGAATAAAAAGGGGTTGGTAGTCCGTATGTTTTTTTTTCTTTCTTTTTTTTCTATTTTTCTTTCTTTTTTTTTTAATTTTTTTTTTTTTTTTTTTTTTTTTTTTTTTTTGCATACACTCTTACCCTACCATCCAAAATAATACATCATAGGGAATACACGTTCCCCTTACACTTGAATTTTTACATATTTACAATAAACTAACCTAATGACTCGAATTAAGAAAATCAAAACACTTTGAGTACTTTTAAGATTAACGTACATACGGGGGTAATAAATGATGTTCTTCCCCATTACTCCATAAATAAGTATTTTACCCATGAGTCCCAATCGTCCCAAAACAATATGTACAATGATATGACTCGACTTAGCAACCATGTAATCAATTGGAAAGTTAACTTAGGGTTTAACAAATAACAATAATGCACTAAAGATGAGTGCATACACGGAAGGCTAAGGCGATTTGGTTGTACATTTAAGTGGAGTGTAACAAATTCTTCCTTTAAGAAAAATGCTTAAAGTTAGAAACGAAAGGATAGGCTCGGAGGGGTGTACTCAGGGTATCGTGTACTAAAAATGAGTACAACGCTAAGGTGTGGGAAAAATTAATTGACTTAACTAGCCAAGTAATATGACTTAAATGGTCAAGTAATTATAATACGGGTTTAATACAAGGGTGATCCTAATGCCTCTTATAATGTAGTAAATCCTACTACACGAATGTAGTCTCACTAGCGGTCTCAGGATGCATCACTAACGCAAGTTCTAGAATCAAAATGCTACCGGTACACTCATAAGCACTAATAGTAACTGCTTTTCCTATCAAATCTAAAGGCGAACCTCACATATTTGGGTAGAAAATTTTTCTGAATGATACGGTTATGTGATAGTCATACAATCTCCTATCCATGAGACGCTTGCTATGGCTAAAGTTTCACTCCTAAATGTTGTAAAAAATTTTAAATTTGGCGCTAAAATTGCACTAACAAGTATTTCTCATAGTTTTATTACACATCTACTATTAAACAAACAAACTCAAGCGAAAGCGTATCTGTAAGGTATCATGATTTTACTCTCCCCTTACACTTAGGATGAACATTGTCCCCAATGTTCAAGTAAAGAATGTAAAAGTGAAATAAGTAAAACGAATGAAATCAAATACTCCCCTGATTCGCTCGGTATGGATAATAAGGTGGCCAGGTTAGATCTTCCTCCAAGAAAACGAACAATCAAAGGTTCCCTTCCAGAAAAATAATCATCTTCTTGTCATACATAACCTATAAATCCTGAGAAAACAGACAAGGCAACATCGCATAAAATCGGCGGCAATCTACATAAGTTACTAAATCCTAGAAAGCAAAGTAAGATATAATGCTTGTGGAATGAATTTTGCAAATTTCCTGGAGATTATAAAACTTAATAATTCAGCAAAAACCTTAAGACTCCGTTAGAAAAACAAAACTGGTAAAATTTCCAGATTTTTACCCGTGACGTCGTCAAGAGCAAGCTCATGACGCCGTCAGAAGTGACCTGCAGAAATTCTTATGTTAAGTTTCCGGAAAATTTCTGGAAAAACTTGGTCATACTTCCTGGAAAATCCTGCAAAACTTCATTATGACTCAATACAAGCATTTGACTCTAACAAATACGAATATACATGTTCACTTAATATTGTGGAGAATCATGATCGGTTTTTTTCTTAAAAACATATTTGGGGTTTCCCCTTACACTTATCTTTTGCAAAAATACCTTTTTGGGTGAAGTTAAGACTAGGCCAAACAACAAATCAAAGTATTTCCACTCTTTAGTTTAGAAACATGATCTACCAACAATAAAAATAAAGCATGCATACGGAAGCAAATAACAAACAAGCAAAATAAAAATCACACAAAGCATGGGTTGCCTCCCAAGAAGCGCTTTTCTTTATTTATGAGTCTTGTAGCTAGACTCAAGGTCATGGGTTACTACGTGACCTCATCATCAAACGTTACATCTTCCTCACCAATCATTTCATTATTGTTTTCTTGATAATGTTTTACACGTTGTATGTTAACAGTAAATTCTCTACCTTCATCGTCTAATAACACAACGGCTCCAGTTCTAGAGGAATTTTTCACTGTAAATGGTCCATACCATCTAGACTTGAGTTTCCCTGGGAATAATCTTAACCGAGAATTGTACAATAGGACTTTGTCCCCTTCTGAAAATTCCTTGGGTTTCTTAATTCTTCGATCATGCCATCTTTTTGCCCTTTCTTTATATGTAATGGAAGACTCATATGCTTCTAATCTAAGCTCATCAAGCTTATGTAATTGCAAGAACCTATTGGTTCCGGCAATTGTATAATCTAAGTTACATGCCTTAAGCGCCCAATAAGCCTTATGTTCTAATTCTACTGGCAAGTGACATGCCTTACCATACACCATGCGAAACGGGGTCATTCCAATAGGTGTCTTGTAGGCGGTTCGGAATGCCCATAAGGCTTCGTCGAGTTTAAATGACCAGTCTTTTCTATTCTGACTAACCATTTTTTCAAGTATTCTTTTAATAGCCCTGTTTATGTTTTCGACCTGGCCGTTGGTTTGAGGGTGATAGGTGGTGGAAAACCGATGGGACACTCCATACCTCTTCATGACCTTCTCCATTTGCGCATTGCAAAAGTGGGTCCCCCTATCACTGATGAGGGCTTTAGGAATCCCGAATCTAGCGAAAAGCTTTTTCAGGAAATGAATAACTACCCTGGCATCGTTGGTCCTAAGGGCTTGTGCCTCTACCCATTTCGAAACATAATCGATGGCAACTAAAATGTACTCGTTCCCCCTGAATATGGAAAGGGTTCCATGAAGTCAATTCCCCAAACATCGAAGACCTTACATACTTGTATAAAATTCTGAGGCGCTTCGTCCCTATGCGATATGTTACCGGCCCATTAACATGCATCGCATGCCTGTACCATTTCTTTGACATCACGGAAAATTGTGGGCCAATAGAATCCCGCGTCGAAAATTTTTCGGGCGGTGGTGCTTATCCCATGATGCCCTCCAGAGGGACCAGAGTGACATTCCTTCATAATCTTCACTGCCTCACTTTCCGAAACACAACGTCTTATTATTTGGTTAGGACACCTTCGGAATAAAAATGGTTCATCCCAGAAGTAGTATTTTAACTGAGAAAAGAATCTTTTTCTTTCGTACTTAGTCAGGTGTTCTGGAACGAGTCTGCTTGCGAGATAGTTGGCAAAATCGGCGTACCAAGGCTCCGAATCAATCATTGACATGAGTTGTTCGTCAGGAAATGAATCCTTAATCTCGTACCTATCGTGCTCATCCAAGGGGTTTTCAAGACGAGAAAGATGATCAGCAGCCATATTTTCTGCCCCCCTCTTATCACGAATCTCAACATCGAATTCTTGTAACAACAAGATCCACCGAATTAGTCGCGGCTTAGCATCCTGCTTAGCAAAAAGATATCGAAGAGCCGAGTGATCAGTGAAAACGACTGTCTTTGAAAGGACAAGATATTGCCGGAATTTGTCGAATGCGAACACTATGGCTAACAATTCCTTTTCGGTGGTGGAGTAATTCTCTTGAGCGGGATTCATGGTTTTACTTGCGTAGTAAATGGGTTGGAATAGCTTGTCACACATGATTTCAAACGGTAACTCCCAGTTGGGTGTAATCATGATTGGAGCTTATGTGAGCTCCTTTTTTAAGAGATCGAATGCATCCTTGCATTCTTGTGAGAAATCGAATGGAGCATCCTTCATAAGCAATTGAGTCATTGGCCGAGCTATTTTGGAGAAGTCTTTGATGAATCTCCGATAAAACCCGGCGTGCCCCAAGAAGCTGCGTATTGCTTTAACAGTCGTGGGGTATGGTAGCTTAGATATAGCTTCAACTTTAGCTTGGTCCACCTCTATTCCGTTCCCTGAGATCTTATGCCCTAACACAATCCCTTCTTTCACCATGAAATGATACTTTTCCCAGTTTAACACCAAGTTGGTTTCCTTACATCGTTTAAGCATCTTTTCTAGATTAGCAAGACAGCGGTCGAAGGAGTTCCCGAAGACCGAAAAGTTGTCCATGAACACTTCCATGCTGTCTTCCATAAGTTCGTGAAAGATTGCGGTCATGCATCGTTGGAAAGTGGCGGGGGCATTACATAGCCCAAAAGGCATCCTTTTGTAGGCGAATGTTCCATAAGGGCAAGTAAACGTGGTGTTTTCTTGGTCCTCAGGTGCTTTGGGAATTTGAAAATACCCTGAGAATCCATCCAAGAAGCAATAGTACTCGTGCCCAGACAATCTCTCTAACATTTGGTCAATGAATGGTAAGGGAAAGTGATCTTTCCTCGTGGCATCATTGAGCTTCCGATAGTCAATGCATACCCGCCATCCAGTGACCGTTCTCTGGGGTAACATCTCACCCTTGTCATTCTTAACTACAGTCATTCCACCCTTTTTAGGTACAACCTGTACAGGACTGACCCATGGGCTATCCGAGATTGGGTAGATCAATCCTGCATCCAGAAGTTTGATGACTTCTTTCTTTACCACTTCCTTAATGTTGGGGTTCACCCGCCTCTGGGGTTGCACGGTAGGTTTATAATCTTCTTCCATGAGAATCTTACGTGTGCAAAAAGTTGAGTCAATCCCCTTAATGTCGGCTACACTCCATGCGAGCACCCCCTTATATTTCTTTAGGACCTCTAAGAGTTTACCTTTTTGTCCATGTTCGAGGGAAGAGTTTATGATTACCGGCAGTTGATAATCTCCCTGAAGCAAGGCATACTCTAAATGGTTAGGAAGTTCCTTAAGATCTAACTCAGGAGGTTCGATAATAGAAGGCTTAAGCTTGTTTTCGGGCTTTCGGAGCTCAAGATGCTCCGTTGCATCTTGTCTAGGGTAGAAGGAGACTGCACCAACATCCTCCATCTTTTCCACCTCTAGCAAAGGCAGAAAACTCTCGTCCCGTAACCAGCCTTCCTCGATTTGTTCATCAACACAGCTATCAATGACATCTGTGAGTTCATCGACCTCCCCAATGAAATAGAGCCGGTTAGCTGCTTCGAGAGAGAGATCCATAGAGTCCTTAATGTCGAAGGTTGTGCTATCGGTTCCCACTCGCAAGGTTAACTTGCCGTCATAAACATCAATGACTGCACGAGCGGTAGCAAGAAATGGTATCCCTAAGATGATGGGTACCAAGTCATCCTCCTCCATATCTAAGATTATGAAGTCGACCGGGAATTTGAATTTCCCAACCTTGACTATCACATACTCACATATCCCTACAGGGTACTTGACTGATCTATCGGCTAGTTGGATGTTCATATAGGTAGGCTTTAATCCAGAGTATCCTAATTTCAGGAACATAGAGTGAGGCATGAGATTGTTACTCGCCCCCAAATCGGCAAGAGCATTCTTTATTGATAGAGATCCTATGGAGCAAGGCAAGGTGAAGCTGCCTGGATCGTCTACCTTTTTTGGTAGCCCTCGATGGGTCACCACCGAGCATTCTTCCCCCAGGGTCATAAGACCCTCAAGTTTCTTTTGGTTAGCAAGTAGTTTTTTAAAGTATGCGCTATACTTCGGCATGTGATAGCAAGCATCAAGGAGGGGTATGGTGACTACTGAGTCTTTTAGGTATGACAAGAATCTTTTATTATCATTCTCAGTTTTCTGGTTTTTTAATCGGGATGGGAATGGGATTCTCACAGGTTGGTTAGGTGGGGTTGATGGGGAAGGGGTCGTCAAGGGAGGTTGGTTGGGAGTCTCGCTGCCCACATCCTCCTCCTCCTCGCGAGGCTTGTTTGGATCAGGAGTGATGGGGGACAAGCTTGGGTAAGGAGGGTCCTTGGTTGTTGTTCCAGCTCGAGTGGTTATCGCGACCATGGGGTCTTTTTTGCTTACTGATGGCATTTCAAGGTTATCGAGGGCTGAGTTAAGCTTTTTGAACCATTCTCCAATGGCATTCTGCTGCTCGTCAACAAGTTCGTTAAGACCTTTTAATTGCAAGCCTTTTTCTTGAGTGAAGTGACCAAGGTTGATGCGTGGGAATCGCACCTTGCTTTACCTCTTGAGGGATCTCGCGAGGCTTACAACCCCCACCAGGCAGTGTACCTGATCGTTGTAGTATAATATAGTGACAAGTACCGGGGGATTGATCGTTCAGCTTAGGAATAGTGTCGCTAGGATTAGAAAACCTAATTAATAGTTCTAGAGGTGAAAGATGATTATTTTTGTGTTTTTATATTTTTATGAAAGCAATTAAAATCTCGGGTTTTGAAGGAGTGGGCGGAATTAGTTGCTAATCAACTAACCCAAAGCTAAGATGCAATCAAAATAAACTAATAAAAATAAAATTAAACTAATTAAACTAAGGTTGTGAGCAGTAATTGGAGAAATTGTGTTTACTTAGACTTCACTACTCCCTAGATATCTTTTACATGTTAATTACTTGTTACACTTGTATGAATGACGGGTTGTATTCCTTAATACCATTCGTGGGGTGGCATACATAACTCCCCAACTCTATGAGCTCTTATCTCCTCCTACACCATGACCCAGCACAACTATAGGGATTGTAAACAGTGGCTCATGCATTAAATACAACCAATAAAGACCTAGTACGCCTCGGTTCATGTTTCTTAAGATGTTCAAGCATGTTACCATTTGGAGATCTGCCAGTTTTCTTAAGCCTAACATATAAATCATTCATTCAAAACAAGAATAGACAAGTAATCAACACATAATCAACATCTAGGTTTCATTAGATCTAAGCAAACACAAGAGAGATCTAGCCTAGCATAGTAGAATTGAGACAAAAACAAGAGATAAACAACCAACACATAGACATATTGATTGAATTGAAAGTACACTTATCTCAATTACAATGCAAGGTCTCAAGGGTTTGGAACCCTTGAAAAACCTGTAAAAGAGGCACCAAAATCGTGTTTAGGGTTTCACCAAAACTTCTCTCTTTTTAATGAAAAAACTAGAAAACTATATATAGGAAAAACAGTCTGACGGCGTCAAGAGTTAATTCTGACGCCGTCACCTCGCCGCCATAAACTTCCTCGGACGGCCTTGATCCACTTATGACGGCCTATGTGACGCCGTCACCACCCACGGTAAATTATTCTTGGCCACTTTGACGCCGTCACCAGTACGTCTGACGCCGTCACCACCTTCGATATTTAATTCTTCATGTCTGACGCCGTCAAGAGGCAAGTCTTGACGCCGTCACCTTGTATCCTCAGCTTGGATTTTTGGTACTTTGTCGTTTTCTTCACTTTATGCTCCAAAAACGTCCAAAATAGCCTCTTTTCCAGAATTCACTCTCCAAACACCTAAAATCACAAAAGGAACGATTTAGGGCAATATTGATCAAATAAAGTCGGATTCGGGCTTAAATGACCCCCTAAAAACGGATCATTTTTCGCCTCATCAAAGGTCATCTTCAAAAGTGCTCCTGATTTCGAATTCAGGACCTTCCTCTCCTTCTTTTCTTTTTACCAGATTCCCCCAGAGGGTGTAATCGTCATTTTGGTAAAAAGGCAAAAGGGAGGGATCAGCATAGATGTCACCTCCTGACAAGCATGCATGTTCAGTCGTGGCTTCTTCTCCGCATTCCTCTACCTCATGCGGGCCCCCACAGTAGTCGCAGATCAAGTAAGGATTTGAAAGTTGTTTAGGTAACTGCGACCCAGCTAGGTACTCCATTCTTTTGTGAATTTTTCTTAACCGATCTGAAGTGATTTCAGAAATGCTGACAGTCGACTCAGGTTCATCCCAAGTGTAATCCTGGTCTTGAGCATATTCTTCAATCCTATCCCATCCTTCTTCGGCACTAAGATTGGCTAATCTCCCTTTTCTAGATTGGTTGATCCTGTTCCGATCATTAGAGGAGACATTGTCGTAGAAGATTTGGACCAAAAGCCAAAGTTCGATGCCATGATGGGGAACTTGTCTTACTAAATCCTTAAATCTAATCCACGATTTATGGAAGGGTTCGTCCTTCCCTTTTCAGAAACGGAGGATCCTATCTCTAAACGCTCAGGTTTTTCCAGGTGGAAAGAACTTCTCATAGAACTTGGATATGAGTTGCTCCCATGTGAAAATAGACTCAGAAGGGAGTTTATCATACCACTCTTGGGCTTTTTCATATAGGGTGAAAGGAAAGAATCGTAATCGGGATGTGTCTCTAGTAGCCCCATCCGTATGGAGAGTGTCTACTATTTTCAAGAAGTCTTTAATGTGTTGAATGGGATCTTCCTCATCTAACCCACAAAACTTACACACACTTTGGACAAGCCAAACATCGGTCGCATGCAAGACCTCATTGGTGTGTTCGTTTGGGTAGACAATGGCATTTGAGAAGCCACGAGGGTTTGGGGAGGAGTAGTCCTTAAGGCGCTTAGGAGTAGGAGTTGCGGGGGTACTCATCTCGTTGTTGGGTTGGGAGCTAGGGGTTGTAATGTGATTTTCCGAATTTTCTTCAGAAAGGGGTGCATCAAAATCTCGGGTTTGAAGGATATGGGCGGAATTAGTTGCTAGTCAACTAACCCAATACTAAAGATGCAATCAAAATAAAATACTAAAAATGAAAATAAACTAATTTAAATTAAGGTTGTGAACAATAAGTGGGAGAAGTGTGTTTACTTAGATTTCACTACTCCCTAGATATCTTTTACACGTTAATTACTTGTTATAGTTGCGTGGATGACGGATTGTATTCCTTAATACCATTCATGGGGTGGCGTACTTACTTCCCCAATCCTATGAGTGCCTACTTCACTCCTATGTCGAGCCTGCAAGAAGCTCCTAAAATGGGATCATTAGAATTTACTCATGCATTAAATACAACCAATAAAACCTAGTACACATCGGTTCATGTTTCCTAAGATGTTCAAGCATGTTACCATTTGGAGATCTGCCAGTTTTCTTAAGCCTAACATTGAAATCATTCATCCAATACAACCATAAACAAGTAATCAACACATAATCAACATCTAGGTTTCATTAGATCTAAGCAAACACAAGATAAATCTAGCATAGCATGGTGAAATTAAGACAAGCACAAGATATAGACAACCAACACATAGACATATTGATTGAATTAAGAAAAGACTTATCTTAATAACACATGTAAGGATTCAAGGGTTGAAAACCCTTGAAAAGCTGTAACATTCGTATATGGTTCGGCCTTAGGGTTTCTCCAAACTTGTTCTTTTCTAGTGAATGAAAATTAGAAAACTATATATAGATATTAGAGGCTGACGGCGTCAAGAACAAATGGGTGACGCCGTCATCTCGCCGCCAAAATAATCCTCGGACTGCCTTGATCTACATCTGACGCTGTCATGTTATCTATTTTTGCAGCCCGTCACACTTTTAACTCTTGACGCACTACTTGTGACGCCTTCATTTCTGTACTGGGTCGTCATGGTATTTACTCTTGACGCCGTCAGGAAAGAACTCTTGACGCCATCACACACTGTTTCCAGCATGGAAAATTAAGTCTTTGGCGTTTTCTTCACTTTTATGCTCCAAAAACGTCCGAATTGCTTCCTTTTCCAGATTTCTCTCCCGAAGTACCTAAAATCACAAAAGGAACGATTTAGGGCAATATTTGATCAAATAAATTCAATTCCGGGCTTAAATGACCCCCTAAAAACGGATCATTTTTTGCCTCATCACAAGCCCAAGCCCATAGAAAGCCTTAGGGCATCTCTTATAACTTACTATATAAACACCTCAAAGGCTCATTTGAGGTGTGTTCTTATGTGTGTATTGTGTATGTTTTCTTTAATAAAAGTTCTCATCTTTCTCTCTTGTCTCTCATATTCCAATGCCACATACATCCATCCAAGTCACCATCTCTACTTCATCTTTGCTTCTATATTTGTTTTAAAGTTGATATCTAAGGTCCTACAAGTGGTATCAATCGCCAAACAATGATTTAGGAGTGTTGGGAGTTTGTTTGTTTTGAGTTTTTTTAGCTTATTACACGTTTTATATCCAAAAAGTTCATTACTTTTCTTGTTTTTCTTGGTCTTTAACACTTTTTTGATTAAAAACTAGTGTTATAAACCTTTTCTAACAAGAAAGTTTCAATCTTTTTGAAGTTTCAAAGCTTAAAAAATTTCAACTTTATTCTTGTACTTGTTTTCTAGAACACAAAAAATTTCCATAAAAATCACCAAGTTTGCAACTTTCTTTAAGTTTTGGTGTTTTTATAAATAGAAGTATAAGAATCTTGTAATACAAACTTCATTTGGGGTGAGCTTTTAGCAAATTCAAAATTCTGGCAAACTTTCTAGAACACAATTGTACCATATTTCTAGAACACAAAAGTTTTGAGAATACATTTGTACCAAGTTTCGAGATTACACCTCGTTGATCCTTAAGTGTTACCGTTGCTTACTCAGTGTTTCCCTTACTTGTATAAGTGAGAAAACACTTCGACTCGTGGTATACTCTCTAAATTGTATAATTTAGAAAGTTTTGGTGCTAAGTTTCTAGAACACTGAAAAGTTTCTAAAACACTGAAAAGTTTCTAGAACACTGAAAAGTTTCTAAAACACTGAAAAGTTTTGAGAACACTGAAAAGTTTCGAAAACACTGAAAAGTTTCGAGAACACAGAAAAGTTTCTTGAACACTGAAAAGTTTCTAAAACACTGAAAAGTTTCTAGAACACTGAAAAGTTTCTAAAACACTGAAAAGTTTCTAGAACACTTAAAAGTTTCTAAAACACGAAAAAGTTTCTACACACAGCTCCTATTTCATTGGAACGATCCAAGAATCAACTTTATCCATCTACACTTCATCAATGGCAACTCAGCAAGACATTCATGCAGCCGGTGCAGAAAACCGACCTCTAATGCTTGAAAAAGGTGGTTATCTTCCTTGGACAAGCCGCATGCTTCGTTACATCAAAACAAAGCCTGATAGTAAACTAATGATCAAATCAATTGAAAATGGTCCATTTAAGACAAGACAAATTCAAGTTGAAGGCAATCTGAATGACACACCTCCTACTCAACCATTCATGCGTGACCAAACTGAAGAAGATTATACAGATGCAGACAGGAAGTAGATCGCCGCTGATGATATGGAAATGCATTTAATCCAACTTGGATTACCACGTGAGATCTTTGCTGCGGTCGACAACTGTCAAACTGCTCATGATATGTGGATACGCGTTAGAAGGATATGTCATGGAACAGAGATTGGACAACAAGACGTTGAAATCAAACTTCTAACTGAATGGGAGAACTTTACATCTACTAAAGATGAACAGATTGAATCATACTACACAAGGTTTTGTGCTTTAATGAATGAATTAATCAGAAACAAGTTGACACCACGAACAATTGCAACAAACATCAAATTCATCAATAACCTTCCAGAAGAATGGGGCAGTTATGTTACAATTGTCAACCAAACAAAGGATTTACATAAGGTGAATTATGATCAACTCTATGACTTTCTGAAGCAAAACCAAGTTGAGGCTAATGAAGTAAGGAAAGAAAGATTGGCAAAGAATCACGATCCTCTTCCATTAATTGCTACTACACCAACACCGTTACCAGTGAACACACAACAACCATCATCATCTTCCACTCACAACTACATGCAACCATCATGCATTCAACAACCAACACCGGTCTACCAACAACAAATCTACCCACAGGAACAACAACATGTTATTCCACAACAGCAATACCCACAATTCCAAGAACCAGAATTCACTGAAAATGATGAAGCTACGGCAGCCTTGACACAAGCATTTACTTTTCTGACTAAGGCATTCCAAGGACGCTATTCTACACCAACAAAAAACAACCAAAGGATTTCATCGAATACTCGCAACAGGCAGATCGCTCAGCCGGGTTTCAATATGGGAAACGGATGCCAAATGGTTAGAGTTTATGGGAATCAGCAGGGATATGCTACTGGATTTAACATGGGTAATCAGCATATGCAGAATCAGTTGGGTCAGTATGCAGGGAATCAGATTGGTCAGTATGCAGGGAATCAGATGGGTCAGTTTGTTGGAAATCAAAGGGATCAGAATGTTGGTAATCAGGCAATGGGTAATCAGAATAGGAAGGTTGCAGATCCAATTGTTGGGAATAATGGAAATATGAATCATGGTAATCCGGTAAAGTGTTTCAACTGTCAGGGTGTAGGTCATATGGCAAGGAACTGTCCTACTAAGCCAAACAAAAGAGACCCATCGTACTTATAGAAAGCACTGCTGTTGACACAAAAGAATGAGGTCGGGTTTCAGTTGAACGCAGAGGAGAATGATTTTATGGCTCTTCTGGATGACATGGAAGATAGAGAGGATATCGATGCGAACTGCATATTCATGGCGAATCTTCAGGAAGCGAAGTATGACACGGATTCTAACACACTTCCTGTTTATGACACTAATGCACCATCTGAGGTATCAAATTCCAACACATGTCATAATAATGATATATTTGATATGTGTCCTCATGAGGAACAGCATTCTGAGAAGCTAGCACCCAATTATGATAAATATCTGGACACGCCAAGTAGTAGCAATACTCCTTCAGCAACTCCAGATGTGAATCAGAATAGAGGCTTCATTTCACAGCATGTTGAGAATGTTGAGGAAACACGTGCTTTGTTTGAATCATTATTGAATAATTGTCATATTGAAATTGAAAATGTGAAAAGGGTCAATCGCGATGTGAAGGCTGCGAATGTTAAATTGACCGCTGAGCTTGAGAGTTACAAGGAAAACGTTAAAGCTTTTGAATTTCATAACAAAAGGTTGTCTGAATTAGAAACTGGTTATCAAAATTCCGTTTCAAGGGAAAAACAATTGCAACTCAAATTTGATACACTTGATGTTAATTCTTTCAAGAAGATAAAATCTTTAAACGCTGAAATTTCTGATTTACAAAACCAACTTTCTAAACAAAAAACAGCTTATACCAATCTTGAAAAAGAAAGGGATGAGTTGAAAAAGGACTTTGCAAAGAAATAAGACAAACCTTTGGAAGAAATCGTAGAGTCAGAACAGATGATTGCACATTTAGAAGAATTAGTGGTTAAGTCGGGCTAGTCAAGTCAAACAATGAAAATGATTTCAAATCAAACTAATCCGATTTACCATACGAAACATAAAATGGCTCTTGGTAACACAACTCCTTGTAATCAAGAAAGCTCAGCAAGAACAGAATGTTTTGTATAATGGTCCTTGTGCAAACGATGGAACTTGTCGAAGAGAGCATAAATAAAATGAAACAAAAGGATTTGAAACCCATTGATTACAACAAATTGAACAAACTTTCGGGATTTACTTTTGTTCCACAAACAGGTGCATCTGTGTTTTCCTTAAAACGACCATTCGCAAAATTCTTTTCTAAAAAGAAAGTTGTTTCCAAATCTCTTTTAAAAATGGAACAAATGTCTTCTAACAACACTTTTAATACAAGTGTGGCTAGAGACATTCTTGATGACGTTAAAAATAGAATTCAAGAACTTCAAGATATTGTTAAATCTAAAACTACTATCAGTATTAACGACTAGCATTCTAGTTTTCATATCGAACAGAAAAAGGTGTTTGAAAATGAAATTACTATCCCACTGAATAACATCAGTGCGAGAGTAATCCATTTTGAAAACGCTTTATATGACACGTATGTTATCAAGCTTAAAGGTCTTGGTAGAAAGTAATTTCGTTTTCATAGGAGTCTGATGGTATCTTTTGAGTAGTGGTTTTTTCTTATTTAGGGAATTGGAAGTATCTTGTTATGTAAGTTTTTTCGCCTATGTAACGGGCTGAGATATGGGATTCACCCATACCCTTTGTACTTAAACGTTTTTTGAAATAATATATTTACTATGTCTTTTGACCTTTTATCCAAACAAAAAAAAAAAAAAAAAAAAAAAAAAAAAACATTTTGCAATACCTCCCAAAAATTCTAGGTCAATCCCTTTGTAGCAAGCAAAAATAGCGACACACTTAGTGTATTACCATTTTCTAACAAATGTTTTTCGATAGGAAAAACATGAACTTCGGTGTAAAAGTATGGATAACTAGTTAGATATGTCACAACTAGGGACAACAAATGATGTGTCCCTAAAGGCATCACTACGAGCCTCTTTCTGCATTGCGGTGCTCTGTGTCATAAAAAAGGATTGGAACTATTCAAGATATTTCAAAAATGAAAGTAACATGCTTCATTTCACATTAAACAAAAAATCGACTTTATGATTAGATTCGGCTATTATCCGATAGATTTGAACTTACCAGATTTATGGGTTATCAAATCAAGCAAGACAATATGATAAATCTTATGTTTGACGTTTCTATAGTTGGATGAACAAACGTCTCAAGAAAAATAAGAGAATTGAAATGGTTTTTGTCGTATTGTAATATATCACATGTAATTACACACAATAATATGCACCGTATATTGTGTGCTTTCTTTTTTTTCTTTAACCTCGTTAATGTCTGAGTATGGTATTCAATGAATCAAACTAATATCATCTCAAATTATAGTGATCTGAATATTGTTTTATGGATAAACTAAAGAAGCATTGAATTAAGATAAATGTTGTTAGGAATTTGTGGCCTTACTACATATGTGCATTTCTTGTAGAAACGCAATCACTTTGTTAGTCAAGAGGCATGCCGAAGATCAAAATTTTAACGATATCAAGACCTTCACTTTTAATTGGATTGTAAGAGATGTACAAGTTTTCCTTAAATTGGATAGAGTGGTTTAATTATCATTGTAATATTTTCAATGCTTTGTTAGTTTTATGCTGTTAGTCATTAAAACATAATATTTTCAATGTTTTGACGGTACAATTTATCATTATTTATGTATAATACTATCGTTAAAAACTTAATAAGAATTTTTTGCAACTGCTTATTAATAGGTTCGTTTTTGCTAACGGTCTAAAATAACAATAAATGTGAAATTGTGTGGTTTTTTTTTTTTTTTTTTTTTTTTTTTTTTTTTTTTTTTTTGTAATTGCAGCCAAAGAGGATATCCCGATAAGATCCCCGATTAATATGAAGTGGGTTTGGGAGACCATCACGCCCCAACGAGGCGTCCCGCTTAGATCCTCAATGGGGATCGGGGTGGGTTTGCGGAGAACTTTGGTAATCGGGTTTGAGGATGGGGATGACCGGCTCGTCCCAAACTCGGCCCGTTATCCCTGCAGATAGTACTATTATTCGATGGATTTGAACTTATCAGATATTTGTATTATCGAATCAAGCAAGAAAATATAAGTCTTATGTTTGACGTTTCTATAGTTGGATGAACATACGTCACCTGAAAAATAGGAGAATTGAAACGGTTTTGTCGTACCGCAATATATCACATGTAATTACACAAAATAATATGCACTGTATATTGTGTGTTTTCTTTTTTTCTTTGAACCTCATTAATCTATGAGTATAGTATTTAATGAATCGTACTAATATCATCTCGAATTATAGCGATCTGAATATTCTTTTATGGTTAAAGAAGAATTGAATTAAGATAAATGTTGTTAACAATTTGTGGCCTTACTATGTATGTGCATTTCTGGTAGCCATAAATGCTACATTACAACAAAATATTAGTACAGGACCTTTTGAAGTATTGCATTTGCCGTAAATTGCACATTAGACATCTGAGTTAGTAAAACTAAGATATCCATTGATGGTAAATAAACTATTAATTATGATCACAAGCTCATTACAAAAACTAAAAATTGCACATTAGACATCTGAGTTAGTAAAACTAAGATATCCATTGATGGTTAACTCTCTCAAACTTTGTTAAATTTGAGAAATTGCTAAAGAGTTTCAAGTGTTCAACACATTTAAGATAAATGTGTCGCTAATTTATCGTGTAGTCTTTTTTAACTTATTTACCGGCATTTGCCGTAAAAATAATTAATTTGATTATATATACATAAATCAAGTAATATATGTATATTATCCAAAATATAGAAAGAGATAAAGAGAAATAGTTAATTATCAAAGATATGTCAATACATGGACACACTAATGAGTAATGAACTCATGAGTTGATATCAATACAGATCTCATATTTGTCATAGCTTTAATAAATCAATTTTAGCTATTCATTTTCTATTAAAATTAATAAAAAACTACTAATCACCTTTTTCTTAAAAACAACACATCTTGCAAACGGCAAATCTTCAAGCTACAAAAAATACACTATCGCGACATGAATTAATTATCTTTTTATATTTTTTTGGGTAAAAGGTCAACGACCCGGTAAATATATTACTCCAAAAAACATTTATGTACAACGAATATGGGTGAATCCCATATCTCAGCCCGTTACATAGGCAAAAAGCTTACATAACAAGATACTTCTTATTTTCTAAACAAGAAAACAAACCACTAACAACATGATAACAAAAGAGTTTGACAAAAATATAGACTACTTCCTGCGACCTTGGAGATTAAAGCCATAAATGGGATTAAGAGCATCCAACTCCCCTGGAAGATCATAAATTTGCTTCGAATAATCATCATAGTCGTCAAACTCATCTTCACGATCATGACCACCACCAAAAAGATTTGTTGATTCGTCAAAAGTATTCAGAACCTCATCCTCATCACTATCAGAAACCACAACCTCACCCACCTTTGAAAATGGGTTAGCCCTCTTAATGGAAGAGGTAGACGGAATAGGATGGCCATCATCATCCACAAGCTTAGCTTTCCCATCAATAAGTAGTTTTTCAAGCTTTCCAATTTTCTCAACGATAGGAGTAGACCCACATTCCATTGTTCCCATTAAATCACTCACAAGCGGTTCTTGTGATCCATTACCATTTAACGACTCATCCATATTAACTTCCATTGTACGACCAAAATCCACATCCTTGTTGGTGTCAATAGTAGGAATACCAAAAGCATCCGTATCATCCATATTAAGAGCATCAAATTGGTTGGATGTAGAAATGTTCGTTCCACTAGAACTAGCCGCATCAGAATTCTTCTTTTTAGTGTCATCCACTTTCTTAGGTTCAGGAGGAGTTTTTTTTTTTTGTTGATACTGAAAGTGCTTACCCACAACAGGTTTAGTAAACCCTCCTTGACCCGGAATTGTAGAACCACCTTGCTTTCCTTTCTTCTTATTGTTGACAGTCTTGAAACCATCAGTAACAGGCTTAGTAGGCTGAACAGGAGGTATAACAACTTTAGGACATTCGGTCAGATTATGACCAAATATCTTACACTTATCACACCGAGGTGGTTTCCACTCATATTCAACCCGTATATTCTCAATAGTCACACCCGACCCATCAAGTAAAGGTATCTCAACAATGAGGCTATCCTGAAGCACCTCATCCGACTTCACTTAAATCATGCATCTAGCAAAACTACTACTGCCCCATGATTCCTTGCACATTTGGCTGGTATAAGCATCTAACCGTTTGGGTGTGCCAAGCAATGTGGCAAGAAGACTAAGACCATCATCAAAAAACATAGCAAGAGGAACATCATGGAATTTAACCCACACTGGAATGTTAGTCAAATCATCTTTAAGTAAATTGGTGTTCAATGTCCATGGTTTAAGAATAATAGGTACATTCCTAATTAACCAAGGACCGTTACAAGAACATCATCAACACCTTTCTTAGAATTGAACTTAAAGAAAAAGAAACCCATTGCATTCATCATTACCTTATGGATACCATACTTAGCCCACGCATTACGAACAAAATAATCAACAACAGGGAATGCAAGACATTGACCAAGGAAATACCCATACAAAGTATTCTCAAACCTAGTGTTTACCTCTTCAACCACTTTCATCGGGACCGAAAGATCGACACCATTAGCTTTCTTACTACACTCCAGCGTACAAAAGTTTGACGTGTGTTTCTTAGGTTCATCAGAACCAACTATAGCACCCACAAAAGAAACCGCCTTCACATTGGTATTACTCGTAGTAGTAGGCAGTTTTAAAGTACTTGGAGTGTTATTTAAAGCAGCACCCTGAGGTAACGAAGTAGGAAGAGCCTGAGCATGATTTTCCTTAGCATTAAGAAAATCTTGGAATGATTGAAATTGTGCAGGCTCTATTCCACCATCAACATTAGCATGCGAATCAAGTGAAACCGGTTTCACTTGTTCAGGACCATGTTCACGTACATCACATGGTAAACGGTTTGTTTGTTCATCTTCACCATTAACACCAAAAGAGTTAACCATGTTGCTCGATGCAGAAGGGAACTCCGTTTCCATGGTCGAAAGATCAACAACATCACCTGACCCACTACCCTTTTTCATCTTCACATCAGAGGTGTTCTTGTTCTTGGAAGCATCGGTTGCATCCTTAGGATTCAAGAAACCCTTATTCATCATCTCTCAATAACCCACGAACAGAAAAGCACTTACCAACCAGCACGCATGCAAACAAGGATCAATGAATAAACCCTAATCGCTTAGGGTTTTGAGATTAAATCGCCTAGCAACCTAACCAGCCCCCATATTATTCGATCCAATATTGTGATAAATCAATGAAATCAGGACCTTATATGAGCAGTAAGTCGATTTGGAATCAACAAAAACGATCAAATAAACCCTAAAAAAATGAATTCAAAAATCTGCTAGAACTTGTGAATTAAAGTACGAATCCAATAGAGAAAAAATTAACAAAGAATGTTAACCAATAATTCAATCAGAATCATGCAAGAAAACCCAAGAGAATAGACAGATTAGTGAAGAGACGATAAGAGGGATAGGGTTAAGGAAAATCGCCAAAGAGAGATGCGGCTTGGGTTTTTTAAACACTTTTTAAATTATCTTTCTATAGATATGCACTTCTTTATACTTTCGACGATTTTTTTTCCAAAAATTCCGCTTCAAAAAAAAATCACACATGGTTTGTAAATATCAAATCACATGTGATTTTTACACATCACATGTGATTTTTCTGAGCGAAAATTTTGGAAGAAAAAAAATCGTTGGAAATATATAGAAGTGCATATACATAGAAAGATAATTTAATTCTCGTCGCGATGGTATGATTTTTTTCTCGTAACGATTAACGGTTTGCGAGATATTTAATTTAAGAAAAAGGTGAAAGTTTTTTATTTTTACTTTTATTTTTATTTTTATTTTTATTTTTATTTTTTATGTTTTATCAAAAAAATGAATGGATACAATTGGTTCATTAGATCTATAACAAATATGAGATATATGTTGAACTTTTCTCATGTCGTATTTTTTTTCTTTTTTCTTTCGTATAATTGCTAATTCGTAGAAATTATGAGTATTGTCTCAAAGTTGTTTGTAATAATGGATAGCTTGTTGGAAAGAAGTTTTAAGTCATGCAGGTATGGGGTTACATATGAATTAATTTTTTTTTTAAATTTTAATTTAGTATATGGACATATATTAATTTTTCCGTGCTTAATATTTTGTAAATATGATATAAGTACAATTATTAATTATGCACGAGCTTTTACATAAACTATTTTATTATGTATCAGTATGAATAAAATTTTGTAAAGGTCTTTGTTGGATGACACATTGAACTTTGTTTAAATGAAATGGGTGTTGAGGTTACTGTTGTTGTTTGAATTTAACTACTGATATCATATTTGAGGTTGCTGTTGTTGTTCTAGGGGTGTTCACGGGGTGGTTCAGCTCATTTCGGTTGGAGATTTTAACTATCCATGATGGGCGGATAGTTCAATTTGAATCGAATTGAATCGAAATGAGTGTTTACCCACGGGTACCCGAAATGTGCATTTGCCCGCGGTTCGGGTCATGGTTAACCATTCTAAAAAATTAGTCGAATTGAATCGAAAGAAAAAAACATAAAGTAGTACGTAATATGTCATTATAGTAAAATTAAATAACATGAAAGGGATTAGAGTCAGAATTATGTTGTTACATCGCAATAAAAACATTTAGACTATCATATGTAACAAAATAACTAATACTATTTATTTGACGTTTATAGTTATGATCACTTTAATCATATGTAATCCATAGACGTTAGTAAATGATCACATTAAGTAAGTAAAAATGCATTATACGATAAAATTAGTGCAATCATATCGTTTACTTGCACATTTGTATAAATGATTTGTTGAAACCTACATGTACATTATACACGGTTCAGTTTGGGTAACCACGGATAACTGAAGCCGAACCGTGATAAGCGGGTTTTTCTGGTTTCAGGTTTTCTCAGTTTTAGTTTCCTCGGTTATCGGTTTTTTATGGTTTCGGATTGAGTGGATTGACTCAGTCATCGGTTTCTCAGATTTTTTGAGCACCCCTAAGTTTTTGTTTTCACAAATTTGACAGTTATATTTTGTGTTTTTTTCTTCACCAAATTTATCAAAGTTTGACAAAAAAAAAATCAATTTTGACTTTTAATTAACCAATAAGAATGCTGGATTTTGCCACGTGTCAAAATAGAGTAACCTGATTGGCCCAACATCGTTTTAGTAAAATACTTTTGAAATAATGTAATTCTTTTATTATATACAAGATACATAATGACAAATTGATTAAGTTAAATGCCCTATAATAGTAGTTTTATTCTTCATTTTTTTGCTATGAAAATTGTGTACATGAAATACAAAAACATTACATGTTTTTGCCATGATGAATTTTGCTCTCGTAAGGAATTTATATCCTATAAAAACAACAAAAATGAATGATAAAGTGGCCAAATTCAATGTGACTTTTATCTAATTTATCATTTATTTTTCATAAACTCTAGGCTAATTGTTTAAAAATGTAACATACTTGTCATCGTTTGTAGTTCTATGTACCATTGTTCGATTCCTATTAATTCGTGTACATCCTTTCAAATTTTGATTATTTTGTGTATCAATTCTTAAAAATATTTGATTCGATTCCAAAAAATACATGATTAGATTCCCAAAAATACGTCAATCGATACACAACATAGTCAAAATTTGAAAAGATGTGCACGAAATAATCGGGTTCGAACAATATACAGTACACACAACTACAAAAATGTGACAAGTATAATACATTTTTGAAACAATTAGCCGGAAACTCTAATCTCCTCCTCCTTTAAATAGAGACCCTGCCTTCTCTTTTTCTGAAACATTTATCTTTCTAATTCACCTCTCTCAAGAATTGTTGCATTCTTTCTTGATCAACATTGATAAATTCATTTGTTTCCTATACTTATTAAGGTATACAGTTTCCATTAGTACATTGCATCCATTAAACTAGTAATCCATCTGAAAAATAAGAGTTTAACCTCTTTAGTTTAACATGAAAAGTTTGCATGTATGTTGATGTCAGCTAGTTGTTGTTCTTTTTTCTTTTCTTTTTTTTTTTTTTTTTTTTTTATGTTTTTTGTTTTTAATTTAATTTTTAAAACAGAGTAAAAGATACCAGTGCAAATGTTCTTGGTTTAAGAATAGATCTGAGCATCGTTATGTTGATTGCTTTTTACCAATGTTGTGTGTGGTGTATATAAAGTTATCTAGTATATAACCAGGCAAAGTTGAAATTAGTGTTTGATGTGGTGAAAATTAATTCTCAATCAAAATTGAGAAAGTTTGAGTTCTGATTAAGGATTTTGAAATTCTCTCAACATCGAGCAAGTTTGCATCGAATTGTGTTTTAGTGCTCATTTGTTTGGATAGCTATGATATGCATCGATGATTCCGCCTGCTACTAAAGCGTGATTATGATTCAGCCGATAATGCAATTCGACTAGGAGGTGGGTACCAGGCTATTCCAGCTAAGATGGCTCATCACTTTTTCGTGTTGGTATTGCAATGCCAATTATCCATTCTAATACCCATTTGAAAGAACCGGTCAATGATATAATCCCTAAACACACGCTCATTATATCCTCTAACCCTAAATACACTCGATGATAAACGCGCCCCCTTAACATTTCACTTCTATGAAAATTAGTTAACATATACCACAATCTCATCCCTCATAACCGATCAAAAAAAAAAAAATCCTTCATCTAACGAATCAAACAATACAACAAATAAGTGTTATCAGTTGTGGTTGTTGATATTGATACACGAACCAAGGAGTTCAACTACTTATTTCTTAGTTTAACTTAACACAGTCGAACACCAAGTCAAATCTCCTTTCTTTTGTAACAGACAAAAGACTCAACTTGATTTCCAGATTCAAGATCTTGATAAAAGGTCTTCAGGTAGGTTGTGTTTGTTTGTCGATTATATTTTAAATTGAACGAGGGAAAGGATGAAACAGAATCGTTTTGTTCTTTTCAAGATGTTCGAATATTAACAAAGAAGTGTAAGCTTCATAATGATCTATGATGATTAGAATTCAACAAAAAAAATCTTTTAAATATTAGAGAAAATTTGAACCGAATCTGAGATCTATTAGCATGTTTTCGTTTGAGTTTTGAATGAATGTTGGGGAGAGATTGTGAGGGTATTGATTGTGTCTAGCTTAGGATTGATTATTTGGTTTCGGTTTAGATTCAGTATGTAGACCAGTCGTGATGTTCTGCTTTTCATTTCGTTTTCATTTAAATTTATCTTGGCATGGGCTGATGATGGAATAAAATTGAGGTCAAAGAGTTATTGGTATTTGGTCAATGGTCAGACAATGGTCAACGGTGGGTCTTGCAATGCAAGTGGTGAAACGAGCAGAGTTTCGACTCAAAATTATATGCGGGTGACCTCGTATGATTTATTGTCGCAACACAGTTATCGCAACTCTTTATGCAACAGATGTCGCAAGCAGCTCTTGCAAGCTCTTGTCGCAACATGCCATATCACAGCTTGCATTGCTATCACAAGCAGCTGTCACAATAATTCTTGCGACGCTGCTCTCGCAACTAAGTTTTTCGATGCGAGCAAAAAAAATTTGCGAACAAAAATCATTATCCCTGAAAAGTTGGATCTGAAATTTTTTTGCATACCCACTTTTTTTACCACAAATCTCACGTTCTGTACAAATGTCTCTAAAGATGAGTTATAAAAACTACAAAAGCACAAGACTTTTGACCATATTTTGATATAAATTGCATTATAACAATATGTTACCACATATTTGCCCAAAAAAATTTGCACGCATCAAAACATACGATAAACAGTATACGAACCACAGTAAAATCAACAAAATAACCACCATAGCTCTGATACCAATTGTAGGACCGAAAATGTGATTGATTTATGTGGTTCGGGAGGTTGAGGTTGGCGATTTAGGATGAACATGGTTAAACCCAAAAGAGAGAAAGTAAAGAAAGGGGGAGGTGAATAAGAAAGATGATAATATTACTAGCCAAATGCTTACACACCCACACCTCTCATGGAGAGTTACGAGGGGTATTTATAGGCTCATCACACTAGAAGTTTGCCCCTTATACATAGGTAGTCCCTACGGGTGCAACTATATTATGTATGTAATCCAATTTACGTGAATGACACCAGCTTTAGAAAATAGTGAGGCTAACAGTATGCCATGAAGTACATGTGATTTCAACACTCATAAAAAAAAGGTCAAAAAAAAAAGATTTGTTGAAAGTATATATAGAAGTGTCCTTTTATAAAAAGGTGATTTAAATTTCGTTGTAATTGTATAATTTTTTTCGCGCAATGATTAATGATTGTGAGATATTTAATTTAAAAAAAATGATGAAAGAGAGTATTTTTTTTTAATTAAAAAATGAATTGTTGGGATTGATTTATTGGGTCTATTAAGAATTATAAGTCTACATTTAACTTTTCTCTAAAAAGTGGATGTACAAACCTCTTAATTTTCAATTGAAAGTTTTAAATTACTAAATTACCATTGCTCTAATTCAATTTACGGATTGCAAAATTATAATTTTAGAAAAAATATTACTAATGTTTTCCAAATCTTTTAGTTGAAATAAGTTTATTAATGCAAATTTAAACTTTTAGAGGTGAAGTAAATTCAATATAAATTTACACTAAATGGGTGTTTTGAGAGGGGCTCATATGGTAATTGTGGGGCTTAAATTTCAAAAATAAGTCTCAGCCCAAAATAAATCTCGTTTGTCATAGAGGTTTATGGAGGCTTTTGATAGCATAAGCCCCCAACTCAAAAATAAGCCCCAGCCTCGAAAAGGAGGATAAAAGTTTTAGACATGGCTTCTTACATGTTAGATTACTTAATTACTCATAAAAATATCTTATATATACATATGTTAATTTAATTATATGTCTTCAAACTTAAACTACTTTGTTAAACAAGTTTATAAGAACAAAAATTTGTATTTCGTCTTATAAATATAAGCTCCATCCCTACTTCTAGCCACAGCCCTGCACATTTTGCCAAACATACGGTCATTTAAGTAGCGATTGATTTATGCACGTTGCAACCTTGGAACCTTAAAAACATCTACATAGTTTGTTTTCTTCCTTTTCATATTTATGCAACCATCATCAAATTATTATTTTTTTATATTAAAAATCTTTGGGAACCACATCCAAAAATTAATTATTTTTATATACAACAATTACATTCTTGAGTTGAGATCCATTAAGAACTCATACATGCCATAAAATCTATCAAGTAATCATAGACATCCGTTTATATTTTTCACCTTTTTTTTCAAAACAACATATCTTGCAAACGATAAAACTTCAAGCTACAAAAAAAATATCATCGCGACGAGAATTAAATGATCTTCCTATAGATATGCATTGTTATATACTTTCGACGAACTTTTTTTTTTTTTTAATTTTCGCCCAGAAAGAATCATATATGATTCGATTCTTACGAATCATATGTGATTCTATATGATTCGTAAGAATCATATATGATTTGTTAAAATCGAATCATATATGATTCTTATGAATCAAATATGATTTTTCTGGGCGAACAAAAAATCATCGAAAAAAAAGTTTGTCGAAAGTATATAGCAATGCATGCCTATAGAAAGATAATTTAATTCTCGTCGCGATGGTATTTTTTTGTAGCTTGACGATTTACGATTTGCGAAATATTTAAGTTTTAAAAAAAAATAGAAGTTTATTTTTTTATTTTGATAAAAAAAAAAAAAAAATGACTAAGATTGGTTAATGGGTTATGTGGTAAAAGTTGGATTTATAAAAAACTTTTGGCTTACATTCCTATATAATTTTTTTGTGTGTGCCACAGTGATAAGCTTGATTGAATGGTTTATCATCATCCGTAAAGACGGTTACGAAAATAGTATATTTAAAAAACATTGCTCGCTTAAAGTTAAAGTATTTGGTAACCGCTGTTGCGACCGTAGTTAAAATGATATGTTAGAACTTATGTAAAGCAAATATACGTTTACTAAATTTCAATTTTTATATGAAAATTACAAATATACCTTTTACTAATAAACTTTGACTTTTAGCATGGTTACTCTATATATCTATACTGTATTGTATATAAAATACTTTACACCTTCTAACCTTTGTATCTAAAGTTTTTATAAAATAAACTTACAGTAAATTACAATTTATGAACAAGCACAATCAAATAAAACAGTTAATGGGTTTAAATTTTTAGGTAATATAAGCTATTAGGAAATAATATAACTATTAAAACACATCTTAGACAATAAAAAAACAATTGACTGATCAATCTTTACACTAGTCCAATCGACACTTCTCCCGTCGCTTTTTTTTTTTGCCTTTCGCGTCGTCATGTCGACGGCATAGTATGTTCCCGTCGTCATGTCGACGGGATAATGACGACGGTTGTGCCCCGTCGGGAACATCATTCCCGTCGACAACCGCCGTCGACAATGTGGGTCCCACGTCCTTTTTCAGTCAAAGAAATCTGTTGTCCGTCAAATTGGTCCCGTCGACATGTCGACGGGATAGTATAATTAATTAACAACTTAATTATCAAACGTTAATTGATTTTATACTATCCCGTCGACATGTCGACTGTAACAATTTGACGGGTCAAAGATGTGGGTCAACATTGTATAATTATCCCGTCGACATGTTGACGGGAACAACTTGAAGGGTCAACGCGTTGGTCAATGTTTGTATAATTATCCCGTCGACATGTCGACTGGATAATTAAACAATTATATATTTTTTATGGTGCTGTCGACATGTCGACGGTACCAATGTTATATACAGCAAACAGGAAGCTGCAATATTGGCAATATTCCAGATTTTTTCGGAAAAATTTTCCGGAAAAATCTACCAAAACCTGTAATACATAAACCTGTAACCATAAGCTATAACCACTCAATATCAACATGTCCTAACACATACAATTCGACATCGGCTAAAACACTTTCAAATTATCGCTAAACACCCTCAAAATGCATTAAAACATATAAAGTCTACAAAACGGGGTGTGGTAATATCTAAACCTACCTGCCATATCAACAAATGTTTCAATACCCGCGATGTTCAAATCGCCAAAAGGTTAAACTAGAAAATACTAAGTTGTTTTTGTTAGCATGACATGAAAAATGTTGATGCCGTTATTTCGTTACTTTTAATTGAGGTCGAGTCAAACATTCAAAATACAATATATAACTCGGGCTGCCTCATGACCTGTGCGATGCACACAGTTTTTTTATTTGTTATTATAATTTATAAATGACTGTGAGCCAAAATTATGTAAGTTTTACTTTCTATTCATTATTCAATGTGATATTTTTAATATGCCGTATTTTGTTATTTTATCAAACTTTTTTAGTTTATCTGTTCAACTCGGATGTACTAAAACTCACTTACCCATGATGCATTGTTTTTGTTTACCATTAGAAATTCTAACTCTTAGTATTGTCAAAAACTAATTTTTATCGTGCAATGCACATGGGCTGTATAAAAGTTTTCAAAGTTTAATATCCGTCTTTTATTTTCGTCATTTTATATTCGAGATGTATTTTTGTCATTATATAGATAAGTTGTAATGGTAGCATACATTTTGTAAGCATGATACGTACTTAAAATAGTTTATTCACATGTGATTTTTTAAGATGTATTTTTTACGTAATATTTTTTGTATATTTATTTTGGTATTGACTCTATCGTTTTTTATTGGAACTAACTAATATTAATACATCCGGCTAAGTTATAACTATTTCTTATGATAGTCAACAATGCCCGTGCGATGCACATGGGCTGTATAGAAGTTTTAATAGATTTAAAATACGTGCGATGCACATGGGCTGTATATAAGTTATCATAACGTATTATTCGGCATTTATTTTCGTCATTTTATATTTAAGTTGTATAGTGTCACACATTTTCTAAGCTTTATACGTATTTAAAATATTTTATTGAGTTGCACATGGTTGTATATAAGTTTTTATAGCGTAATCTTCGGCACTTATTTTCGTCATTATATATCTAAATTGTGATGGTATCACATTTACAAGCATGACACACATTTAAAATAGTTTATTAACATTAAAAGAGTATATGTGAAGTGATTTTTTTTCAAGACGTTACATTGAAAAGAGTCTCTTCACATGTAATATTTTAATATGTATAAGTTACATAAATTTTTTTAAATATGAAGCGATGACATTAATGTTGGAGACCTTTTATACTTATCCTCATGCGATGCACATAGGTTGGATCTAATTGTTTTTTTCGTAATGTTCGGGAGTAATTTTGGTTCATGTTTGAAACTCTCATTTTTTTGTAAAAGACGGACTTCGTTGTTCAAATAAATTACATTATTAAAAGCGAACTATAAAACAAATTTCCTTTTTAACAAAACTATAAGAACATAAAACATTAAAGTAATTAGTATATTCAAGAGTATAAATTATAATTCGTATAATAAATTATAATTCGTATAGTAAAATATTGCATGTTTAATTTGTAACGTACTATTAATATGAATGCTAAGTATTCATCTATATTGACACCGGTGGCTGTGTCATTGTTCTTCTTGTTGTTGTCTTTTTTGTTGTTGTTCGTTGGCATTTTGTATGTTTTGTTTTTTATACAATTTTTGTGACTTCTTGATCTCTTTCTTTAATGTGAAGAGGTTTTTTGCAAAATGTTATATTTAAATGAGACTTTTCATATGTAATCTTTTAAAATGAGTAAGTTACATAAATTATTTTTTAATTAATGTATTATTACAACATTTTTTCATAACTATAATATCGAATTTGGAGCATTCATTAATAACTCACTATAAGCATTTACAGTATGACGACATGAATCACATGATCTCAAACTCAAATGAATAATGCTTACCTCGTGATAGGTGTAAGATAACAGTTGAAATACAATTTTCTTCTCTTTTATATACTTCTTCGATTTATAAGATTCTCATTGTTAAGATGACAGTGTGAAGATCTTTTTATTATATTTTTATTATATACTACTATTTTCAATATGTAACATTGAAATAATTTACACAGTCATATCAAATATCAAAGTCACGCAATATTCCAAGACGTATAATTAAGAAAGTCACTTTAACACACCGCAAGACGAAAACTACATTAAGAGCAAAAATATTAAAATGCATCAACAAAGTGTAGTAATAATTATTAACTAAAAATTGAATGCTTGTCACATCGAATCAATAGTAGTAGCCCGTTTAGCGGTATTACATGAAGTAAAATATTGCTTGTTTAATTTGTAACGTAGTATTAATATGAATGCTAAGTATCCATCCCACCGGTGGCCGTGGCGTTGTTCTTGTTTTCATTGTTGCCTTTGTCGTTGTTGTTTATTGGCCTTTTGCATGTTTTGTTGTTCAGTTTTTTGTGACTTATAGATCTCTTTCTTAAATGCTTCTTGACGCGCTACAAAAAACTATTAGATATAGTTGATCGTTAGTAACTTAAATACAGTTAATCAATATATTGCATTTTCAATCAAAGTAAAAATGTTCATTCATGTTCCACTTAATTGATAAGACAACGATGTGTAGGATCTCTTAAAACATTAAAGAAAATGATATTACTACCAAACCTCCTAAGCACTATCTTTATGTCCTACATTGTTAGACATACAAAACACATGTGAAATTTACATAACATAATACAAATCAATATGCTAAATAAGTAAGACGATATGATACTTACTTTACCACCATAATAAGTTGTATCCCAATGTTCACGCGTTGTGGTTTGTTGTGTGTGATTTTTGACACATTATATAGTTGATAAAATATTTGTAACTTATGGACGGGAACATAAAAAGACTAACCACTAATTAATTGGTGTGTTTAATTTATGCATTCATGGCATTTTTGGTTTGTATTCTTTGAGATTTAGAGATGGCTTGAAAAATGTTGTACTGTACAAACTTTTGTGCACGATTCCTCATGCAAAATATATTGTACCGTACAAACTTTTGTGCACAATGCCTCTTGCGCATTAAATTAAGCACTCCAATCTTTAGATATTATAGAAGATATACTTTTCATTTTGCTTAAACTACCTTATACCGTACTACAATTTGTGCACAAATCTCTTGCACATTAAATTAAGTCACCCAATATTGTGTAATTGATATATTTTTGATATTGCTTAAACTACCTTGTACCGTACAAATTTTTTCAATTACTCGAATCACTAATCTTATGTACTTACCCTTATGCATGCCTATTAAATCAATGTACTAACACATGAAGCCTCCACATTTCACTTTTAATTCATGAAACATTTATTGTGAGCACTTTGCATTTATAAGACTACTTAAGTTTGATTTTGCTTAAACTACCGTGTACCGTACAAATTTTTTTAATTACTCAAATCACTAATCTTATGTACTTACCTTTATGCATGACTATTAAATCAATGTACTAACAGATGAAGCCTTCACATTTCACTTTTAATTCATGAAACATTTATTGTGAGCAATTCGCATTTATAAGACAACTTAAGTTTTTAGTATATAAGATAGATTAGTAGTTACCGAACATAATAAAAGTATTTGCATAAGCATTCCATAATTATCTAATTAGCATTTAATGAACAATAAATATTCTATAATTAACATCACTTAACAATTTTATTATAATTAAATGTATATAATTATAAAGTATATGAGTTTATTAATTATTATTTTTAAAAGTGAAATGTGAAGGCTTCATCTGTTAGTACATTGATTTAATAGTCATGCATAAAGGTAAGTACATAAGATTAGTGATTTGAGTAATTAAAAAAATTTGTACAGTACACGGTAGTTTAAGCAAAATCAAATCAAAGGACTTGTGGTCTGGTGGGTGGGGCTTATTTGGTTATGCACCCACAAATGGGAGTAGTACCGGGTGGGTGACCACCCGGGAAGTCCTCACTTGTGGTCCACTTGCTGACCATTTGTTCCGGAGATATATTGCAATGATGGATTCGAAGCCCTTAGACCAAGCCGCTGGGGTTAGAATCCTGAGCATGGCCTAGTTTTCATCCGGCTGTTTCTCCAGCAAGGTAACTTGTGTGGAGGCAGTACGGTTTCCAGGGGAAACCCGTTACCACCTGAGATCAGCGTGGACCCGGTTTAGACAACATAGTCTGGCGGGGTGGCGATGGGGCCTTCGCTGTCCGCGAAGATGGTCGTTTCTAAGTTGAAATTCACCTTTCAAAAAAAAAAAATTTATTTTTATAAATTTGGAATAATTAAACAAAACCCATAAGGGGTTGTGTTTAGCAAAATCTTTAATAATTAGTAGTTACCGAAAATAACAATATTATCTAGAAAACATAGAAAGTAAGAAGTAAATAAATTTCAAAAAGTGTAAATTATGTAAATATAGAGAGTGTTGGTGTAGCTTATGACAATAGGTATGTTTGGCGAAATGGGCTGGAGCTGGGGCTGGGGCTAGAGCTGGAGCTGGGGCTAGGGCTTATATTATAAGCCGAAATTAAAATTTGTATTTTTATAAACCTGTTTAGCAAATGGGCTAGGGCTGGGGCTTATTATTGTAAAATTACTAAAAATGACATAATTAAATGAGTTTTTGTATGTGTTAGATATTTTTGTGGGTAAATAAGTAATTTATTCTTCAAAAACCCCGGGCTTAAGTTTTTAGCCTCTTTTATGGGGCTAAAGTTTTTAGCCGGCTTATTTTATAAGCCTTTCCATAAGTCCCATGACAAACGAGACTTATTTAATTAGCCGGCTTATTTTAAAAGCCTAAGCCCCATAAGCCCCGTAAAAGCCCCTCCCCAAACATAGCCAATATCCTATATAAGCGAGGGTTGAATCTTTAGAGGTGAGATACATATCATAAATTCTTTTAATATCAAATTAGAAAAATCTGATCATTCATTTTGACATAAGAAGAAAAAAAATATTATTATTATTATTTGTTTTGGGAAATTAAAATATATTTATCGTCAAGCGACAAAAAATACATCATCGTGAAAATAATTTTATCATTCACTGGACGAAAACTTCAATATACTTTCGACGAACTTTTTTCTAGTTTTTTTTAGTGTTAAAATTTACACCAAGAAAAATCACATGTGATTTCACAGTTTATTGTGAAAATCACTTTTGATTTTTAAAATAACAAATCAATTATGATTTAACAAATCACATGTGATTTTTTTCAGGCGTAAATTTCAACACATACTAAAAAAAACACATTGAAAGTATAGATAAAGGGAATAGCATTGCTGCTGTAAACAGCAGCAAAGTTAACTGCTGTATACCCTTTACACATTCTAAATGCTTCACATACAGCCCTCAAGTTTTATGATTTTACACAATTGATCCCCCATATATACCCTAACAGCAGACAAGTTCCCTGCAGTTTACTGCAGGGATCATTTTCCCATAGATAAATGCCATTCTATAGGAAAATGATTTAATTCTTGTGACTATGGTATGATTTATTTCATCTAACGGTTAATGAGTTGTGAGACATTTAACTTTTTAAAAAAATAATTAAAATTAGTTTTTTTAGTTTTATAAAAGAACTTGAAAATAAAGATTTATTATTTGATCTTTAAATAATCAGCGATTTATATTCAACTTTTTTGAGCCTTGAGTAACGTGTCATGCCAACTTGTCTAAACTTAGGCTAGACACACTAAGGGGATTCAATCCCTTTACTTTTCTCTGCCACGTCAGCTTTCTCTCTCCAGCGACCCGTAGGCGATTCAGTGCCCCAGTAAGGGCGACCTAGTTCAGTTTTTTTTTTTTTTTTTTTTTTTTTTTTTTTTTTTAAATACAAACTCAAATTTCATTAATAATTAAAACGTTAGATATTAATTAAAATAAAATAAAAAATATTACAACACTTATTCAAATTACATTAAAATGACCAAACTAGTTTGGATTATGATGATGCCAAATGTCTTCCACCAAATCGGCTTTGAGGTTAAGATGAGTTGTTTTGTTGCATATCTCCCTGGTGATTTCCAGCGATTTCTCATGCGTTCTTAAAAGGTCATAGAACGGTGCTGCTCCGCTGGAAAGAATTCGGGAGATATCGCCCGCCCTTCGTCTTGAATTATCATATTATGTAATATAATGCATGTGTACATTATATGTCTAAGACGCTCTTTGTCAAATCCTTTAGCCGGATGTTTAATCATTAGGAACTTCTTCTTTAGTACACCAAAAGCACGTTTCACATCTTTTCTTGCTGCTTCGTGCATCCTCTTATACAATTGACGCTTGTGATCACGCGTCCCTGGATTTTAAATGGACTTCACAATAACAGAGTATTCCGGATATATCCCATCAGCAAGATAATATCCCCATTTATAAGGCACGTCGTTAGCAAAGAATTCCACGTCCGGTGCTCTCCCCGTTTTGAGATCATTGAAAAGAGGCGATGCACGTAAAACATTTACATCATTATTCATCCCGGAGACACCAAAGAACGCATGCCAAATCCATAAATCTTGGGAGGCGATCGCTTCCAATAAAATGAAAAGAGTTTTCCCGTTATCACCCCTACAAAATTGACCTTTTAAACCATGTGGGCAATTCTCCCACGGCCAGTCTGTACAATCAATGCTTCCTATCAGGCCAGGAAAACCATGAACTCGATAGTGATGCTCATAGAGTCTGTCAACGTCAGTAACCGTCGGCTTTCGCAAATACTCTGTACCATATAACTCCATGATGACCTCACAAAATTTATAGAGACACTCACGAATTGTTGACACACCCATTTGCACATATTCGTCTAGCATATCAGGATTCACTCCGTATGCCAATTGACGAATTGACGAAGTAACTTTCATCAATGGAGAAATACCAAGTAAGCCCGCACAACTAGGAGTTTGTTGGAAATAAGGTGAATGATCGGTTACCTCTCGAACAATTCGTGTGAATAGTCTTCGGCTCATTCGGAAACGATCATGGAATTGTTTTTCGCCGTATCTTGGATTAGCGCAGAAGTAAGCAGTCACTAAACGGTTATGAGCACCCAAACGATTCCTAGTAATTTGGTTTCGTGTTTCTTTAGGTTGTGACGCTTGATAAGCCTCCCAACAATCTTCCGCAAACATAAAAAACTCGGTATTAACTTCATTTTCGTCATCTGAAGACGAATTGGCAAAAAAGATCTCGAAAGAATTCATGGTGTGATTGAATATGGAGAATGTTTGAAATGAGGTTTGTGAATTAGAGTGTGTTTTATGTTGTGTATTTATAAGGTATTTAAAAGATTTTTTTTTTATTCAATCCTAACGGCTAAATTGTCAAAAGCAACACAAATGAGTTTGTAAAATACTCGATCGACCAGGCGATCCATTTCTTGGTTTAACAAGCCACGACCGAATTCCCACAAAAGCTAGGATCGACTGGGATCGATCGACTAAGTCGATCCCAACTCCCTTCTGTCGCTAGCCTTATACTAGTACATGTTAATATATTTACATATAGTTTTTTTTATTTATAATTCTTCTATTTTGGTCATTTCACTTTCTTACTGTGAAATGGTTAATGACCTACTTAGATACTGTATATTTTAGGTCACCTCACATGAAATTGTTGACAATCAAAATTATATATTGAATCAAATTTTTATATATTATTGTGAATAGTTAATGACTTATTTAAATATATAACTTAGCTTATGATTCGTTAATGTCACGTGAAATTGTTGACAATCATATTATATACTAGTATTAAATCAAATTAATATTAATATTAATGTGATTGGTAAGTTGAAAGAAAAATGGTGATCTTGTTGAAATTAAATTATGGAGATGGATAAAAATTGCAGGCCCTATAGAGTTGTGGGCTTCAGCATTAATTTTGCAGGCCCAGACCGTCACTAAGGTGTGGTTTAATGTGTCAATGTAAAATTATCTATTGAGCTTGGATCAGATTACATATCCTAAATTTATAACTCTCAATTTTGAATCATCATTTTAAAAATGCAGGTTAACCATGTGAGGTTGGTGTTTCGTCACTGTGTTGTGGACTGGTTCTTATTCGAATTTAAATTTAAAAAATTCAAAAATCACCCAAAGATTCTAAAACATGTTCTATACAGCAAATGTTTGTTGTGAACAGTTAAAATCACTCAAAGATTCAAAAACTCGTTACATCTTGAACATATATTAATTTTTGTTTTCCATACTCTTTGGACCTTATCTTAAACCAGGTATGATTGTTTAGGGATTCTTAATTAAGCTGATAGATTAAGACCTTCAGAAAGTGAGACAGAAACCAAAATCTAGGAATGTACTTTACTACTTTAACAGTGGGTATGCACATGCTTATCCACTAAGTCATTGTCATCAAACTTTCTTACGTAATAAAGACTGATATCTAAATCGTTTTGTGATAATAGTGCATAACTACGTTGAAATTTCTAGATTCACCTCCTTTAGCCAAATCCTGATTCACATAAACACCAAAAAGTGTAAGTTCATGTTCTATGTTCATTAAGTTAAAAAAAAAAAAAAAAAAAAAAAAAAAAAAAAAAAAAAAAAAAAAAAAAAGTTTCTATGTTCATTCTCTTATACATGTCAAGCGGTTTGGAAGGACAAACCACACTTACATCTTCTTCTCTCTTTTTGGAAGCGGGGACGACCTATCCATTAGCCGAAGATAGAAGGGGCAGGCAGGGGTCGTGGCCCTACCAAAATTAGGAGTTATAGTTAACGTTTTTTGAAAAGGTTTAGGTCATAAAATGTATTTACTCGCATATCCCGCCTTAAAACCTAACCTGAACTAAAAAGTGTACTAATTTTCTGTTAATAACTTTCAACCTTTTTACCATATACGGTTCTTTTTGTTTTACCTATTTACCTTCCATATCGTCTCTTTATCTTATGTGGCATCCATGTCAGCCACAAAAAGTGTTAGTGATAATCGATTGTGTATTCTTTTTAGACTTTGATTTATGGATTTTAACCCTTATACGTGTTTCATATGTTAAAAAGGATTTGATAAAAATACTAAAGTTTTTGTGATTTTTCTTTATAGAATGATGCAGTAAACAGTTTAATAGATAACGTGGATGCCGCATAAGATAAAAAGATGACGTAGACAGTAACATATAATGTTTATAGCACAAAAAATGTTGTGGTGCTTATATTGGGAATTTTTGAAAGTTTGTAAAAAAAAATGTAACACTTTTTAGTTTATGTAATAAGGGATAATGGCTTATAAATGTATTTTACTTGCACTCTATCATTTTATATGCTTCAAATTACTTTTTTTTTTTTTGTTATTCTTTGTACCCAATTTGTATTTTGTGTCACTTGTGTGTATTTTGTGACTTTTTTACCCTTCAATTTATTAACACTCTTATTATCGGGGAGGGGCAAAAAAGTAACAAAATACACAAAAATGACGCAAAATACAAGCTGGGTATATAGAATAGCAAAAAAATTAATTCGATACATATAAAGAATTGAGTGACAAATAAGATACATTTATAGGTTATTATCTCTAGATAATAAGGTGGGACATGACTGTAATCAAATGACTATGACCTTGATTAAACAATTACTCTATATATGCATTTTACCGTTTAGCTCTTGATTATTATCAGCAAAACACCAAAGTTGAACGAATCAAACTTCAAAAAATTAAACAAACTACTTATTGTTTGTATTGTTTTTGCTATGTCACGGTAAGACACTTAGATCGATGTTTTAAGTTGATTTTAGATTTATCTTGTTCTTGGCTAACACACATCTGGTCTTTACTGTGTTCTCAAAATAAATTTGGGAAGAAAGGGAGTGTAAAAGGAAAGGAATGGGGAGTAGAGAAGTGGAAAGGAAGAAATGTTGTATCTTAGTTTATGTTCTCTAGTTTTTTTTTTTTTTTTTGGTAAAAGGTCAAAACACCCGGTAAATATTTTACACCAAAAAATATTTACGTGCAAAGGATACCGGTGATTCCCATATCTCAACCCGTTACATAGGTAAAAGCTTACATAACAAGATACTACATATTTTCCAAAAGGGAAACAAACCACTACTCAATGATAACAAAAACAATGACAAAAGAAATTACTCACTATAAGAAATAGGAGATCAGGCGACGAGACTTATCCTGTCGACACAATGTCGACGGGACAATGCAGAAAACGACAAAAAAACCGCTTGACCGAAGCCAAATGCGTTGAATTTTTTGGATTAACATAATCCCGTCGACATGTCGACGGGAACAAATTGACCAAAATTTCCAGCCTCAATAATTGCCAAAACTTTGGCGCGAAATATCCCGCCTTTATAATCCCGTCGACATGTCAACGGGATGATATTAAAAATGAAATTACTACGTAATTAACGTTTGGTTAGTTTTAATTACGTGTTTTGTTTATAATCCCGTCGACATGTCGACGGGATAATAAAGTGAAAATAATAATAGTGAATTAGTGGCCAATACAAATGGCGGGATTTTTCCCGCGTGTTTTTCCCGTCGACATGTCGACGGTATTATCTCCCCAAAATACTCTCCGTATATATACTCCACAAAAACATTCCCGTCTCATTTTTTACCTATATGCATTCTCACAAAAAAATTTTCATCTCATTTTACACATTGATTCTTGATTCTCACAAATAAGTCAATCGTCAATTCTTACAAGACACACATGACTTGACGTGGTTGCACAGTTGAAGAGGAGTACTCAAAAATCTTGTCACACGAGCTCCTCTTTAATGAAGTTATGTTAACTTTTGGTCATGCAGTTTATGAGGAATATGGTTCTTTTAAGGATGCTGAACCGTAGATGAGAGACAAGATTATCGAATGGTGTAGGAAAAAGCCGTACTACAAAGAGTACATGGACGAGCTAGATGCTGCTGAAGCTCAAGTTGTTGCTGTTGGAGGTGACGACGAAGCTGAAAGTACGTTGGAAACCAAACTTGATAATATTGGAAATAGGGTCACAAATCTTGAAGCTACGTTTGCACATATCAAGGAAATGAGAGCAAGGAAGGGAAAAGATGGTGCGAGTTCGAGTAAAGCGGGAAGTAGCCGCAAAAAAAAATAAACGGGTTGTTTCGTTTGATCTGTTCTTTTGGTTGTCGAGTTGTTTAGTTTGAGTTGTTTCGTTTGGTTGTTGAGTTGTTTAGTTTGAGTTGTTTCGTTTGGTTGTCGAGTTGTTTAGTTTGAGTTGTTTCCTTTGGTTGTCGAGTGGTTTAGTTTGTTTGTCGAGTTGTTTAGTTTGAGTCTGTATGAAAATGCATGTGGTTGAGAACTCTTGCTTGTTTTAAATAAACAGTTTACCTTTGTGTTTGATAATTATTGCTCCTTCAGTTCTATTATTTGTGCGTACGAATTTAAAATATAAAGGATGTTCAACATCAGTTACCACAACAACAACAACATTTTATTAAACAACAATAATAACAATAACAGCAAACAACATCAACAACAACAAACAATATCATTTTATTAAACAACAACAATAACATCAACAACAACAAACAACATCAGCAACAACAACAATAACAGCAAACAACAACAAACAACATCAACAACAACAACAACAACAACAACGTACAACAACGATAACAGCAACAACAACGATAACAATTCTACATATGAAATTTATCCATGTCACTTAAAAGGTCACGGAGTATTGCATCCGACTGACATGCGTGGTCGTGGTTGGGATACGTTGCCATGTCAAGTTTTGCCTCCAGCATCCTTAATTTTGTCTCAAACACGTTTTTTTGTGCCTCCAACACGTGTTTTTGTGCCTCCAGCATGTTTATTCTAAGATTTTTTTCATGACACTTTGAGCACCTTGTTGGAGCAGATCCAGAACCGCTTGATGTTGAAGCTCCAAGAGAACCGATCATCATTTTGGCGAGTCGTTCCTCCTTCCATAAAAAAAAATCACATCCATGGTCTTTTGTCCCAGGCTGTTAAAGAGTAAAAACTATTATTTTTAACAACTAACCAAATTATTTATATAATACACGAAAAAGTATGTAATTGTTCACTTGCGAGAAAGGACACGCATAGTATAGTTTTCCACGGGAGTAAGATTTACACGATTCTCGCAGAATCACGTCTCCTCGTTCACAAGGACAAGGAAAAGCTTCAAATTCTGCCATCTTCTTCACCATGATAACAGTGTATGTTTGTGGTTGTGAGGTTGAGTGGTTGTGAGTGGTGGAATCGTGACCGGGGTGGCCCGATCTAGAAGTTGAGGTGATAAAAGGTGGTGGCCGGAAAAAGATTCCGACGGCCGGAAACTGATGGTGTCGCCGGAAAACGGAAACTGCTAGAGTGTGAGAGAGAGAGGGAGATAGTAAGACGAGTGTGTGTGTATGTGTGTGTGTGTGTGTTTATATTGTGAGGATGAGTTGTTAGGTAGGGAAAATTAGGTAGGAAAAATTTGGTGGGATAAGTTGCTAGAGTGAGTGTCTGTGTGTGTGTAACCATTGCAACTCGACTCGTTCGTTTAACATCTCTTGTATAACCATTGCATCTCGACTCGTTCGTTTAACATCTCTTGTATAACCATAGTCGTTCGTTTAACATCTCGTGTCAATAAGAAAAACAACAAAAAACCAAATTTAAAATTAGTGATAGCTTCTATTTAATAGATTCTATTTTTTTTTTAATTTTCCTTTTAGCTTATTAATAAGCAATTTCATCATTTTCATAATTTTCTTAATTTCCTGTCACCTTAAAGTATTTTCAATAATTTTCTTATATCAATAATATCTGACGGTTTATCCCCAATCACATCTCGAATCGTTCGTTTAACATCTCATGTACAACCATATAATCTCGACTCGTCTGTCTAACATCTCGTGTATAACCATACCATCTCGAGTCGTTCGTTTAACATCTCATGTAGAACCATAGAATCTCGACTCGTCTGTCTAACATTTCGTGTATAACCATAGCATCTCGACTCGTTCGTTTAACATCTCGTGTATAACCATACCATCTCGAGTCGTTCGTTTAATATCTCATGTAGAACCATAGAATCTCGACTCGTCCGTCTAACATCTCGTGTATAACCATAGCATCTCGACTCGTTCGTTTAACATCTCGTGTATAACCATACCATCTCGAGTCGTTCGTTTAACATCTCGTGTATATCCATAGCAAGACTTGAATTTTGACCGGTTGTGATCTCGATGTTATCTAATTATTATTTATTTTATAAAAGTATGTATAATAAATAATTTTTTTTAATTATATTATTAGTAATTAATTTTGAATTTAACTAGTTATTTTTTAATTTTATAAAACTATTTTTTAAATATATATATTTTTTAATTTTAAAAAAGTATTTGTAATAAATAAAAAAATTTAATTATATAAAGTAATTTATTAATTTTATAAAACTATTTTTTTAATATTTTCTTTTTATTTTATAAAAGTATTTATAAAAAATATTATATTAAAGTAATTAATATTAAACTTAACTAGTTATTTTATAAAATTATTTATAATAAATACTTATAAAACTAATTTTTTTGATGATGAAGAAGACGATCCTTATGATTTAGTAAATTCTGATCCAAACAATTCTGATGATGAAGTTGAAGTTGCGACTAATGTTGACTTAGCAGATTGATCTTAAATTTTTGTAAAACGACACTTATTTGAATGAAATTGTTATGGATTGTTTAAATGTGTATATTTATTTCGAATGTGTATGTATTTGAATGTGTGCATGCTTATGTTAATTTGTTCATGTATTTCTATACGTTATTCAACTTGTACTTTTACAGATGGCAGCATCAGTCGCCCGTGGTCATGGTGGTGACAGTGCCGGTGACCCACCACCTTCCCCTACCCGTCAAATTGATAGCGGTTGCCGCGGTGGTGGTAAGAAACTTAAACTTGATTAATTGAATTTTGTTACTTGTTATTTTTTGACGTTTTCACTCACTACATTTGTAGGATCGCGTGGACGACGACCTCGACGGGGAGGTAGGGCTAGCGGTGGAGGAGGCAGGGGTGGAGGTCGGGCTGGCGGCATGCCACAGACCCGTCAAGCCAACAAGAACGTAGCGCTGAGGAAAGCTGTAGAGTTATATGGCCCGCAGTCGATCGAGTTTGAGACTAAGGATCTGGAGACGTATGATCATGTCGGGCCCCACCGCGCATGGTTCAGTAACTACGTTGGCGAGTTGGTTAGGACCTTGCCGTTGCACTATCCCTCCTGGCACGATCTTGAGAAAGCGACTCGGGCTGCCTTCATGAACCGACTCGGGGTCAGTTATTTTATTTTCCTTTTAATTATATCTCTATATTTTAATTTTTGAATGTGTACATTTATTTAAATTTGTTTAATTGTGTATATTTATTTAAATTTGTTTATTTATTTATATCTTTATGTTAATATTAACTATTAACTATATTTGATTGCAGCGATTCTTCGACTTGGAGACCCACATGCGCAAGCCCGACTGGGAACTTATCAAGAACAGCCTCAATCAATATATAGCTAAGCGCTACTCCGACAATAAAGGCATCATGAAGAAAACTTATTTTACCCTGAAGGGTGGGGCTGGGGCGGTGGATGTCATACGACAGAACCCTCCTCCGAACCTTGAGCCGTCGGTGTGGGAGGAACACATGAAGTTCTACCTGAATGAGAAGAACATGGCGTGAGTTGCGGTGAACAAGGAGAACCGAAAGAAGAACAAGGTGTACAGCCGCCACGGTTCCAAGTCCTTAGCCGCTATTCGCCACGAATATGTAAGACACATTTTATTTTTATAAAAGTATTTTATTTTTATAAAATTATTTAATTTTAATTATATATTAATTAAAAATTTTAATTATATAAAAGTAATTAATTTTAATTTTTTAAAAGTATTTAAGTTTAATTAAAATATATATAGTGTTTGATTTGTCATTTTTAATTTGTTTCATCTTATATGCATGTGTCTATACGGTTTGAGAACAGCAACGACAAGAAGTACCCATCACTCATCCAGAGCTTTTATGACACACACTGCGACGAGGATGGTGGTTGGTTGCAGGATGAGGCGCGGGCTCAGTATGTAAGTAACATTTTTTTTTTTTAATTTATTATTTATTTATTTATTTCCCCAAACACGCACTTTAATGATTCATTGAAACATAATCTTGTAATTAACCCGACATATATATTAATTTTCTCAAATTTTTTTCAACTAAATAGGAAGAGATGGTTCATCTGAGAGATTTGGGAGCGAATACGCCTGAAGGGGTGGCGTACACAAAGGAGCAGACTTTCCATGGTTATCAAGGGCAAGCAGCGGGGCCACATTGCCGGACGGGGTAGGGTAGTACCCGGCCTGAGGAGGCCACCATTACCAGACACCCTGCCTCCACCTCCAGGTATGTACAGTGTCATAATATTAATTATAGATTACTCATGACTCAATTTATGTATTGCAATGGCTGTTTTTAAATTTTGATTATTTCGTTTTAAGTGTTGCCGAACTATCTGCTGAGCTTGCTGCAGCTCATAAGAAGATTGCTGAGGCTGAGAAGAAGAGCCGGGAAGATGCTGATGAACGCAAGACCATGAAGGCGCAGCTCGATTTGTTGATGGGTTTTGCCTCGACCAACCCACAATGGTCTCAGTATATTAGTCAGGTGGATTCTCAGCATGTGGATGGCTCGGGCAGTGGAGCTGGCGGAAGTGGGAGTGGAGCTGGTGGGAGCGGGAGCGGGAGTGGAGCTGGCAGGAGCGGGAACGATGATATGGATGTGGATGGTGATAGTGATCATGATGAGTGACTTTTGGGGATGTAGAGGTACAAACTTGGGTTATATATTTTGTGTTGTACTTATGGTTGAAACAATATTTTCACGATCCTTATCTTAGTATTTTCTAGTTTACCTTTTGGCGATTTGAACATCGCGGGTATTGAAACATTTGTGGATATGGCAGGTAGGTTTAGATATTACCACACCCCGTTTTGTAGACTTTATATGCTTTAATGCATTTTGAGGGTGTTTAGCGATAATTTGAAAGTGTTTTAGCTGATGTCGAATTGTATGTGTTAGGACATGTTGATATTGAGTGGTTATAGCTTATGGTTACAGGTTTAGGTATTACAGGTTTTGGTAGATTTTTCCGGAAAATTTTTCGGAAAAAATCTGGAATATTGCCAATATTGCAGCTTCCTGTTTGCTGTATATAACATTGGTACCGTCGACATGTCGACGGCACCATAAAAAAATAATATAATTGTTTAATTATCCAGTCGACATGTCGACGGGATAATTATACAAACATTGACCAACGCGTTGACCCTTCAAGTTGTTCCCGTCAACATGTCGACGGGATAATTATACAATGTTGATCCACATCTTTGACCCGTCAAATTGTTACAGTCGACATGTCGACGGGATAGTATAAAATCAATTAACGTTTGATAATTAAGTTGTTAATTAATTATAATATCCCGTCGACATGTCGACGGGACCAATTTGACGGACAACAGATTTCTTTGACTGAAAAAGGACGTGGGACCCACATTGTCGACGGCGGTTGTCGACGGGAATGATGTTCCCGACGGGGCACAGCCGTCGTCATTATCCCGTCGACATGACGACGGGAACATACTATGCCGTCGACATGACGACGGGAAAGGCAAAAAAAAAGCGACGGGAGAAGTGTCGATTGTACTAGTGACTTCCTAAGACCTTGAAGCTTAGTGCCGCACATGGCATTAAAAGCATCCAAATTCCCTGGAAGATCATAAACTTGCTGCGCATAGTCATCATAATCATAAACATCATAGTCATATTCACGCTCGTGACCCCCACCAAATAGATTAGCGGACTCATCAAACGTGTTAACAACCTCCTCATCATCACTATCAGACACAACGATATCTCCCACTTTAGAAAATGGGTTAACCCTCTTAATAGAAAAAATAGATGAAGAAGCAAAGAAACTAGGCTTGGAAGTCCCAACCTGTTCCTTTTCCTTCTGATCACTCACTAAGAGTTTATGTTCTCTAGTTGAGATGAAAGTTAAAAAATATGTTAATAGTAATTTATGTTTTTTAGTTCAAAAAAGACAAAGAGAAAAGCTAGCAAAAATACACTTATGCCTTTCAAACTCACCCTTCACAGCCATGTTTCAGACTTATATCATTTAGCAAAGATTTCTATATATTGTATCTTGAATTGTCTTGTTAAAAACTGTTACGACAATAATTCTTAAAAGATGAAGCTTGAGGTTAATAAATAAAGTAAATGAACTGAACTTTTTGAGGTACCAGAAGTCCACAATCAGAACTAGCATTTCGTTGTTTACAGATTATAAGGTTGAAGCATCTTGACAATTTAAAACAGATTAAATGGATTAACCGGAAAACCATATCAATAAAAATTATTGGTTTACATTGGAACGCCTTTGTGTCGGCAATACTTGGCTATAACATTGCACTTGTTTACAATTAATTAAGTCAGAGAAGGTCCTGGAAAAAAAAATAATCTAATATTTTGTTATATCGAGGCATTCTGGAAAGATGTCTTGGTGTTTTTGGTAAGGTATATATTCTATATTATAACTATGTTTATTAATATTTTCATTGTACCTTCTCCTTCTCGAGTACCATTTAAACAATATAAAACAAAATAATAAAGCTTCATTTCTTTAAATAGAAAGCCGCTCGGTTATCAGACACCAATCACGTTAGTTCATAATTATATCTATTTCATATTTTGAATGATTTGTCTATCTACTTTTTGCTATAAGGTTTATCTTGTGTAAATGAAGTGAGATTTAACCTAAATGACGTGACTATAGTGAAAGTAAACAACTAAAAAGAAAGATGGAGAAGAAAGAGACACAAATGTTACTGAGTTGCTCAAATAAGTGTGTTGCTAAACTTTTAAAACCCATTATTAAATGTAATATTATTGTTAGAGATTTGCTCTATAATGCTTACTGAGCATTTGAATGCAATATCATAAAAAAGGAGATTTGGTATATAATGCTTACTGAGCAATTGTTAAAATAAATATAAAAAGAAACTTGGACTTTATTAAGTAAAAAATGTTAGCATGAAGAAACACATTCGCTAGTTCGAGGTTAACCGAAATACATGATGAAATTCTAGAGAATGGAAACCTCCTCATTGTGGTGAATGTAAAATTTTTGGACATGCTTTGATTGAATGCCCAAATCGTGTTAAGGAGGCTATTCGTAGTAATACTAATGTGGGAGCTAAGGCTTCGGAAGCTTCTATGATTTTGGATAAGACGGATGATAGTTTCATTGGGGTAAACAATCATAAGAGTAAGGGGAAGAATGTGGTTGCTCCTTCTCGTCCTATTAGGGGTGTTCAGCTTAATAAGCCTAAACCAAAATTTTGGAGGCCTGTCTTAAAAAAGCCGGTCGCTACAAAGGAGAAAATCACTAATGAGGCAAGTACGAGTGGGAAGGTTATTGCTACATCGAACCCATTTGATGCTCTTGATATGGCCGATACTGATGACTATGGTATTCCTTGTGCAACAAGTGTTTCTCCTAAGGATGGGGCTGATTTGGAGGTTTCTATGGATGGAAATGGAAGTACTACTCCTATTGTTGAGAAAATTGGACAGATTGAAAAGCTAATTATTGAAGAAAAAGTTACTCTTGTAGATGATGATGGTAAACCTCTTAAAAAGGTTGATTCTTCAACTATGGTGGGTAACTCATTTTCTAATATGGGCAATGTTGTAGTTTTTGACAGTGATGATGATGAAGTGTTTGATGATCACATTGGGACGTTGTATTCTGGTTGTGGAAGTAAGGAGCAGAGTCTTTATAAGCAATGGAAAGCGGATACGGGTGACGGTAATAATTATGATGATGATGATGATTTTGGCCTCTCTCCTGCAGAATTAAAGTTTACTGGAATTTAAGACTTTTGTCTTAACTAGGTTGTTTTATATTTTTGCATAAAATTTTCTGATGTATATTATTTTATGTTGGTTTTGGTTTAGTAGTCTTATTGGCTGTAGCTAGTTGTCATTTATGGCATGTCATAAATGATTTAGTGGTTGTGTCAAGCGATTGCTTGAGGTTAATGTGGTACTTCAGCCACATTCCATTGTACTTAAACGATTTTTTGGAGTAATATATTTTACCGGGTGGAATGCCCTTTACCCAAAAAAAATCTAGAGAGAGAAAGGTGAAAGAAAATGCAGTTTATTAGAATGAAATGAACTAAGCACAATACCACACTTTCCCACACGCCTCATGGAGAGTCATGAGGGGTATTTATAGGCCTATTACAACATAAGTTTGCCCCGTGGACATTACTAGTCCCTGCGAGTGCAACTATATTACGTATCTAGTCCAATTCGTGTGTAAGACGTTATCTTCATAAAATAGAAAGGCTAACAATCTCTCTCCAAGATAGCGTCACACGTGAATGGTTACAATGAGACCGATAAATACAAGATAGCAAGGCTAGTAATGCCACGTGTACATTCCAAGAGAGACACCAAGTTTCTCAAACAATTTTCAAAAGAAAAATGGTTTTAAATCACTGTTGATTCCACGTGCTTTATTTCAAAATTAAACACCAGTTTTCAGTCCTCGTTGGAATTCAACTTCTTTGTCTCGGATTGACACGACTTACAAATGGATTTCAAAACATGGTAAACCCGTTGGCGCCGTGCTTAAATGGTTTTTAAAATTTTTCAAAATTTGGCTAAAGATATTATTTCCTCAAATCCTTAAAAGCTTAAATTTACTCAAAATGTTCTAATTTTGAGAGGGAGTAATAAAAATATGTTCAAAAAAGGTCATGCTTAAAAGAAACTAATACGGAAATAACAAACATTTGTTTCTCCCATAAGTTATCCAAAAACAAAGATTTTAATCAATTGGTATAAAAAATACCACGAATATGCTATTTTTGAGGGGGAGAAATGTGATTACAATGTGATCGTCTTGAATCTCAAAAGAGCTCGACTCAGATATAACCAACGAATTGACGAAGCTTAAATGTCAATAATCGAAAAGACTTGTCCTGGACGGGTAATAATTTCAAGCTAATCTAACTAGTGATGTAGGCGTGTCTCGAATAGGACTCGTCTAAGTAGAATGTACCGTCTTGAGAGACTTTTTTTGAACTTGACCAGGACAGGTAATAATTTCAAGCTAGTCTAACTAGTGATGTAAGCGTGTCTCGAATTGGTCATGTTCCGTGAAAATCAATCAATTCAAAAGTGCGAACTCTACCTAACATGTGCAAACTTATCTTTAAATCACATAAGCACATATGAAGGGGGAGTATTTAAGAAAATGCAAAACTCTCTAAGTGTTAACAAAGTATGTCTTATAATCATAAACACTTTGAGAGATTTTACAAAAGGTTTTACGGCATATGGTCAATAAATCTAGGATAATCATAGAGTAATAAGGTGATTAATGTTAGGTTTATGTCCAATGATTCGCCAGAGCCGGAGGGATCTACCCAAGGATAATTCCAATACATTGGAATTAGAAGTCATTAGGTATGATTAAAAAATGGGTAAATGAAAGGAGAAAGAAGGGGTTGAAGAATTAAAAAGAAAAGTTAATGAAAGGGTGAAAAGAAATAGCCCTCCAAAAGTTCAACCTTAGAGCAGAAACCGGGTTCAATTCATATGCTACTGGTTGTTACTATGGTGACACCGGTATTGAAGACAAGACGTCATGGACAAAGTGAGACACTGCACTTAAACTCCTAGCCACTCAGATATCTCTTAAAATATATTTGTTTCATTTCTCATGGAGAACCTTGCATAATCTATCGACTTCTCCCTCCGAGATATGTTGATATTGAAAAGGTGGCACTCTGCTCTATGCCTCCGACAACTAAAAACAAAATGCACTTAATCGAGTCTAGAGCCATGAGATTCATCAAAAGATCTCTTAGGATACACTTCACATAACTACACTTGTGTTTGCCAACATAAGGTGTATAAGAGTCTTGATATGATCTACGGATCTTGCCATTTACATCATTATGGTGATTACTTGTTCCAAATGGTCCACAGTCGTGGAGTGATACTTTGGTATACTTCAATGGCTCACCTGAATTCTGGGTATACTTCGATATATCTATGTAAGCCTTCTTGAGAGTATCCAATTCAGGAATAACCTTTGTAAGGTTTAGAGATGTGTTTTCACACTATGCTGATAATACTCTCGAAGTCTGAGCCAGTAAGTGCTGGAAATCCCTCCAAGGAGATTCCTTTCATGAATCGAGTCCTTAAGACGTGGGTCGTTACTTGGATTTATCCTATGCAATGATAAATGTCCCTAATGGGATTCAGACGGCTGATGTGCCCGACCAAGGTGAATGGAATCAAGACATTCATCAATAAAACAATCATAGTGGTCAATTCCGTAACAAAAGTCCACGATGATCGATTGGTGATTTCATCTAACAATGTTTATGCAGGTACTGATGAAAGTCCCATGGAAAAAGAGCGTACACCATCATTTCATTCATCATCATCTTCAACTCCACATGCTCATACTAATATCTTCATCAAAGAATCAAGTCAGAATGCTAAAGAAAAAGTCTCACTTCAAAGTCATGAATCAAGATGTTAAAGATCAAGTTCGAAAAGCAATGAGGAATACATCAGTATGAAGATCAAAGCTTTACAAGAAGTATGAGCATGTTGGAGAGACACAAAGACATAACTGTTGAAGATTTTGATCTAAGGCAAGATAAAGACAAGAGATTATACTAAGGATCACAAAGCATGATTGGAACAAAGAAACTAGCAAAACTATTACACAACAAGACTCAAAGTTCAAGACCACAAGATTCAAAGATCAAAGATCAAGGTCACAAAAAAGAGATCTCAATGATCACCCTTAGGGGGAGATTGTTAAGAATAGAAGTGTTGATCATTTATGTAATCAAAGAGAGTTCTCAGATCGTCCCTTAGGGGGAGATTGTTAGGAATAGAAGTGATGATCATTATTGAGTCGATAAGTATTGTAATATGTTAACGTTTAATAGTTAGTAAAATGTCATGTAGAACCGTAGAGGGGGGTGAATACGGTTTCTTTGGCTTTTTAGATGTTTAAAAACTTTAAGCCAAAGGGATCACCAAGTGGTTGTATAATAATCCAACAACCACTAATACAACCAAAGTATATAAAGCAAGTAAAAGACACAACGATATATACTGGTTCGGGATGGGGGGTTTATACCATCCGTACGTCTAGTTGCGAATCCGCGACTCTGATACTATTCACTAGTATAATCCTTTCGGTGGACTACAAACCGTTACAATTCACTCCACCGATAATCACCAATATTGATGCTCACAAAGAAGGAGTTACTCACCAACGGTATTCCGCCCTCGAAAACCACCTAAAAAAATCTCACGATTCGATTTTACCTAAGGATCACAAAGATCACTACCAAGACTTCCACCCGAAAGTATCAAACCCCAACTAGATCCCCAATGATCTAGGCTTGGTCACCAAGACACAAGACTTCCCTTACAAACAATTGAATGAATGAATATATGTTTGTTCAACCAAGTCCTAACTTAACCTAGAGACTCGATTGTAATAGAAAGGGTATAAGAAAGAAGACCCGAGACACAATCACAAGAGTAGATTAGGTTCTTGTGATTCTTCCCTTGCAAGTAGATGTGTTCTTCCAAAGATGTTAGTGTGATAATCAAGAACACAAGATTAGAGATTGAGATAGAGATAGAGATTTGAGAGTGTTTAGAGAGAAAGAATCTAGAGAGAAAGAATAATGGCAAGGGGTGAGGAATACAAGAGGCAAAGGTGGTATTTATAGGCCAAGACCCAATCTTGGGAAAAATTTACCGAGGCCGGCGCGTCACCCGCGCGGGCAGCGCTCCAGGACTCTGTCTCAAGTTTTTCCCAAAACTTAGGTGTTGGACCTTGTAAGTACCTATCCTTCCTAAACCCCCAATTGTACTTCACACTAAACCTTAACTTTAATCATTCTAAGGTTTACCAACTTAAATAGCCAATTTGGAAATCATTTGTGAAGTGTTTAAAGGGAAACCAAATTACCAAGGGTTTAAAGTGTAGATAGGTTAATTTAGAAGGGGTAGAAGTGTATCTCCTCACATGGCATAGAAAAGAGAGAAAGAATATGCCAAGGAATATTCCAATGCTTGGGGGGGGGGGGGGGGGAAGAATGAGATAAAGGGTTGAGATAAAATGGTTTGAATTGGATGGCTAGGATCAAAGGGAGTCTCCCTTGCTTTTCAAACAATTTGGCATGTGTGGAATGTGGATGGTTGAGATGATCTCATTTGAAATGGATGGCAAGGATCAAACATGCCTAGGTTAGGGTTAAGAAAGGATATTCCAATGAATATGCATTGTTTGGGGGGAAAGGAGAAATCAATGGTTGAGATGGTTTTGGTTTGAATTCAATGGTTGACATCAAGCACATGTGGTAGCATAGATAGGAGAGATTGGATGGATGGTTGAGATGAGTTTAGTTTGAATTCAATGGTTGAGATCAAGCCCATGTGATGATATAGAGATGAGGGATTAGATGGATGTTTTTGATGTGTTGTAATTTGAAATCAATGGCTAGGATGAGATGGAGCCTTATTAGGGTTTCCAACAATTGACATGTGTTGAATATGAAGGGTTGGGATGAGTTGTAAGGGAATGGATGGTTTAGATGTAGTGTGTAAGGAAATATGTAAGGGTGTAAGAGATTGTGTAAGTGAATATTTGATTTGAATATGATTGGATATCATTGGTTTTGTCTTTAATATAAATGGGATTAGGAGAGAATTAAGGCATAATCTAATATTCATTAAGAAGAAAAGGTTTAGACAATTAAGATTATAGGTTGAGAAAATCATAGGTCACTTATAAGTTCAAGTAACACAACGTCGAGAATCCATAGTTTCGTATCTCGTGACTTTCCACGACTCGACGTTCTCAACTAATACCTTGGTTCAAACAAGTTAAGTGTTTTGCCTTGATGTAAAGCATAACCTAAATGGGAAAGGATGCATTTACGCAAAGTGACACTTGACTTAGTTTGACCAATAAGGGAGTAAACCTGTTACGTAATTAGAGAAGACGTAAGCACCGGATATGAGCATATGGATGCTTCAACACGATGTCACGTGAAATATATAAGCTCCCTAAGTTTAGAAAAGCCTTGGATAGATGCTATAGTTAGAAAACATGAGTTGGCGTTTTCCCGTAAATGGGTGTTCTAAAAGTGGGATCTCTCAAGTCTCAAAACTCGTTTCGAGTGTTCTCAATTAAGCACATAACATATTCATACCTGTATTGAAAGATCCACATTTGTCGGGTAAGGGGAAAGCCGACTTTCAAAATTCGCTCGGAACCTTGGATTTTGTTTAAGCATTATCATTTATGTGAAAATAGCATTTCTCTGAATTTATTATTTCTATACTATACATATTTAGTGATTATATATATATATATATATATATATATATATATATATATATATATATATATATATATATATATATATATATATATATATATATATATATAATGCCACAAGCTAAGAAACTCAAATATGTAGTTTAAGCTAATGAATTTAGTACATGTGGAGCTTATTTTGAAGCTTTTAAGAGCTTTTAAGGATACATAAATCTATTATACTTAAAGCTTATCCCTTTAATTTAATATGCAAGAGGGGTTGTGCACAACCAATTATACGGTGCAAACATGATTATGCATACCAAAATTACTACAAAAAATTTCGTTTATGATAATTAACTTAGAGGCTTTGGAATACCAAATGATTGTTGATCCCAGTTGAGCAAACGATCTTATATAGAAGTTGACTTAAAGTAAACACTTAAGCTTGAATGCGGAATGTAAAAGCTTAACTTAAGAAGAACAATTCACTATCAACACTTCAATATTATTAATATGAGCACTCGACAATGCTAGGATTTTACAACCTTGAAGTGTAAACGAAAACTAAACAATGCGTACATAATCTAACCCTAAGATCCTCCTTTTATAGACCAAGGAATCCTACTAGGTTTACAATAACTTTCTATGCAAGATAAGAATATTCTAGACGTATAAGATATACACACAATATATTCTATAATTATCTACTACGAATACATGCTTATCACTTCAGCAGTAGTTTCCTTAGCAGCACTTTGTCATCAGCAGCAGAATCATTTACACTAGCAGCAGTTTCATCATAGCAGCAGTTTCACTCAGCAGCAGAACTCAAAACCCAACAATCCTCCCCTAAACTTAATATTTATTTCTAAATCATTAAGTTTTTTCAAAGCTCATCTAAACACCAGGAGGATACTTCCAAACACTCAAGTCTTGAGATGTCTGTTTATCAAGTATCTTCGTATACTTTGACAGCAAATTGAATGCCTGATCATCAGTATCATAGTCTTTCTGCAAGTTGAGTAATCCAGGACCATTAACCATCTGATTTACAGTATTCCAGTATCTTACCACTGGGTAATCCTTTTCAGCTAGCATATACAAAGTAATTGGTCCAATTTCTAGCATATGAACTCCAGAATCTTGAAAGAGTCTCCATTTTCTTACTTTGTATTGTACTATCTCTGTCCACTCAGAATCATCCATTGAAGGTTCATACATAAGTTTTAGAGCTCTCCATAGAACATTATCAGACATAGTTATGATATGATCAATTTGATCTTTCTCATACTTTTTACCATCAAACTTCTCACCTTCAAACTTTGCTTTGTACAACTTTCACAAATCATCAACATCCTCTCTATCAAAGTAGTATAGCATCTGTTGAAATCTAAGAAATCTGTGAGTTTTTCCATCAGATCTCTCAACATCATGAAATGCTCCAATGTTAGTATCATATCCTGTAGTTACTTTGATAATAGGATACCTGATTCCTATTGGTATGACATCAACTACTTCAGGATCTTCCATCTTGCCAACCATAGTGTAAACCTTCAATTGTTCTTTTAAATGCTTAGGAGGAATATGATCACAATCATTCTTGAACTCATCTCCTTCTGGCTTAGAACTGCTTTCTTCCCCTGTTTTCCTCTTCTTTTTTGCAAATGATTTATGAACCACACCTTTTCTTTTACCACTTTGCACAGAAGAAGTAGTCTTAACTGCATCATCAAGCTGCTTAACAACATCTGCCTCTTGAACATGCTCTACTTCAGCCACTTTTTCAGGTACCAACTTTTTATTCATCTGAGCAATATGTTCTAAATCTTCAGCACAACCCATAGGATAGAAGGTATCTGTTTGTCTCTTAGCTTGTTGATACAAGTCAAAAACCTCTTGAGCAGACTTAGGTTTTAACTGTATCGATTTCCATCCCTTCATATTTTTCAGGTATCTTTCTTGCTCTTTTCTTTGTTGCAATGGAGTTGGACTTCTAAGTATCTTTTTCTTCTTTCTAGTAGCAGCATCTTCTTTCTTTTTCTTAGCTGTGAACTCCCTTACCCAAGATCTCACATCAAAAGTTGGAACTTCATTATCCTCAATCTTGATCATCTTGTTGAGTTCAGTATCAGCCTCTATTCTTATCTTCTCATCAACCCATTCCTCATACCTCCTTAAATCTTCAGTCTCCTTTTCAATCCTTTCCTTTTCCTTCTGAGCCAGCTGTTGTTCTTCTTGATCAATCAACTATTGTTCTTTCAATGCAGCAGCTGAATCATGTTTAATTTGTAATTCCTTAGGCCACATATGAAAAGGTATTACAGAGTAGTCAAATCCTTTATGCATCCATGGAGGTTCTTCAACTTGCTTGCCCTTCCCTTTGTCAGTAGATGATGATACTATCTTCTTTGGTTGAGCAGCAGGTTCTCTGAATACAACTCCTTTTAGAGGTAAACTTGGTGTTGATGATGTGATTATTGTTGTAGGTTGTTGTGGTAGTGATGGTGTTGGTAGTGGTGTATGTTTTGAAGATGATTTATATGGAACTTCTGTAGTCTTCTTACTCAACAAAACCATTGCTTCAGCAGCAGCATTATCACTAGACCCAGCAGCAGAGTCTTGTGCATCAGCAGAATTCACTTTTCCAATAGCAGCAGAATCAGCAAGATCCTTAGCAGCAGAATCATGAACAGCAGTAGAGTCATTAGTCTTGTCAGCAATAGCAGCAGTTTCACTCAGCAGCAGAACTCAAAACCCAACAATGATAGAGAATGTAAAACATTTACAAATTCAATTTAGACTTGAATTAGCATCATAAAAGAATCGCCATTAAAAGCAGTCTTTTTATATAACCACACAAGTCTATAAACAACATATTCACATTGCATCCGGAAATGGGTAAAAATCCAGGCCCCACCACCCCCACCATTCCTGTCTGATGTAGCTAAAGGTTTTCCAAGACCACTCCAAGAACAACATAGTACTGAAGCCGTGTGTTCCTTAAGAGTACTAACCAGGTTACCATCTTTACATCTTTAAATAAATAACATATACAATCCCTCACAATCGTGAAACCAATGCCCACTCTCACAGTATCCACTTTCACGTTTTGTTCAAAAACTCGAACATATACAATCCCTTCTTCGTGTGGTAATAATAAAAGATCTCAATTTTTTCTTCTCTTTCGTGTATAACATCATCTTAGACCTTTTAAGATTGAAACACGAAGAGAAGTACAACATCATCGATCCATCTTTTGAAGCTTAACTTCTTTTTATATCCGAACAAGAAAGATAAGATTTATAACAACTATGTTATAATCTCTCTTTGATTCGAAAATAACAAAATAAATAACGAAAAAAAAACTAAACCTACCCGAGACCTTATATCAAGATCTTGAAGGCACAACTGAGATCTAACGAGTTAAAACAAAACCCATCATTAATTTAGAAGCTTAGCTCCACGCATCCTTTTATTTATTTTTCTTTGAAGAACCAAACAAGAACACGAATTAGAGGGTTATGATTCGTGTGTTTGAAGAACAAGAATCAGATATTTGTGATTGTTGTTTGGATTAAAGAAGAAAGGAAGAAAGAAAGGGAGAAAAGAGGCTGAGTTTGGTTTTGGTGAAATAAACAAAGTGTGGTGGCTGCTGTTATTGTGTTTAGGTTTAGGGTTCAAGCAAGAGTGTAGTGTGGTCATATTTCCAAGACAAGATGGGCTTGATGTAGTGATTAACGATTTTTATTTCTACACTACTCATTGATTGGGCCGAATTTTACAACAACAATAGTGGGTGAATACTTAAGTTTCCTAAACCTTTGCACTTTCAAACAGTTAACCGCTTCTGCCTCAAACACAATACTTTGTTTTTTTTTTTATTTCTTATTTTAGTAAAGTGGTCATTCTAATTATTATAATTGTTTATGAAAATAAGATGAGTGATGTTCGATTTAAAAAAAATGGCAAAATATTATTAGAGATTCTTTGAAAAAATGTTAATGAAAATATGTTTGACTCAGTACTAAGTACTATAGTGGTTAAATATGACGGAAAAAAGCTATAAAATATGTTTGACTCAAATAGAAAGTACATAAATATTTGCACAAACATTATATACAAAACACGTAGAAATTCAACCAATGATCCAGCCGATGCATCGCACGGGTTTGATACTAATTTAATGTTGAAGGGGATTTGTGCACAAAGTACGGTACAACCAAGACATTGCACACCAAATAACTACAAATTTTATACGAGTATCAATTAGTAGTACATCGCTATATCAGTTATGAAAATTTATTTCACTCGGGTAAACAAAAAGATGTAATTATGTGATCACACGAATCATAAAACCCTCAAAGAATACAAACCAAGTGGTGGTTACAGCAGTAATAAGTTAATGCATTTTAACTTTATGCTATAATCAATTTTATGACTTTTAGTTTGTTCACAATTAGTTGTTCCTTAAAACCTTTAAATAACCCAACACGCTTTCACCGACCATAACGTATCCCACAATCATATCCACCTCAGATCTGTTACATGTTCATCGGTCAAAAAAAGTCAAACGAAAAAGAAGAGAAAGATGAACAAACGATATAGCACAAACAACGTTCGAAAACAAAAAAGAACATGCAAGATCTCAAATCTGTTAAACCTTTTAACAAATCTTTTTACATTCGATCCAAAAAGAAATATTTAAATATCATTTGATATATTGATCTAGAGGCTGGAATTGTTAATGAAGATTACATGGCGTTTGCTTAGATGAGTTAAGAGAATAATAATAATAACATTAATGTTTTAAGAGTCGTGATATTAATTTTTGTTTATTAACAAATTGTAAAGTAATGACGTTAATTTTTGTTCAACAGAAATTGTAACGCCAATACCCGAGTTTTGTAATCTTATGTCGTTGTGATTCCAATAGATCCATTAGTATAAACTGATGTATCAGTTTTGGTGTAAGAGCTAGACAAAAGAAAAAAAGACCTAAGTTTTGGGTAGTATAAACATGTGTTTGAAATAACATGTTTTACATTATGATGAATAAAGTCACTCATGTATTTGATACGTATTTCTTCAAATCAATTGTATTTACAAAAACTTGCTTAAAAAAAACTTCGTTTATTCAATCGAGTACCCCAATCAAAACTAGGCATAATAACTAAATACGCATAATCTTTGCGAAACCGAATATATTTTACGGTGAACAAAGCCCATACATCGCACGGGCCATGATGTCTCATAATTATAGAAGATATTGTTAAAAATTGAATGTTTGATTAATTAATTAATTAATGATTTTTCTATTAAGGTAAACTTAATCACAACTCATAGGTTGTGGTTAATAAAACCCTATGAAAATGTATGTTAATTGTTTGGATCAAATAATCAGGAGACGATACGCCCTTGTAAATTTGAATATATCACAATCACAACGATTATTATTCAGCTTATTCATCCACCATCTTCTTATATCTTGCTTTAAAGATGTTATGATTTACATGCTAGCAAATATTAGCCATGATGCTAGTTGATGAAACTTATAAAAATGTTGCTTACCATAAGTACATCTTGCATGATATATTACGCTTGCTTCAATGTTACAATCCAACTACGCCTGTAAACCACTATTTTCCTACCCATTCACCTAACTCTCCAAAAAACCAGTATCGTTTTGTTTCTGATTGATAGTAAATATAATAAACAGAAACCAAAACCTTCTTTGTTTATTAGTCGACCATTCTTGAGTAATCTTGACTTAATCTTACTAATATAAGTAATATTACGGCACTACATATTTAAAATAGTACTCCGTATAATTTTTTATAGTTGTAGTATATAATATATAAATTAATTGTGCCTAATTGTCCAACACAGAGTTGAGGAAATGGCTGCCAAATATAAACCGACAATAAGCGACTACAATATCTAGCTATACAGAAAAGCCTACTTAAGCGTTCCATTTTTAGTCTTTAGTTCCTCAATATATGGAAATTCCAGGGTCAAATTTTCTCTCTTTTTCCAATGTTTCTCGCCCACAAACGCACTAAATTAATATATTACCATTTTATTTTTCATACAACGTGAGCTTTACTTTCTGTAAATGAATATATTCTACGTTAAAGTACAGATCATAAGTCGAACACACAGTTCGAGAGGTTGTGTGACAATTTTAAGAAAATGATCAACTGATGTATATTTGTGTAATTTTTCCCGTCGTTTCAAAATAAGTGTTCAATTTTTTCTTGGTTTAATTCGAACTAAGTATAAGCACTCAAACTGAAATACCAAGTTTTGTATTATGACTTATATAGACGGGTCAGGATTTAGTGGACATTTTTAACTCCATTTATTATCCATTATTTCGCTAAAAACATACAATTAAAAACATAAATATCACACTAACATATCCAGTCTAGTTTTTCCCATAACTATTTTTTTGTTGACGTTCTAATTAAAGTGCATCGCAAACCCAAAAAGTATATAATGCTTATTGCACCTTTAAAATGTTCTAAAACCAAACTTAATATTTCGGGTGTACCTTTTAGCTATTGTTCGTGTTATAAACTAGTCAACTTAACTAACCAGTAACCAGGGAATGAATTTGTTCCGATTAAAATTTTATTCTCTGATACAAGCATCCAAATATATATAAACCTCTAATCCCGAACTCGAGGATTCGAACACAACGCATATATATCGTAGTTTGACATTCAATTATCAAATAACATAATGATCGTAATTTGCTGGATTCAGATGTTTTTTTGAGATCAAATGACCGTGACCGGGGTTTAATGGTCTAGTTGCATCTGATATTAAAGGAATGTTTCATAACTAAATAGCTGTATGTTAAAGTCGTGTTTAAAACATGTAAAATATACTTGTGTTACCTATATCGTGAAATAGTGAGTTGATTTTCAGAAAAAGAAAAAGTGAAAAAAAGAGAAAGAAGGGTGCAAGTTAACTGAGTTAAAATTATTTGCATCAAAAGAAAAAAGATAGATGAGATAAAATGTGAATTTAGAAATGATGGTGATTCGTACATTTTTTAAAATTGATTGACATACTTTAATTTAGAGCGTTCCGAGATTTCTACTCTAAGGGTGAAAATGAGTAGAAATAAGTAAGGTGTGGATATAAATGTTAAAACACTTTATATTAGAGTATGCCACTCAATTAAAAGAGTGCGTGCAAATTACCCCCGTTTAAAAAACAATTTTTCTAAGAGTTCACTAGAAGCAAAGATATTTTCCAACAAGGATAGAGATTGACACAAGTGTTAGACCTTAGATTATAGGTAATCCTGGCAACCTAAGTTTTGTAAACCAATGGCATACAAAGCTTTAATTAATCCTTTTTAGGTTTTTGTTTGATAGCACTCATGCTCCAAGGTGGACACGTGCTTCTCCGTATATCAAAAGCATTTTAATACTCTCTAAAACCAATAATTAGAGACACCATTACAAAAATTACAAATTATATTAGTAACCTAATTAGCGGGGACCATTAATTGCTTGGATGTTATTGGAAGTCATTTTCTCTATTTTTGAGTTTGATAACATGGTGCTTCTAATTTGAATAAAGCATCTAAATTGCAAAGTAATATAATTTGTAGTACCATCTTGTAGTTTTTTTTTTTTTACTAACTGGTCTCTGTTGCTTTTTATTAGATTCGTTATTCTTTAGTTCTAGTTGACAATTAAAAGCTATCACGAGAAATCGTTGTTAGTGGGTAATAGATTAGGTTTTAGTGGTGGGTCGACACCTCATAACGTCACCAAGTTATAATTATTTAATTTACGATAAAGACTGCACGATGACCTGAGTAGAGAAGTGTAAAAGAGCCGAATCCACTATATATGAAGGTAGATACTATAAATACAACTTGTGCATATAAAATGGTAAACTAACTGATATAAAAGAGCAACGTGTCTGTGTTTTAGAGGATCAAGATTTACTTAACCAATATGGTTCATAATATAGGATCTAACCAAAGTGAAGTGTTTAATTTCACATATGATACTACTACTAGTGCTTCACAACAAGAGCATAGTGTGATCAAAGAACAAGATCGATTGCTACCAATTGCTAATGTAGGGCGTATCATGAAGCAAATTCTCCCCCCAAATGCAAAAATCTCGAAAGAAGCTAAAGAAACCATGCAGGAATGTGTGTCGGAGTTCATTAGCTTTGTGACGGGTGAAGCTTCAGATCATTGTCGTAAAGAGAAGAGAAAGACTGTCAACGGAGACGATGTTTGTTGGGCGATGTTGAATCTAGGGTTTGATGATTATGCCGAACCATTGAAGAAGTACTTGCATAAGATTCGAGAGCTTGATGGTGAAAGGGCTCATCAAAATAAAGGGGCTAGTAGCAGTAGTAATGAAGACAAGGATCATATCCGTAATCCTCCTCAAGAAACTACTTCGAATTACAGATCTTCAGGTAACCAAGTTCCCCGGAAAGCCAATGTTCCACCCTCCCCAAGTCATTTTAATTTCACCGTTATCGATAAAAGAAATAGCTTTTAGGGTTCTTGTTCTTACTTCCATGAGTTCAGAATTAGGCGTTCTTAGATACATGATGGTAGATTCAAATACTTGTATGATAGATGATATGATACGAAGTTACTATTATCGTGACCCAGAATAAAAAGAAAAGTTCAAGAGGAGGTACACCAATTTGGACGCTCTTGTGTGCTCTTTAATCGGCTAGGGTTTATCGTTTTCAATTTGTGTCTACAGTTAGGAAATGAACCAAAAGAATAACAAATTCGATCTTATTGTGTGCCTTCGTGGATCATACGATTTATGTATCATATTAATTGCTAATGTATTTCTGATGATATTTGAGCTTATTAATGTATCAACGTTATGAATGATGATTCCGTTCTAGCTTTAACTTAGAACTGATTTGAAAAAAAATTATGATGTTAAAGGCTTATGTTCCTATGTTCTTTAAATCATGTTTAAACCTCCACAAACATATGTGTTTCCAGGAACTTATTCATTAGTTATCGCTTACACATCAAAATTTGGACCTGTGACTTGAAAATGTTACCAAACTGAATAACTTACATAGATGCACCTTCCCATATATGCTTCTCACTTGACTTCATAATCATAGCTAAAATTAAATTCAATGTATGGATCAACAGTTTTTCTGTCCCCCCATTAGCAAGCTCATGAGTTGTTGCTTGATTTGCTATCATATAATTGTTAACATAACCTGAAAGTATACAACAAAACCTTGGCCCCGGAATAGTAATCCTCATTGAGGTTAACTCTCTTGACCCTGTACAATAACCTATGTAGCTAGTTGTCAAATGCAATGATCCATAAAAAAATATGACAAACATTAACAGTCTGCAAATCTTAGACTAAAAGGAAAGTGCTGGCCTAGAAAACCATAACGTCTGATATGATGTATTCTTGGTTATTGGCTTAGAAATCCTTTTAGTCTCGGTTCTTAAGTTTCTTTGTCTGGTTTAAGCCTCAACGTACATGTTTCGTACGTCTAGATTCTCCGATCCCTAGCTAGTTTTGTTAATGATATCTGGCTTCTTTGTTCAAAAATTGAAAAAGAAACCTATACCTGATCCAAGACTATATAACTTTCGGTTATATATATAATTAATGCATAAATAATAATTGATTTAGTAATACTTTTGTTATCAGCCATGGGATTAGACAAATACTAGCTAGTACAGTAGGAAACTAGCAGTAGCAACAGATCACAGTGATGTTCCAAAACCAGAAAAAGCAAAACCTACAGTATATATGGCATGGAAAAACGTTAATTTCAACCAAAAACTACGAAAATAAGTACTTAAATGATAGAATTGCACGTGTTACATGAATTGAAACACCAATCAAGCCAACTTGTTTGAAATTTTTCTAGTGACACTTGATCTACTTGAAAGAAGATGATTGAATCTAGTAAAAGTCAAAAAGTATTTCTAACCGCTGTGGGTTACTATTCCGGGGTCATACCCACAACCCTGTGGGTTCTTAGGCGTAGTAAAATTGGAGTGTTCTTCAATTTAAAGAGGCCAAAGACTAATACTCTAGAAGATGGTGAAATCTTACACTTTGATTTGGATCTCGAGTAGGTGCAAAATACTTGCTTTAAATTCGATTTATTGGTCTTGTTGGACAGATTCTGTTTAGAGCTTGTAATGATATTATATGCGAATAGTCTCTTGCTAGTTTAATACTTGTAAACTCTTGCTCTCCATGGCCACAAAACTAAACCCATCTAAGCGCGCTATACAATAACTGTTAAGTTAGAGCAATCGTGTTGTATGTATGTGAATAAAAACTTTTAGCCTCCCGTTAGGTATTAATTGTTTTCGTTATTATTTACCATTAGTAGTAGCTTGAAAAAATCTAAACAATAAACCAATCAACAGGTAGAATTTTATATGTTGTTTACATATGGTGCCAAATGTGACAAATGAGTTTGATTCGAATATAGAAGCATTTTTTGTGTAGTAGGAGATATATTAGAAGGGAATTGCTTGTGTACTACTAGTGTGTTTTGGGGTTAGGGTTCTTGTGGAACCCTAGATAGCAATTGGACATGCTTTATTCATATCTATCAATAAAGAAGTGAAGAATAACCCATCTGTAAAACTTCTTCACACACAACAAGAAAATAAAAACTTCGTTTTTTTGAAACAAGTAGTTATCACTCTTGTAGATTTGTATGATGTACACTGCATAAATTTTCAATAATGGATTGCTGTGTCGATAGTGTATGACATTTTTATTATCGAAACCATTCCCAAAAAAAGCTTTAGGCTGCATGAATTATGAGAAAATGAATCGATCCATTAGTCAATCTCTTTCAATCTTCATTACTGTGGGCTTGTTTCCAATCGATCGATTGACCAATCAATTTGGATGTGGGTCGTCCCTGCGATCAATATTCATTTGGTATTATGTGTGTATTTATTAATTATAAAAAACATTTTTGTGGGGTATATTTTTTGTAGCGTTGGCTACTTTACTGTGACAACCAATCGCTACAAAAAAAAAGTTGACGTTACGGATAAAATAAGAGTCAATCTCTCCCCTTACTGAGTTCCGCCTTTTTTTTTTTTTTTTTTTTTTTTTTTTTTTTTTTTTTTTCAAGGTATACACCGAGATATAGCTTGTGTTTAATGTTCTTTTTCTTGCTTGATAGCAATTGGATCATCTATCATGAACAAAGGAAATGACTCATATTTCAAGGCCATTCAAAGTCTTCAATGTATGTATGTCTACAAGGAAAATATTTTCTCCATTTTTATTTTGAAGTTAAGTATTACTGTGCAGGAGTTTACACATAATCAAATTTATATTAAAATTTTAGTTAAATATACAAGCATATAAGAATTTGTCCGTGTTTAATATTTTATAATTGTGATACAAGTACAACTAACTATTATGCACAAGTTTTTACATAAATAATTTTATTATGTATCAATATTGATATTGTTGTTTATATTTAACTATTGATATCCTATTGTACACAATATATGTGTTTAATAGCATTTAATGACCCTTGATGAAGTTAAAAAATAAAGTTTAAAAAAATTCTTTCCGATATCTTTACTTAAACTTTAAATGGGAATTACATGAGTAGTTGTTATATTCAATCTCGTATATTTACTTTCATGTCACAGTAACCCGTGCTTATATTTTGATATTTATATTCCCATTAATAATATTTTTAGCCGTATTTAATTTTCAAACTTGTGTACACACAGGTTAAACTTATAAAAAGGAATAACATGAGTCATTATCGAACATATATTGAGAAAAAAATCCGGGTATCCTTACTTAAACTTATAAAAAGGAATAACATGAATTGTTCGTATATGTACAATCTCGTGTATTCATTTACATATCAAAATAATTGTTGCTTTCATTTTGATATTTATAATCTCATGCATATACATGAATTTATCTGTACTAATAATAATATTTATAAATAACAATATGGATGTTATTTATTAAAAAATAGAAAGTATAAACGGTGTTTGTTTGTTTTATAAAGTTTTTAAAAATCAAAAGAAACTAATAAATTTACACTTGACTCCATATAGTTTATTTAAAATTCGACTGCTAAAGTTGTATTAATTATCTTCTCTTTTTTTCAGTTTTTATTTTTCAAATTCGACACGTGTTGTTTTATATATTTATTTTGTTGGACGAAATTCAGATAGGTTTAACCAAAAGGAAGCCAATATTTTTATTGGTAAATTTGAAGGCTCAAATTTGAAATTAAGCTCTTTTATTGGTAAAAAAAATATTGATTGCAAAAAAACATTTTTCTCTTTTATATAATAGATTAGTTGGAGCAAATATATTTTTTTTTAGTTATCATATGATAACATGCATTACAACCTTAGGTATGTGTTTGTTTTAAGCGTACAACCTTAGGCCCTTAGCATCAAACGATGTCCCAAACAAGGACTGACAAGTGACTATATCACACGTTCCGCCATTATATGATGCTCTAGGTTATTCCAAGCAAGGCTTATAGTATTTGGGCCTGGAGAATGTAATAAATAGTTCAGCAGAAACATATAAAGAAAAAAATTGCACAGCCCATTTCTTCATCTTGGACCCAAAAATAATATCATATATTCAAATATCTATATTACCTATAATGAAAAAATTGTCAAAAATAAAATTTTGAGTTTTTAACAATGGTCAAATGAAAGAGAAAATGAAATGTAATTAATACTTTTATTAAAACACCTCAATACTTAAAAGTACAAATATTTATTCACATTATACAACCAAATTAAAGCATATCTACCAATTAAATACAACCAATTCAAACACAAATCGGGTTGACCCGGGACGCTTCAAACCCGGTGGGTTGACTCGGTTTAATTTGACCCGTTTTCGACCCAACCTAGCAAGTTGACCCGGTTTAAATCGACCCATTTTTCGACCGGAACGGTTTAACTGGTTGAACCACCCGGGTCGAACCAGGTTTCAAAACATTATCCATTACTTAAAATTACAATGATTTATTCACATTGTACAGTCAATTAAAAACATATCTACCAAATTAAATACAACCAATTAAAACACAAACCAGGTTGACCCGGGACGCTTCAAACCCGTTTTTTGACCGAAACGATTCAACCAGTTAAACCACCCGGGTCGAACCGGGTTTCAAAACATTATGTTTAATTCCCAAATCTTCAAACTTTTATTATTTTTCGCTTATAACCTATAAACTTTTTTTATCAATAAACTATCTGTCGCTATAAAATCCCGTTGCTATGCACGGGTACTCTTCGAGTAAAAACACAAGTATATTTTGATCACACATTTGGTCAAAATAATATTACACCCATAAAAACAAGTACTTACATCTCTTGTTCCATATATGGTTTGATTGCATAAAAATCAAGCAAGAAGCCAAACCAAAATCCCAAAAAAAATAAAAAGTAAAATATAAAAGACACGAGCGCTATAAAGAAAGATTTTGGAAATCACATTTAGAAGGTTAATTTTTAGCCTATTTTCACAAACACATTCTTGCTCGGTATGTCAAGAGTATCGTTAAAACTCAAGACCCCCCAAATCATCAAAGTAAAGACTCCATAATTTGCGAGTCGAGTCTTTGTTCTTATTCATAACTTCGTATATCAACACACAATCGAGGTTGGTTCATCGTACTTAAAGCTCGTAAGTCATTCCAACCTTCAACATCCTTTTATGAGGAATTTCGAACACGCTATAACCTTGCCTTAAGTTCTTCTTCATGAAGTTGTAAGCGTAGTCGATCAAAAACCGTTTTCCAATTGAAGACCCTGGTCTCGAGATGATCTCATGCTCTCCCACCAAATGCACGACTCCTGTTCTCCAAGCTTTGTCTAGTTTTGCCACATCCTCGTCCGCTATATTGCCTTGTTGTTCTTCACCAACACCACAATCGTAGTTAATAAAATCCTTCAAGCGTTCGACCAAAATCTTCTCGAATGACTCCTTTTCGTTGCGTGCATCGGTGTATCCGTACCTCACCACGCACCTAAACACGCACAACTCGTTTGGCTTCACTCTTCGGAACAAGAACCTTTCTTCTGGTGCCACCCTACTAATCGGCAACGACTTTACGGAAACAAAGACCATAACCGAATTTAAAGCAGGCACATTATCAATATAATGTTTAAAGATTGGGGGAATCCCATGAGCAAGCTCGGAGTAGAAGATTGCAAGTCCACCCATGTGACTAATATTTTCATCCATAACTATGTCTTTTATTGCTTCTCGTGACACCTTGTGATCAGTGGCGGAACTTGAACACTTATTTTGGGGGGGCCGAATTTATTTTGGGAGGGCCGAATCGAAGATTTGTTTGTAAACTCAACTAAATTACCCATAAAACCAATAATATTTACACTAGTTGCCGCAACTTTTGGGGGGGCCGGGACCCTCCCCTGCCCCTTAAAAGGTCCGCCCCTGCTTGTGATCGAGCTCGTAGTTGTATTTTGCTCGGTAAACGTAGTTCCATGTGCACATTATGAACATTAGCGCCACAGCGAAAGAAAAGGGCAAGTATCCACCTTGACCGAATTTGTAGAGGACCGAGCTTAAGTAGATGTATTCTGTTGAGCTAATCACGAGCACAAATAAGGCCACCAGAAATAGTTCACTTCCGGAATAAATACTTGTCCTGCATATTTAGCCGACGTATGGACAACTTGAACACGAGGAAAACACCCGAACGAAAGCGATTGTTTGATAATTGAGAAAGTCCCTGAAATCATAGCTTGACTTGCTATAATGGCTGCCTTAACAGCCACCACAAACGTGGGCCAGTATAAGGCGTCTGGAGCCGATTTATAAAATGTGTCCGCAACTAGATGGTTGTGTTTTCTTAACCACGATGCCTGACCACTATACGCCGTGATCAGCGCCGGATAAACCACACAACCCATGCTTATTTGTATCGATCTGACAGTAAAGTGTCCAAGATCAGCAAACATCGCTTCGGTTCCTGTTCCAATAAACATTAATATTTTGTGAGTCTTCTTTCTTATGTTCGTGTTTTCTTGTCGGTCAATTTACATCTAGTCAGTTCATTATAAACAATCACAAAAATTATATGGCAAATAATAACACTAACACTTTTTTGGGAAAAGAATATCACAGCTTGAAAAGGAATTAAGAAACTGCACAACTAACTACAGAAATTGCATTGTATATTGCCATTTCATCTATAACTTGGAGATTTTTTTGACATACAGTGATTTTTTGAGAAACTAACCTTGCAAACTTTTAAGAAACCCTAATAATTTTAGAAGTCTTGTGATTTTTTTAAAGCCACAAGGATACTTAAAACCGCAATGCCTCACAATTCCTTAGGTTAGTTTTGTTTATATCTCTTTTTAATTCTTTATAGGCTGGAAATACTTTATTTGCAAAGTATGTACCTGTAATGGCGAGAACGACTCCACCAAGAGAGATCCACGCATCTTTTCCATTTCGCTTGAAATAATCGATGATGTATTTCGGATTTATGGCTTTAGCAATAGAAGGGTCGAAACTAATGAAATTATACGCACCTATTCCGGCAATAAGTGAGAACCAGACGCAAATAATAGGGGCAAAACTGTAGCCAACTTTATCAGTTCCGAACCTTTGAACCATGAATAAAATTATCAAGATTATAACTGATACCAAAACAATCCTCCCTGCATCAATTCATTTCCATGTAGTTAATAACTAGGGATGTAAATTTATTCCTTCTAAATAAAAGCTCGATTTTGCCACGTCTCAATATTTATGTTGACCTTATAACAAGTTTTTAAAAACAACTTTGACACAAGGTTATAATGCAATGGCTCATAATAATTGCTTATTAATTATTATCTTCATCTTTATAACTTAACAAATGATATCCAAAGATTATCATTTCTACAACATGGTTTTATATGCAGTGTTTCAAACTTGTAAAATTTAACAAAAAGGAAGTTCATCATATCATGGACCATGCTTAACTTTTCTTAAAATTCTAAAATTGCATAAGTTTGATATTACGCTTAGATTATTTCTATATTCTAACTTTAGATCACATCTATTATTATTATTATTATTATTATTACTCGTATTATTATTATTATTATTATTATTTTTGTAGAGCTGAATATATATATACACACTTGATTAATAAGTACAGAGTAAGCGTTTTTTGAGATCCACCTTTACCACGTTAACAAGAAAAATAATACTATGAAACTTCAACTTAACCCAAGGATTAACGTGATGCGCAAAATTTGAATCTTACTTTAAGGGGTTAATTATTTTTTAGACTATAATTTTATATCACTAAAACTGTTTTAGTTCTTTGAAATTTACTAGAAAATATATTAATGGTCTTGATCGTTTTTTAAGTTCAATCTTTTTACACACAATAAGTTAATAGGACGTATAAGTAGAAGTAATAGTCCCCACTCCCATCATTCCATATCAAATTCACTATTAAAAATGAACAATTTGATCCCTGACATTCGAATAGTTATACGACAATAACGATAATGATAATTATTAAGTAACCGTGTTAATACTTGAGTAAAAAGTGCCTAAAGTTTAATTTTGATGTCGTTGTTGCCTATGTTCCAACACTTGAAAACTTTTTTGTAACCAAATTATTTGTCTTTTGTGACACAATGTTGGTATATACCATGAACAACAATCATGGATACCGTGCTTAATTAGCAATAGTTAATAGCTAATATAAAAAAAGGAATTAGAATAATGTTTGTTTTATTCTGTGTTCAAGACATATTTTTAAAGAATGAGACAGACGAGATGAAACATATATATATATATATATATATATATATATATATATATATATATATATATATATATATATATATATAGTCCAAAAAATTGTAAATCATATTTGTCTTGTTTGCTTTCCGTGGCAAATTATAAGAAATGGAAATACAAGAAGAGCAAGAGTTATGTCGTATACCTTCTGTCATGGTATCGGTTGCTTCCTTAAGTCCAGATACCGCGGATAATACTGCATGTATGCAACATCTTACATGTTCAAACGACTATAATAACCGTTTTGGTTATATGAGAATAAAGGCAAAGGTAAAATTTTAATCACCAGAGATGGAGGGAGTGAGGATGCCGTCACCAATGACCATGGAAGTCCCCAGCATGGCAGCAAATAATAGCGAAAACTTGGCAAAGCTGCTACGCTCAAGATTTTTCTTGACCGTCGATGCTACCGTGTTACGTTTACCACGCAAGTCAAGCTGAAAATTAGAGACCTCTCGATCCTCTGCTTGCGCACTGGGGATTAAACCCACCTTTGCATATCGACACAGTTTTGAATACAATGCAAAAGTGCCCCCTGTGACAAAAAAACACATGTGACTCTCAAATCCAGTAACCAAATTCCGTGATTGGTAATAATAATAGTTAATACAAAACGAGAAGCTCATTACGCAACCATCATTCTTTTTGAGAATAATATAAAGCATTTAACAAACACCATTTTCTATATCCATTTTATCGTTTCGAAACGCATAAACAAACATATAAAACATAAAGCACAAATTAACGTTAATCATTTTGAATTTTATAATATTGTCTAGAGTTTAGCGAAGTCAACTAAGTACTAGGATATCTTAAATGTTAGATCTAACCTTAATTCATTGCACCTTGGAGTATATAATAATCATAATTATATAGTAGGATTAAATATCCGCCCTCAAGTCCACATATATACCATATTATATTGTATCACATCGATCAGATCATACTCCCTCCGTCCCTTATTAAATGTCCATGTTTGATATTTTAAGTCTTTGTTTATTAACTTTGACCTTAAATATTTTTACTTGTGTTATATAGTATTTGATAAAAATTATACGCAATGAAAATACATTTAAAACTTAATTCATTCATATATTTTATATCAAATATTATACTACACAAACAAAAATATTTAAGGTCAAAGTTAAGAAAGAAAGACTTTGAAAATTCAAACAGGACATTTAATAAAGGACGGAGGGAGTATCATATATACATATATATATGAATCTATCTCTCATGAATGATTGATGCAGTCTACTATCATCCTTAAGATTCGCATATTCTGGTTGTAAGTTGTACCACGTTGCCACAAAAGGTTTTTTTACCTGAATTGTGTCACTAAATCCCTTATTTTTAGTCACTAACAAATAACCGATATTATCGCATGTGTAAGGTCTTAAATTTGAATAAGCGGCAATGATCTCGTAGATTAAAACAAACAATAACAATTATTCTTTTACGCGTTAAAAAATAGTATAGTACTTACAATGGGAAAAAAGAAAAAGTGAGAACTAATAGGGTTGTTTATCAAAAGGAGAGGAAAAAAGCATACCTTCGCCATTATCGTTAGCACGTAAGACGATTGTAACATACTTGATCACTGGAATTAACGTGATAGTGTAAAAGATAAGGGACAACACGCCCAGTATATCGTCATTGTGTTTGATCCCGTCAGTAAAAGTACTTGAAAATACGTACAAAGGTGATGTTCCAATGTCGCCATAAACCACCCCAATGCTTTGGAAAGCTAGTCTAAGTATCACTCCCCAATCCTTTAAAAAAGATGAATATCAAAACATTAGTGACAAAATCCAAACAATCAGAAAGATACAAAACCCAAAAAGAAAGTTTCCTATACATGCTAACCTTCGTGTCATGGTGACCATGATGGCCAGGAAACTTAGCTGACACGATATCTAACGAATCATGTCGTTTTAAGCCGGGAAGTTGGCTTTCGGGAAGTAGCTGATCCGGTGTTTGTCCAGAAAGGATTTCTCCTTCTTCGATATGGACAAGTTTGCGGAGGGGTATACTTTTTACGACGAGGATTATAACACATATTAATTTGTGGCTGAAGAACTTATGTCTTTTATTTTCTGTATTGTAGGTTTGTTTGCATTTCAATATCGTACTCTGCTTTGCTTGGGTAATGAAAAAAGTTCATATTCTACTTTGGTTCTTCGTTTAAATAAAACACATACAAGTTACAGAAATTTAACATTACAATACTAAATTTAAACCAACACATACAAGGTTTTTTTGGGTGATATATATAATGAAGCAGAATGAAATGAAAGACAGAGATATAAATATCTTCCCACATTTCATTCTGCTTCATATATACATCCTCCAAAAAAACCTCATATGTTTTAAAAATACAAAAAGTTAACTAGTTTTGGTTTGGATTATTTGCCATGATTCTTGCTTTTTGGGCATTCATTGAAGTCCACTTTCCCATCAACATATTCTTGGTACGAATACATTAGTTGAGCTTCTTGGCTTCCTTGTTGTATACGTCAAGAACTTTATCCTAAAAATTATCCCTTTGTTGATCCGCACCCGTGTTTGAATTCTTGGATATTTGAGTGAAACACTCCTCTAAAAGAGACTCATTTTGTTTGGAAAAAAAATTTAAAAAGTAGATAATAGTATGTTATAAAATATATATTGAAAGTGTTTGTGAATTATGAAATAATAAGAAGGTATTTATAGAATTTTTAATGGGTAAACTTTGGTTTTTTTGGTGTATTAATTGGGTCCAAATGGTTATATAACCGTTGCCAAACATCTTTATTACTTCCCAAACATTCCAATTTTTAAAACAAAAAAGAAAAAATTTATAACGAATGGCGTTGGCCGGTGGGTATGGCGCCACCACCTTTGGCGCGAAGACCGGTACAGTGCGCCATTCTTCCACTTGGGCCGGTAGAACAACACAACACAACAACTTGATGATACCCCCGCTCTAAAAGCTAATTCTTCGCAATATGAAAATGGATTTTGTTAACCACAACCTTGGATTTTGTTTAAGCATTATCATTTATGTGAAAATAGCATTTCTCTGAATTTATTATTTCTATACTATACATATTTAGTGATTATATATATATATATATATATATATATATATATATATATATATATATATATATATATATATATATATATATATATAAATTGAGTTCCTTCTATTGAATGTGAGCATTAATGCCACAAGCTAAGAAACTCAAATATGTAGTTTAAGCTAATGAATTTAGTACATGTGGAGCTTATTTTAAAGCTTTTAAGAGCTTTTAAGGATACATAAATCTATTATACTTAAAGCTTATCCCTTGAATTTAATATGCAAGAGGGGTTGTGCACAACCAATTATACGGTGCAAACATGATTATGCATACCAAAATTACTACAAAAAATTTCGTTTATGATAATTAACTTAGAGGCTTTGGAATACCAAATGATTGTTGATCCCAGTTGAGCAAACGATCTTATATAGAAGTTGACTTAAAGTAAACACTTAAGCTTAAATGCGGAATGTAAAAGCTTAACTTAAGAAGAACAATTCACTATCAACACTTCAATATTATTAATACGAGCACTCGACAATGCTAGGGTTTTACAACCTTGAAGTGTAAACGAAAACTAAACAATGCGTACATAATCTAACCCTAAGATCCTCCTTTTATAGACCAAGGAATCCTACTAGGTTTACAATAACTTTTTATGCAAGATAAGGATATTCTAGACGTATAAGATATACACACAATCTATTCTATAATTATCTACTACGAATACATGCTTATCACTTCAGCAGTAGTTTCCTTAGCAGCACTTTCCTTAGCAGCACTTTGTCATCAGCAGCAGAATCATTTACACTAGCAGCAGTTTCATCATAGCAGCAGTTTCACTCAGCAGCAGAACTCAAAACCCAACAATCCTCCCCTAACCTTAATATTTATTTCTAAATCATTAAGTTTCTTCAAAGCTCATTTAAACACCAGGAGGATGCTTCCAAACACTCAAGTCTTGAGATGTCTGTTGATCAAGTATCTTTGTATACTTTGACAGCAAATTGAATGCCTGATCATCAGTATCATAGTCTTTCTGCAAGTTGAGTAATCCAGCACCATTAACCATCTGATTTACAGTATTCCAGTATCTTACCACTGGGTAATCCTTTTCAGCTAGCATATACAAAGTAATTGGTCCAATTTCTAGCATATGAACTCCAGAATCTTGAAAGAGTCTCCATTTTCTTACTTTGTATTGTACTATCTCTGTCCACTCAGAATCATCCATTGAAGGTTCATACAAAAGTTTTAGAGCTCTCCATAGAACATTATCAGACATAGTTTTGATATGATCAATTTGATCTTTCTCATACTTTTTACCATCAAACTTCTCACCTCCAAACTTTGCTTTGTACAACTTCCACAAATCATCAACATCCTCTCTATCAAAGTAGTATAGCATCTGTTGAAATCTAAGAAATCTGTGAGTTTTTCCATCAGATCTCTCAACATCATGAAATGCTCCAATGTTAGTATCATATCCTGTAGTTACTTTGATAATAGGATACTTGATTCCTATTGGTATGACATCAACTACTTCAGGATCTTCCATCTTGCCAACCATAGTGTAAACCTTCAATTGTTCTTTTAAATGCTTAGGAGGAATATGATCACAATCATTCTTGAAATCATCTCCTTCTGGCTTAGAACTGCTTTCTTCCCCTGTTTTCCTCTTCTTTTTTGCAAATGATTTATGAACCACACCTTTTCTTTTACCACTTTGCACAAAAGAAGTAGTCTTAACTGCATCATCAAGCTGCTTAACAACATCTGCCTCTTGAACATGCTCTACTTCAGCCACTTTTTCAGGTACCAACTTTTTATTCATCTGAGCAATATGTTCTAAATCTTTAGCACAACCCATAGGATAGAAGGTATCTGTTTGTCTCTTAGCTTGTTGATACAAGTCAAAAACCTCTTGAGCAGACTTAGGTTTTAACTGTATCGATTTCCATCCCTTCATATTTTTCAGGTATCTTTCTTGCTCTTTTCTTTGTTGCAATGGAGTTGGACTTCTAAGTATCTTTTTCTTCTTTCTAGTAGCAGCATCTTCTTTCTTTTTCTTAGCTGTGAACTCCCTTACCCAAGATCTCACATCAAAAGTTGGAACTTCATTATCCTCAATCTTGATCATCTTGTTGAGTTCAGTATCAGCCTCTATTCTTATCTTCTCATCAACCCATTCCGCATACCTCCTTAAATCTTCAGTCTCCTTTTCAATCCTTTCCTTTTCCTTCTGAGCCAGCTGTTGTTCTTTTTGATCAATCAACTCTTGTTCTTTCAATGCAGCAGCTGAATCATGTTTAATTTGTAATTCCTTAGGCCACATATGAAAAGGTATTACAGAGTAGTCAAATCCTTTATGCATCCATTGAGGTTCTTCAACTTGCTTGCCCTTCCCTTTGTCAGTAGATGATGATACTATCTTCTTTGGTTGAGCAGCAGGTTCTCTGAATACAACTCCTTTTAGAGGTAAACTTGGTGTTGATGATGTGATTATTGTTGTAGGTTGTTGTGGTAGTGATGGTGTTGGTAGTGGTGTATGTTTTGAAGATGATTCATATGGAACTTATGTAGTCTTCTTACTCAACAAAACCATTGCTTCAGCAGCATCATTATCACTAGACCCAGCAGCAGAGTCTTGTGCATCAGCAGAATTCACTTTTCCAATAGCAGCAGAATCAGCAAGATCCTTAGCAGCAGAATCTTGAACAACAGTAGAGTCATTAGTCTTGTCAGCAATAGCAGCAGTTTCACTCAGCAGCAGAACTCAAAACCCAACAATGATAGAGAGTGTAAAACATTTACAAATTCAATTTAGACTTGAATTAGCATCATAAAAGATCGCCATTAAAAGCAGTCTTTTTATATAATCACACAAGTCTATAAATAACATATTCTCATTGCATCCGGAAATGGGTAAAAATCCAGGCCCCACCACCCCAACCATTCCTGTATGATATAGCTAAAGGTTTTCCAATACCACTCCAAGAACAACATAGTACTGAAGCCGTGTGTTCCTTAAGAGTACTAACCAGGTTACCATCTTTACATCTTTAAATAAATAACATATACAATCCCTCACAATCGTGAAACCAATGCCCACTCTCACAGTATCCACTTTCAAGTTTTGTTCAAAAACTCGAACATATACAATCCCTTCTTCGTGTGGTAATAATAAAAGATCTCAATTTTTTCTTCTCTTTCGTGTATAACATCATCTTAGACCTTTTAAGATTGAAACACGAAGAGAAGTACAACATCATCGATCCATCTTTTGAAGCTTAACTTCTTTTTATATCCGAACAAGAAAGATAAGATTTATAACAACTATGTTATAATCTCTCTTTGATTCGAAAATAACAAAATAAATAACGAAAAAAAAACTAAACCTACTCGAGACCTTATATCAAGATCTTGAAGGCACAACTGAGATCTAACGAGTTAAAACAAAACCCATCATTAATTTAGAAGCTTAGCTCCACGCATCCTTTTATTTATTTTTCTTTGAAGAACCAAACAAGAACACGAATTAGAGGGTTATGATTCGTGTGTTTGAAGAACAAGAATCAGATATTTGTGATTGTTGTTTGGATTAAAGAAGAAAGGAAGAAGGAAAGGGAGAAAAGAGGCTGAGTTTGGTTTTGGTGAAATAAACAAAGTGTGGTGGCTGCTGTTATTACGTTTAGGTTTAGGGTTCAAGCAAGAGTGTAGTGTGGTCATATTTCCAAGACAAGATGGGCTTGATGTAGTGATTAACGATTTTTATTTCTACACTACTCATTGATTGGGCCGAATTTTACAACAACAATAGTGGGTGAATACTTAAGTTTCCTAAACCTTTGCACTTTCAAACAGTTAACCGCTTCTGCCTCAAACACAATACTTTGTTTTTTCTTATTTCTTATTTTAGTAAAGTGGTCATTCTTATTATTATAATTGTTTATGAAAATAAGATGAGTGATGTTCGATTTAAAAAAAATGGTAAAGTATTATTAGAGATTCTTTGAAAAAATGTTAATGAAAATATGTTTGACTCAGTACTAAGTACTATAGTGGTTAAATATGACGGAAAAAAGCTATAAAATATGTTTGACTCAAATAGAAAGTACATAAATATTTGCACAAACATTATATACAAAACACGTAGAAATTCAACCAATGATCCAGCCGATGCATCGCACGGGTTTGATACTAATTTAATGTTGAAGGGGATTTGTGCACAAAGTACGGTACAACCAAGACATTGCACACCAAATAACTACAAATTTTATATCAATTAGTAGTACATCGCTATATCAGTTATGAAAATTTATTTCACTCGGGTAAACAAAAAGATGTAATTATGTGATCACACGAATCATAAAACCCTCAAAGAATACAAACCAAGTGGTGGTTACAACAGTAATAAGTTAATGCATTTTAACTTTATGCCATAATCAATTTTATGACTTTTAGTTTGTTCACAATTAGTTGTTCCTTAAAACCTTTAAATAACCCAACACGCTTTCACCGACCATAACGTATCTCACAATCATATCCACCTCAGATCTGTTACATGTTCATCGGTCAAAAAAAGTCAAACAAAAAAGAAGAGAAAGATGAACAAACGAAATAGCACAAACAACGTTCGAAAACAAAAAGGAACATGCAAGGTCTCAAATCTGTTAAACCTTTTAACAAATCATTTTACATTCGATCCAAAAAGAAATATTTAAATATCTTTTGATATATTGATCTAGAGGTTGGAATTGTTAATGAAGATTACATGGCGTTTGCTTAGATGAGTTAAGAGAATAATAATAATAACATTAATGTTTTAAGAGTCGTGATATTAAATTTTGTTTATTAACAAAATGTAAAGTAATGACGTTAATTTTTGTTCAACAGAAATTGTAACGCCAATACCCGAGTTTTGTAATCTTATGTCGTTGTGATTCCAATAGATCCATTAGTATAAACTGATGTATCAGTTTTGGTGTAAGAGCTAGACAAAAGAAAAAAATACCTAAGTTTTGGGTAGTATAAACATGTGTTTGAAATAACATGTTTTACATTATGATGAATAAAGTCACTCATGTATTTGATACGTATTTCTTCAAATCAATTGTATTTACAAAAACTTGCTTAAAAAAAACTTCGTTTATTCAATCGAGTACCCCAATCAAAACTAGGCATAATAACTAAATACGCATAATCTTTGCGAAACCGAATATATTTTACGGTGAACAAAGCCCGTACATCGCACGGGCCATGATGTCTCGTAATTATAGAAGATATTGTTAAAAATTGAAAGTTTGATTAATTAATTATTTTTCTATTAAGGTAAACTTAATCACAACTCATAGGTTGTGGTTAACAAAACCCCATGAAAATGTATGTTAATTGTTTGGATCAAATAATCAGGAGACGATACGCCCTTGTAAATTTGAATATATCACAATCACAACGATTATTATTCAGCTTATTCATCCACCATCTTCTTATATCTTGCTTTAAAGATGTTATGATTTACATGCTAGCAAATATTAGCCATGATGCTAGTTGATGAAACTTATAAAAATGTTGCTTACCATAAGTACATCTTGCATGATATATTACGCTTGCTTCAATATTATAATCCAACTACGCCTGTAAACCACTATTTTCCTACCCATTCACCTAACTCTCCAAAAAACCAGTATCTTTTTGTTTCTGATTGATAGTAAATATAATAAACAGAAACCAAAACCTTCTTTGTTTATTAGTCGACCATTCTTGAGTAATCTTGACTTAATCTTACTAATCTCAACCTATATATAGCACAAGTGTGATTGCTATTTTTAGAGGCACAAAACTCTCCCAAAATTCCCTAAAAACTACACGTGTAAACCTCCCTAATAATAGTAAGTTTTCCAAAAATTTTTGAAATCAATTAGTTTTAGAAAAATTCAAAACAAAATCCCATGAAATAAGGAAACTTATTTAAATTTTGATTCATGATCTGTTTTATTTATTCGATTTGTATTGTTAAAACCTCGAATCGTATCAATTATTTATTCGATTTGTATTGTTAACAAGCAATTAAGAGGTAAGCCACTGATCTATGGAACGCAACATACTCATTTCTACAATCTTTAATTCTTTATCATTAGTTTGTATGAAACATATTCATGAATCACTTCTCAATCCTACACCACCACTACCGACAGTAGAATATGATACAACAAGGTTTGTTCTGATTTTCTTGATTGATTTTTTTTAAAGATCTCTATAGATGATGTATGGGATTACTTCTTCAAAATGCACAATGCTTATATTGGTTGTATGATAATTTGATTTTTAGGGATTTTTTGAATTGCTTTTTTTTTTTTTTTTTTTTTTTTTTTTTTTTTTTGAATTGATGTTGTGTGGTTACATGCGTGTGTTTTGGAGATTAAATGCTTGCTGAAAAATTCATGCTTAATCTCTACCGAAATCAGCCAGAGGTAAATTTGATTTCACTTTTTATATCGTTCTTCGAATTAGATTCAATTAGTGTTTGGTTGCAATTCTTTGATAATTGTTGTTCTTTAGATCCATTTTGATTGTTTTGAATTGTTTGTTCATATTTGTTTAGGAACGATTGTGTTTTCTTTATTAGTTTCAAATCGTTTCGTTGTGGTCAAGTAAAGTAATCAATTTCTGGTGATGGCTAATGAAACAGTTACTTAAAAAGAGTTTAGCTTAGCTAGAAATGGGAAGGTCGGGCGAGTAGGGTAACAGGAGAAAGCAATATTTTAAAGGTTTGGGCTGAAAGTTGAAGTCGTAATTGAGTACAAGCTACGTAATCCAGTGATTCCAGTCATTTTGAAAGCGAAGCAAAACCTTGGATATAAGATTAACTTTGAGTTTGTTGGTTGCATTCGAGAACTTAGATCAACTCTCATTCAATATTTTATTTGCAGTCTATTAGCCGCAGTGATGGTACTCAGATTATCACTGAAGAAATTTTGGCATCATGTTCAGGTGATCGTCGTGGTAATGAACAATTGAGCCATCGATTCCACTTCGACATGGTATTTATACTAGAGCTGTCAACTAGGGATGGATCAAAGAAACGTGGATGTTATTGCAAGGGAATTGTGTGATGACATCAACCCTATCATAGTGTACATCGTGAGTTCCTAAATATCATCTTAATATGTTTTGTCGTTACCCAATAAACATGATTTATTTGGTCCATTATTTTCTTATGCTCAAGACACCAAAATGGCTGTTGTATATAAAGCTATGCCCTTAGTAACATGTTTAATATGACAAATGCCTTCTGAAATAGGCATTTCAAACAACCCTTAATAACATGTTAAGACACCGAAAGGGCTGCTAAAAATAGCCTATCCAAAAACCCCTTAATAACATGTTTAGGACGCCAAATGACTGCTGAAATAGGCTATCCAAACGACCCTTAATAACATGTTGAGACATTGAAAGGGCTGCTTAAAATAAGTCTTTACTGGGTTTTTTATGATAAAATTATAAACTTTATTATGTTCGAGAAAAATTGAAGGTAAATGTGTGACTTTTTTCAGTGTTTGTGATTAAATTTGTTTGTTTTTAGTGATTTAATTACTGATATTGGTTTATAATAGTAAAGTTCTTTGTGTCAAATTATGCTTTTGTTGTCTTTTAATTATAAATTTGTATTAATGAAGTTAATTATTTGACATTCAAATTAAAAGGATCAATATCAGTGACTTGCTTTGTATTTTGTCACTGAATTCAACCAAAAGTATGAGTTTATGCCAACATTCAGGTTTTGGCTGATCTTGGTACATGGACAAGCTTACTAACTGTATCACTAATTTCTATCATTTACTAATAACGATCTTTTGCAGGCTTCGCAAGCATGACCACTCCTGTTGTTGGTGGCCCTCCGGCCCTCCCATTGAAGACAAACCGAGTTAACCGAACCAAGTGCTCGGGCAAGTTTGGACACTGACCTTTGAGCGTCCCATAAATATTGTCTTCCAAGGTAGCTATAGACCACTATGTATCTTTGAAACTAACCATCCACACGAACAATATAGTATGCACCTTTATATGTGTTGGCATGTATAATATTTATGATAATCATGGATGAACACGCAAGTATATATTATGAACATATGTTTAACTTTTGTTATAAAGATGTAAAAATTAATTAGTTAAACATAATGTGTATATATGTTTGGTGCAGAATACTAAGATGCAAGCAACAGTAAGGATGGCTTTAATCAGCGGCTTCAAGCATCAATTGGAAGAAGGAAATGTTGTGACTTTACAGCGTTACAATCATGGAGAGATAAAGCCTCAATATCAAATGGTCAACCAAAGACTCCGGCTTAGTTTTCTGTCCAATACTTTAGTGGAAAAGTGCACTGATTTTACTGGATCAGTCCACGGCTTTCAATTTCGTGCTTTTAGGACAATAACTGATTTAATTGATGAAGAAGTGGGACAATTTGGTATGTGTCTTTATTTTGTATTACCTATGTTATTTCTATTATAAATCGAGTTGACACCGTATATTTGACTTTTACAGATGTTATAGGCCAAGTTGTGGCTTGCGCTGAACTTGACAACTATGACAAGAATGGACCTTAAGTCGCGGTATGTTCTCTATTTTAGCTAATCTATTTACTTGATTTTCATGTTTTCGAGTTTATATGATAATCAATAATTAGAGTGAGTTAGTTTCTTAAATATCTTAATTGTGGTGCAAAGTAATCAATGTACATGCTGAAAGGCATAATACGAATATCCTTCTTAGGGAGATTCTCACAACTATTTTACACAATGTGTGCAAGGGCTAGATAATGGGTCAATCTGAGTTATGTTTTATCTCAAGTGACTCAGTTAAGAGGGAACATGTAAATGGGTCGTGTTGGCCTTGCAAGTAACAAAAAGTATACTTTTAAAGCATACAACCTCGATAATCATTTTATTATCATTTAGATTTTCATTGTTATAAGGTGGCTTTTTGCAAAAATGTGTTGGAACACAATCCGGTCACCGTGTTACGACCTAATAAAAAATGATCAATTTCAACTTAACCATTTGACATGTTCATCTCAACCGAGCTCCATTCGGTTGCCAATGGCTATTTGACCTCCAATGCAGTATAATATAAATATTTGTACTTTATAGTTATACGAGTTGGTCAACAAGCACTAATCATGTATTAAAAAGTGTTTGGCATTGTGTAACAACTGAGTTGCCGAAACTGTTATTTAGATATCTTTATGTTTCCTGAAAGTATTCTGGTTGCAAAACAAGACAGGCAAAGAATATTAGTTCTAGAAGTTGAGTTTTATGCATATTCTTAGATACGTATTACTATCAATTGTATATTTTGTTAATCAAAATCAATGTCATTTGAAGGCATGTGATGTTGTTTGAATGTTTCATTATACTTTCTGATGTTAAAAAGTAGATATCCTATAGTTCGAATCACTAGATAGGAATCAAGGAATTGAATTCAAATTGCATTTAATTCAGAACTGGAGAAATGGGCATGCCTTGTGGATTTACTTATTTTGATAAATGTCCACACTTAAGTTGTGTGATTCATTCTACGTAACTGATAGTCATATGCCGTTATGTATTAATCCTTTCTTGTGTACAACAAGACATGAATGTACCAGGTACCAAATTGCTAAAGACCTTTTTTCATAATCATTCACAACACGTTGCATATTTTTAATATATATATTTAATGAAACCAAGGCATGTTATGTTAGATCTATGTCATGTGATCATCATTGCAATCCAAGTATGCATAAAACTGGTCTGAGTGTTGTGGCTAAAATACTCAATATCATCCGTTTTTAGTCACATATTGGAGTGGTTCATTGATGTCTGTCAATTGTAGGACTCTGCATGATGAATGTGCATAATATTTTGCACAGCATATATAACTTCATTTAGTATAAAAATATTAATTTGGTTTCCATTATTTTGTTCTTCTCTCATTTGTGCTTTTCTTTCTTCACAAGTCATAAAGTTTTTTCCCCTGTTCGCGAGCTAGATGAACGTTAGGTGGACCGCTAAACCATATGATTGCCTCATGTCATAAGTTTTTCTGCGATTTTTCCATTATATAGTTCGAGTTGACTAAACTTTACTGTTTTGAACATCAATTATAGCCCCAAGTATTATTATGATTTTTGGAACAGTTTATAAGAAAAATATATACTATGTGGTTTACTTGAATGAAATCTTAGTACATCTTTCTTTAACACCGAGTATCTATACATCAGCTACATCTTTCGTCATGTATGTTCTTGATCTCTAACTTGGTACAGGATGGTGTGATTCAACGACAAGTTTCCATGTCCCTTTTAAGAATGACTTATTTGAGACAAGGCAAAAGTTGAGCAATGTCAGTGTATACTCAACTGCAATATTGAAAATGTAAGTGTTTTTTTTTTTTTTTTTTTTTTTTTTTTTTTTTTTGCTGCAATACTAAATTCATATGTAGTATTCTCTTGCTGCAATATTGAAAATGTAAATGATTTTATTTTATTTTTTGTCAAAATAAATATTTTTTACAAACATTAAGTTGAGCAATGTCAATATATACTCAACTGATTGAATTTACATGATCTTGATTGTAGGTACAAAATGATCTTCAAAACCTAACAAGATAGTATCGAGCAAAAGAAAGATGTTCATAAACACAAAGTATACTTGCTGCAAGTTCTATTACCTTTCAAAGAAAGGATGCTTGCAAGGGACCTGATTCACAAAATACTAAATCACGCGTGTCTACAAGAGACATCAATAAAGTTTATGACATTTGCTTGAGCCTTAAGGTTCGATAATTTCGCTTCATATTGCTTAAGGTATTGTGTGTGTTTTGTGACTTATTTACTTTTTTATTAAATATGGATTAGTATGAGTTGCTTTATATGCCTAAAAGAATAAGTTTCAAGTCACGGAAATTATCCCATTTTGGTAATACTTAAGCAATAATATATTTATGTAATTATGGTGATACAAGTGGTGTCCGATATTTGTTTGACAACAAAAATTAAAGGACCTATGACGCACCCATTTTATATTAAATGTATATCTAAGAAGTCAAGAGTAAAAAATGTAGAATTTTTGTTCTATTGGCCGTAACACCTATATGACTTTATATCATAAAATCCGAATAATGTCTTTCATGCATTAACCATTTATATAACTATGATTTTCGCAGTAGAAATTTCAATTTGTAGCTCAATTTTGCAATATTTACTATTTAGCATATAGGTGCTAGTTGGATGGGTGAATAGTTCCTGTATCAAGTCATAATATAGGTTAATGTTTGTTAAAAAAGAAGGTTGAAATTACCTCCCCCCCCCCCCCTTTTTTTTTTTTTTTTTTTTTTTTTTTAATTTATGAAAAAGTATATAAAAATATGAAAGAAGAAAACATAAGTTGCTCTCTACATAATACCAAGTATATTGGTTAAAAAAATGTGTTAGGTTTGTTTAGGCCAATGGGTCAAATGAGTAATATTGAAAACATACCATGTTGACCCATCCGCCATTGCTTACATTGTTTTTGCGCTTTTTTGTTTTAGTATCCGAATAGTGTAGTTCTCCAATTGAGTTGACTGCTTAATGAAAATGCTCCAATGCAAATCGGCGTATTGGTTCATTTGTTAAGTGCTGATCAGTTTAGCCTTTTGTCATAGTCTTTTAATTTTTCCGTGGGCTGCATGCTATGTTTGACTCAAATTTAGCATAACAGATACACGTGTTAATACTGTTATGAAAACTGAAAAAGTGTTTTTAAAAAAAAAAAATCAAGAATATGAATTGCCTCCTTAAATTGAACATGTTGTAAGTTAGAGGTATTATTAATTTGCTATGATTTGTGATCTTTTATGAATCTTAAAAGTTGGTTGATGTGTTTTTTGTTGTTTTCATCAGTGACAGCGGTGATATTTGACGCAGCTGAGAATACAAAGCCGGGAATACGAAGTCAGAGATACCGTGGTATTACTCCTAACAAAAGAAATTTGTGATGACAGAAGAATGCAAAACTCCAACAAGTGATTCAGTAAGTAATTAGTTGAAAAAGTGCAATGACAATTAACAAAAGTCAAGGGCAAACTTTATCTAAAGTGGGTCCATACTTTTCATACAGACGACTATATGTAGCCGTATCAAGGGTTAAGAGCAAGAAGGGTCTGAAATTGCTATGTTGTGACAAAGATGACAACCATTGCTACACAACAAATGTTGTGTATAAAGAAGTCTTTCATTGATTATAAGTTTTCCCTTATTTATTTAGCTTTTAAACTTTTAAACAATACACTTAGGTTATTTAGGTTGATTCCAGATTATTTACAAATGGCATATTACATTAACTTTTTATTTTTCAACATTATGTCATTTACGGATTTTATATTTTAATCATCTTTTGTACTACATTTTAATATTAGTATAAAACTAGCCCGCCCATCAGGCGGGTCTTGAAGCTATATAAGTAATATTACGGCACTACATATTTAAAATAGTACTCCGTATAATTTTTTATAGTTGTAGTATATAATATATAAATTAATGAGTAAATTACACGGATGGTCCTTGTGGTTTGTGTTAACTTTCACTCTTAGTCCTTTGACTTTTATTTTTGCATCTATAGTCACTAACTCTGAAACCATTAACACTCGTAGTCCTTTGACCAAATGTCGTTAGGTTTGACTGTTAAACACCCCCTCATGTGACTTGCACATGAGGGTATTATTGTCATTTTGCCCTTGTCACTCTTGTCCATTTATATCAAATCCCACTAAACCCACCATCCATCATAACCAAACCTGCAACCAACCACCACTGTTGGCGGCAAAAAAAAAAAAAAAAAAAAAAAAAAAAAAAAAGAACATATCGTACTTATACAACTAGCAAATGACTTTTAAGATTTTTTTAGATGTATAAGTAGGATATGTAAAATTCAAAATAACCTAACATGGTTTGATATCTAAAATAAATGAGATATGTTGCAAGCAACTTCATCTTCATCAATAAATATAACTCATCAAACAACCACCACCAATTGTACTATTTACCATTTAATCATCTAACACCCAGCTCCGGCCAAATCCACCAATCCACCACCGTCACCACTTACAGAGCTTAAACAAAAACCCTCAACACCATCTTAAATACATAGCTTAAAAAAAAACCCTCAACGCTAATTTAAACCATCTTCACGTCACCACATCACTCGCCGTCATTGAATCCTAAAAAACACACACAACACCCGTCACTGTTGTTGCTTCCACTTCGACCAACACCACTGCTGTAACTTACACCTTCAGTTAACACCATAGATCTGAAGGTCTCACCAGCTAGATCTGATATCTCCGACAAAAGATCCGGCAACGCACCAGCTAGATTTGGATATAAAAGGTTATAGCAACGAATTTGATGTGGTAGTGGAATCGAGATTCAGATCTGAAGGTTTAAGGGACTGAAGTGGTGTTGTAATAGCTAACTCATATAGTTATATAGATCATTTTTTTTTTTCTTTAAATTTCGTGAAGTCTTTTTTTGTTCTTAAAACTGGAATAATGGAATGATGGTGGAGTCAAATGGTGGTGATGCTAGGAAAAGGGGATGCACAGATTCAAAGTGTGGGGGTGTTTGTGAATTACTCCTTCCGTCCTTTATTAAATGTCCACTATTGACTTTTTGAGTCTTTTTTCATTAACTTTGACTTTAAATATTTTTGTTTGTATTATATGATACTTGATAAAAATTATGTCAATGAAAAGTACATTTAAAACCCAATTCATTCATATATTTTACATCATGTATTATATATTATAAATAAAAATATTAAAGGTCAAAGTTGATAAAATAAGACTTTGAAAATTCAAAGTGGACATTTAATATGGGACGGAGGTAGTACTTAGTATGGTGGCAATGGGGGCGGCATGCCTCACCGGCAAGCCCATGCCGGCGGCAAACACCGCCGCCACCCCACCGGCATGGCCAGCGGCATCAGTTGAGCGGCATTTTTTGCCGCAGAATCATCCCAATTCCAATGCAAAATGTTACCATTTGATGATTTAATGAAAGAGACGTTGGGATGTTTTGGAGCGTGTATTGGGCAAAAAAAAAAAAAAAAAAAAAATTCCCCTATATATATTCAACAAATAAACCAATTCACATATACAAAATTCACATTCTTATCACAAATAATCACAAATACATACATTTTCTTACAATGTCTTCTTCTTCGTCCGAATCATTAGTGAGTCCCCCCGGCGAATTGTCCAAACTAGTGCCATCCGGTAGCACCCTAGAAACCTTATTAGCCGCGTACGATGCAATTGACGACACGGCAAGCTCTACCGAAACTCGGGAGTATGTAACTCGTTTTCGTGAACAAGCTTTACGAACCCTTATGAATGATTATTTCGTTGAACGTCCAAAGTTTAACGACGAACGTTTTCGTGAACGGTTTCGTATGAATAAAAGCTTGTTTTTAAGAGTTGTTGGTGATGTTGAAGCGAATTTCGAATGGTTTCAAGAGGGCTTAGATGCGAGGGGAAAAAAAAGTTTCACGGCATTACAAAAATGCACATCGGCCATTAGGCAACTCGCAACGGGTGAACCTCCAGATAGATTTGATGACTATTTAAACATGGCGCGCCGAACGTCAGGTGCAATATTTTTTAAACTTATTGTTATTAATTTTTTTTATAAGTTAGCGTTATATATATTTTTTTTATATTATTGTTATTTATTTTTTTTATAAAGTTAGCATTATATATTTTTTTTATATTATTGTTATTTATTTTTTTATAAAGTTAGCGTTATATATATTTTTTTTATGTTATTGTTATTTATTTTTTTATAGGAGAATGCCTTGATCATTTTTGCCAAGCGATAATTCAATTATATGGTCGAGAGTTCTTACGTAGGCCTACATCTCATGACATTGCACGCTTATACGAGTTTCATGAAGATCAACATCACATTCCTGGAATGCTTGGTAGCATTGATTGTACCCATTTCCATTGGCGTAATTGTCCTAGACATTTGAAAGGTCAATATAAGCGAGGTGATCATCAATACCCAACTATTATGCTTGAAGCCGTCGCTTCTTACGATTTGTGGATTTGGCATTCGTTTTTTGGTCCTCCTGGTGCAAACAACGATATCAATGTTTTGAATCAGTCACCATTGTATCTTACGGAGCGAAACGGAACGGCGGCAAACAGTTCATTTCATGTAAATGGACGGTTTTACAAACGTGGTTATTATCTTACCGATGGAATCTATCCTACATGGTCAACGTTTGTTAAAGCATACAAGCATCCGGTTGAATTGAATGAAAAGAGATTTAAAAGGCTACAAGAGTCTGCAAGAAAAGATATCGAGCGAGCTTTTGGTCGTCTTAAAAATAAGTGGATGATTCTTGCTCGTCCTCTCCGGGCAATGTCGGTTGAAAAGATTCGACAAATCGTTTATACGTGTATCATATTTCACAATATGATTTTAAAAGACGATGGGATGGCAATATCACCGGTTCATATAATGGATCCGCCAGTCGCGCCAGTTTATGACGATACTGTATTACCGGAGTTAATCGACGAACAAATGCATTACCGACTCCTATATGATCTTACGGACCACGTAGATGCTCAAAACTTAACATATCTCGATGATTAGTTATTTCATTTTTTTTAATAATGTAATTTTCTTTTAGTTATGTTTTTTTTTAAGTATTATGTAATTTTATTTTAGTTATTAATGAAATATTTATGTTTTATTTAAATTGTTTAATTTAATTTATTATTAAAAAAAAAAAAAAAAAAAAAAAGTTGGGAGGTATGAAAAAGGCATGATTGCCACTAAAATGGGGTTGGGAGGTATGGAAAAAGTATGAATGAGGTGAAATGAGGTGGAATGATATTATTGGTGGATTTCGGAGGCATGGATGTTTTCGGAATCATGACTGCCACCCTCCTTATTATTAGCATTTATTTTTTATGAAATACGGAGTAAGTAATTTAATGGTTTTAATAGATTTATTAGTATAAAGGAGTGATAAAGGGTAAAAAGACAAAAATACCCTCATGTGCAAGTCACATGAGGGGTGTTTAACAGTCAAACCTAACGACGCTTGGTCAAGGGACTATGAGTGTTAAGGGTTTCAGAGTTAGTGACTATAGGTGCAAAAATAAAAGTCAAAGGACCAAGAGTGAAAGTTAACGCAAATCACAGGGACCATTTGTGTAGTTTACTCTAAATTAATTGTGCCTAATTGCCCAACACAGAGTTGAGGAAATTGCTGCCATATATAAACCGACAATAAGCGACTACAATATCTAGCTATACAGAAAAGCCTACTTAAGCGTTCCATTTTTAGTCTTTAGTTCCTCAATATATGGAAATTCCAGGGTCAAATTTTCTCTCTTTTTTCAATGTTTCTCCCCCACAAACGCACTAAATTAATATATTACCATTTTATTTTTCATACAACGTGAGCTTTACTTTCTGTAAATGAATATATTCTACGTTAAAGTACAGATCATAAGTCGAACACACAGTTCGAGAGGTTGTGTGACAATTTTAAGAAAATGATCAACTGATGTATATTTGTGTAATTTTTCCCGTCGTTTCAAAATAAGTGTTCAATTTTTTCTTGGTTTAATTCGAACTAAGTATAAGCACTCAAACTGAAATACCAAGTTTTGTATTATGACTTATATAGACGGGTCAGGATTTAGTGGACATTTTTAACTCCATTTATTATCCATTATATATTTCGCTAAAAACATACAATTAAAAACATAAATATCACACTAACATATCCAGTCTAGTTTTTCCCATAACTATTTTTTTGTTGACGTTCTAATTAAAGTGCATCGCAAACCCAAAAAGTATATAATGCTTATTGCACCTTTAAAATGTTCTAAAACCAAACTTAATATTTCGGGTGTACCTTTTAGCTATTGTTCGTGTTATAAACTAGTCAACTTAACTAACCAGTAACTAGGGAATGAATTTGTTCCGATTAAAATTTTATTCTCTGATACAAGCATCCAAATATATATAAACCTCTAATCCCGAACTCGAGGATTCGAACACAATGCATATATATCGTAGTTTGACATTCAATTATCAAATAACATAATGATCGTAATTTGCCGGATTCAGATGTTTTTTTTTAGATCAAATGACCGTGACCGGGGTTTAATGGTCTAGTTGCATCTGATATTAAAGGAATGTTTCATAACTAAATAGCTGTATGTTAAAGTCGTGTTTAAAACATGTAAAATATACTTGTGTTACGTATATCGTGAAATAGTGAGTTGATTTTCAGAAAAAGAAAAAGTGAAAAAAAGAGAAAGAAGGGTGCAAGTTAACTGAGTTAAAATTATTTGCATCAAAAGAAAAAAGATAGATGAGATAAAATGTGAATTTAGAAATGATGGTGATTCGTACATTTTTTAAAATTGATTGACATACTTTAATTTAGAGCGTTCCGAGATTTCTACTCTAAGGGTGAAAATGAGTAGAAATAAGTAAGGTGTGGGTATAAATGTTAAAACACTTTTTCTAAGAGTTCACTAGAAGCAAAGATATTTTCCAACAAGGATAGAGATTGACACAAGTGTTAGACCTTAGATTATAGGTAATCCTGGCAACGTAAGTTTTGTAAACCAATGGCATACAAAGCTTTAATTAATCCTTTTTAGGTTTTTGTTTGATAGCACTCATGCTCCAAGGTGGACACGTGCTTCTCCGTATATCAAAAGCATTTTAATACTCTCTAAAACCAATAATTAGAGACACCATTACAAAAATTACAAATTATATTAGTGACCTAATTAGCGGGGACCATTAATTGCTTGGATGTTATTGGAAGTCATTTTCTCTATTTTTGAGTTTGATAACATGGTCCTTCTAATTTGAATAAAGCATCTAAATTGCAAAGTAATATAATTTGTAGTACCATCTTGTAGTTTTTTTTTACTAACTGGTCTCTGTTGCTTTTTATTAGATTCGTTATTCTTTAGTTCTAGTTGACAATTAAAAGCATCACAAGAAATCGTTGTTAGTGGGTAATAGATTAGGTTTTAGTGGTGGGTCGACACCTCATAACGTCACCAAGTTATAATTATTTAATTTACGATAAAGACTGCACGATGACCTGATTAGAGAAGTGTAAAAGAGCCGAATCCACTATATATGAAGGTAGATACTATAAATACAACTTGTGCATATAAAATGGTAAACTAACTGATATAAAAGAGCAACGTGTCTGTGTTTTAGAGGATCAAGATTTACTTAACCAATATGGTTCATAATATAGGATCTAACCAAAGTGAAGTGTTTAATTTCACATATGATACTACTACTAGTGCTTCACAACAAGAGCATCGTGTGATCAAAGAACAAGATCGATTGCTACCAATTGCTAATGTAGGGCGTATCATGAAGCAAATTCTCCCCCCAAATGCAAAAATCTCAAAAGAAGCTAAAGAAACCATGCAGGAATGTGTGTCGGAGTTTATTAGCTTTGTGACGGGTGAAGCTTCTGATCACTGTCGTAAAGAGAAGAGAAAGACTGTCAATGGAGACGATGTTTGTTGGGCGATGTTGAATCTAGGGTTTGATGATTATGCCGAACCATTGAAGAAGTACTTGCATAAGATTCGAGAGCTTGATGGTGAAAGGGCTCATCAAAATAAAGGGGCTAGTAGCAGTAGCAACGAAGAGAAGGATCATATTCGTAATCCTACTCAAGACAATACTTCGAATTACAGATCTTCAGGTAACCAAATTCCCCGAAAAGCTAATGTTCCACCCTCCCCAAGTCATTTTAATTTCACCGTTATCGATAAAAGAAATAGCTTTTAGGGTTCTTGTTCTTACTTCTACGAGTTCAGAATTAGGCGTTCTTAGATACATGATGCTAGATTCAAATACTTGTATGATAGATGATATGATACAAAGTTACTATTATCGTGACCCAGAATAAAAAGAAAAGTTCAAGAGGTGGTACACCAATTTGGAAGCTCTTGTGTGCTCTTTAATCGGCTAGGGTTTATCGTTTTCAATTTATGTCTACGGTTAGGAAATGAACCAAAAGAATAACAAATTCGATCTTATTGTGTGCCTTTGTGGATCATACGGTCTATGTATCATATTAATTGCTAATGTATTTCTGATGATATTCGAGCTTATTAATGGATCAACGTTATGAATGATGATTCCGTACTATAACTTACAACTTATTTGAACAAAATTATGATGTTAAAGGCTTATCCTCCTATGTTCTTTAAATCATGTTTAAACCTCCACAAACATATGTGTTTCCAGGAACTTATTCATTACTTATCACTTACACATCAAAAATTTGGACCTGTTACTTGAAAATGTTGCCAAAGTGAATAACTTAGATAGATGCTCCTTCCCATATATGCTTCTCACTTGACTTCATAATCATAGCTAAAATTAAATTCAATTTATGGATCAACAGTTTGTCTGTCCTCCCATTAGCAAGCTCATGAGTTGTTAACATAATCTGAAAATAAACAACGCAACCTTGGCCCCGGAATAGTAATTCCCATTGAGGTTAACTCCCTTGACCCCGTACAATAACCTACGTAGCTACTTGTCAAATGCAATTATCCATCAGAAATATGACAAACATTAACAGTCTTCAAATCTTTGACGAAAAAGAAAGTGCTGGCCTAGAAAACCATAACATTTGATATGATGTATTCTTGGTTTGATTGGCTTAGAAATCCTTATAGTGTCGGTTCTTATGTTTCTTAGTCTGGTTTAGGCCTCAAGGTACATGTTTTCATACGTCTTGATTCTCCCTAGCTAGTTTTGTTAATGAAATCTGGCATTTTTGTTCTAAAATTGAAAAAGAAAACCTATACCTTATCCAAGGCTATAACTTTCAGTAATATATCTATACTACTATATAATGTATTTGAGACTATTCTATAATTAGAAAAACTTAAAATTCAAACTTTTTACTTGCTTATTATTGAAGGATTTCAAAATTAATTGGTTAGGAAGCAGGTTGGTTATTAAGCAAGTTGGTTCGGAAGTTTGTTAGGAAATTAAAATTATTCAAACCAAAATTATTTTGCTTAACCATCTCTAATTATAAATCATAAAGACAACAAAATGTGTAACCGAATAATGCAAAAAATAGTTACAAATGGTACCCGTCGCCGCATTGCGCGGCTACCGTTCTAGTATCATTAATGCATAAATAATAATTGATTTAGTAATACTTTTGTTATCAGCCATGGGATTAGACAAATACCAGCTACTACCTAGTACAGTAGGAAACTAGCAGTAGCAACAGATTACAGAGATGTTCCAAAAACAGAAAAAGCAGCAACACCTATCAAAGTTGGTCTGTAACCTTAGACTGTTCGACTGAACTCGTTGGCAGTATATATGGCATGGAAAAATGTTAATTTCAACCAAAAACTATCAAAATAAGTACTTAAATGCTAGAATTGCACGTGTTACCTGGATTGAAACACCAATCTTGCCAACTTGTTTGAAATTTCTCTAGTGACACTTGATCTACATGAAAGAAGATGATTGAATCTAGTAAAAGTAAAGAAAGTATTTCTAACCGCTGTGGGTTACTATTCCGGGGTGATACCCACAACCCTGTGGGTTCTTAGGTGTCATAAAATTGGAGTGTCCTTCAATTTAAAGAGGCCCAAGGCTAATACTCTAGAAGATGGTGAAATCTTACACTTTGATTTGGATCTCGACTAGGTACAAAATACTTGCTTTAAATTCGATTTATTGGTCTTGTTGGACAGATTCTGTTTAGAGCTTGTAATGTGTTTATATGCGAATAGTCTCTTGCTAGTTTGCTGATGAACTTTGCCTATCTAACAAGAGACTGGATTATGTCGAAGATCTTTGGGATGGCATTAGCATTGACTGAAATATTTGTAAACTCTTGCTCTCCATGGCCACAAAACTAAACCCATCTAAGCGAGCTATGCAATAACTGTTAAGTTAGAGCAATCGTGTTGTATGTATGTGAATAAAAACTTTTAGCCCCGTTAGCTATTAATTGTTTTCATTATTATTTACCATTAGTAGTAGCTTGATAAAATCTAAACAACAAACTAATCAACAAGTAGAATTTTATATGTTGTTTAGACATGGTGCAAAATGTATAGAAGCATTTTTTGTGTAGTAGGAGATATATTAGAAGGGAATTGCTTGTGTACTACTAGTGTGTTTGGGGGTTAGGGTTCTTGTGGAACCCTAGGTAGCAATTGGACATGCTTTATTCATATCTATCAATAAAGAAGTGAAGAATAACCCATCTGTAAAACTTCTTCACACACAACAAGAAAATAAAAACTTCGTTTTTTGAAACACGTAGTTATTACTCTTATAGATTTGTATGATGTACACTGCATAACTTTTCAATAATGGATTGCTGTGTCGATTGTGTATGACATTTTTATTATCGGAGTCATTCCGAAAAAAAGCTGCATGCAGTAAGAGAAAATGAATCGATCCATTAGTCCATCTCTTTCGATCTTCATTACTGTGGGCTTTTTTTTCCAATCGTTCAATCAGCCGATTATTTTGGATGTTGGTCGTCCCTGCAATCGATACTCGTTTGGTGTTGTGTGTGTATATATTAAATATAAAAGTTATTTTTGTTGGGTATACTTTTTGTAGTGTAGGTCGCCTCATTGTGTCAACAAATCGCTGAAAAGAAAAAACTGGCGTGATGAATAAAATGAGAGTCAATCTCTCTCCCCTTATTGAGTCCCGCCTTACTTTTTTTTAAAAGATAGAACAATACACCGAGATATAGCTTGTGTTTAATGTTCTTTTTCTTGCTTAATAGCTCAAGTTTTATTTTACAAAAACTTAAAGTAGATTCTACAGAGAAAAGATTAAATTAAATTTAATTAAACTAATGCAATTGGATCATCTATCATGAACAAAGGAAATGACTCATATTTCAAGGCCATTCAAAGTCTTCAATGTATGTATGTCTGCAAGGAAAATATTTTCTCTATTTTTATTTTAAAATTAAATAGTTAGAATTCGGTACGGAGTTTACACATAATCAAATTTATATTAAGATTTTAGTTTAATATACTAGTATATAAGAATTTGTATGTGTTTGCAATTTATCATTGTGATATAAGTACAACTAATTATTATGCACGAGTTTTTACATAAACAATTTTATTATGTATAAATATTGATTAATATTTTTTATATATTTTTGTTCAATTAAATATTTAACTTTGTTTAACTGATATTTTGATGTTAATATTGTTGTTTATATTTAACTATTGATATATCCTTTTGTATACATATATTTAATAGCATTTAATGACCTTTAATGAAGTTAAAAAATAAAGTTTAAAAAAATTCTTTCGGATATCTTTACTTAAACTTTAAATGAAAATTACATGAGTAGTTGTTATATTCAATCTCATACATTTATTTTAATGTCACAGTAACTCGTTCTTATATTTTTATATTTATACTCACATTAATAATATTTTTAGCCATATTTAATTTTTAAACTCATGTACACACAGGTTAAACTTATAAAAAGGAATAACATGAGTCGTTATTGAACGCATATTGAAAAAAAAATCCGGGTATCCTTACTTAAACTCATAAAAAGGAATAACATGAGTTGTTCGTATATGTATAATCTCGTGTATTCATTTACATATCAAAATAACTCATGCTTTCATTTTGATATTTATAATCCAATGCGTATACATGAATTTATCTATACTAATAATAATATATATAAATAACAATTTGCATGTTATTTATTAAAAAAAAATATAAAGTATAAACGGTATTTGTTTGTTTTATAATGTTTTTAAAATTCACATAAACTAATAAATTTACACTTGACTTCTTGACTACTAAAGTTGTATTAATTATCTCCTCTTTTTTTTTTTTTTTTTCAAATTCGACACATAAGTTTTTATACATATTTATTTTGTTTGACGAAATTCAGATAGGTTTTAACCAAAAGGAAGCCAATGTTGACTTTTAGGCTAGACATAGTAAGGAGGGTCAATCCTTCCCGTTTTCTCTGCAACGTCATATTTCTCTCTGCAGCGACCTTCAGGCGATTGGGTGCCCCAGTAAGGGTGACCTTTATCAATTTTTTCTTTTCATTTTTTTTAACATTTTTAACACAAACTTAAATTTCATTAATAATTAAAACCTTACATAATAATTCAAATAAAATCAAAACATTACAATACTTATTTAAAATATAATAATCTAGGTTGTGACGTGCCTTGATGAATCCTTGATTTTCTGCATTTTTTGTCATTGTAGTGCGGGCAAAGATGGGATGATTGGTGTGAGATAGAATATAATGTCTTTTTCCTATTTCTTTTCCAGCTCAAATTCAAGTTTTTGTTGTTCTAGTGCAAATCTTTTGTACTTCATTTCCGCTGCTTTCTGATCTCTTTTTGCTTGCAGCTCCAACTCATATTTCTTTTGCTCCAACTCTTGTTTCTTCAACCCATAGTATTCGTCTGCCAGCTCTTTCTTCTTTCTCAATGCTATGGACTTAATGGTTTTCCATTTGTTGGCCACCCTTTTCATATACGAAGACTTGAAACTCTCCAATGATTTCTTCTAATTTTTCTTAGCTGCATCACGACCCGTTGGTCACTCATTTCGATTCTCTTCAAAAGCAGGCACATATGAGCCGGTTTCAGAAATCCTGGCTTTTTTTTTACTCGCGTCATGACTTAAAAAACTAGGCATCTCAGTAAAATTTTCCAACAATGCTCCAATGTAAACGCATGATCATACACTATTTTGTAGTCTTCACACGCTCGTCTGTAAATAGTGAGGTCATTCCCACCACTTCCATAATTCTTAAAAGCGTGTTATAAATGTCACAAAATTGACCAACTCTAGGACGAATCCTATTTTTCCATTTGGTAATGATCGAGTTATAAGTTATGTTCGCATCAACTTCTTTTTCAAAGTAACCAATAACTTTCTTCCTAAATCCATTAGCTAGCATATTGTTTCCCATCACGCTATTCTCGGACGTATCACACCAAGCTCGGCACAACGCGATCTCTTCCTCGCGTGTCCAATTCGATGAATCATTTTTGGTATCTATCTTGGCATCTTCTTAACATCATTCTTCTTAGCCTTTGTAGCTCGTTTCGTTGGCTTCTTAGGTTTGACCGGTGACGTCTCTTCCGAAAGAGTGTTGTCGTCGTCATCATCATCATTTGGAACCGAATTGTGATACGACCCATGAGCCGAACCTTGACCCATAGAATACTCTTGACTCGGATAACCTTCAGCAGGATAACCCGAACCAGTTCCCACATAAAAATCTGGATTATTGTATAATTGTTCAACAAAATCACAAGCATCAAGATTCATGTGGTTAACTGGAGAATACTGTTGATAATTTGAGTAGTAAGAGGTTGATGAATCCATTGTTGGACGATACACCGATTCTGGTGACCCAAAATTAGATTGTTAGGATAAGCTTCGACATGATTGGCTTTATTGTTGTTGTTGGTTGTTTTGAAAGGGTGGAACAACTAGACGGTTGATAGGACGATTTATAAAAAATGGATTGTGAGTTTGTTGTTGTGAGGTTGTTGCGATTGATAATCTAAAGTAGCGGGTCGGAAATTGACGTTTGGTGAGACACCGGTTAACCAAAAATTCAAATCCGATGTTAATTGCAGAATGTTTTGTGGCAATATGGATTTTCGGCCTTTTTGTTGTGATGTTTTCTTAGACATTTTGAATTGAGAGAAGTGTGTTTGTGGATTGAAGTGTGTTTGTGTTGTATATTTATAAGTAAGTTTAAAAGTGTTTTTTTTTTTTTTTTTTTTTTTTTTTTTTTTTTTTTTTTTCAAACCATTCACCAACGATTGGGAATTAATGCCTCACATGAAAAAAAATTAATAAAAAAAAAAAAGAATGGCCAAATGAATGGATCGTTCCCACGACCATCATCCCAAAAAAATTATAGTCGATCAAATCACCATAGAAGGGACGATCGATTGAATCAATCAATTGACTTCGCTTACTTTGAAATTGAGCTCTTTTATTGGTTAAAAAAAAAATTGATTGCAAAAAAATATTGTTCTCTTTTATATAATAGATTAGTTGGAATAATTTTTTTTTTTTTAATTATCATATGATAACATACGAGAAAAGTTCATTTGTGAACTAAGTTTTTGTTACATACTGAGGGACAAATTCCCACCATCCTTCTAATTTGATCTAATTGTGGGGTTTAACCTAAGATTTAATATGGAGACCTAAGTACATATTTTTTTCTTGTCTTTTTCTCTTTCTTTTTATTCACTTCTTTTTTCTTTTTTTTTATTTATTTTTTATTTACTTATTTTGTTTGTCTTTTTTAGCTCTTCACGTGGCTTTTTTTGTCTTCTTTTTTTGTCTTTTTTGTTTCAAGTCAAGATTTGCATCTTTTTTTTCTTTTCTTTTTCTTTTTTTTTTGTCCCTCTTTTTCTATTCACGTTGTTTTTTTTCTTTTTTCAAGCTTTTTTTTAATAAACATTTTTTTAATTCACTTTTTTCTTTTTTCTTTTAAAAAAAAATCACGTTTTTTTTAATTCACGTGTATATTTTTTTTTAAAATCACGTTTTTTATTTTAATTCAAGTTTTTCACTTTCTTACGTTTTCGTCCGTTTTCATACGTTTATACACGTTTTTGTCCGTTTTCAGAAGTTTTAATTCGTTTTCGTCTGTTTTCATACGTTTATACACGTTTTCGTTCATTTTCAGACGTTTTAATTCGTTTTTATCAGTTTTCGTCCATTTTCATACGTTTTCATCCGTTTTTAGACTTGTTTTTACGCTTTCATGTGTTTTTGTCCGTTTCATACTTATTCATCCGTTTTCTTGCGTTTTCATCCGTTTTCTTGCGTTTTCGTCCATTTTCATCTGTTTTCTTTCGTTTTCGTCCTATTTTTCATACGTTTTCTTCCTTTTTCATACGTGTTTTTATGCTTTCATATATTTTCTACCGTTTTCATACATATTCTTCCAATTTCTTATATTCTCGTTGTTTTCATTCGTTTTTGTCCATTTTTCAATATCTTTGGCCATTCTCAGACGTTTTCATACGTTTCGGAATATCACAAGTGATATTTTGTGATATTCAGAATATCACCCCAGTGATATACTAAATATCACAAGTGAAATTCGGAATATCACAAGTGATTATCTGAATATCACATGTCATATTTTGTGATTTTCTGAATATCACAAGTGATATTCTGTGTTTTTGGCCATTCTCAGACATTTTCATACGTTTCAGAATATCATAAGTGATATTCTGTGATATTCAGAATATCACAAGTGATATTCAGAATATTATTAGTGATATTCAGAAAATTACAAGTGATATTCTGAATATCAATTGTGATATTCAAAAACGTATGAAAACATATGAAAACGAACGAAAACGTATAAAAGTGAAAAAAACGTGAATTAAAAAAAAACGTGAAAATCACTTGTGATATTCTGAATATCACTTGTAATTTTCATGTTACAAAACATTAGTTGAAAATCACTTGTGATATTCAGAATATCATTTGTGATATTCTAAATATCACAAGTGATATTCAATTAATGCATTATAACATTAAAATCACAAGTGATATTCAGAATATCACAAATAATATTTAGAAAAATTACAAGTGATGTTCATGTTACAAAACATTAGTTGAAAATCACTTGTAATATTTAGAATATCACTTGTGATTTTTATGTTATAAATCATCAGTTGAAAATGTGATTTTCTGAATATCACTTGTGATTTTCTGAATATCACAAGTGATTTTCATGTTACAAAACATTAGTTGAAAATCACTTGTGATATTCAGAATATCAAAAAATAATACTTTCGATATTCAGAAACGTATGAAAACATCTAAAAATGACCGAAAACATTTAGAAATGGATGAAAACATATGAAAATAGATGAAAATGAATACGTACGAAAATGGACGAAAATGTTTGAAAACGGACAATGATGTATAAAAATGTACAAAAACGTCTGAAAACGGATGAAAACATCCGAAAACGGACGAAAACATATGAAAACGGACGAAAACAGATGAAAACGTATGTAAACGGACAAAAATGTATAAAAAATGATGGAAACATATAAAAACGGACAAAATCGTATAAAACGGATGAAAACCTATGAAAACGGACAAAAAACGAAGGAATACGTATAAAAACAGACGAAAACGTATAAAAGTAGTCGAAAACGTAAAAAAGGACGAAAACGTATGAAAACAGACAAAAAGGCTTGAAAACATACGAAAATGTATGAAAACGGACGAAAACGTATAAAAATGGTCAAAAACGTATAAAAATAGACGAAAACGGATGAAAACATATATAAACGTACGAAAACATATAAAAACGGACGAAAACGTTTGAAAACAGAGGAAAACGTAAAAAAACAGACGAAAACGTATAAAAACGAAGGAAAACGTATTAAAATGGACGAAACGTATGAAAACGGATGAAAACGTAAGAAAATAGACTAAAACGTATGAAAACGAGCGAAAACGTAAGAAAACAGACGAAAACGTATGAAAACAGACGAAAATGTATGAAAACGAACGAAAACGTAAGAAAACTAACGAAAACGTAAAAAACCGACCAATATGTATGAACAACGAAAAAAACGAAAAAAAAAAAAAAAAAAAAAAAAAAAAAAAAAAAAAAAAAAAAAAGTTGAATTAAAGGAAAAAAAAACGTGAAGTTAAAAAAAAGAAGAAAAAAAAGAAAGAAAATAAAAAAGAAAAAAAATGAATAAATAAGATAGAAAAAATATATATATATATATATATATATATATATATATATATATGGACTTATGTTGTCTTATTAAATCTTAGGTTAATCTCCACCATTAGATCAAACTAGATAGATGGTGGGGATTTGTCCCTCAATTGTAACAAAAACTTAGTTTATAAAATAACTCACCTCGATAACATACATTACAACCCTAGGTTTGTGTTTGTTCTAAGCGTATAACCTTAGCATCAAACGATGTCCCAAACAAGGAACTGACAAGTGACTATATAACACGTTCCGCCTTTATACGCTCTAGGTTATTCCAAGCAAGGCTCATAGTATTTGGGCCTGGGGTATGTAAGTAATAGTTCAGCAGAAACATATAAAGAAAAAAATTGCACAGCCCACTTCTTCATCTTGGACCCAAAAATAACATCATATTCAAATATAAAAACACAAGTATATTTTGATCACACATTTAGTTAAAATAATATTATATGAATTTCACAATAGACACCCATAAAAACATGTACATACATCATTTTTACCATATACAATTTGATTGCATAAAAATCAAGCAAGAAGCCAAAACCAAAATCCCCAGAAAAATAAAAAGTAAAAATAAAATACAAGACACGAGCGCTATAAAGAAAGATTTTGGAAATTACATTTAGAAAGTTAATTTTTAGCCTATTTTCACGAACACATTCTTGCTCGGTATGTCAAGAGTAACATTAAAACTCAAGACCCCCCAAATCATCCAAGTAAAGTCACCATAATTTGCGAGTCGAGTCTTTATTCTTATTCATAACTTCGTATATCAACATATAATCGAGGTTTGTTCATCGTACTTAAAGCTCGTAAGACATTCCAACCTTCAACATCCTTTTATGAGGAATTTCGAACACGCTATAACCTTGCCTTAAGTTCTTCTTCATGAAGTTGTAAGCGTAGTCGATCAAAAACCGTTTTCCAATTGAAGATCCTGGTCTCGAGATGATCTCATGCTCTCCCACCAAATGCACGACTCCTGTTCTCCAAGCTTTGTCTAGTTTTGCCACATCCTCGTCCGCTATACTGCCTTGTTGTTCTTCGCCAACACCACAATCGTAGTGAATAAAATCCTTCAAGCGTTCGACCAAAATCTTCTCGAATGACTCCTTTTCATTGCGTGCATCGGTGTATCCGTACCTCACTACGCACCTAAACACGCACAACTCGTTTGGCTTCACTCTTCGGAACAAGAACCTTTCTTCTGGTGCCACCCTACTGATCGGCAACGACTTTACGGAAACAAAGACCATAACCGAATTTAAAGCAGGCACATTATCAATATAATGTTTAAAGATTGGGGGAATCCCATGAGCAAGCTCGGAGTAGAAGATTGCAAGTCCTCCCATGTGACTAATATTTTCATCCATAACAATGTCTTTTATAGCTTCTCGTGACACCTTGTGATCGAGCTCGTAGTTGTATTTTGCTCGGTAAACATAGTTCCAAGTGCACATTATGAACATTAGTGCCACAGCGAAAGAAAATGGCAAGTATCCACCCTGACCGAATTTGTAGAGGACCGAGCTTAAGTAGATGTATTCTGTTGAGCTAATGACGAGCACAAATAAGGCCACCAGAAATAAGTTTGTTTTCCATATCACAAGCATGATTACCACCATGAAAGCCGATGTTAACGTCTCAGCAAATATAACCGCAATACCTTCATCGATTAGGAGAAGAAAAATTCGAATTCAAAAAGTTAGAAAACGCTACAAAAACGTATGATTGATTGCAAGAGAATAATAAACATGCGTTATTCTCACCGTAAGCGTGGCCAATCTTTTCCGTAGTTCTAAATGAGACGGTAACTAGAACACAACCAATCATAAGAAGATAGTTCACTTCCGGAATAAATACTTGTCCTGCATACTTTGCCGACGTATGGACAACTTGAACACGAGGAAAACACCCGAGTGAAAGCGATTGTTTGATAATTGAGAAAGTCCCTGAAATCATAGCTTGACTTGCTATAATGGCTGCCATAACAGCCACCACAAATGTGGGCCAGTATAAGGCGTCTGGAGCCGATTTAAAAAATGTGTCCGCAACTAGATCGTTGTGTTTTCTTAACCACGATGCCTGACCACTATACGCCGTGATCAGAGATGGATAAACCACACAACCCATGCTTATTTGTATCGATCTGACAGTAAAGTGTCCAAGATCAGCAAACATCGCTTCGGTTCCTGTTCCAATAAACATGAATATTTTGTGAGTCTTCTTTGTTAAGTTCGTGTTTTCTTGTCGGTCAATTTACATCTAGTCAGTTCATTATAAACAATCACAAATATTATATGGCAAATAATAACACTAACACTTTTTTGGGAAAAGAATATCACAGCTTGAAAAGGAATTAAGAAACTGCAAAACTAACTACAGAAATTGCATTGTATATTGCCATTTCATCTATAACTTGGAGATTTTTTTGACATACAGTGATTTTTTGAGAAACTAACCTTGCCAACTTTTAAGAAACCCTAATAATTTTAGAAGTCATGTGATTTTTTTAAAGCCACAAGGATACTTAAAACCGCAATGCCTCACAATTCCTTAGGTTAGTTTTGTTTATATTTCTTTTTATTATAGGCTGGAAATACTTTATTTGCAAAGTATGTACCTGTAATGGCGAGAACGACTCCGCCAAGAGAGATCCACGCATCTTTTCCATTTCGCTTGAAATAATCGATGATGTATTTCGGATTTACGGCTTTAGCAACAGAAGGGTCAAAACTAATGAAATTATACACACCTATTCCGGCAATAAGTGAGAACCAGACGCAAATAATAGGGGCAAAACTGTAGCCAACTTTATCAGTTCCAAACCTTTGAACCATGAATAAAATTATCAAGATTATAACTGATAGCAAAACAATCCTCCCTGCATCAATTCATTTCCATGTAGTTAGTAACTAGGGATGTAAATTTATTCCTTATAAATAAAAGCTCGATTTTGCCACGACTCAATATTTATGTTGACCTAATTATAACAAGTTTTTAAAAACAACTTTTACACAAGGTTATAATGCAATTTCTCATAATAATTGCTTATTATCTTTATCTTTATAATTTAACAAATGATATCCAAAGATTATCATTTCTACAACATGCTTTTATATGCAGTGTTTCAAACTAGTAAAATTTAACAAAAAGGAAGTTCATCAAATTATGGACCATGCTTAACTTTTCTTAAAATTCTAAATTGCATAAGTTTGATATTAACGTTTAGATTATTTCTATATTCTAACTTTAGATCACAATCTATTATTATTATTATTTTTGTAGATCTGAATATATATACACACTTGATTAATAAATACAGAGTAAACGTTTTTGGAGATCCACCTTTACCACGTTAACAAGAAAAATAATACTATGAAACTTCAACTTAACCCAAGGATTAACGTGATGTGCAAAATTTGAATCTTACTTTAATGGGTTAATTATTTTTAGACTATAATTTTATATCACTAAAATTGTTTTAGTTCTTTGAAATTTACTCGAAAATATATTAACGGTCTTGATCGTTTTTTAAGTATAATCTTTTTAGACACAAAAAGTTAATAGGACGTATAAGTAGAAGTAATAGTCCCCATGATCATTCGATATCAAATTCACTATTAAAAATGAACAATTTAACCGATCCCTAACATTCGAATAGTTATACGACAATAACAATAATGATAATTATTAAGCAACCGTGTTAATAATTGAGTAAAAAGTGCCTAAAGTTTAATTTTTATGTCGTTGCTGCCTATGTTCCAACACTTGAAAACTGTTTTAGTTACCAAATTATTTGTCTTTTGTGACACAATATCGGTATATACCGTGAGCAACAACCATAGATACCGTACTTAATTAGCAATAGCTAATATACAAAAAGACATACTTTTGTGACACAATGTTTGTTTTATTCTGTGTTCAAGACATATTTTTAAAGAAAAAGACAGATGAGATGAAACATATATATATAGTCCAAAAAATTGTAAATCATATTTCTCTTTTTTGCTTTCCGTGGCAAATTATAAGAAATATGCATACAAGAAGAGCAAGAGTTATGTCGTATACCTTCTGTCATGGTATCGGTTGCTTCCTTAAGTCCAGATACTGCGGATAATACTGCATGTATGCAACATCTTACATGTTAAAACGACTATAATCACCGTTTTGGTTATATGAGAATAAAGGCAAAGGTAAAATTTTAATCACCAGAGATGGAGGGAGTGAGGATGCCATCACCAATGACCATGGAAGTCCCAAGCATGGCAGCAAATAAAAGTGAAAACTTGGCAAAGCTGCTATGCTCAAGATTTTTCTTGACCGTTGATGCTACCGTGTTACGTTTGCCAGGCAAGTCAAGCTGAAAATTAGAGACCTCTCGATCCTCTGCTTGCGCACTGGGGATTAAACCCACCTTTGCATATCGACACAGTTTCGAATACAATGCAAAAGTGCCCCCTGTGACCGAAAAGGAAAAAATACATGTGACTCTTTCAAATCCAGTAACCAATTTCCGTGATTGGTAGTAGTTAATACAAAGAGAGAACCTCATTATGCAACCATCATTCTTTTTGAGAATAATATAAAGCAATTAACAAACACCATTTTATATATCCATTTTATCGTTTCAAAACGCATAAACATATAAAACATAAAACACAAATTAACGTTAATCATTTTGTATTTTATACTCGTAATATTGTCTAGAGTTTAGCGAAGTCAACTAAATACTAGGATATCTTAAGTGTTAGATCTAACCTTAATTCATTGCATCTTGGAGTATATAAGTAATCATAATTATATAGTAGAATTAAATATCCGCCCTCAAGTCCACATATACCATATTATATTGTATCACATCGATCAGATCAGATCATATCATATAATACATATATATATGAATCTATCTCTCATGAATGATTGATGCAGTCTACTATCATCCTTAAGATTCGCATATTCTGGTTGTAAGTTGTACCACGTTGCCACAAAAGGTTTTTTTACCCGAATTGTGTCACTAAATCCCTTATTTTTAGTCACTAACAAATAACCGATATTATCGCATGTGTAAGGTCTTAAATTTGAATAAGCGGCAATGATCTCGTAGATTAAAACAAACAATAACAATTATTCTTTTACGCGTTTACCATTTCAAGTATTGGACTTAATTTACTTTTCCATAATTGATAATCCTTAACCCGCAACTTGAAATGAGTGAGGTCTGACTAGTAACAATTCATGGGACTTCGAAATATTTTTAGCAAGCATGACAATTGGTAAATGTTTGAGTTGCAGGTTATCCAAAACTATTCCAATTTGAATGTTAATTAAAGATAGCAAAGCAAAACTGATACTACTTATGATATACATACAAAACGAAATATTCAAGTGATCATAACCACGTCTATTCCAACCTCTTTTTAAACCTTCTAGTGAACCATGTTTTTCAACAAAATGGTATCTAATAACCTCTGCAACATATTTTCAAAAAACCTATACAACATCTATTAATTTTTATAATTGTTCTTTGTGTTCAACTGTTCATGATGATTATTAAGGTATTGATTATGCTTTGTGTACTAATACTAGCACCATCTGATTTTATTTTTTCAAAGGTAAAAAAAAAATTAGCAAGTCACTAAAAGTATAATTCGTGTTAAAAATAGTATAGTACGTAGTACTTAGAATAGGAAAAAAGAAAAAGTAGAGAACTAATAGAGTTATTCATCAACGAGATCGGGGAGAAAAGCATACCTTCGCCATTATCGTTAGCACGTAAGACGATTGTAACATACTTGATCACTGGAATTAACGTGATAGTGTAAAAGATAAGGGACAACACGCCCAGTATATCGTCATTGTGTTTGATCCCGTCAGTAAAAGTGCTTGAAAATACGTACAAAGGTGATGTTCCAATGTCGCCATAAACCACCCCAATACTTTGGAAAGCTAGTCTAAGTATCACTCCCCAATCCTTTAAAAAAGATTAATATCAAAACATTAGTTACAAAATCCAAACAATCAGAAAGATACAAAACCCAAAAAGAAAGTTTCCTATACATGCTAACCTTCGTGTCATGGTGACCATGATGGCCAGGAAACTTAGCTGACTCGATATCTAACGAATCATGTCGTTTTAAGCCGGGAAGTTGGCTTTCGGGAAGTAGCTGATCAGGTGTTTGTCCAGAAAGGATTTCTCCTTCTTCGATATGGACAGCGTTCGAGTTTCTTTTGCTGCCTATGGGGGTCGACATTTCGGAGTTCCGTTTGCTGCCGCCGGGAGTGGACATTGTGGCGTTAGGATTCCAATGAGAGGGAATGCTTGAATAGAAGTACGAAAAACGTAAAGATTGGTAGTGTTTATATAGGGTGTAAAGCTGTGTTGGTGTTTGTACTCGGCTTCATTTTCAATTTTAATAAATATAACTGTCATGTTTTACTAATTCTTTTTATTTCTTTCTAAAACTTTTTTTTTCTTTTTTTTTTTTTAAAGCTTTCTAAACCTATTTTTACAATATTAATTGCATATACGTCCAATTTAATCTTCAAAATATCATATTTACAATATACTCATCGTTCAAATGAAAAACTCATAACTACACAACGATATGATACACATCTTTCGATTATTCAAAGATACAATAATACAGTAAAACGATGTAACAAAAAAAATATTAAATAAATAAATAAATAAAAGTTGCTATTTTATTCAAAAGTTATACATAGTTGTGAAAATCTAAATTTCTCACATTTTCTTAAGATATATAAAACAGAAATAAACAATGACGCTATACAATGTGTTTTCAAATTTAACTTGAATTGGTATATATATATATATATATATATATATATATATATATATATATATATATATATATATATATATATATATATATATATATATATATATATATATCAAGAAATCACAATTATCTGCTCTACTTTTCAAAGCACAACATTTTAATCCATTTTCTCTGGTTAAGTTATAAGTTATATTGTTGGCCGCAAGTCAAAAGGATTAAAAAACGTGGGATAATAATGTATCTGTAATCTGATTTTAAAAGTAGCTAATAACCAAATTGCTAAAATTTAGTATACGGTCCAATAATGAATAATCGAGTATCTCCTCTAGACGGAAGAAGATTCTCTTTGAATTGTCAATTGTGTCACTGAGATTTTGGTAAAGGTGGCGGACGCCAAAAGAAAAATAGCATGCATATTAAAATGTTAGAGTAAAGTCCAAAATGTATATATGCGGTTAGTCCCGTGTTTCACTTTACATCCTCATGATTTTTTATTTTTTTTTATTTTTTTTTTATATTTTTTTTTTCATAAAATCATCCATCACTTAGTAAAGTTGGCAAAAAGTGACAAAACCATCTCTTCGTTAGTAATATCTGTCAATGAGGACTAACGATGTAAATTATTTTTCGTTATCTCCTAATAAGAATTAAAATATTTGCACCATTAGTCCTCATTTAATTAAAATATTTGTATCGTTAGTCCTCATTGAGACATTGACTATTCTTACGTTTTTATCATCTTTCGTCTTTTTTTTTACGTTTTCATCTGTTTTTATACGTTTTCGTCTGTTTTCGTACTTTTTTGCCCGTTTATATCCGTTTTCGTCCGTTTTTACACGTTGTCATCAGTTTTTGCACTTTTTCGACCATTTTTTCATGTTTTTATCCGCTTTCATACATTTTTATCCGTCTTTATCCATTTTTAAATGTTTTCGTCCCTTTTTCTCACGTCTTTATCTGTTTTTACATGTTTTTGTAAGTTTGTTCACATTTTCATACGTTTTTATCCGTTTTTGTCTGTTTTTCTCATATTTTAATATGTTTTTATCAGTTTTCGACTATTTTTCAGATTACTAATTATCCTCAATATTTTTACTATTCACTTCTACAATTCATTCCCGCATATATGTGTATATATATATATATATATATATATATATATATATATATATATATATATATATATATATATATATATATGTTATTAGATAAGTATAATAAAAGAAAACTTGACATTTGATAAAAATGTTTCTGTATGGATTCTATATCACGATTTTGACCCTTTTCTAGTCTGAATCATCAAAAGTATAAACATGTAAATTGTCCGGAATGATCTTTTACATCAAGAATCGCTAGATTTTAACCTAAAAATGCAAAAAAGAGCTGTTTACTATCAAACTTAAGCGGTTTTCGACAAAATTAATAACTTATAAACTTACAAACTCTTGTAAATATTATAACTTGTGTAAATCATCAAACTTATTTGAAAAAATGGACCAAAACGGATTAAAACATATGAAAACGGATTAAAGTCTATGAAAACGTGAAAAAAACTAACGAAAACATGTAAAAACGAAGGAAAACAAATTAAAACATGAGAAAAATGGACGAAAACATTTAAAAACAGATGAAAACATTTAAAAACGGATGAAAACGAATTAAAACGTACAAAAACGTGAAAAAATAGGGGAAATCATGTAAAAACAGACAAAAATGGATAAAAACGTGAGAAAACATATGAAAATGTATAAAAACAGACGAAAACGAAAATCGGTTAGGAGATGTATGGTGGGTGATAACGGAGGACTAACGACGCAAATATGTTTGTTTGTGTTAGGAGATAACAGAAAATAATTTGCATCGTTAGTCCTCATTGACTGATTTTACTAATGGAGGGATAGTTTCGTGCCAAAATAAACTACGAGGATGTAAAGTCAGACACGGGACAAACCACATGGATGTATTTTGGTACTCAAATTGTTCATTTTGCTTAGTTTGCTACCTTAATAGGTTAATTTGGGTACACATCTATAATATATATACAAAGAAAATATATTTGTTTAAAACTTAAAAATGTCTAATGTTGTTATACAAAAATACCTATATATATATATATATATATATATATATATATATATATATATATATATATATATATATATATATATATATATATATAAGGAAGGGATCGGGTGCATTTTTCCTTTTTAGTGCGGATGGTACGGATGAATGTGGATCACATGATCATCCGTCCATCTCAGATTCTGATAAAAAAACACGGTGGCAATATCGTAAATATCCCGTCTTTTTTCAAAAACGTTACTATCGTATTAGCTTTTTTTCTTAAAAAAATTCAAAAAAATCTGAAAAAATTAAAAAAATAAAGAGGACAACAAATAATTAAGAATCGCTGAAAAAAATTTCAAAAAAAAAAATCGTTTTCATCGTTAAAGGTATTGTTATATTAGCGTATGATTTTGACTTTTTTACAAAAGTCAAGATCTGATCTTGACAAAGTCAAGATCAGATCTTGACTTTTGTAAAAAAGTCAAAATCAGATTCTGAAACTTTTTTTTTTAATAAAATTTTTAATATTACAATAACTTTTTTAATATTATAAAAACTTTTTCTTAATAAAATTGTTAATATCGCCGTAACTATCATGCTTTCTTAATATCACTCTAATATTCATAAATTCTTTTTCAGTTTTTTTAATATCACCGTAAGTTTTTTTAATATCGTAATAAAAAAACAATTATATTAAGTTTTTCACTAATATCACGGTTCATTTTTACATGTAAAAAAGATTAGTATCACGTTGCTTTTACAATATCACCGTAGCTATCATGGGTTTTTAATATCACGGCTCATAATATTGTTAATATCACGGTAGAACTCATAATATGGTTAATATCACGGTACCACTCATAATCAAAAAAACAAAAAGTTCTCAGAAAAATCTGAAAAAATAAAAAAAAAATGAAAGAAGATAACAATATTAAGGATCGCTCAAAAGGAAAAAAATTAAAAAAAATCATTTGAATGGTGATTTTGTACTGTGATAGTTGCGTAGATCTTGACTTTTTTACAAAAAGTCAAGATCAGATCTGGATTGGACGGCCTAAATCTATCCGCACGTCCGCACTAAAACAAAACATCCGCATGTGATCCTCACTATATATATATATATATATATATATATATATATATATATATATATATATATATATATATATATATAATAAATTACACATACAAACTAACGCTATTATAACTTGTCGCCGCTATGCGCAGGCAATCATCTAGTATGTTATTTAAATAGTTAAATAACAAGAATTGAATATTGTCAAGCAGCAAACATATTTACAAGAAATTTATTGTTAGTAACAGATAAAAAGATGTCACCAAGAGTAAAAAGTTGTGGCATCACCCGTGTCTTACACCTAAACACCAAAAGAAAAATGTAGAGACCAAGGTTTTCAAGATCGGGATGCCACTTAGTATCGTTTTTGTTTTTTCAAAATTTAAATCATAAAATCATATCGTGATCCTAAGATTCTACTATAATGTCATTTTTCATTGTGAATAACGAACACAAAAATGACTGATTGTGACAAATGGAAACGTTTGATAACAGGTTCAAATTACAAATTTTGTCTTTGTGGTTGTTTAAAATGTACAATGCTCGTCCTTTCCCGTTCAAAATGTGCACCGTTAGTCCTTTCCCTCCAATAACCAACTCGAAAACGACCCACCCGCCACCAGCACCCACCACCGCCCCACTCACCCCCCGCCAACACCACCTTCTACCATCGCCACTACCCACGGATGCTATCCACCACCACCCACCACCGCCAATATCATCTTGTATATAAATTGTGTTATAGAATTGTTAATGATCTTGTTATAAATTTTTAGATCAAATTACACTACCTAAACTCATATGTATATGTTGTTAAACTATTGTATTTATATTCGTTTGACTTTTCGGTGCGAAAAAGTTATGGATAATTATCTAAAAAAGTATATAACTTATCAAAATTTCTAGTCCTGTATTGGATTTTTTTTTTTTTTTTTTTTTTTTTTTTTTTTTTTTTTTTCTATTTCATACCTAAACTTTTTAATTTTGATCTTTATGCGTATTTTTTGACTATTTTCCCTATATTTTTTTAGCCAACCTATTAGCATAGAAGGGTATAATGGTCAATGCACATAAACAAAAATGCCTACAAAGGTCAAAATTTAAAAGTTTAAGTATTAAAAAGGGGGGAAAAGTTAGCTATGCAACACTTGGAAATATGTCAAGTCAGATATATTTTATGTTAAGTTTAAGCACTAAAACTATTTCAGTTCTTTGGTTTTAGACGTACATGAACGAACACGGAACGAAAATTAATTTATATCGATTGGGAATCAGAATGATTGGACTAAACACTCAAGTATCATATTTTCTTATATAAAAAAGATCTTAAATCGATATGCATGTACACAAATTTGTGACAAAGGTTAATTAGTGATGATGGCGGTAGTGGTGGTGGTTGATGGCGATGGTGTGTAGTGATGGTGGTGGCAGTGGTGGGTGTTGGTAGGTAGCAGTGGTGGGTAGTGGTGGTGGTGATGGGTGGTGGTGGGTGGCTGTAAATTTAACGGTAAATGCAGAAAAGGACTAACATTGCAATTATTGAACAATAACAGGGACGAAATTTGTAAAAAGATATAACAAAAATGAGTACCTGAAATAGCATTTAACCTCATCCAAGTAACCTGCTACAGCCGGTTACATTAGTCACAATGAGTCGTTTATATGTTCGTTATTTACAATGAATCATATAAGAAAGTAAGTTATCATTCTATAGCATTTACTCTTTTTATTAGTAAAAATGTAAAACCACTATCTTACTATCTTATAATTGTGGAAGTTCTTCTAAAAATAGAAATACTTAACATTCAGTATTACACATTTTAATGATAAAGGTACAAGTAATATCAACACAATTAGACATTTAATACCTTAAAATTCAGCATTACAAGTATCTATACATAGTGTACAACTTTATAATGCATTAAGACATTAAATTAAAAAATAATTAATACCCTATTAAAACACCATATTACTTAAAATATAATGATTTATTCAGTTGGCTACAACCAGTTAAAAGCATAACTATCAAATTAAATACAACCAATTAAAACATCTCCTTACTAAAAATAAAAATAAAAATTTCACAATGCACTATCTAAACCAGATACAACATAATCCAAAATAAAAAAGAATTAAATACACTAATTAATGTTATTTTTAAAAACACCTCTAAAATACAAAATATATGTTATTATACATAGGGTAGAGATCTAGTGAAAAGAAAACTTAAAATGAGAAGGATGAGAAATAACAATAACCGCACATTTGATATGCGACGACTTGAATTAGATGCATCTCTATTCATTTAGATGCATCTTAATTAGTTTCGAAAGTGATTTTAAAGTGAAAACGACGCAAAGTAGTACTAGAAACAAATTTGACACGCAGGGGACGAAAAATACATAGGATTCGCCTATTTTGATGAAATACATCTAAAATATGTATATGCATCAAATTTTTTTTCTAAAATATATATTATGGTGCATCTAAAAGATTATGGATGCATCTAATTCAAGTCGATGCATCTCTAATTAGTGGTTATAGTTATTTCTCATCCTTCTTATTTTAATATTTTTCTCATTTGATCCTAACCCATTATACACATTGTACAAACTAATAAAACACACAAAAATTCATACAAGATAACAATTTGATGGTACATACAGTTTTGAAAATCAGATCGGACCACGGGTTCAACCGAGAACCGGTGTCGCCACAGGTTCGGCTAACCAATAAAAGCCATCCAAAAATGAACTAAAGAGGACCCGTTGAAACCTTTACAAACTTGTGAGTCAGTACTCATCCGGATCTATTTCTCTGGTTAATTGTCACAAAGTACCCACCGGTGAAACGCGCGGTTATCCTGCTAGTTTTAAAATAATTGATAGAAAGTCTAGAGATTGAATGTAGAGCTTGTGAAAATATATTTTCTATCATGAATTAATTTATGTTAAAGTTTATTAAATAAATGACCGATAAAATGATAGGGTATAATACTCTTAGTAATTTCGCATGCGTCCATGGACTTGTTCGTTAACATCACGTAATTAAGATTTTAAACTCTTAATCAGTTAAGTAAAAATTGATTTTTAATTAATTATGTTATCAATTATTGCACTTATGTCAACGTGTATGTCCTGATTTTCAACTTAACTTAATTTAAATTTGTTTACCTTTCATGTTCATTTTTAATTCAGGTGACATTTTCCGTTTCTAACATCACATAATACTTATGTTTGTCGTTACTACTAGGCTAACGCAATGGTTTATATTTAAAAAAACTTGGGACATTACGAGAAAAGTTTATTTATGGACTAGTTTTTTGTTACATGCTAAGGGACAAATCCCCATCATCCATTTAGTTTGATCTAATTGTGTGGATTAATCTAAGATTAAACATGGAAACCTAAGTCTATTTTTTTTTTCCTTTTTCTTTGTCTTTTTTATTATTCACTTTATTTATTTATTTCTTTCTTTTTTTTTTCTTTTTTTTTTGGCTTTTTTTTCCAGTTAACGTTATATATTTTTTTTCTTTTTTTTTTCCTTTTTTTTCTTCTAATTCACATATTTTTTTTTTTAAAATAAGTCAACCTTTTCTTTTTTAAATAAATTCACGATTTTTTCTCACTTTATTACGTTTTCGTCCGTTTTTGTCTGTTTTCACATGATTATATACGTTTTTAGACGTTTTTGTCCGTTTTCAGACGTTTTTTTTTACCGTTTTCATACGTTTTTTTACGTTTTCGTCTGTTTCAGACGTTTTTGTTCGTTATTATACGTTTTTGTCCGTTTTTTACGTTTTCGTCTGTTTTCAGACGTTTTTATCCGTTTTCGACAGTTTTTATATGTTTTTAGACGTTTTTGTCCATTTTCACATGTTTTCATCCGTTTTTATACGTTTTTGTCCGTTTTCAGACTATTTCGTCCGTTTTTATACGTTTTTGTCCTTTTTGTCCGTTTTCATACGTTTATATACGTTTTCGTCCGTTTTCATACGTTTTCATCCGTTTTTACACGATTTCATCCGTTTTTATATGTTTTCGTCCGGTTTCATATGTTTACATTTGTTTCCGTCTGATTTCATACGTTTTCTTCCATCTTTTTATGTTTTTGTCCGTTTTTAGAAGTTTTCATCTTTTTTCCTACATATTCGTCTATTTTCTTACATTTTCGTTTATTTTCATAGGTTTTCGTCCGTTTTTAAAATTTTTTGGCCAATTTTAGATGTTTTCATACGTTTCTGAATATCACAAGTGATATTCGGCGATACTCAGATGTTTTGGTCTGTTTTCGTCCATTTTTGTAAATTTTTGTCTGTTTTCAAATGTGTTCGTCTATTTTCATACGTTTCGGCAGTATTTATACGTTTTCAGACGTTTTTATCCGCTTTCAAACGTTTTCATCAATTTTTTACATTATTGTCTGTTTTCAGACGTTTTCGTCAGTTTTTATATGTTTTCGTCAATTTTAAGACGTTTTCGTCTGTTTTTATATGCTTTCATCCATTTTTATCTGTTTTCATACGTTTATAAATATTTTCATCCGTTTTTATGTTTTTTTGTCTGTTTTCAGACGCTTTCGTCTGTTTTCATACTTTTCAGCAGTATTTATACGTTTTCGTCCGTTTTCATCAATTTTTCATACGTTTTTGTCCATTTCCAGGAGTGTTTTTACACTTTCATACGTATTTATTTGTTTTCATATGTTTTCATCCATTTTTGAATATCACAATTGATATTCTTAATATCACAAGTGATTTTGTTTGATATTCAAAATATCACTTGTGATATTAATAATATCAATTGTGATATTTAGAAACGTATGAAAACGAAAGAAAACGTATGAAAACGAACAAAAACAGAAGAAAACGTAAGAAAGTGAAAAAAATGTGAAAATCACTTATAATATTCTGAATAACACTTGTAATTTTCTGAATATCACTTGTGATTTTCATATTACAAAACATTAGTTGAACATCACTTGTGATATTCGGAATATCACTTGTGATATTCGGAATATCACTTGTGATTTTCTGAATATCACTTGTGATTTTCTGAATATCACAAGTGATTTTCAACTAATGTTTTGTAACATGAAAATCACAAGTGATAATCTGAATATCACAAGTGATATTCAGAAAATTACAAGTGATATTCATGTTACAAAACGTTAGTTGACAATCACGTGTGATATTTAGAATATCACTTGTGATTTTCATGTTACAAAATATTAGTTGAAAATCACTTATATTCGGAATATCACTTGTAATATTTAGAATATCACTTGTAATTTTTTGAATATCACTTGTGAATTTTATGTTACAGAACAATTGTTGAAAATCACTTGTGATATTCAGAATATCACTTGTGATATTCAGAGTGATATTCATAATATAACTTTTGAAAAAACGTGAATTAAAAAAAGTGTGAAATCACTTGTAATATTCTGAATATCACTTGTGATTTGTATTCAGAATATCACTTGCGATATTCTGAATATCACTTGCGATTTTCATGTCACAGAACATTTGTTAAAAATCACTTGTGATATTCAGAATATCACTTGCGAAATTAAGATATCACTTGCAATATTTTGAATATCATTTGCGATATTCTGAATATCACTTGTGATTTTCATGTTACAGAATGTTAAAAATCACTTGTGATATTCAGAATATCGCGAGTGATATTCAATATCACTCACGATATTCTGAATATCAAAAGTAATATTCTGATAATCACAGTATATCACTTGTGATATTCAGAAAGGTAAGAAAACGTCTGAAAACATTTCAAAACGAACGAAAATGAATGAAAACGGAAGAAAACGTATGAAAACGGACGAAAATGTATGGAAATGAACGAAAACGTAAGAAAACGGACAAAAATGAATGAAAACAGATGAAACCATATGAAAACGTATAAAAATGGACGAAAACGTATAAAAACGGACAAAACGTATAAAAACGGACGAAAACATATGAAAACAGACGAAAACGTATGAAAATGGACAAAAACGTAAGAAAACAGACGAATATATATGAAAACGGACGAAAACGTATGAAAACGGGCGAAAACGTATGAAAAAAATTCAAAAACAGATGAAAACGTAAGGAACCGGACGAATATATATATATGAAAACGGACGAAAACGGGCAAAAACGTAAGAAAACAGACGAAAACGTATGAAAAAAATTCGAAAACGGATGAAAACGTAAGAAAACGGACGATAACGTATAAAAACGGATGAAAACGTATTAAAATGGACGAAACGTATGAAAACGGGTGAAAACGTAAGAAAACAGACGAAAATGTATGAAAACGAGCGAAAACGTAAGAAAACTGACGAAAACGTAAAAAACCAACGAATATGTATGAAAAACGAAAAAGAAAAAAAAAACCTTGAATTAAAGGAAAAAACCTGAAGTTAAAAAAAAGAAAAAAAAAAGAAACAAAAGGAAAGAAAAGAAAAAAGAAAAAAATAAATAAATAAATAAGATAGACAAAAAGGACAAGAAAAAAAATATGGATTTAGGTTGTTTTATTAAATCTTAGATTAATCCCCACAATTAGATCAAACTAGATGAATGGTAGGGATTTGTCCCTCAGTTTGTAACAAAAACTTAGTTTATAAAATAACTCACGTTGAATTTATTAAATTCTCGAAAATTAAGGAAACCGGAAATCTCACATCTAAACCCATAAAATTTTAATTTGAAATTAAATTATTTTCTAGACTTTTGGAATTCATTTGACCGATTATAATATGAGGATAATTATTTTACATACTGATTTTTTTTTTTATTATTTTTTTTATTTAAATACTAAGGGACTCATCCTCTCCATCACTCATTTTTTATAATTTAAATATCTCTTAAACCGTTCAACGTTAAGCGAAAATAATTACACTATCGTGACGAGCATTTAATTATCTTTCTAGGACACTTTGATATACTTTCGACAAAAAAAATAAATAAAAACTCATTTTTTTTTTCACTTTTCTAGGACACTTTGATATGTAATATCACATGTGATATTAGCGTAATATCACATGTGATATGTAATAGTCTCAACAAAAAAAATTATTTGTCGAAAATATATCAAAGTGACTATTTATAAAAAGATAATTAAATACTCGTTTTAACGGTACATTTTTTTTGCTTAATGATTAACAATTTGAAAGTTATTAACATTTGAAAAAAAGGATGAAATCTAGTTTTTTAAATTGTTGAGATTATTCTCATCAATGAGATCAAATAAAGATGTAGTGTGAAAATTAGTCTCTTAATATGTAAAAAAAATTTGGTTCTCAAATGATTTTAAATCCTATAATATAATGTTTGTTAGGTTTCAGTTTTATAAATTACCGTTCTTTCTTTCTCAATTCATACACACGTGTTTTTATGCTTTTTTTTTCTTTTTTTTTTTGGCTTCTAACATTTAAACTAAAATGGAGACAATTTAACAAAATTAGAGCCAAAATTTGCATTATATTGATAGTCACGCGGCGAAATCAAGCTTTTCTATTAGCTAAAAAAATTTCTCGAATAATATAATATCAAAGAGAAAACTTTAAGTTAACCAAAAAATAAATCACTGCCATTTATTTCACTTATAAATCAAACGAGTGGGAGTACCCGCGCGTTGCAGCGAGAATGTTTTATTTAATCTAAACTCTTAATGAAACGGTTGTAAAAAAATTATTTTTGTTATTAAGGACTATATATGCAAAAGGTCGATAACCGCAAATACTATTTTCGAAAAGTGTTTATGAAAATAGTATGATTTTTTACGGCCTGAGATTGTCGGTATGTTGCAAAGTTAGTCCTTAGTGACTAACTTTGAAATTAAAAGTTAACCTTAGGGCTTTTTCTGTACAATATTAACGGGCGTTAAGGATTAACTTTGCAATAGATCTATAACCACAGGGTCTAAAAGCGGAAATTGGGCAATGAACAGTGCTTCTACTATTAATCCTAATGGTTTTTAGTATATATAATAATGTCACCCCTTTGCCATTGATTTTAACCTTCCTTGTGTTATCATCCTCATCAAAATAAAAAAAGGGTGATTCTTATGTTGCCACTCAAAGTTTATGTTAGCTTTGATTTACCTAATAACCAGTTTTCAACGTAGATCAATAGACTTGTAACTTATCAGTTTTAGTATTTTGGCTATTAGATTTAGTTCTTGATAGTTGATTATTGTCACATGAAGACGAAAAAAAAAATTACTATTGAATTTAGATTTTTGATTGGCCATAATTTTCTTGGCATGTCAAAACTTTTAGGATAAATATGTGACGATGAATCTTTTTCTTTTCCGTCTACATTTCCAAAAACTAAACGAAACAATAGTATTGAAGATGATACTTAAAATTCATACCTATACTTTTCCCTACTAAACCGATTATTATGTCGATAGTCATTCATGACAACAAACCAAACACACCTTAAATACTGATTGGTATATTCATTTAAGTAACGGCATCGTAACTTAAAAGTGATGATTTACTCGGATTCCAAAAATAATTGATGATACATATAAAGGATGATGATACATTTAAAGGGGACTTATTATTAGACAATATATTATAAGGTCCAAGCACATCTGTGGGTTCCGGTTCATTAGTATATTATAGGCCCGAGGGGTTCCGGTTCATTAGGGTTTTCATGTGTTGTCTTTGTAAATAGTGCATTAGTAAAATGTAGCTCCTACGGGGTTTTCAACACCTAACATGGTATCAAAGCAGGTCTTATCCTAACACCTAGTTGGTAACCTTGAGCCGACGTCTCAAGCCACCCCGTCAAGCCCTAGCTGTCGCCATTTATCCGTTCGCTAAAAAATCGGATTAAACCCTATCCGGTCATTGTTTCGACCATAACTCCTAAACCGTAAGGAGTTAACTAATGTCATAAGCGTCATTGGCTTCGTAATTAAATTCGGACTAAACGCATGTTGGAATTGCTGTCGTAGCCCTAAAGACGCACCGTCACGTGGCCTAACAAATTGTCGAGTTCAGGAAAAAAAACACATTAGCTCAATGTTTTGCTTATAACTCTCAATCCGCTAAGATTTAGGTGATATCGTTAGCAGCCGTGGATTCATATTAGATTCCGAAGAATGTTACCGGAATCGCCGTCTCCACCGGTTGGACCCACCTTTACTTGCCGCTATAAACTCAAAGAGTCGTAAAAAAAAAATTTTCTTTCTAGAATACGTTTATCCAGTGCGACTGTTTACTATCAAAGTCTTGATTAAGTATCAAGATATCTACCTTAATTTTTGTTTTTTTAGTATTTATAATTGACACTCCAATTTGAGTTTTTGCGATTTCGTCGCTCAAATTCTGGAGGAGTATTAGGCTATAGATTATAAAGCCCGAGTCCGTTTGTGGGTTGATTTCATTAAAGTTTGCGTATATTGTCTTTATAAATAGTGCATCAATAAAAGTATCTCCATCTGGGTTTTCATCATCTAACACCTATCTCGTAAAATACGACAAAGGTACATGTAACTATGTAAGGGGAATGTATCCAAGTATCCAAGAAAAACAACGCGGATAAATATAAGGGCTAGCAACTTTTATAATTTTATACCGTAAAACTTGGTACAATGAACCAAAGCATACACAAACTTCTTGTCAAAAATCTATCTTGCACAACATACACATATACACACATCACCCTGGCCCGAGTGAATGGCCTTTTTGGCGGTGTAACCCCTGCAACTATCTTGTGCAAGTGTGCAATACACGCATATACACACCTCCTGAGCTTCAGCCACACGACAAATCCACCTCGCAATCGGCAGCCCCATTTCACTGACCGCGCAGCTACTCCCTCAAAGTTACTAAATTTCTAGCTCGGTTTCATGATTAATGCATCCAAAGAAAAGTACATTGTCAAAACTTCAACCATTGAAAAGTTAAAATGATTATTAACTCCTCAATTGTTAAAGTCGTTTTAGGTTTATCTCTAAACACATAGGAGACAAATATACATATGACGCGTGTCAATTAATACGTTAAAGTCGTTAGTTTATTTTGATTATGTAAGCCACACCAACCCACGAATGACTTTTATTCTTTCATTCTTTGTACATCTATTTCGTATTTTGTCTTGTCTGGCCAACTATTTATTGGGTTCTAAACTTTATTTTGTTTTCAAGATTTCACCAATCATGCTAAATTTGAAACAAATTTTGGCTTAAATTATTATGTTCTTCCAGCTTTATTTAACCATCGAGCTCAGCTCGCCTAAAAATATATGAATTAGAAACTTCACTTGTTTAGTGAGGTAAAAGCTGTAAACTCTTCTTGAATATTGTTGTATTTTCACTAATAATCTACTTTGGATTGGTTTTTAAAATTAATACTTACGATTAGGAGTGCTGGAACCTTAAACCTTTATTTAAAATATACGCTACACATATGTATATCATGAACTGTCTATATGTAAGTGCTTTAATCTTTAACCATACTTCACGGGTTTAACTTAACTGTTTGCTAGTTAACATGTCTGTTGATTCACTATACAAGTATTCTTACATTACATACATACACAATATATATCTAGAAATTTTATATTGGATTAGACTAATTAATAATAACCTTAATTATAAGTCCACTCTTTTGGACCATACCGTGTTCAATTCGCGTCTCATATTTCAACTCTCTTTTTGTGTTGACTAACTGAAATTATTGAATTATTAAGTTCAAAGGTTTATGGTGCATGACATACTGCTTATTTAATCACTCCATTATTGTGGTACTATGAAGGTATTCAACCCCAGCAGGCTTCCTAGACATCTGTATAGAATCTAAAGGGACAAATAAATTTCGATATTTTAATCAATGAACATTCATTGTTAATTGCTTAGGAATCATATGTATAATTAATAATCAGAAGATTCAGAAAAGTATCAATATGTAACATATAACTTTTCTTTATATAAAAGACTAATTTTAGGCAATATGTAAAAAATGGCAATGGCCAATAAAGGAATTGGAGTGTAGCTAGAAACTCGAAGAATAAGTGATTCTTTGATTTATATTGTATGTTTAAGCTTATAATAATAATATTGTTGATTAATTAAAGGTGCCTATGCTATCGTTTTTGAGATTTTACAAATATATTGATGATGAAACTTATAAGAAAAATGACAAAACTTATAAAATAGTTACAAATATTTTAATCAACGAACATTTTGTGAGTAAAAAAAAGTTCATACTTAAACCATATTTTTGGTTTGTGTTTATGTTAGAGAGGAGATCATCTAAATTATCATTCAACTAAGATTGTTATTACACTAACAATCTTTGTAAATTCTTTGATTCAGATCTAGTAAAAATTTAAACTTTGAAAAACTTGTTGTGTAAATCTCATTAAAACTGCTGTTACTTGTTCTTGTTTAAAATTGTTTTAACCATATTAGCTAGCATGGAAAGTGATTGTATAGCTTAAGTTTAATCACTTTAAAGGGAACACCAATAATTTTATAGCATCTTTGTGTTTGATATTATCGCATTTTGGATCAAGTCGACGACTTTCTTGCTTCGGATTGACTTGAGTGTGTATGTACAGTTCTGTTGTACTGTAATTTTTTTAACTGAAAACTAACACACAGTTTATACATATCTTTGTCTCGGATGTGGCTTAAAGTCTTAAACCCGTGCAAATGATATACTTCTAATATTGTAATACTTGGATACCACTACGTTAAAGGACTGTTCGTATGCCGTAAGTTAACTTGGCCACGTGTGCAGCTGCGATTATCTATTTTTGTGTCCCTTGTTGTTTCGAGTTTGAGTCTAGTTTGGTGATTTTTTGAACTTAAACCTATCGGTTGTGCACTTGTACTTTTAACATTTTGGCTTAACAAATTATATATGATCGCTATTAAAAAAGATCATTTTTAAATCTTTGGTACTTCAAAACTTATATATATATATATATATATATATATATATATATATATATATATATATATATATATATATATATATATATATATATATATATATATATATATATATTGCTACTTTCTTTTCATAGTGCTCAACTAGTTGTTGTATTTTCTTGAATTTTTAGAATTTTAACTATAATGCATACGCACTATATGTATAAATGAGGATAACCTTATATAAAATTATAAAATACTAAATCCTTTATACACATTATTTGTTAACATGATAGTTACACCTTCTCACTAATAGAAAAATGCCAATTATAAGTATATATGTATGTCAACGAAATACCTTTATTGTCACCCAAGTTCGAGCATATTCGAATAACTGAGCACGTGTATAATAATTTCGAATAATTAATCAAAAATAAGTTTATGATGTAATCGGCAACCTTTCACGTTTATATTAATTTTACAAAATATTTCTTTGTAAGGAAAAACACTCTAAGATAATTTTAACTTCTAGTTATATGTGTAAGCCTGTAAGGTGGCACGAGAAACCATACAAGTATATATATATATATATATATAACCGCATCGGCTTGGCTAGCTATTTCTGCACTTCTGCTCGATTTATGTTGAAAATCTGTCAAAATTCGCTTAATTGTTTTTCATCTTATATCAGATGCACTACAAGAAAAAGGCCTTTTAGTGACATCATTTTTAATGACACACAAAATAAGTGTAAATGAAAGTACATGTTTACTTACACTTTTAAAAAAAAGTGTAAGCAAAAGTTTAACTTTTACCCGCACTTTACGTAAAATGTAAGCAAAAGTCTATTTATGCATACACTTTTAGAAAAGTATGAGCAAAAGTCTAATTTATACACACACTTTTTAAAAAGTGTAAGTGATAGTCTTACTTTTACCTACACTTTTTAAAAAGTGTGAGCAAAAGTCTAATTTATACACACACTTTACGTTGTATGTGAGAAAAAAGTGTAGTTTTACTCACACTTTTTAAAAAGTGTAAGTAATAGTCTTACTTTTATCCACACTTTTTAAAAAGTGTAAGCAAAAGTCTAATTTACACACACACTTTACAAGAGTGTGAGAAAAAGTGTAGTTCTACTCACACTTTTTGAAAAGTGTAAGTAATAGTCTTACTTTTACTCATACTTTTTAAAAAGTGTTCGCAAAAGCGTAGTTTTTATTTAAAAAAAAATGTTATGAAAAGTCTAACTTGTATCTGTACTTGTTGTAAAATGAGGCTCGTTTTTGTTTACGAGATTGTTAGATTTTAAGTGTATTAAATCAACTGAAAAAACAAACGAACCGGTCTAACCCAAACCGAACCAACCTTACTCGGTTTGGTTTTCTGCTTTACATATTTCTGGTTTTTGGATTCGGTTTGGCTCGGTTCGGTTTGAGCCAATGGAAAAAAAACACACCTAAACCATCTATACCGAACCGGTTCGGTTAGGTTTCGGCTTGAGCGAACAACCCAATTGAACCGTGACTGACCCGATGACTCGACCGGGTCAATTAAAAAGCCGGTTTCTAAAACATAGGCTTTTACCCTTCAAAATTTTTAACAAATTTTATAAACTTTACTACTTCTAATATTTAATAAAACTATTTGATTTGACATTTTATTAACTCTAATTATTAGACAATGAACTCCTCTAATTATTACTGAATGATTGACCTTTTATTAACTCTAATTATTAGACAATGAACTCCTCTAATTATTACTGAATGATTGACCTTTTATTAACTCTTTAATTATCTTATTTGTCATTTTATCCCCAAATCGTTTTCCCCTCACTCCCACTTTCCCAAAAAAATCGAAGCTCAGGTTATATAAGCAAAACTTGTCTCATTCCAGTTATGTAATCGAAGCTCAGGTTATGGTTTAGTCGAAGCTCACCGTATGGTTTAATCGAAGCTCATCATCATCACTCAATTAGGTAATTATTGTGAAATTAATGACGTATTGTGATATCTGTTAAGCTTTTAAAGTTGAGCTTATTTGTTAAGCTCACCGTTAGGGTAATTATTGTGAAATTAATGACGTATTGTTATATCATCATCATTCAATTAAGTTGATATTTGTTAAGCTTAACTTCATAAGCTCAACTTCAAATAAGCTCAACTTAATAAGCTCATTCTGATAGGATTTATTAAGCTATTTTGTTTGTTAGTTACTCGTACACGTGCTATGTTTGGCAAAACTAGCCATAGGTAGGTAGGTAGGTGCAAGCGGTTAGTGGGGATTGATTGTTGTATAGAATTCTATGCGCGTTTATGCCGTCCCAAGATGTTTATCGAGTGAGGTTTGAACAACGAGGAAAATTGAGTTTGATGTCGCTAAGGCCTTTTATTATCTATCTGGAAGAAATTTATATAGAGGTTGCCCATGCCAACAGTAGTTACAATTTTTGCTTATATAAGTGAGATTTGAGTAAGATTTCAGGGGGTGTTTGTTTCGGCTTATATAGCCGGCTGATGTCTTATTGGGTTTACAGCTTATGCTTCATAAGCTCACCTTTTGTGGCTTATGTTGAGATTTTCTGGCTTATATAAGCTTATCATGTCATGATAAGTTTATATAATCTCACAAGTTTCAAAATAAGCCATAAAAAGTGAGCTTATGAGACATAAGCCGAAAACTACATAAGCCATAAGCCCACTATATAAGCCGAAACAAACACCCCCTCAGTTTGTTGGCGGTTTAGTTTCCACTTACTAGTGATATAAATAGAACTTAGTTAGTGGTGGTTCGTATGTTTAACGACACATTCTAATGTTGCCAGCAAATCCAATATCAAGTTAAAACAATCACTAAAAAAGATATCGAATTGGAAATGGACGGGTAAGATAGAGCTATGTAGGAATATAAGAAGATAGACCAATTTCTACATATATAAATATGTTATCTTTTAGGCAAGACCTTAATAAAAATTCGGGATGAATGCAGTACTTATTACGCCCTGAGTTTGCCACAAAACCACTAAACCAGTACACGTCTACTGATTGGGTTATGCATTTTATTTTCTAATATTTTAATAATTCAAATTCTAGACTGTACACTTGTTTTTGGTTCCTCAATTTGCCCCATAAGATATAAAACGTTTGACCGAGATCATAACTCAATGGAAGTTAATCAGTTATATATTTTAGTGAAATAAGATATAATACATCTAAATAGTGACAAAAAATGGAAGTTATCAATACTTATAATGATTAAGAAGGAAAAGTGACGACCTTCTGAATGCAGTTGTGTGTATGATCCACTGTTTTGAAATTGCTATGGAATTTACTTGTCTGACATATGGTTATACGAGGCTGGATGCCGTGCTCTGCCCTTAGAAATTTGGCAACAAAAGTTGCTTCTGTGTGCAGTGTTTAGGGTGTATGCTATATGCTATATGAATTAAATTAGTTATATTTTCGGCTCAACTTTTTTTTATATCAAATCAGATCTGTTCTAGCTTGTTTCATCCCGGTTATCGAATGTCTTGATTACTCCCCTTATTCAAAATAGAAGACAAAAAACAAATTTAATCAATGCAGCTATGTTTTCTGTAACTAGGTCTTCATAAAATTTCGTAACTAAATCCACAGAAGTCTGAACTTCAGTAAATTGATAATTTGATGTGTGTGCAGGTAGATCAAATCTCACTTTTAGTAGATTGACTAACTTTAGTCTTTAGGCTTGTTTTTTGACCTATGATTATGTTTTTTAATCTGATATGTAGGACAGTTTAGCAAGTGATATAAGTGAAAGTTTGCTATCTTTTGACCTCTAAATAATTTAGGTTTTAAAGCCCCATAGAACTATGAATCATAAGCCTATGATATGTTATCATACCTGTTTAGCATGCATAAATCCAACTCTAGGACTCCCCTAACTTGGATATGTTCTTCTTAGCTCTTTGTATGATTGAGTTTTAGTTTCCGGCTGAAAGTTTGTATTTATTGAGCTATCATTTGTGTAATCCACAACAGATTACTATGATGTTAACTTCAATCTTGAACCTTGTTTGAGGGTGAGAGAGGTCATTAATTTAGTAGAATACTAAAGCATAGTATCTAATATGCATTTGTAATGCATGTATGTGTGTTATTTGAGAAAATGCTCAACTAGCACTTTAAAAAGATTAGGTAAATAGCATAATAGAAGTTATAAGTATGCAGGGAATATGCTCAACGTACTGTGACGGAACATCAAAACTGAATATCTTGTTAGATAATCTAGATAGTGTTACTGCTGTATTATCTATCTCTAAAGGTTCCTCTGTCTGTTTCTATATAATTTTATGTATCTTTTGATATAATGTCATATATGTATATTCTAGTGTAATTTTATGTTCCATGTAAGTAAGGGATCAATGAAATCTCCATTGAAAACGGTAGTAAACGGTAGATGTGGCTATAGTAAACGCTAGATGTGGCAAAATGGACTTGTTGGTTAACATATCAAAGCGGGTTCAAGTTGTGTACATCGGTTCTATTTAGTAAATGTCAGTTTGCTAGTTTGGTAAATGTGGTCTGCATTCATCTACTGTTTTGAATTTGACTGCTATCTGTTATTCATCTTCTCTATATTTTTAGGCACTGTGTGGGTAGGAATTATTACAAACTCTATCTTTATTTTGTAGATTGTGCTCTTGTTTAACGACTTGTAGTGGTTTAAATGTGAGATAGTTTCTTACCTCGTTTGTTCATGAATACAGTGAAATCCGTAAGTATCAGAAGAGCAAAGAGCTCTTGATCCGGAAATTGCCATTCCAGATGCTTGTTTGTGAAATCGCTCAGGATTTAAGGTGATCAAGACTTATTTCATAATCTTAGTTATAACCTTGATTTTTTTTTGATCTCTTAAAAGTATGATTCCTTATCTAATTTGGATAATAAAAAAGAATCCATTTTTTTTTTTTTTTTTTTTCAAGTACTTGTTTACACATGATATTTCTGTAAAGGCATTATGCATTCATTACAATTGAAGTAGATTCTGTGAGAATAGTTTCTGAGACTTTCTATAAAACCAGAGTTAAATAGTTGAAGCAGGAACATAAGCTGGTTTTATTTAGGACACTATGACTTGAACCATTGAAGATATTGAATACAACTTGTAGAATTGATGTGTTTTTAAGTTAGGTATTTATTTTGCCGGCTTATTTGAATTTCAAAAAAATCTCATAAGCTTGTCTCTTTCAGCTTATGACAAGCTCATAAGCCAAAAAAAAAGTGAGCTTTTCCGAATTCAAACAAGCTCATTAGCCGTCAAAATAAGCAGAACCCCCTTCTCATTTGCCAATAAAATTCAACTGAATTGGTTTGGTCAAACTTTTGATGAATTTGGCTTAGCAATATTTTGGAGAAAAAAAATTGAAAATACGTGTGACCTTTTGAAGTATTTCTTTTTTACTTTTTCACTCAAGTGTAAAATAGCGATATATTATGATCAGTTGAATGGATTGGTTATCCAAATTGATAATCTGCGAGTCTAATGAGCTAATTTAAATAACTGCTTAATTCAAAAAGCAATAAGCACTAAGCAGATAAGCACTTAAATAAGCAAACCCAAACACCCTTTTAGGTTAAATTTTATTTGAAATTAAACAATGAGTCAATGAATGAATGTTGATGGACCATATGGTCAACTATTTGACATCATTACCAAAAGGTACATCGTTGAGCATATAAGCACATTTATACGTATACATTAACATCTGAATATTGTGATGTATATACTGTGCTTCATAACACCATTTTAGTGAATAATGAACCATTTCAAATCATAAGTTACACTCTAAATTTTCCTAACTATTATATATTAATATAATTTAGATTTTTTAGCTTTTTATAGTTACCAAGAAAACACGGAAGCACAGAGTTTGCTTCTGCAAAAAAAGCTTCTCGTTATGCTCCTATCTCACTTACTGCTGAAGTTTTTTCTACACTTATACCTATTGATTATAACTGTATATAAAGGACTTTAATTAAAGTTTTATGTGAGTATGTGACAGTTGATCGGTCTGACAGATGAGGACAAGGAAGTTCTGGCTTTACTCATTCAAGCTGCAAAAGTAATGGATGATATTTTTTATCACCAGGTCAAATAATGGATAATATTTTTTACGAATGATCTACCTTATACTTTAAAATTGGTAAACGTTTTGATAAAATATATTCTAATTTCTGTTCCCTTTTTTCCTTGAATTAGGTTTGGTACAGCCACTCATCTTTAAGGGAATGGTTAAACGGACATGGTAAATATCTGAGTTGGACATGTTAAAATGGAAATATTATTTGATAAATAAGAGTCCATGGTAAGATACTGCCCCTAAAAGTACTATAGCATATATCCAATATGATCTTCTCATATTACTGTACTTGTCACTCTTTCTGATATGTGATATCAAAAACTTGAATTTTGGGTGTGTATTTTGCAGGCCTTGTCTTGATGAAAATGAAGCGTTTTTGACAACTGTTGACTCTGCTGTAAATTTGCTTCCTAAAGCAACAAAACCAGTGGTTGGATGGAAAGGTGTTAAATATAAAGCTGCATTTCCCATCTTGAAACCACCTGATGCCAGCTTTTATCCTCCAGATATGGATAAAATGGTATATGTTTTTTTTGTTTATAAATTTGTCAAATTTGTTAGTTCTTTCAAAATATCATTTATAAATTCATTCAAAGTGAGTTTGTGGAAAATGTGGTTTATCTGTTATTAAGTTGAGGTGTAGACTGGAGACTGTTAACAATTTTAATACGTGCAAGTACATCAAGAAGCCTTAAATAGTACTTGTAAGCCGTGTACAGTTTTCATGCTTGCTAGAGTTAAATAGTTTTTGTATGCGCAGTTTCTACAGGAGTCAAATCAGGTGTTAATGATATTACTATCAATAAATCAGGTGTTAATCATCATACTTCAGGTACTTGTTAATTCTTACAATTTATATACGTGCAGATACTTCAGCAAACGGTAAATAATACTTGCAAAGTTGCAAGCGCTTTAACTGTTATTGAATGTGCAACTTTCACAGGAAAAAAATCAGTTGTCCTAAAATACTTGGAAGCCCTTTAATTGCTGTCAACAAATTAGACGCAAATCGTCTTCATACACCAAGTAATTATTTAGTTCATCAGTTTTAGCTTCGATAAGTCTTAAACTTACGAGTGGCAAATGGGTCGGTTTGGGTCAAGTGGGTTTTGGGTCAAATGGGTCATGGGTCAAACAGGTCATCCTCTAGAAATGGGTCAAACGGTTGGTGGTCAAAACGAATTAATCTATTTCAGTACCAAAAACCATAAATGAGTTAAATTCTAACCCTTTTCATGACCCATTTGACCCACTGAGAATTCAACAAGAAAAAACTAAATGACCCGAATGACCCAAATAACAAGTACCTAAATTCTAACCCATGATGATGAAAATTTTACCCACCTGACCCAATTTTTTCTAAGCTAGGTCAGGTTTGCCAGGTTTATGGCTTAAACACAGTTAGTTACGTAGTTTTTAAACGTGCAAGCCTTTGAGCAGTTTTTCTACGTGCAATATTTACAGGAAACAATGAAGAATTGTGATATGGTACCTTAAACACGGATATGTGTGGTTCTGCTAGTAAGCGACATGAGCATTGCGAAGACCAAGCATGACTATTTTCTTCTTTTTTTGGCTCATTTAGAGTTGGGCAAAATACTTGCATTTCATACTTGAGAAAGATGTTCGTTTCTTGTTTGTGGTTAGGCAAAATACTTGGTCTATATCGATTTATGGTTGAAATAATAAATAGGTTTGACTCTCAGTTTTTTGTTTTTAATTACAAGTTGTTCATGTGTTAATTTGGAATATAGTAGACTAATATGGTACCTGCTGCCAGTAGCAGAGCAGTGAAGAGAATAATATTAAGAGTAGCCTATGGTGACACATTTATGTGCCAGGAAAAGTTTCAACCTATTCTGACACTATTAAGTGTCAGGAAACTCTGTCACTATATACTTTTACCGCCTGACTTTTTAATGACACTTTTTATAAGTGAAGGTGAAAAAAAAAGTAATTAGTGACAGTTTTTTTGACATTTTCTGACACTTTTTGCGTGTCACTAAATGACTTTTTTCTTGTAGTGATGGCAAAGTGACAGTTAGTTACAGAAGTCATAGTGACAATAAAAGTGTCATGGTATTTCAGTTTTCAAACGCACAATTAAAAAGCGTGTTAGCAAAATGTTATAATTTTAGCGAATGGCCTCAGAGCTAACACAACGTGAGTGAGGTTTTCATCAACCAAAATGATGCTAGCTCAAATCTGAGTTGAGACACCTTGTGGTTTTGGGTGTGTCATTCATTATGATAAATTGTGTCACAAAAGTAATAAATAATACATTTTTGTGTCACTATAGATAGGTCTCTATCTTTAGCACCCTTACTCACACTTTGTTTGTGTTGAATAATCACGTAAAAAATTTAGAGACACCTTTTTTTACTTTTGATACACTTCTAGTTAATATTAGGCTGTCAAAAAAACATATATATTACAATCTTATAAGTGACCATTTTTTCTTGCATGAACAAAATATTTCATGCAGTGCCATACTAAATTAGTAAATTACACCACGGTGCTTGGGCTCTTTAAGATTATTTTGTTTCAGTTTAATAAAAGTACCAAAACTAATCAACTTTCAATTAAAAAAATGGGTAAAACCTTGAAATGGAATTAAAATGCGGGTTTAAGTTAGTTGTGTTCAACTCTAAACTATTGTAATTTACTAAGTATAATCAATAATAATGGTAATAAACCATTGATTGTGAGGTGGAGATAGACAATGTTATTTAATTTTAAGCACTTGAAATAATTGAACATTGTAGAAGCATGATATATTCATAGATATATTCCCGTCACTACATTAAGAAAAGCCAAATAATGACGATGGAAATTGACAATGACTTTTAACTCATACTTCAAAGAGTTTATTCAAATTCAAGGATTCTATTCGGCAACATAACTGATTGGTTAACAAGATGGTCAAAACACTAACTAGTAGGCTACAGTACACTGCGTATGTTGTGGGCTTGTGGCGACAACGAGAGGCAGTAATCCTGGTTAGCAGTGGCTAGCGGTAGCGAGGGCATGGAAGGCAGTGTATGGGTGTTAAATATCAGTGGGAAAAATATGTCTAGAAACATTTTAAAGTGACAAAAAAGAATAACAATGAACCACAACGTTGAGTGGAGTATGTATTCAAGTCGACTGGCAATGTAATCATCCTAAATGATGTCAAACAATTTACGTTTACATGGATTTCAAAATAGATGTAGAAAGCACAAAATTAATTGGGTGGATTGTCAATGTAATTCTTGTAATGCTCTATCCTTCCGTTTGCATTTTTTCTAGCCCCTTCCTAGTTTTATTCAATCTTGCCGTTCAAAAAAAAAAAAAAAAAAAAAAAGAAAAAAAAAAATCGACTGAAATGAGACCTACACAAAAAGAGCTCAAAAGCCTGTCCAGAAGGTTGACAACAACATGATAAAAAGATGGAATATATTTCTGTCGGTTTGTACCAAAATTGTACCGAATTTGATCTCAAATTTAATCGGTTCTATATATTTAGCTCTAAGTTTGGTCCCATAGCTCATGATGAACACCGATAAACAAAGATAATTAAGGGGGTGTGTATCTTTTGCTTATTGGGCCCTTAGCTAACATTTCCCTTCTCAAAAAGAAATTTGGCTTGTTTCTTTTTTACTTCCTAAGTTATATCCTTCTTAATGTGGATGGGTGTAAAAACCAACCTCCTTCACATCAATGACACAACTTTCAAACAAATTGTACCTTTATCTATTTCTCTTTCTTTTTAACCATAATCAAAATTCAAGGTTTAACATTGACACTTTAATCCCCCACCACCACCACCAACAGATAGTTTTCAATTCACCGCTGGTGCTCACCCCAACGCCCCTTCCTGTCGGTTGCAATCGAAGTTAGTTTCTTCCCGTCGATGTTTACTTCAAATAGATATTACTATCCTTAAGGTTTTATTATTTGCTTCACTTTCATTCATTTAAGTAAAAAGCTTAAAGTGCATTTAATGGCGAAGTCATTATGAAGGAGATGAATACTGATGAGTGCTTAATCACTCATCCTTTTTAGGCTTTAATTCAGACCAAATATACTAAATACTAACCAAAAATGCCAAGAGAATGCATGTTTTTGTATTTGTGTATGTGCAGGTACGGATATGTGAAAAATGAACAAAAACAAGACAAAACCGACAAAAACGAGCACGAGATTGGAAAAAGGTCAAAAGCCGGAGCCGGGGAAGCAAAGTGATCAAAGAAAGCTTAAAATGTCATTCGAAGTCCTTAGAGAATCACAAAATTGCATAATTGGTCCCTGGTAAAAATTTGAAGAATAGGCGATTCCAGTCCCTGTACTTTCAGAAATTACAAAAATAGTCCTTTTAATGAAATATTTGAAGAAATGGCAACAATGGCCCTTCAAGAAATTCAGAAGTGACAAGAATAGCCCTTGGAATAAAGTTTCAAAAATTACAGCTTTGGCCCTTGAAGTTTGCAGAATTACAAGAATAGTCCTTGAAAGATTAGTCCTAAAATCCACTAAGTCCTAAACCAAAATCCCATGGCCTGGTCCATGCATCCTCCCTAGCCCAACAACTCCATAAGCCCACCACTTAATATCCCAAACCCGGTCCACCTTTTAACCCGTAGTCAACAAAACCCGGTCAACATTTTTTATAACTAAACAAAACACACCCCGCCCAATTTTTTCCCCCAATTTCACCTTACCCAGAAAGTTACTATTCCCCCTAGAACCCTAATTTCACCACACCCAAATTACCCACTCTTAGTAATAATTACCCATGATTGGGTCTTCTAGAATGGTCAGGGAATGTCAGGAATGTCAGAGATTGTAACACGTGGGCCAATGAGCAAGTATATGGAGGATAGGTCATGTCACTAAATCAATCCAAGGGCCAAGATTAAAGGGGAGTGTCTGGATTTAATCCAAGGGTAGAGAATGGCTCAGAAGAAGCACAAGTTCACGAGGATTGCCAGCCTGGACATCCAAGACCTCATCTCTCAGCTCAGCTATATAAACCCTCCTCCTCACTTCTTTGTAATTGTCCAATTTTTCATGTATTACAAGAATTTAGACCAATTTTAAGTTCTTGTCATTTAAATTTAAGCAGTTAATTTCAGTTTCATTTGTAATCTCCATTTTCAGTATTGTACTCAACATTTAGTTTTAATATAATTTTAATTTTCATTATTTTCTTCCTTGCAATTTAATTTTCTGAAATTCTATTTTGTTTAGTATTTACAATTTTTAAATTAATGTTTTATTGAGATAATTCAAAGATATTATAGAAAGATGTTTGGTTAATTTTCTGTTTCAAATCATTTCAAGCATTTGGTCAACTGCTTATTGCAATAAGCAGTTAAGCTTATTCATTGGAGTAGAAAGACAGCCATAAGGAGCCACTTGGCCTGTCTCAAAGACAGGCACGCATAGTGAATCCCCTCAGTTAAGCTGAGGGGGCTTTGTTTCGTAAGTTTTCGTTTAAGTTCAAGTTGATTCTGCATCATTAGTTTATCATAGTTTAGCTTCACTATTTTTTGCTTATTTCTGTTTTATTATTAATGTTTGCATAATAGTTAGTCTTAGTTAATCATTTCATATTTGTTTCTGTTAATTTAAGTTTTCACTGTTTCATCTGTCTTGGTCTGTGGATCTATTGTTTCTATTTCAGTAGTGCACCTGAGATCTGTGATTGTGAGTTGTATCTGTGTTAAGTTTGATTTAGTGCATCAGTATTTGATAAGAGATTGAGGGTAGGACTGTTTTGAATTCAGTTGGTTGGAATTTTGTTCACATCTGTCTCAGTCAAGGGTTTTTGGATCAGTAGAGTATACTGGTCTTAAGTGATTTTTAGGTGGGATAATTAGTTAGGGTAAGCTACATTAGGTATGTTTAGACTAGTTTAAGCACAAATTCAGTAGGTCACTAAGCGAAAGTCAAAATTCCTTTTAAGTTCTTAATTCTGTTAGCAGTAGTTATTTTTGGTAGTTAGGATTTTGCACAATGTTAGGAATAGTTTGCATCTAGGTAAACCAAGTTATAAAATAGTTTAGCGTTGCATTTAGGACAAGGATTGATGATTAGAATTTGAAATCAGTCAAAGTTAGAAAATATTTCATCAAGTCAAAACTTCAATAACTGTTCCAACAAGTTTCACATCAGATACCTTTTAATCAAGTAAAAGTTTTTGGAAATCCTTGAAAATTGGTTTTATGAGAAATTTTGCTGCTTGTTTATCATAATCAAGAAGAAAATTTGGATTTGAAATTCATTTGCTTGTTTGAAAATTGGCTCAAAGTGAGCTGTTTAACTTAGAATCCCCCTGCACCAATAGTTTTCGTCAAATTTCAAGGATCATTTAGACTAGCAAATTAGCTTTAGAGTTTCAGTTTCTGTTGATTTTGGATATCTAGCAGGTCAGTTAGGTGTTTGCCCCTCTAAGTTCTTATACCTCAGCATATTTTATCTGCTTAATTTACTTAATAAGTTGAGTAGTTTAGACATTGAATCTGTTTCCAATTTGAGGCCTGCATTTGTGCTTGGGCTATTCTAAGTTAAGTTTTGTGGTGCATAATAGTTCATCTATTCCTTAAATTGCTTTATCCATTGAGCTTTTGTCGTATTACTTATCTGCTTAGCTTAAAGCTTTTTCCCAAGTGCTTATTGAACCTGTTTTGAGCTTTAGTTGTGTTTCTGAATTCAAATTTGCTTTACATCGGTTCATTGGAGCTTTTCTGAGTCTAAAAATCATAGGGTCAAAGTTTGGGGTCAGTTTTGGTCAAAGTGCTTATTAATAAGCACTTCAACTTAAGCAGTTTCTAGCTTTTCAGCACTTTTATAGCTTATTTTTCTTTCAAAATTTTTTCTCAAGTTCTTTTTAATATTTTAGATTTTCTATAATTTTTTCAAATTTTTCTGAATAGATTTACTATTTTTCTTATTTTATTTTTCATTTTTAATTAAAATTTAATACTTTTTAATTACCAAAAAAATCAAAAAAATCAGAAAAAGTCAAGAAAAATCCAAAAATATTTTTAAAATTTATTTTCATTTATTTTATAATTTTAGAAATTTATTTTGCATTTTTCCCAATTATTTTGAATTTATTTTGAATTTTTAATTAGATTTAATAGTTTTTAATTTTCAAAAAATACATTAAAAGCCAAAAAAATTAGTTTTTAGTTTTAAAATTTCTTTTTAGTTATTTTGTAATTTTTAAAATTTATTTTTCATTTTTCTCACTTTATTTGCATTTTCTTTTTATTTTTAATTAGTTAAATTAGTTTTAATTCATAAAAAAATAAATAAAAACTCAAAAAAATATTTTTCTTTTTCTCAAAATTTTCTTTTATCATTTTTAACTTTTGAAAATTATTTTCAAGTCCGTAGGAGTAGCGTAGCTTAAAAGTCGCGTTTTATTTCGTACGTTACGTTATTTTTCGCGTTTGAATTCCCATTCATCCTTCACACGGACTACGACCTCGGGTTATCCATTCATCCTTCACAGGACTACGACCTCGGGTTATCCGGATTTCTTTGCGGATCTCTTGAGTAATACTATACTATATATAACTTGATTTTCACGAATCAAAATTTTGGCGCCGCTGCCGGGGAAGGTTGAAGTGAATTTTTCGTTTTCGTTTTTCGAAATTGTGTTTTGAAAACCTTCCTTGTATATATTTTCTATAAAAACCAAAAAAATTCAAAAATCAAAAACACTTTTCCTAAAGTGTTTACAAAATACCAAAAAAATAATAAAAGTTACAGCATCGACTCGATCGAAAGAAAATGCGTTGTAAACCAAATAAGTCTCGCAATATAACGAAAACGTAATTTAGTTGTTTATCGGACTATTTCAATTACTACAACCGAATAAGCGGGAAATACGGATAGCTAAGACATTAAATTGCTAGCTGAAGAGAGATCCATTCTTCTCTCCCGTCCCGTCGCGCGTGGTTTTGAAAGAAACGGTTTTCGATTAACGTTACGTTTTAAGAAAAGAAAAACAAAAGAAATAAAAAGTTTTTGTGAAAAATATAAAAAACAAAAAGATTTTCCTTTTCCATTTTGATTTTCCTTTTATTTGATTTTATGATAATTAAAAACCAAAAATAATCTTCTTATCCTCTTATCATTTGATTCTTCTTCTTTAACCCTCTAAAACGATAATTCTTATGGATCCGATGTGTTTTAAATGTGGAGAACCGTTCTTTGAAGGTTCATGTGTTTTGTGTACGTGCGAACAATGTGGTAATGATATTAACGATGGAGTTTGTTTGTTTTGTAATACTCCCGAGTATGTTCGAAACACAATCTTTCAAAACGTTCCCGATTACTATCCAACACCACCGCCGTCTCCGTTCACTTGCTTTAATTGTGGAAACCCATCCGACGAGGGATTACCGTGTGGTCAATGTTTTTGTAGCCAATGTGGATACACGAATTGTATATGTTACGCCCCGAGTGCTGAAACGTCTTACGCTTGTGATACGAGTTTTGATAATTATCCTCAAAATGATTTCAATCATCCTTTTCAAAACTTTTATGAGCAAGTACCAAATTACAATGATAATTCGTTTCAAAGTTCGTCAAATTTTGAAAATTGTTGGGGACGTTTGAAATTTTTTATTATGAGCCGAATTCGTGTTACGATTCTTATGGTTTTAACCAACCCCCACAAAATTCCGATTTTGCTAATAATATTTGTGAAATTAAATCCATGATCGAGAAGTTAAAAGAATTGGTGGCTAATCGTTATACGCATACTCCCGAGCCTCGTGAGAAGTCTATTGATGAGTTACTTGCGGAAGAGAGAGCGTCTAATCCTTTTAAAAATTTTGTTTATTATGATTCCGACGACGATGATGAGAAAATTACGTTCATTCTTAATCCTCACAATACTTCCGATGTTTCTCCCGTAGAACCCGAGGACTCTCTAACAATGGGGGACGAGCATCAAAACACTATTCCGGCAACGGAATCAGACGAATTCAATAAGTCTAGTGTTGAGAACCTTGTCCCAATCCCAAGTGAGTCCGGGAAAATTTCTAACGGTGATTCTGAAATTGTTTCTGATACTTCTTTCACACCGGTTGAGAGTAGTGATGTCTTTTTAGATGAGATCGAGGCATGTCTTGCTAATGATTCCACTCCGATAATGGTTGACGACTCTAATTTTGATCCGGAGGAAGATATTCGTGTCCTTGAAGAATTATTGAATGAAGAACCGTTAACTTCTCTTCCTCCGATGAACAATGAAGATTACGATGAAGTCGAAAGTTATTCCGATTCTCACAATGAGTATACCACGAGTGATGAAGATTCTTGTGGAGATATCGATGATAATGATGAAGATGATGATTCGGAAATTCAAGATGAAACTCTTCGTGAGAAATTATCCAAAGTTTATCTTCTCATTTCTAAGATTGAGGCATTGAAAGATCCTCCGATTTTTTCTCCTATCCCCGTTATGGATAGTGATTTCTTACCCGAGCTTGAAATTTTTTGATTTGAAGAGACAAGTAGTGGCAATCCCACTATTCATGCTTTCTCTCTTCCGGATTATGAGCGTTTTAATTTTGAGATCGATTTTGAGCCTATTTCCGATAATCCGTCACGTGACCCTCTTTTAGAGGATGTCGATCCATTTCTTGCTACGGATGACTTGATACCACCGGGTATTGAGAATGACGAGAATGATATTCTTTCCGATTTACCTTTTTCTCGTCCACCCGCGAAACCACCCGATGCAGATTTTGAATCAGATACGAATGAAGAAATTTTTGGAGTGGTGGACGAGATTTCTGATAATCCCGTGCTTGATATTTTACCCACCCAACCCACCCGTGATTCAGAAACCGACTTTGCTTTTATCATCTGGGTGTTTCAACCATACTTTTCTTATCCCCTCATTTCTTCACTTTTCCACTCCACAGGGAGTGAGGATACCGTCTTTGACCCCGACATCTCCATTTGTGCCGGTTGTCCATTTTTTCTGCTCTCCCCAAGGACGAATTAATTCAGGGATCGAGTCAAGCTCATGTGACTCGGTAATAAAAAACAAGCGCTTCGTGGGAGGCACCCCATGCTTATCCATTTCATCTTCTTAATTTTCTATTTTCTTTAATAACGTGACGTGAGGGGGGCGACCCTTTCCAAACTCGTGTTTTCGTGGTTGTTTGTGAATGTTCAGGAATTTCCCCGAAGTTTGAGGACTCTCGTGCTCGTGGTTTGTCGTTCTCTCCACTCGAGTCTCATCCTTCGCTGCTCTTTCGGAAATTCACCCTATCCAAAATCTTATCGACTAACGTTTATCTCTTGGCATACTTAATAAACGGATTTAGATATTACGTAGGATTACCTGTACCCTTAAAACATTGAGGACAATGTTTCACTTTGGTCTGGGGGGGGGGGGGGTGGTGAATCTTCAATTCGATTTGACCTGTACCATCGTCTGAGCTGTTAATTTACACAACTCCGTTTTTCACCAAAAATTTTAATTTTTGTCACCGCTTTATAATCTTGCAAAAAAAAAAAAAAAAAAAAAAAAAATGAAAAAAAATATATGATATGAATAATAAATTTTGACACCTTGTTTTGACTTTCCTACCGGCGAGAGTAGAAATAAATATTTCGACTTGACCGGGCGTGTTGAGCCCTAGCTCGTCTCCCTTAACCAAAATAATCAAAAGATTATGGCTAAGTATCCGCTGATCTCATTATTTGGGATTTTAAATTTGCGGAGATCGAGGAATGATAGAGTTTATTTAGAAGTTTCGTGCTATACACGGATCACATTACTGGGATTTAAAAAACCCACGAGAGGTACTTGTGGCCTCCTTGTTCCCTTCAGAAACGTCACCAATATATAATAGATGTCTAGGATTAATTAAGGGTATACGGTTTGGGCAATACTTAGTTTTTTCTTGTTCCCAACAAAATCTATGCATATGGGGGTTTGGTACACATAGAGGTACTGCTAGTGTTACGGTAAAATAGACTATTGCATCTTGCCGGTTCGCAGCCGATGTTGTGATCTTAGTAAAAACCGTAGGACTCGGGGTTTGGCATATAGTTATGAATATCGATAATAATAGTCCAAAGCCAAATAAAAAGGCAGAGGAATCCAAAGCTATAAAAAAGCAGCGGATAGAAATCCAAAGTCATAATAAAGCTCTTACATCTTGGCGGCTCATAAACCGTTGACTGTAAAAGAATAAAGGACTAAGGACCAACGTATTATTAAAGTGCTTATGATTATGCAAAAATGCCAAGCTTCGACTCCAGGAGTTTCCCAAATAAAAAGCTTCCGTTTCGGGTATCAAACATGGTATGTCTCGGTCGTAAATAAAAAGGGGGCCTCTACAAATCGTGTTAAATCAGAGACCTTCATGTGGACCTGATTTCTGTATGCAGGGGTTTTCGAGGGAAAGTTTGGAAACTACTTAGCGTTCAAATTTTGTGCTCTTATCGGACTAACAAATATCGAAACGAGAAAATATGAAGCAATTCATTTCTCACAATTAAAATCTTGAGATACAAAACTTAGGACCTGGGGACAAAAGGTAATACACAAGTAACTTTTGTGGGCAGTGTTAGCATCTAACTTCTGGATAAACAATGATCTCGATTTTACGCTTAGTTTGGGAGCTTGTGAAAAATCAAGGATGACGATTTTTATCCGTACGGTCTCTTCTCTGTGAGAAGTGTTTCTACTCGTTGACCCTGAAAGTTATCAACAGATAAGAATTTGATAATGAAAGTCAAAGCAAACCGTCACATATATAAATAAAAAAGTACAAAAATAGTAGTTGTAGTTGTTATTCATGAAAATCGGAAAACGGAGCGTTTTTGAGAATAAATGATTTTACTATCTCTTTTGAACATCATTGCTACTTTACAACGTCAGTAAAGAAAGGTTTTGAAATTATTTATCTCTTAAACGTGAGGTGATGACATTGCGTGAGGGCACGGCAATACCTTAGTCTGGGGGATTTTGATGAGTGCTTAATCACTCATCCTTTTTAGGCTTTAATTCAGACCAAATATACTAAATACTAACCAAAAATGCCAAAAGAATGCATGTTTTTGTATTTGTGTATGTGCAGGTACGGATATGTGAAAAATGAACAAAAACAAGACAAAACCGAAAAAAACAAACACGAGATTGGAAAAAGGTCAAAAGCCGGAGCCGGGGAAGCAAAGTGATCAAAGAAAGCTTAAAATGTCATTCGAAGTCCTTAGAGAATCACAAAATTGCATAATTGGTCCCTGGTTAAAATTTGAAGAATAGGCGATTCCAGTCCCTGTACTTTCAGAAATTACAAAAATAGTCCTTTTAATGAAATATTTGAAGAAATGGCAACAATGGCCCTTCAAGAAATTTAGAAGTGACAAGAATAGCCCTTGGAATAAAGTTTCAAAAATTACAGCTTTGGCCCTTGAAGTTTGCAGAATTACGAGAATAGTCCTTGAAAGATTAGTCCTAAAATCCACTAAGTCCTAAACCAAAATCCCATGGCCTGGTCCATGCATCCTCCCTAGCCCAACAACTCCATAAGCCCACCACTTAATATCCCAAACCCGGTCCACCTTTTAACCCATAGTCAACAAAACCCGGTTAACATTTTTTATAACTAAACAAAACACACCCCGCCCAATTTTTTCCCCAATTTCACCTTACCCAGAAAGTTACTATTCCCCCTAGAACCCTAATTTCACCACACCCAAATTACCCACTCTTAGTAATAATTACCCATGATTGGGTCTTCTAGAAGGGCCAGGGAATGTCAGGAATGTCAGAGATTGTAACACGTGGGCCAATGAGCAAGTATACGGAGGATAGGTCATGTCACTAAATCAATCCAAGGGCCAAGATTAATGGGAGGTGTCTGGATTTAATCCAAGGGTAGAGAATGGATCAGAAGAAGCACAAGTTCACGAGGATTGCCAGCCTGGACATCCAAGTCCTCATCTCTCAGCTCAGCTATATAAACCCTCCTCCTCACTTCTTTGTAATTGTCCAATTTTTCATGTATTACAAGAATTTAGACCAATTTTAAGTTCTTGTCATTTAAATTTAAGCAGTTAATTTCAATTTCATTTGTAATCTCCATTTTCAGTATTGTACTCAACATTTAGTTTTAATATAATTTTAATTTTCATTATTTTCTTCCTTGCAATTTAATTTTCTGAAATTCTATTTTGTTTAGTATTTACAATTTTTAAATTAATGTTTTATTGAGATAATTCAAAGATATTATAGAAAGATGTTTGGTTAATTCTCTGTTTCAAATCATTTCAAGCATTTGGTCAACTGCTTATTGCAATAAGCAGTTAAGCTTATTCATTGGAGTAGAAAGACAGCCATAAGGAGCCACTTGGCCTGTCTCAAAGACAGGCACGCATAATGAACCCCCTCTGTTAAGCTGAGGGGGCTTTGTTTCGTAAGTTTTCGTTTAAGTTCAAGTTGATTCTGCATCATTAGTTTATCATAGTTTAGCTTCACTATTTTTTGCTTATTTCTGTTTTATTATTAATGTTTGCATAGTAGTTAGTCTTAGTTAATCATTTCATATTTGTTTATGTTAATTTAAGTTTTCACTGTTTCATCTGTCTTGGTATGTGGATCTATTGTTTCTATTTCAGTAGTGCACCTGAGATCTGTGATTGTGAGTTGTATCTGTGTTGAGTTTGATTTAGTGCATCAGTATTTGATAAGAGATTGAGGGTAGGACTGTTTTGAATTCAGTTGGTTGGAATTTTGTTCACATCTGTCTCAGTCAAGGGTGTTTGGATCAGTAGAGTATACTGGTCTTAAGTGATTTTTAGGTGGGATAATTAGTTAGGGTAAGCTACATTAGGTATGTTTAGACTAGTTTAAGCACAAATTCAGTAGGTTACTAAGCGAAAGTCAAAATTCCTTTTAAGTTCTTAATTCTGTTAGCAGTAGTTGTTTTTGGTAGTTAGGATTTTGCACAATGTTAGGAATAGTTTGCATCTAGGTAAACCAAGTTATAAAATAGTTTAGCATTGCAGTTAGGACAAGGATTGATGATTAGAATCTGAAATCAGTCAAAGTTAGAAAATATTTCATCAAGTCAAAACTTCAATAACTGTTCCAACAAGTTTCACATCAGATACCTTTTAATCAAGTAAAAGTTTTTGGAAATCCTTGAAAATTGGTTTTATGAGAAATTTTGCTGCTTGTTTATCATAATCAAGAAGAAAATTTGGATTTGAAATTCATTTGCTTGTTTGAAAATTGGCTCAAAGTGAGCTGTTTAACTTAGAACCCCCCTGCACCAACTGTTTTCGTCAAATTTCAAGGATCATTTAGACTAGCAAATTAGCTTTAGAGTTTCAGTTTCTGTTGATTTTGGATATCTAGCAGGTCAGTTAGGTGTTTGCCCCTCTAAGTTCTTATACCTCAGCATATTTTAACTGCTTAATTTACTTAATAAGTTGAGTAGTTTAGACATTGAATCTGTTTCCAATTTGAGGCCTGCATTTGTGCTTGGGCTATTCTAACTTAAGTTTTGTGGTGCATAATAGTTCATCTATTCCTTAAATTGCTTTATCCATTGAGCTTTTGTCGTATTACTTATCTGCTTAGCTTATAGCTTTTTCCCAAGTGCTTATAGAACCTGTTTTGAGCTTTAGCTGTGTTTCTGAATTCAAATTTGCTTTACATCGGTTCATTGGAGCTTTTCTGAGTCTAAAAATCATAGAGTCAAAGTTTGGGGTCAGTTTTGGTCAAAGTGCTTATTAATAAGCACTTCAACTTAAGCAGTTTCTAGCTTTTCAGCACTTTTATAGCTTATTTTTCTTTCAAAATTTTTTCTCAAGTTCTTTTTAATATTTTAGATTTTCTGTAATTTTTTCAAATTTTTCTGAATAGATTTACTATTTTTCTTATTTTATTTTTCATTTTTAATTAAAATTTAATACTTTTTAATTACCAAAAAATCAAAAAAATCAGAAAAAGTCAAGAAAAATCCAAAAATATTTTTAAAATTTATTTTCATTTATTTTATAATTTTAGAAATTTATTTTGCATTTTTCCCAATTATTTTGAACTTTTAATTAGATTTAATAGTTTTTAATTTCCAAAAAGTACATAAAAAGCCAAAAAAATTAGTTTTTAGTTTTAAAATTTCTTTTTAGTTATTTTATAATTTTCAAAATTTATTTTTCATTTTTTTCACTTTATTTGCATTTTCTTTTTATTTTTAATTAGTTAAATTAGTTTTTAATTCATAAAAAAAATAAATAAAAACTCAAAAAAATAATTTTCTTTTTCTCAAAATTTTCTTTTATCATTTTTAACTTTTGAAAATTATTTCCAAGTCCGTAGGAGTAGCGTAGCTTAAAATTCGCGTTTTATTTCGTACGTTAACGTTTATTTTCCGTTTTAGCTTACGTTTTCGATTTTTCGTTACGTTTTAAGTTTGTTTAGTTGATTTACGTGCTTAGTTGGTTATTTGTGTTTCATTTACTTATTCCTTAGTGTAATCTCATAAATATCACTTTTTACCGTTTTCACGACACGTTTCACGATTCGGGAATTCGAAATTCCACTCACACCTTCGCTGGGACACGACCCGGGGAAATACTTTCCTAAGCATTTCTTCGGTTTAAAAAAACTATACTTAAAACGACTAACATCAATACCAACTTTTTTTTCTTCTGATAAGTGTTTAGATTAGTAGTTAAAAAAGCATGATCAGATCTATAACAATGGATTTATATGTTGTAATTTTTGGACAAGATTGTGTTAATTACATATATATGTTAGTTTATAAAAGATTCCAACTGAGTTTTTTTTTTCTCATTAACTTTTGTATTTGTTACACAAATTATTCAAAAATGTCCTCTTTAATTAAACACCTAGAGATTCAAATCTAGAATCAATGATAGTGGAAATTGGAACCATTCAAGAAAATTGATTATTGATGATGGATACATATAAGTTAGATAAAGTTTAAAATAGTGATTTACTTTAATATTTTTCATTAAGAAACAAAAAGAAACACAATTTGTTCACATATTACCAACTCCAAACAGATACAATTATGCAAAAAGACACCTTCTCCAAACACATAAAAAAAAAGAAAAAGAAACAGCCCAAAGATTAGTAACCATATGGGCCACTTTTTTTTAGCATATTCTTATAAGGAAGGCCCAACTTGTAGACACTATTTTTTTGAGCATGATAATATCTATATGTATCCTAAGGGTTTTGTTAAACATAATCTTGAGAGTTATTTTTAGAGTGTTAGAGTATTTGCGATTGTGTAGACCTTAACCGCATATTTAAAGAGTATTCGTAATTATTTGGTAAACATAGAAGTTTTCTTCATAACCACCTATAAACAAGTACAAATTAAATTACACACATTGTTCTAACCTAGTGAACGTCTTTTCCTTGGTACTCATTATGCATAATTGATAATTATCGTACAGATGCGTTTAAAAAAATGCTATAACCACATAATTTTACACTAAAAAATTTCATATAATGATATGTCAAATTGTCAAGTTAATTTGTGGATAATTTAAAAGTAAGAAAAGGAGGGCAACAAATAACATGACAGCTTCTAAACTTTTGTAAAAGTTATGTGATTCAAGTATTCCCTTAAAAAAGCTTATGTAAGTAAAGTTACTAATTTTCAATGAATATAATTAATGTATCATTTAGTGGAAAAGAGTAAAAAGAAGAAAAAAATGGAAGTTAATTGAAGAAACATTTCATGTACATTGAAGTAATGATAAATAGTGTTCCACATTATTAAAGCAGTTTCAGATTTTACTAATTAAAATGATACTTGCATAAATGTATAGTGCATGAAACAAATATTAAGTAATTTTGTTATCGGTTACCATGTGATTCCGTTAGCAGGGGCGTACCCGATATAATGATGGATGTTATGCAATGCGGGCTACACCTAATTTTAACTAACATAGTATAAAATTTGATTGCAACATCCATTTATATTTTATGATAACTGGGTTGTTTTTCGTTGTAGTGGATCAAGGGTAATTTTACTAAAAATCAATCATTTCAAAAGCTAGTTTCTTTGTCATCTTTTTAAATTATAATACTCCTAATTTTTGTGCAACTCTAGGTTATCTCTCCCCCTTGTCTAGTAACTTTCGGCGATTTACTCTTTACCATAACTCAACTAAATTTCTTGTCTATTTCCACTCAAATCCTTCTAACATTCCAGTTACTGATTCTCGATTCTACACTTGTGTTTAATCTTGATCAAATACGAGCTCTGTTATTAGTTTTGTTTGTGGAATCGATTGGTTTAGTTCTTTTAGGGTTTTTTCTTGCGATCACAGATTTAGGGTTTCCTTGTGCGATTCATTAATTCGGTTTTATATCCCAATCATTAGCATTAATTGATCTGCTCTTTATTATGGTTTATAATATTCGTAATAACGATTATTAAACCCTAGTTTTCTAACTAGGGTTTTACACGTGTTTTAAAGTTCTGGACATTATTTTACTTCTTGCTGGTTTTGGTTTGATTGTGAATTAGGGTTTGGGGTGTGATGAGTGATTTAGGAGAGAAGAATGTTGAGACGTTACGTTCGGCTGCACCCAATTCAAACAACATGGATGGTAACGTGGTGATGAATGATAGGTTAACACCCAGACCAGTTGATCCTAAGTTTATGCTATCACATCATCGAGTGATGTTCACAATCTGTTGATAGTTCGATCCCTGTTTTTAAGAATGATGGTGTGCCTACGAGTTATTCCAATAAATTGAATCCGTCGCTTGGAACTAAGATTACTTTTCGGAATGTTGATGATAATGTGCCACAAGATGCTGATTACGATGTCGGGTTACCTATAGCTTCGGTTCTTGAGATTCATGAGAGGTTGAAATTTTCCCTATACGGGTAGTTCATTGGTAAAAGGCTTGCCTTCCCTGTTGTTGAATGGTTTGTAGGTAATAACTAGAAAATTATGATGTTGAGAAAGCAACAATGAATGTGAATCAGTTTTCTTTTTTAATTTCTCAACTACTCAGGGTGCTGAATCTGTTGTGGTACTCCAAGGATGATTCAAGGAATTCCAATTATTCTCAACAAGTGGTTTCCTTATACTAGCCTCCTAAAAGAAGATTTGACTTGTGTTCCAGTGTGGGTTAAGTTCCATGATGTTCCAATTGTTGCTTATTCTTCTAATGGTTTGAGTTCCATTGCCTCTAAAAATGGTAATCCTATGCTTCTTGATTTGTATACTAATGAAATGTGCTTGGAATCATAGGGTAGAGGTAGTTATGCTAGAATTTTGATTGAAATAAATGCAACTAATGACATTCGTGATACTTTGGTTGTCGTTGTCCCTAATATCAATGGAACTGGTTATTCGAAACACACCATTCGTGTTGAATATGAATGGGATCCTCCTCGATATAGTAAATGTTTGGTCTATGGTCATCTTTTTGAGGAATGTCTTAAAGGTCCTCCTACACGTGTTTCTAACTCTTTAGGAGCTAATAAAGGGGTGTCGAATCATGGGTTCACTACTGTCAAGCGAAAGGGCTTCAAGTATAAGCGGGTGTTTGGAGTTGCAAAGAATGTGGAATTTTGGCTAGTTGCTGCTACGAGTACAAAGAATCCGCCTCCTACTACCAAGGAGGCATCTAAACAACCAAGCAAGGTTGCTGAAGTGATTATCACGGCTAATGGTTTTGATGCCCTTGGTGATTTGGATGAGGATCCTGTTGTAATAAATAGGCAAGTGTTACTGTTGATGCATTTGACAGTACACGTAATACACCTCTTGTTAAAAAGATTAATAAGCTTAAAAGTCAATTGTTGAGGGGAAGCTTGTGCTTATGAGTGATGATACCGCTTCCTATGCAAAAGAAGCTAATCGTAAATCTATTATGGTTAATGAGGGAAAAAAGGTAGGTAATCCGTTTTCTCAGGTTGGAAATGTGGTTCTTTCGGGTAATGATAGTAATTATGAAGTTGAAGATGCTTATAATGAGACTTCTCATTTTATGACTAGTGGAGATTCGTATAATGCTAGTTTAAATGAGGATGAAGATTTTGATATATATGACACTTATGACCTGCAAGGTTTAAATCCAGAACAACTCGCATTCTGTGACTCAGTGGATATAAATCTTTGTGGTCAGAGTAAACGTTAGCTTTATTCTTATGTCTTTATAATTGTTGATCAGATGATTGGTTTGTCTTTTTGATGCTAGTTCAGGTCTTAAGCATTGTAGGTGTGTTTGTTTTGCCTTTTTGGGCTAAGGTGTGGGATTCACTTACACTCATTATTCTGCAATTGTTCTTTTTGTTTTGTTTGTTTTTTTTTTTTTTTTTTTTTTTTAAGCAATAATATTTTATTGAAGATAACCTTTTTACCAAAAAAATAATTAAAAAAAAATGCTACACCCTATTAAAATCTCCAGATCCGTTGACTATATGGTTTAGCGTTTGAAATACAGATTCAGCGTTTGAATTTTGTGTAAACGCTAGTAAACGTTAGTTTTACAAATGTTATTGCGTTAAAATATAAACACTATTGCTTCCTGCTTTACGCTAGTTTTGAAATATAAACGCTACAACTTATATGTGGCCTCTAAACTTGTAAGCTATAAAGTTAAAATGATCATAAAGTGCATTAAGGCTGTTACACAACTTTTTTCTATATGTAACAAAAGAAGTGCTCGCACTATCTTGAAAGAGACAAAATAAAAACATATGAATTGATAACAGTCGTTAGCAAGACCTTTGTTTTAGTATTTAAAATAAATATTAAGGAGAAAGGTAAAATATGGAGTAGTTAAAATGACACTTATATCGCTACAAACCCAAAGACTCGGTTTATTAACAAGGCTCTCATCATTTTGCCGACGTTTACCACAACTTCTAGTATAGAAACAAAAGAACAATGCAGCAAGAAAAAACGTTGTTGTAGCAGTAACGACAACCGCAATAATAACCTTGTTATGAGTATCGTTATTCCCGTTACTCGACTGTTGATCAGCGCCAGAACCACTAGGCGCTTGTGCAGCTCTATTTGAATTAGGGTCCATTACAGGAAAGAATGGAGGACTATGAGGGTTTGGAATAACAGGATCAGCAACTGGTAAAGGACTAGGACCAGGGCTAGGGCTAGGACTAGGACTGGGGCTGGGACTGGGACTGGTAAAGGACTAGGACCAGGGCTAGGACTAGGACTGGGGCTGGGACTAGGAACAGGGGTGGGTTCATTTGCTTCGGCTAGTTTGCGGGTCCTACGAGCATGGTTAGGTTCAAGTGAAAAATACTCTAAATATCCCATATACCATTTTCTAGGAGCATTTTCTTCTCCTAATTCAGGGATGATGGTTTTAGAACTTAAGCAATCAAATATGGTTTTCTTGAATTGGAGATCTTGGAGAACTAAGGATCTAAAAATATTCTCGTGATGTAAAAGGGGTTTTTGGTCGCTAATTGATTGAAGATCTTGGATAGCTTCTGCGAAGTGAATTAACTCGGTTCCACAACTGGCCCATACTAGTTCAGTCTGCAATAAGCATCAAATTTGTCAGAAAGATTGAATTTTGGAATCCACGTACAGGGGAGCGTCTGGACTTGCATACTAAAACTGTTCATGCTTTTTTTTAAAATACCTAGTATTCAATATGCTAAGTTTAAAATAAGCAAATCCCAGCCTAATTAACACAAACTGCTTATTTTACCCTCAAGTAATCAAATAAGCCGCAGTTTGAGATAAACAATCTCAAGCACGCAAGAAACTGCTTATCTATATTCATATGCAATAAGCAGATAAGTACTTTCAATAAGCAATCTTAAAATGATTCCTGAAGGTAATTATGAAACAACTCGAGATAATGTCACCTAGAAATAGTTTTGGCTGTGCTTCTCAAGTTCCAAGTTGTGATAAACGAATAATAAGTTAAGTTAATGTTTGGCAACTTCCGATTATATAAGAGCTTACATGATGAAATGACGCCCCTAAATAACAAGATAGAGGCAACTAAATACCATAATGACACTGCTTGTGATTATTAGTACTCTTGTTAATAGCTACTGTAATGGATTTACTCCATCGATAATCCATACTTAGGCTCATAGTATTCGGGCTGAAGAACGTAATCAATAGTTTAGCAGAAACATATAAAGAAAAAATATCACAGAAAACTAAAAATACAATCACATACATAAATCCAACCCTATATATACCAGTTACATATATTAAAATATGAAGACACAAGTATATTTTGATCCACATGCAGTCAAAATAATATTATATAAATTTCACAATACACACCTATAAAAACAAGTACATAGTACACACATCTTTTTTTCCATATACAATTAAAAGGTTAATTTTTAGCCTGTTTTCACAAACACATTGCTCAGTGTGTCAAGAGTAACGTTAAAACTCAAGACCCCCCAAATCATCAAATGTAAAGTCTCCACAGTTTGTTAGTCGAGTCTTTGTTCTTATTCATAACTTCGTATATCAACACACAATCGAGGTTTGTTCATCGTACTTAAAGCTCGTAAGTCATTCCAACCTTCAACATCCTTTTTTGAGGAATTTCGAACACGCTATAACCTTGCCTTAAGTTCTTCTTCATGAAGTTGTAAGCGTAGTCGATCAAAAACCTTTTACCAATTGAAGACCCTGGTATCGAGATAATCTCATGCTCTCCTACCAAATGCACGACTCTATTTCTCCAAGCGTTGTCTAGTTTTGCCACATCCTCATCCGCAATTCTACTACCTTGTTGTTCTTCACCAACACCACAATCGTAGTGAATAAAATCCTTCAAGTGTTCCACCAAAATCTTCTCGAATGACTCCTTTTCGTTGCGTGCATCAGTGTAACCGTACCTCACCACGCACCTAAACACGCACAACTTATTTGGCTTCACTCTTCGGAACAAAAACCTCTCTTCTGGTGCCACCCTACTAATCGGCAATGACTTTACGGAAACAAAGACCATAACCGAATTTAAAGCAGGCACATTATCAATATAATGTTTAAAGATTGGGGGAATCCCATGCGCGAGCTCGGAGTAGAAGATTGCAAGTCCTCCCATGTGACTAATATTTTCATCCATAACTATGTCTTTTACAGCTTCTCGTGGCACCTTGTGATCGAGCTCGTAGTTGTATTTTGCTCGGTAGACGTAGTTCCATGTGCACATTATGAACATTAGCGCCACAGCTAAAGAAAATGGCAAGTATCCACCTTGACCAAATTTGTAGAGGACCGCGCTTAAGTACATGTATTCTGTTGAGCTAATCAGGAGCACATATAAGGCCACCAAAAATATGTTCGTTTTCCATATCACAAGCATGATCAACACCATGAAACCCGATGTTAGCGTCTCAGCAAATATAACCGCAATACCTTCATCGATTAGGAGAAGAAAAATTCAAACTCAAAAATATAGAAAACAGTACTACAAAAACGTATGATTGCAAGAGTATAATAAAATGCGTTATTCTCACCGTAAGCGTGGCCAATCTTTTCCGTAGTTCTAAATGAAACAGTAACAAGAACACAACCAATCATAAGAAGATAGTTCACTTCCGGAATAAATATTTGTCCTTCATACTTCTCCGACGTATGCACAACTTGAACACGAGGAAAACACCCGAGTGAAAGTGATTGTTTGATAATTGAGAATGTACCTGAAATCATAGCTTGACTTGCTATAATGGCTGCCATAACAGCCACCACAAACACTGGCCAGTATAAAGCGCCTGGGGCCGATTTATAAAATGTGTCCGCAACTTGATCGTTGTGTTTTCTTAACCACGATGCCTGCCCACTATACGCGGTGATCAGAGCCGGATAAACCACACAACCCATGCTTATTTGTATCGATTTGACAGTAAAGTGTCCAAGATCAGCAAACATCGCTTCGGTTCCTGTTCCAATAAACATGAATATTTTGTGAGTCTTTTTTGTTATGTTCGTGTTTTTTTGTCGTTCCATTTGCATTTAGTCAATTCATTATAACAAATAACAAAAATTATATGGCAAATATCAATACTAACAAATTTTTTCAAAAAGAAAAACTACATATTGGAAAGGAATTAAGAAACTGCTAAACTAACTACATTTTGGAAAGAAAAACTACATTTTAAGAAACCTTTCTATTTTTTGAGAAGTCTTGTAGTTTCTATTAAGGTTACTTAAAAAACCGCAATGCCTATTCTTTTGGTTAGTTTTGCGATTTTTTCCCAATAAATCGTATATACTTGAAATACTATGATTCCAAAGGACGCACCTGTAATGGCAAGAACGATTCCACCAAGAGAGATCCATGCATCTTTTCCGTTTCTCTTGAAATAATCGATGATGTATTTCGGATTTATGGCTTTAGCAACAGAAGGATCGAAAGTAATGAAATTGTACACACCTATTCCAGCAATAAGCGCGAACCAGACGCAAATGATGGGGGCAAAACTGTAGCCAACTTTATCAGTTCCGAACCTTTGAACCATGAATAAAACTATCAAGATAATAACTGATACCAAAACGATTCTCCCTGCATCAATTCATTTCCATGTAGTTAATTAGTAACTATGGAAGTAAATATATTCCTTATAAATAAAAGTTCGATTTTGCCAAGTCTCAAAATTTATAACAAGATTTTAAAAACAACTTTTACACAGGGTTATCATGGAACAGCTCATAACAATTACTTGCTTTATTATTTTACAAATGATATCCAAAGATTACCATTTCTACAACCTGCGTTTATATCCAGAGTTTCAAATTCACTATTGAAAATGAACAATTTGATCCCTGGCATTCAAATAAATACTTATACTAGTCAAATGTGCTTAGAATCATGGGGTCGAAGTAGTTTTGCTAGGTGCTTGATTGATGTCAAGGTAGATCTGGTACTTAGGGAGAGCCTCACTGTTGAGATACCATTACTTGATGGGACGGGTTCTACTATTGAAAAGATTCGGGTTGAATACGAGTGTAAACCGCCTCGGTGTGATACGTGTAAGCTTTTTGGTCATACGTTGCTTGATTGTCCTAAATCTGTTCTACTTCCTACTCAGCCTAAACAGAGTGTTAATGATGGTTTTCAAATGGTCAATGACAAGAATAAGGGTAAGAATAGTGGTCACAGTGCTTCGGGTAAAAGAGGTTTTACTAAACGTGCTATGGGTCCTAAGTTTAGGTATCAACCTAAAACACCTCCTTTTTAACCCAAGAAGGTGGATACTACAAAGAAGAAGGCCGCTGATGTGGCTAGTACGAGTGGTACGAAGATTGCTACATCAAACCGGTTTGATGCCCTTCATATGGATGATACTGATGACTTTGGTATTCCTATCAATGAAGTGACTAAGGATGTTAATTCAGGTATTCCAAAAGAAGCTAAGGAGGACGGGTCTTTAGAGACTGGTAATGTATCACAAGAACCGCTTGTGAGTGATTCAATGGGAACAAAGGAGGTTGGTTTTACTCTTATAGTTGAGAAAATTGGGGAGCTTGAAAAGCTACTTATTGATGGAAAAGCTAGTCTTGTGGATGATGATAGTCATCCTATTAAAAACGTTGATTATCCGGAGTCTACTTCTTCTACTAAGAGGGTTAACCAATTCTCTAACGTATAAGAGATTGTTGTTTCAGACAGCGATGAAGAGGAGGTTGTGAATACCTTTGATAAGTCCATGAACCTATTTGGTGGTGGTCATGATCGTGAAGATGATTATGATGACTACGTGGATCAGGTTTACGATCTTCAAGGGAATTTGGATGCTTTATATGACACATATGGTATCAAGCTCCAAGGTCTTGGTAGAAAGTAATTTTGTTTCAATAGGAGTCTAATGGTATCTTTTAAGTAGTGGTTTTTTCTTATTTAGAGAATTGGAAATATCTTGTTATGTAAGTTTTTTCGCTTATGTAACGGTCTGAGATATGAGATTTACCCATATCCTTTGTATTTAAACATTTTTTGAGTAATTTAATTACCGGGTCTTTTACCTTTTACCCAAAAATAATGATAATCATTAAGTAATCATGTTTATAATTTAGTGAAAAGTGCCAAAAGTTTGTTTTCATTTCGTTGTCTATGTTCCAACACTTGAAAACAGTTTCGGTAACCAAATTATTTGTCTTTTGTGAGATTGAGTATATACCATTAACAACAATCGTAGATACCGTACTTAATTAGCAACAATCCGTAACATTCAAGACATATTATTAAGGAATAAGACAGATGAGATAAAACATATAGTCCAAAAAATTGTAAAACGAAATAGTCTTGTTTGCTTTCCGTGGCAAATTATAAGAAATAGACGTACAAGAAGAGCAAGAGTTATGTCGTATACCTTCTGTCATGGTATCGGTTGCTTCCTTAAGTCCAGATACTGCGGATAATACTGCATGTATGCAACATCTTACGTGTTAAACGACTATAATCACCGTTTGGTTATACGAGAAATACATCAAAGGTAAAAGTTTAATCACCAGAGATGGAGGGAGTGAGGATCCCGTCACCAATGACCATGGAAGTCCCAAGCATGGCAGCAAATAAAAGCGAAAACTTGGCAAAGTTGCTACGCTCAAGATTTTTCTTGACCGTTGATGTTACCGTTTTACGTTTGCCAGGCAAGTCAAGCTGAAAATTGGAGACCTCTTGATCCTCTGGTTGCGCACTGGGGATTAAACCCACCTTTGCATATCGACACAGTTTCGAATACAATGCAAAAGTGCCCCCTGTGACCGAAAAAGAAAAAAACACATGTGACACTCAAATCCAGTAATCAAATTTCATGACTGGTAATAATAATAGTTAATCCAAAACGAGATGCTCATCATGGTATAGTACTTAGAATGAGAAAAAGAAAAAGTAGAAATCTAATAGGGTTATTTATCAAGGAGAGGAGAAAAGCATACCTTCGCCATTATCATTAGCACGTAAGACTATTGTAACATACTTGATCACTGGAATTAACGTGATAGTGTAAAAGATAAGGGACAACACGCCCAATATATCATCATTGTGTTTGATCCCATCAGTAAAAGTACTCGCAAACACGTACAATGGTGATGTTCCAATGTCGCCATAAACCACCCCAATACTTTGGAAAGCTAGTCTAAGTATCACTCCCCAATCCTTTAAAAAAAATTTAATCAAATCATTAGTGACAAAATCCAAACAGTCACAAAGGTACAAAACTCAAAAAGTTTCCTATACATGCTAACCTTCGTGTCATGGTGACCATGGCCAGGAAACTTAGCTGACTCGATATCTAACGAATCATGTCGTTTTAAGCCAGGAAGTTGGGGAAGTAGTTGATCCGGTGTTTCTCCAGAAAGGATTTCTTCTTCGATATGGACCGCATTCGAGTTTCTTTTGCTGCCTATGGGGGTCGACATTTCGGAGTTCCGTTTGCTGCCGCCGGGAGTGGACATGGTGGCGTTAGGATTCCAATGAGAGGGAATGCTTGAACAGAAGTACGAAAAACATAGAGATTGGTAATGTTTATATAGGCTGTAAAGCTGTGTTGGTGTTTGTACTCAGCTTCATTTTCAATTCATAAAAAAAGAATCATAATTCTATTAAATATCATGTTTTACTAATTCTTTTTATTTCTTTCTAAATATAAGTGTCATAATTCTATTAAATACAGTACAACTTTTTTTCCGGTAAATAAAACAATTTTGTGTTGAGTAAATCAATTCTTGTACAAACACTTTGTAATTTTTGTCCTAGCATGCATGATCCTAGTTTTATTTACAATATACTGGTCACCGTTCAAATGAAAAACTCGTTTTTGCCATTCGGCTTACCGGTTCTACACAATGATACACAAAACCATATTTCGATTTTTCTAAGAATACAATGAATAAAACAATGTAACAGACGAAAAAGAATAGTTGTTATTTTATAAAAAAAAATGAACAATAATCTTGTGGCTTTTAAGAAAAAAGATATTCAAAAGTTACAGTTGTGGAACTCTAAATTTCTTGCATATTCTTAAGAAACATAAAACAGAAATAAACAGTGACGCTTTATAATTGTGTTTTTAAATTTAACTTGGTTTGGTAAAAAAGTATATCAAGAAATCACAATTATGTGCTCTACTTTTTAAAGCACAACATTTTAATCCATTTTCCGTCTTTCTGTCTGTCTAACCAAGCAACTTTGAACAAAGTCATCTCAATCGTTGGATCTCCCAACTTTTAATGGCCGTAATAATTCAGGTTACCGCTTCTCAACTGTTGTTGATACCGTTTTCCCTTCCACGTACGATTCTTCCCGTACTTTATCATCTTCAACTGGTCATGCTTTAGCATTCAGAAACCACTTTCGGTAAAACATCTTCACACACACAATCGTTTCTTGTAGGGGAAAACACCACAGACACAATATGAAAAAGAAACCCACACAATTCGTCAATTCGCACTCAATCTTGAACAATGCTGTCACTTGCTATTTCTGATTGTTAAATTTGATTTAATTGTTTCGCTTGGAGATATGAGTTTCTTATATAGTTAAAATTGAGTTGGTCATGACAACGATAACCATTAACGGGTATATGGAAATGTCGACGTATAATTCTTTAACATTATTTGATTGATTCATGGTGATATCTGTGTGAGTTTCAGCTGTTTATTTCGTGATAAAATTTGAGATAGAAAAACAATATTTCTTTTTTAATGATGTTTCGATTATGTGTATTGTTCTAGATTTTGATGATGATTCCTCACTAACTATGTAGTAAACTGAAAGACTTCTCCTTATTATTGTTGCAATACGATCTATTGCAATTATGCATACAATTGCAATCCAACTCTTGGATGTTCAACCATCCCCAATATTTTAGTCACGATCAGTTGCCTTGGTAATGTAAGAGATATATTTTTGTTAGTTTCTAGTTTAGTCAGCCCACCTCTATACATGTTAGTTCAAGTGGTAATATTTTTTGACATATGTTTTTGTTGCAGATCTGAGTTTATGGTTCGTGTTGGTGCTCATAAAGTTCAAATCAAGTAGTTTATGTCAAAGATAACCGGTAAGCAATTATGGACAAATGTTTTTAACAATTATTTTATTGAGTCGTAGTGAATTATTAGTGTTATTTCATAGGGCAATTTCATATATCCTCAACTGAAACTTGAAAATTTCAAATTTATCCAAATCGTTGATTAAATTTGAGTCTTTTAGTGCTAATTTGGCTACCTATATATTGTTCTATTATTATATGGCTTTGGAAGAACTTTATGTGAATGAGGTAACGGGAGATAAGTGTCTGGATTTTATGGCCAAATGTATTGCAACCGTCCTTAATTCATTATTGGTATTGCTTCTCATACCTAATAATTGTCTCTTAACTGTCATAATCATTTTTTTTTTCTTAGGATAAATAAACGAACAAAATAAAACCTTATTGCTGAAAGGTGGTTTGCAGAAAAACTTGGAATGGCCTCAGGTATAATTTGGATGTTGTTTAACATGTTATTGTATCTCTATCCTATCTATCAGTTGAGCGTAAAATTAAAAGAGCATGCCATTGTATTGTTCTGTGTAGAACAAGACATTGAAATTTATTCATATATTGATACGTGTTTATAACATTAAGTTAATTCTTTAGATAATGCTACCGGAAAGGAAACAAAATACTTTGTAGAGTGAAAGAGGTGTGTACTCAATGTATACATAATCATGTCATGCTTCCTTAAAATCTTCCTTAAAATCATTTAACCATATAATTATAATTAAATTATTTACATGAAAAAGATGAAACTGTTGATTCAATTGGATATAAGATACTATAAAGTTTGGGTGTTAACAAACATTTTAGACCATTCACTTGCTTCACATGTTGGAATGATGACTAGTTGTCTATTCTTGTGTTTTCTTAATTGGTATTGTCATTACTACTTTTAGGTGGAAGGTATGGTTTACCATAATTTATGAAGATAGTTTAAGATGCCATTCTGCTTCAAGTTCTCTAGATAGGGCCATTTGTTGACGCAGAATGAAACATTAGGCAATGGCTATTATTCTTAATGTATATTTCATGATTGTGTTTTTAAGTTTAAAAAGGTACCAGGCTTCAATTGTTTTGGTTTCTAACAAGTTATGATATTGTTAGAGCAACATACCCTATATAGTTATGATATTTGAGAACTAATGACCTTTGCATTTATAGGGGTTCTTGTTTTAGCTTATTCAAACAACTTAAAAGTTTAGAGAAATGACCCTTTTTTATATGTTTGAACTATACATGTAAGGTTTTGAGTAACGGATGTCCAAAGATGTGTGAAAATAGTTTCAAATATGTTAACGAGTCAAACTCAGATAATGTTGGGTTTTCAACACCTTTATCCTATTATCAATTTATGTAAAGGTTAACTTCAAACCATTTTGTGTTCGTTTATGAAGGCGTTCCAGTAGAGATGGCATTGTTAACTCAGAAGTTGATCATCCTTTTGAAAGCATGCAAACTGTTGATGTTCCTACATGAGTCCTTTTGATGAGGTGCAAAATCATATGGTTTCAGGGGTCAATTACACCATAATTTAATGCACATTGTATCATTTATTGCCCTAAATCCTTTCCTTTTAAGTTTTAGGGGTTTGGGAATAATTTTGCCGGAAACGTACGAAACTCAGGCTCATTTGGACGAATAACAAAAGAAAAAGACAAGTTTCAGATTTGTGACCAGCATCCATGACACCGTCACCAGAAGTGCCCCGAAAGATTAAAATAAAATCAACTTGCGACGCGTTACTGTATGGAGATGCCCATCGTGAAGTCGTCACAACCCCATAGTGACGCTGTAACCACTGAAGCCTGACGGTGTCACACAGTCTGTGGAAAATAAACCCTAAATGAGTCGACAGGTTGACGGCGTCTCTACTATAAGCTGATGTCATCACAGATGCAAAACTTTATATACTCTTGCATTGTTTCAAATTTTCATATGGAATATGTATTAAAGAGTTAATTTATTTGATTAACCATTCAATTATATTCATCATTTTTTGTTTGATTATGTGACTTGCTTCTTCTTCAATTGCTATACTAGGTACTTAGAGTTTGCATGAAACTTGCTTAAATTGTTTTTTCCTATTGATTTCTTGATTGATTGTGGTTGTGATTCCTGCGTTTAATTACGAAACTTGATAAATGTCCGTCCCTCTAGATAATCACCTGAGAACACAGGCTAGATACCTGGATAACTTGTACCTTTAGTCCCACGTTCCTCTAGTTAGTATATAGTAACTAACAATATCGCCCCTATCTCTGGCCCTCTAGAAACTAGCTATAAAGCGTAGTCATCACATGTTATTATTTAGAACTGTTACATAGAAATCCCAAGCATTTAGTTAATCTAGAAGTGACTATCAATAACAAGAATTGTATAGCTAGCAAAGACTAGTGCACCATAGGTAAATACACTTTTACCTCCCATTGATTTACATCAACAATTTACTTTTTCTCGTTATTTTAATTTTCTTGCAATTTAGGTTAATAATTAGTCTAAAACAATCTCTCTCAAAACCCTAAAAATTTACTTGCTTTCATAAAAATATTAAAAACCAAAAATATTCTTCCTTCGCCTTTAGATCAAAGTGTAATACATATCGAACCTACCTCACTATTCCCCTAGAGAATAGTCTTCCCCCAGTTTTGTCTATACTACACTACTATAGTTAGGTACAGTATAATCAAAGTTCTAACTAATAGCATGTGATGGACAGGTTTCATAGCTAGTTGCTAGTTGTAGGAGAAAAAAAAAACTATTAGGTACTTGAAAGGATTTCTGTGTGCAAACCACACAACAAGCTTTCACAACTTACCTTCACAAAAATATTGAAGCATCACAGCGGTATACACTAAAGAGAATAGGCAAGCATAAATAAAAAACGAGTTTACGAAATGAAATGAAGTAAATGAGGAAATGAAAGTACGGTCTTATTTTTATAAAAGGTTAAAACGGTTATTACTCGAAACGTAATATTTATCTAAGATAAATATTAAAAGGTAATTAATAATAAAAAGCAAAACAACAAACCTAATGTTTGCGTGTTTGTGGGCGTCGACCAAAACCCAAAAGGAAGGTGAGTATGTTTCCTTAACAAACTCTAATATTTGTTGTACAAGTATTCTAGAACGTTCTTAGAGAGCCTATAAATACAAAGACTTTCTTAGGCATTCTCATAATTTACACACAATCCCTAAAACTCTCACCTCTCCATGTCTATTCGTCCAAGGGTTTTAAACCCTTTGATCGATCTTCATTAATCGACTTTAAGTCGATTAGTGTTTACCCAACTTTCGTATCTCGCCTAACTTGCATAGGTTCAAACCCGGGTTCTAATTGTATAGTATCGGTGGACATCTGACGCAACCTAAAGTAAGATTTTCTCCCAAAAACCTTAAGAAAGCGAACCCGCGCGTCAGACTCAGAAGCTTACGTAGCTGCAAGATAACAAGTAAGTCTTCTATAATACCTTTATACTTGTTAAGCAGGTTATATCAGTGATTAGGTTATGATCTTGCTAGCTAGGGTTTGTCTGGTCGCATGACCTTTTATGTGTTTTATTCCTAAGTGCATGTTTTTGTTGGCCATGCTGGTAACACCGAAACCCTACAATACTCTGCCTAGGGAGTTACAAAAC